>CM026556.1:43507658-44107658 GCA_015143295.1 Tetracentron sinense | reverse complement strand
ATTCTTTGATTTCTGATAAGTAAAGGTATGAGACTTTGAGTCATACGTTTTGTGGTGCACAACGGACGTGCATGTAAATTTTGCCGAATGACTCAACAAGAAGAAAAGATTACATTTTAGGGCTCTGAACAAAGGGAAGAAATAAATGTTATAAGTTCCATAGTGTGAGCTCGATACTAGAACTAAGAATATTCTATGATTCGGCCCGGAAATAATATTCTAAGCATGAACGGGATTTAAGGTGCTAAGAGTAGGAATTTAGTTTTTTGTCTTTCGAATAAACCTTTTTAGTTCTAAGCATGAACGGGCTTTAAGGTGCTAAGAGTAGGAATTTAGTTTTTCGTCTTTCGACTAAACCTTTTTAGTCTGAAACTCTTCGATTGTCTTAACTGGCTATTGGCCATTGCTCGAAGACATATTTTTCTTCTTTGTTCTTCAAATTTGTTTCGTCATACTCATTACTCTCACATTGTTCTCATATCTTGTTTATTCTCTTTTCAATTGTCTTTTTTTTTTCTCTCTATTTATCTTTTGCTCATGCGTGCTTAATTGTCTTATCTCCATTTATATTGATGTGCACTCTTAGATTTCTGCATTTTGTGTAAGTTTAAAGCTTTGTTATTATTTTTTCTTCATCATTATACCCTTTTTTTCAGGTGGACATATTCAGGGATGCTGCAGTCCTTATGGTGAATTACATTGACCAAATCCGAGCCCAAGGCTTTGAAATTGAATATTTAAACATTGGAGGTGGTCTAGGAATAGATTATCATCACACTGGTGCTGTCCTTCCAACACCCAGGGATCTCATCAACACAGTGAGCCCAACATTTCTCATTCTATATGTACATTTAGCGTGCATAACATATGTAATTCATACATGCATGAAGTACTTAATGTTTGATAAGACCAGTGTTTTAAAAGGCATGCGAGGCTTACGCCTCGATTCTCGCCTCTGGGCGAGGCTTAATGAAAACGCCTTGAGGCCTAGCCTTGAGGCCTACGCCTCAGAGTGTGAGATCCACATGAGACAAATGCTCACACCTTGTGACTCACTTTATGACTAAGGCATACGTCTAATGCATTAACCTAAAATTGAGTTATAGCTACATAACTTAAAGATTCTTAAAATAATTTTTTTACCTTCCCTCTTCAAGACTTCTTTGCAGCTGTCTCTTGGAATCCAAAATTCAGTACATGAATCGATGAATGAGCATCATATATCTTGCAATCATAGTCACAAAGTCGGGATTCGGGAATAATTCGGCAGGGTTCAAGTTCGGAAAAATGCGGAAAATTCGGGGAAAAATTCGGATTCGGGAATAATTTAGTAGGGTTCAAGTTCGGAAAAAATCGGAAAAATATATTTTTTTAATAATTATATAAAATATAAATATGATATTAATTAATATATCTAAGTCATCATCAACTCTTAATAATATCAACAATAATATATTCATAATATCATTTCAACATCCACTTCATTCCAACAATTAAAGCATCAAAATTTACCAATACATCATCAACTCCTTAAGATTAAAAACAAAAGACTGATTGTTTATCCTTACAATTTCATCAACAAAAAAGTATTACGAAGTTCAACCTACTACAAAATAAAATCATTTGTCACTTGAATTTATCAGTCACAGAAAAGTTGCATCATAATCTAGATAATTAATAGCTGCACAGCCTGCACTCTCTTCATTCTCTAAACTTTCACTGGAAGATGATGCTCCAACTTCAAGGTCATGATCCCCTTCAGCTTCAGGAATATCTGGGAAAGGTAAAATTTTCTTAAGACTAATTGGTTATGAATCATTCTTTTCTTTACTTCCACTTGTCTTCATCAAATGCAAGTTCATATGAACGAACACCAAATTATGTAATTTATTTGGCTCTAATCTGTTCCGCTTCTTCGTGTGTGCGGCCTTAAAAGCGCTCCAATTTCTTTCACAACCCGAGGCACTACATGGTTGACTATGCAATTTGATTGCCACTTTCTGAATGGCCAGAATTGGACTACCGCACATATCCCACCAAACCCCTAATTACAATACAAATACATAATTAAAAAATTTTAACTATAAAATTTAAAATCTTAATCAAACTTCAAAATTGAAAATAAATGTAATGTACTTACTTGGATGTGAATCGAAAAGGGAATCAACTGCCCATGTGGTAAAGATGTCATTATCTAGTTGGTGGTAACTTTTCAGCTCCTTGTTAAACTGCTTTCTCTCCTCAAAACTAGGGATCATTTTATTAATTATCATCTTAATGCTTACCCTCACTTCCTTATCCATCTTCACAAATTTATTATAAAACAAGTAAGAATTCAAGTAGGCGGCAGCTGCATGCAAGGAACTGTGCAATGTCTTGTTCTATCTTTCGTCTATTATCTTCCAAAAAGGCATATACTTCTCAGAGTTGTCTCTATATACTTCTTTAATTGCCTCTTTCCCCCTATCCATGCTTTCATATAAATATCCCACAGTAGAGCCATCACCATCTACCATTCGTAGAACCCTAACAAGAGGCTCTACTGAATGAATTATCTTTCTGCCCTTCTCCCAAAACATATTACCTTGTATTATATTTGTAACTTCTATTCCTTCCTCTATTTTTGCTTTGAGGAAGAGCTCTCCATTCAGCTGAAGCAATCATAAACCGTAAAGCTTGTTCATCTTTAAGAATAGATTGCAAACACAGAAATTGTGTTGCAAATCTAAGTAGCACCGGGCCTTTTTAGTTCTCTCTTTTGTGTGTGTAGTCTCATCAAATCAAGAACATGTTGAAACTTGTACAAAAACTTCACAATAAGTCTTGCATTTTCCAAAATTCGCTTCACATGAGGAAGCTCATCTATATTCTCCAAAATCAAATCCAAACAGTGTGCTGCACATGATGTCTTGAAGATATTTGGATATCTATCTTCAATAATAATTCTAGCCGCACTATAATTGGAAGCATTGTTTGATATGAATTAGACAATATATTCTGCTCCAATTTCTTTGATCCCAGATGAGATGAAATTCGCAATGAATGTCGCATCTTTCTTCTTCCTCACTGTACACTCACTTTTTAAAAATATTGTCCCTTTAGGACACGCCACTAACAAGTTCACATGTGGCCTTTTCTTTCCATCAGTCCAAGAATCAGACATAATAGTACACCCAGTTGTTTCCCAAGATTTTTTAATAATGTTAACATACTCTTCTGCTTCCTCCTTCAAGTTTGCCAATAATTTCACCCTAAAGGTTTCACTACTTGGGAGCAAGGTGTTAAAATTCGACTCAATTCGGTAAACTTCGGCCGAATTGAGTCGACTTCGGTGGTCACCGAAGCAAAATCAACATGTAATTTAAAAATTCAGGAATTCGCGATGCACTTCGGTCAACTTCGGTAGACTTCGTTCGAAATGAAAAATTTTAGTAGAAAAAATACCTAACTTCGGTGGAAGTCCACCGAAGTCGACAGAGGCGTAAACAAAAAAAATAAAACCTACAGAAACATAAGAAATGCAAATTTCCGACTTTTTACAGACTGAATCAGGTCCAATCTGCCATTATAGTGCAAACAATCTTTGATTATGAAGAAAAAAAAATAGAGAGAAGAGAAAATGGAAGAATAGGGATTAGGGAACATACCTGGAAGAGCTTTGCTGTCGTTGTTACGGTCGCCGTTAGGGTCGCCGTTCCCGTCCTCAGTCGCCGTTGTCGATTGCAAAAAACCCTAAAAGCAAAAGGTCCTCCTTTGATCCTTCCCTCTTCTTTCTCCGTCGAGCTCTGCCGCTGAGTTGCAGTCGTATGCTTGTTTGTTTTTTTTTTTTTTTTGGGATGGAGACTTAACTCTTAAGTCTGAAGAAGCATCGAGAAGCCTCAAAGTTTAATGAGATTGAATCATAGCCAATCGTGATTGAACTCGGGTAGAGTTCAATCGCATGTAGAGTTCAATCGCACAAAAAATGCTCTAAACCCTATTACTATTAGCCACAATTAAAGGGAGTTCTAACTCTACTACTTACTTGACCCCAAAAAAAATAAAAAACTCTACTACGTAGGTAAATGATATCTGGCCCGGTGGGGCCCACCAAAAAACAAAAAGGGAACACCTTCATTAAATTTTTTTTTTTTTCTAACAACCAAGATTAGATAATTTAACCTTAAAGGTTAGTGAATATTAGCCACAATTAAAGGGAGTTAAAAGGGAACACCTTAAATTTTTATTTTTTTTCTAAAAACCAATGTTAGATAACTTTTTTCTTTTGGTTCAAAATGTTAGATACTTTAACCTTGAAGGTTAGTGAATCTAAGCCACAATTAAAGGGAGTTAAAAGGGGACACCATAATTTTTTTTTCTAAAAACCAATGTTAGATATATATATATTTTTTTGCTCAAAATGTTAGATACTTTAACCTTAAAGGATAATGAATCTTATCCACAATTAAAGGGAGTTAAAAGGGAGCACATTACTTTTAAAATATATATATAAGAGATTTTTAATTTTTTGTTCTAAATTATAATTTTATTATTAAAGTGTGGTTAGAATTAATCTTATTATAAATTATATTTTTATTATTAGTATATTATGCCCATTAAATTAAATAATTTTCTAATAATATTTCATAAATTAAATTGTAATATTCAAATGGGATGTATCGTATTATTTCTCTTTATTTCATAATCAAGACAATGGATGTCATTGAAATGCTATTCACAGTTCTCTCTATCTCCCTCTCACTCTCATGGTCACGACTCATACATATAAAAAAAATCTCTATAATTTGTAAAAAAAATATTTGTATTTTGTAACATATTAAAAATATATATAGAGAGAAAAAAATCATTTGTAATTTGTATTTTGGCATAGAAGTTTTGCTTGTTTACATAAAAATAAAAAAAATATTACAAACTTGAACAGAGGTCCTTCACATTTAAATAAGATTACATATATGTCTTTTTACATAATTACATCCACTTTACAATCAAATAAAATTACAGTCTTCTTCTTTTTCTCTTGATATAGGGTCTCTGATAATTTAACGATCTCCTCCTCTTCGCATATTGATTCAGTCCTGTAAAACATTTAGCTCATCAATTGCAGATAAAAATAGATTTAAAAACTAAATTGAATTTCAATTATTTATCAATTTTAATATGCATTCATAAATTTTTCAGATTTCTAAAACAATTAACATGAATAATAAT
Source organism: Tetracentron sinense (assembly GCA_015143295.1). Classification (NCBI taxonomy): domain Eukaryota; kingdom Viridiplantae; phylum Streptophyta; class Magnoliopsida; order Trochodendrales; family Trochodendraceae; genus Tetracentron; species Tetracentron sinense. The sequence goes on along the minus strand of CM026556.1, from coordinate 44,102,450 downwards.
TAAAAATAAAGAAAATAAAATGACTTATATATCCCCTTCACTTGGCAAAGAGAATAAAATGTAGTTAAAATAAATTTCACAATACAAAGAAATATCAAGAAAAAATTACAGCACAGACAAGCAGACAACGCATGTCACTTAACATGATTCTCACTTTTGATACTCCACATATATACTTGCTTCCAATAATATAATGAATTTTAGACGTGTATTTATACTTAAGTATTGAATATCTAAAGTTTCATCTTAAAATTCCAATGCTTCCTTAAAGTTTTCTAAACTTCTTTAATTTTTACATAACTTCCTTGGACTTCCTTAAACTTCCACGAATTGAGTCAATTTCCTTAGCGACCAAAGTTTATACCGAATCCGAAGTTTAATACCTTGCTTGGGAGAACATAACCTGGGCCATGATTCGCAACAGCTGTGATGGCATCTTGAAACTCTTGCGACCTTGCCAATTGAAACGGAAGATTATTCTCCACCAAAGCCTTTGCCATCAAATGATCTGCAAGCTCTTTTTCTTTCTTCTTTACGAGTTGCATTACCTTTGGCTGACCTCCTTTTCCTTGAGGACCTAGGCTACCACAAGTTGTGCTTGCATGCCCAATTGATCCCGTAGAACTTCCACTAGCACCACCAACTTGAGAATTAGATGTTCGTAATATCTTTTCCTTTTTACGCGAATCTATCACTTGTACGACCTCTAGTGTCATTTCATTAACAAAATCAGGCACTGAAGGACAAGACCGCACATCTCTTCCTAATAACTTTGAAAAATGAAACTTCATACGGGTAATTCCACCCACAAACACTTGACAAAAATTACATCGAATCTTTATCTCCTCTTCTTCAGTTAAATACTCCCAAAAAGGATCTCTAGCTCTTGGCACGGTTAACTTTGATACTTTGATTCAAAATTTCAAACCCTAATCCCTAAAGAAAAGAAAAAGCACAAAATAATTCACAATATAAGTAATTAGGCATGATCATACATACAAATACAGTGATACAATCATTCAAAATAAGGTCTTCCAAAATAAAGTACAAATTAGCTATTAAAAAAAAAGGTATCCATGATATAGGAAGCTACACATAAATATGGGATGATTTGATTTCTGAATTAGTTCCAAATTATTCATGCCTTCCAAAATAAATAAACAATTAGTAGAACAAGTGAAATGGCTTACCAGTTCAGTGAGTTTGTTTGCACGAGGGAGAGAGATGGTGAGAGAGAATTGAGTAACAGAAATGGAGATAGATGAAAAGCAGTGTAGTCAGGCACCAGCCGCACCACAGGTTTTTTTTTTGTTCAAACAGGCACCACAAGTTTTTTTTTTGGTTCAAACAGGCACCACAGGTTTTGGCCTATGGGGATACTAAGCTTTTTTTGGCTTGGTTGGCTCTCCTAGGCCCTAGCAATCTCATGCATATGACTCTGATAAGTGATAACCCCTATCTCAGACCATTCATGTGGCAATCATTAACATCATTTACAGCAAAACAATTCCTTGACATCATTTACAGTAAGAACAATAAGTTTATAGGTAAAAGAACGATAAGTTTCAACTTTCAAGTGCTTGGAAAGGCAAAACAAAAAGATATGGTTTGCATGAACAAAAAATAAATGAGAAACATCATTTACAGCAAGAAGCACAACATCAAGGTAAGAATCAGGACCAACCATTCAATGGCAAATCAAAAGCAGTTCTCTCCAAGTAAAAGATAGGGTTTGTATGAACAAAAAATAAATGAGAAAACACTTAATATCAGTGCTATTAACCCGAAATTTCTTTATAGAAGAGAAAAAAAATTGGGGGCTTCGTTCTTACGGAAGAGGAAACAGAGATCCAAAAAAAAAAAAAAAAGAAACAAAGATCTACAAAAATTGGGGGCTTCGTTCTTACAAAAGAGGAAACAAAGATCTAAAAAAAAAGAGAGAGAGGCTTACCGGTTGAGAGCTTCTCGAGGTGAGCCCGTGAGGCACTGTTGGGGAAGCCTGTCGAGGCGAGAGGAAGACCGTGAGGGGCTGGGGAAGCTTGTTGAGGCGAGAGGTTGCAAGAGGCGAAAGGCTGCGAGAGGTGAGAGGTAACTGTAGAACCCTAAAATTTATTAATTTTACGCAAAGGTCCTTACACTCTGATAAAATTATATAAAAAGCCTAAAATCATTAAAAAGCCCTATACATTTAAATTGGGCCTAATGACAAGGCATGAGCCTTTTACGGCTCGGGTCTGGGCACGAAGTAGAAAGCCTATAAACTCAAAACTCAAGTCCAAATCTAAATGGGTCATACACTCGATAAGTGGGTCGATCCGTCAATACAAAAAACCTGATTGTGGACTCAATACCCAAGAAGATGGGTGGGGCCCATGAAAGCCTCCTAAGTCCCTTAAACTACTAAATAGAGTGGGACTCTTGAAATCCTTATCTCTAAATGGATAAGCCTTATCAAGATCTCTTAAATCTCTTAAACTACTAAATAGAGTGGGACTCTTGAAATCCTTATCTCTAAATGGATAAGTCTTATCAAGATTTCTTAAACTACTAAATAGAGTGGGACTCTTGAAATCCTTATCTCTAAATGGATAAGTCTTATCAAGATCTCTTAAATCCCTTAAACTACTAAATAGAGTGGGACTCTTGAAATCCTTATCTCTAAATGGATAAGTCTTATCAAGATCTCTTAAATCCCTTAAACTACTAAATAAAGTGGGACTCTTGAAATCCTTATCTCTAAATGGATAAGCCTTATTAAGATCTCTTAAATCCTTTAAACCACTAGATGGAGTAGGATTCTTGAGATCCTTATCTCTAAAAGTCTATAAATAAGAGCCAAAGCTAGAGATTCAGAAATTCAGAAATTCAGAGAGAGAAATTCAGAAGAAGCCAAAGAAGAGAACTCAGAAGCATTCTCTAGCCTTCAAAGAAAAGAAATCAAATCATTCCGGAGAAGACAAAGCTGCAAAGAAGCCAGTTCTCCTCCAAAATAACTTTCTAGCCGATTAAGTGCGAAGCCCGGAAGAAAGGAAAAGCTACATCAACACCTTCAAAGAAGATCGAGATCACGCCTCGGCCCTCATCTTCTATTTTAGAAATTTCTGATTGTTAATCAGAGGATTTCTTGAGAGTTGTACCAAACTGAAAATAAATAAAATATTTTGTTCATCATTATTTCGTCCACGAAATTTTGTGTCGACAAATTTTTGGCACGCCCGGTGGGACTCTCTCTACCTCTCATCTTTCAGTCAGCAAACAATTAAGCAGCATCAATGGCCCCCAAGAAACCTATTGTTGCAGCCACCGCCATCCATGGAAAGAGGAACACAACCTCTTCTGCACCTGAATCTACACCGGCTACCAGCGATGATCGGCGAGCAACACGTCATATGACGCAGTCTGGCGCCTCTCACTTGGTTGGGGCCCTCTCTCAACATCGCAAGCAACGCGTCTCCAAACCGATGCAAATGGCTAAGACTGCGCGGGCCAGGATGCCTGAGGGTATGTCCTCCAGTCATCCTTCCGATGCACAGTCTAGCGCAGGGTCAACATCCTCCGTGACCTCTCCTTCTCAAGGTCGAGCCTCCAAAGAAGTGCAGAATCAAAATCATTCAAATTCTGAGACACATACCTCCATCAGGTCTGTCATGATGATGGAAGCAGCGACGATTGAAGAGCAGATCGCATAAATGTCTAACGCAATTGCAAATTTAACAAAGGCAGTTGAGGATAAAGATGCCCAGATTGTAGACTTGGTAAGCCGTTTGGAGCAGAATAACCAAGCAGATGAATCCAATCAAGGACCGACTAATCCCCCTGGGTTCAATCTCCGAGGCCCTCGTGAAGCGGAAGAACAAAACAAAGGGTTCACTCGCCAAGGAAATCGTGATGCAGAGGAACAAAACCAGAATGCATCCGGCTCGCGAGATCGCACTCGGGACAGTCACCAAGTATCAATTGCTTCGCTCTCAGTCCAGCAATTACAAGCAATGATTTCCGATACCATTTGTGCTCAGTACGGGGGTGCGTCACAATCTTCCTTGGTCTATGCCAAGCCATACTCTCAACGCATTGAGCAAATGCGCTTCTCGACAGGATACCAACCGCCAAAGTTTCAACAGTTCGATGGAAAAGGCAATCCAAAACAACACGTTGCTCACTTTATCGAGACTTGCAATAATGCTGGCACGTACGGAGACTTCATGGTGAAACAGTTCGTTCGCTCCCTCAAAGGGAATGCGTTCGACTGGTATACCGATCTAGAGTCTGGTTCCATTGACAGTTGGGATCAACTGGAGCGCGAGTTTCTCAATCGCTTCTACAGCACCAGAAGGACAGTGAGCATGGTGGAGCTTGCCGCTGTGCGACAAGTGAAAGATGAACCTGTTATTGACTACATCGACAAGTGGAGGAATCTTGCTCTTAACTGCAAGGATCGTCTTTCTGAACCATCTGCTATTGAGATGTGCATCCAAGGGATGCACTGGGGGCTTCTTTACATCCTCAAAGGGATTAAGCCTCGTTCTTTTGAAGAATTAGCTACACGGGCTCATGACATGGAGCTCAGTATAGCCGCACATGGAGATCCACGACCAATCGATTCTTTCAAGTCGGAGAAGAAGCAGTGGAACACATCCAAACCCTCCAAAACTAAGGAGGCTATGATCACCACTACTACCACCAAGCCGGTCAAGATCTCGAGCCAAAAGAAGCAGGAACCGCCGAAGGCAGGCACATCTCAAGAAAGAGGGCAAGGCAGGATGACGCTCAAGGAGCTCGAGGCAAAAGAATATCCTTTTCCAGACTCTGAGGTATCTGGCATGCTCGATCAACTGCTAAGTCTAAAGTTGATTGAATTGCCAACCTCTAAACGTCCAGAGGAAGCGGGTCGCGTTGATGACCCAAAATACTGCCGATACCACCAACTGATTAGCCATCCGGTTGGAAAATGTTTCGTCCTCAAAGAGAAGATTATGGACCTAGCTCGACAAGGAAAAATTGAACTTGACTCCGTCAATGATGTGGCAGCCTCGAATATGACGAGTGTTGCCTTCGGGTCTTTCAACCACAGTTTGATTCCACCTTCATCATCTGTAGCAATGTTGTCTTCTCAAGCAATAAAAGCACCATGGCCACCACAAAATTTGAAGCAAGTCACAGCCGGAACTCTTGGCTTTGGTATCCCCCATTCAATATCAGTGGTAGCATCCAGTCAAGGGCAAATTCCATTGTTGCAACTACAGCAACAACGATGTCTCCCTACAAAAATTGAACGAGAGTCAACAGAAGAATCTTCTCTCATCGATGATGACGGTTGGACATTGGTTACACGACGGCGACGACGTGTGCAACATCCACCACCTCCTTTTCATCAAAGAGCAAGACGGACCAAAAGAAAGACTCGTCCAACCATCAAGTCAAAGAAGAAGAAGAAGGTAGTGAAGAAAAAAGCATTCAAAGTGCCTCCTGCTGATCCTGAAGAGATTTTTCAGCAGTTTCCTCCTTTGGCAATCACATTTGGCGACTTCATACCAAAGTGGTTTCTCCAAAAACAGCAACGAGAGCCGGCCTACTTTGTCGCATGTTACCAAGTCGAGTCAGACACATCGAAAGAAGAAGTGAACGATGTACCTGCCGACCAATCATCCCCTTCAATTCATGAAGAAGACCATCCCAAAGGAGAAGATGATACCTCTGACATTGAAGAGACGTCAATACACTTGAGTCTCTTTGAGGCCCTACAACTACCGGAGAAGACTCGGCTCAGCCTCGCTCAAGCCTTGACTAATCCCCACAAGTACAAGGAAAAAGATTGGGTTCAAAAGAAGTCGGAGACATGTGCCTCTTGCATGGCCACCATTACCTTCGACGACGAAGACCTACAACTTGGTTCTCATCTTCATAACAGGCCGTTGTATGTCACAGGATCCATTAAAGAACACAAAGTTCAGCGCATTCTTCTTGACTGCGGGTCTGCTGTCAATATCATGCCCATCCGTACGATGAGAAAAGTTGGCATCTCTCCAGATCAATTGAGTCGAAGTAGGCTGGTGATCCAAGGCTTTAACCAAGGGGGGCAGAGAGCCATCGGAATGGTCCGCTTAAAGCTCACAATCGAAGACTTGGAGTCCGAAGTACTCTTCCATGTCATTGATTGCAAGACATCATACCACTTGTTGCTTGGACGTCCCTGGTTACACGAGACGGGTGTGGTTCCATCTACATGGCATCAATGCTTCAAGTATTACAAGGATGGTGTGCAGAGAAAGATTGTTGCTGAGAGTCGACCTTTTGAGAAGACTGAAACACACTTTGCTGATGCTAAGTTCTACACAGAGACTGAAGTCCTCCCGGAAGCACTTCCAACTTCGGTACCATCTTCTAGCAGACTCGACATCAACAAAGGAAAAGAAGCTAAAATTCTTTCATCCCCCAAGTCCCAAAAGGATGAGAAAGCTCAAAAAGTATCAAAAGGAGAGGAAACGAACAAATCAACGAAGAACTCTACCAACATCTCCAATCCAATCTCAGTGCTTCAATACATTCCGCAATCACGTCGAAAGCCGGGACAACTTCCTTTTGTGGCAATGACTAAAGAGACCAACTCTACTTTTTCGAAAGCCAACCTAAACACTTTGCAAGATGAGTTAGTTCTTCCAGTAGCACCGCTCGTCAAATCCACAATTATAAGGCCACCAATTGTAGGATTTGTCGCATCTACAATGAAGTTTGAAGAAGAGGAAAACATCTCAACCCAAGAAAGTTCAGAGGGTTGGTATGGAGCTAAGACAGAAAAGCTCTTCGAAGCAGCTGGATATGGAAAAGGTGAGCCCATACGCTTAGGCAAGCTTCAACCTCTTGACCAAATCCATGGCCTCACAAAGGCGCAGGCCCAACTAGTTCGAAAAGGAGAAAAGTTCATTATCAATCGTCAAGGAGTTGGTTCTACACCTCAAACACCAATCAAAATCTCAGTAAAGGAGAAAGTTTCTACTCAACACATTACAGTGCAAGTAGCCGACGATTGTGAAAACAAAGTCCTCTCAGCTCGTACATCTGTCTTTGATCGACTTGCCCCACCAATACAAGGTACTTCGGTCTTTGAGCGTTTAGGAGCAGCACAAAGTGATACAACCTTAAACTCTCAAGTTCTCCAATGGCGTGAGTCTGCACTCACCCGCTTGGGAGCACAAGGAAAAGAAGACGAACCTGCTCCTCTGAACAAGTCCAAAAGACGACGTAGACATGAGAAGAGGCATGTCAGTCGCAAAGATGTTGGTGACCCACAAAGTGTAATTCCATCGCAAATGAAACGACAAGCAATTTTGGAAGTCTCAACAACAGATGCTTTGACGGTAAAACGACGCATTATCATCTCCACTAACCAAGGAAAACAATCTCAAACAAATCAAATTGAGATGAGCGAGATCGAAGATGTTGCTACTATCAATCACATTACCATCCAAGAGCCTGTCGAAGAAGAGTCATCATCTTCAAACGATGAACTAGAAAGTGCTCCTCCAGTCTTCGAAGAAGGGGGGCAAGCTACCGTCGACGAGCTCAAACAATTAAACCTTGGTACAGAAGAAGAACTGCGCCCTATCTTTGTCAGTGCACTCTTAAGTCCTGAGGAAGAAGCTGATTACTTCAAGCTACTGCAAGAATACAAAGACGTTTTTGCATGGAGTTACAAGGACATGCCCGGCCTTGATCCCAAAGTAGCAATCCATCACCTAGCTATCAAACATGGCGTTCGCCCCATCAAGCAAGCGCAGCGTCGCTATCGGCCTGAACTGGTTCCACAGATCGAAGCTGAAGTCAACAAGCTGATCGAAGCTGATTTCATCCGAGAAGTGAAGTATCCAAGTTGGATTGCAAATATTGTCCCAGTCAAGAAGAAGAATGGACAAATCCGAGTATGCGTAGATTTTCGCGACCTGAATAATGCATGTCCAAAAGATGACTTTCCATTGCCAATTACGGAGCTCATGGTCGATGCTACAACAGGACACGAAGTCTTATCCTTTATGGATGGTTCATCTGGTTATAACCAAATTCGTATGGATCCAAAGGATGAAGAACTCACAGCCTTTCGTACACCAAAGGGAATTTACTGCTATAAAGTGATGCCGTTTGGACTAAAAAATGCTGGTGCCACTTATCAACGTGCTATGCAAAAGATTTTTGATGATGTCTTGCACACAAAGGTTGAATGCTACGTCGATGACTTAGTGGTAAAATCAAAAAGGAGAGCGGATCATCTTCAAGACCTTCGTGACATTTTCATCAGACTTCGAAGGTACCAATTAAAGATGAACCCTTTAAAGTGTGCATTTGGAGTCACTTCAGGCAAATTCCTCGGGTTTGTTGTCCGACATCGCGGTATTGAGATTGACCAAGCTAAAATCGATGCTATCCACAATATGCCAGAACCTAAGAATATCCACGAGCTTAAAGGCCTCCAAGGTCGTCTCGCCTACATCCGGAGGTTCATCTCAAACCTAGCAGGGCGGTGTCACCCCTTTAACAAGTTGATGAAGAAAGATGCATTGTTCAAATGGGATGATGCTTGTAAGAAAGCTTTCGAAAGCATCAAAGAGTATCTCCTCAAAGCACCGGTTTTAGCAGCGCCTATCCCCAATAAACCACTGATTCTTTACATCAGTGCTCAAGAGCAGTCATTGGGGGCATTATTGGCACAAGAAAATCATGATCGCAAAGAAAATGCGCTCTACTACCTGAGCCGAACTCTGGTGGGGGCAGAATTGAACTATTCACCCATTGAGAAGATATGTCTTGCTCTTATCTTCGCTACAAAGAAGTTGAGGCACTATATGCTGTCACACACAGTCCGACTTATCTCTCACGCCGATCCACTCAAATACATAATGACGAGACCAGTTCTATCGGGAAGGCTCGCCAAATGGGCACTTCTCCTGTCAGAATTTGAGATCGTTTACATCCCTCAGAAGGCAGTAAAAGGACAAGCGGTAGCTGACTTCCTCGCAGATCATCCAATCCCAGCTGATTGGGAATTATCTCAAGACTTGCCCGATGAAGAGATCTTCTACACTGATGTAATACCATCATGGAAGATGTTTTTTGATGGTGCTGCAAGAAAGAATGCAGCAGGAGCAGGAGTCGTCTTTGTAACTCCACAAGATGAAGTCCTTCCATTCGCCTTCACATTGGCAGAGTTATGTTCAAACAATGTGGCTGAATATCAATCCCTCATAATTGGATTGGAACTAGCCCGAGACATGCAGTTGTACCAGCTCAATGTGTATGGAGACTCAAAGCTTGTCATTAACCAGCTCTTGACAGAGTACGACATCCTCAAGCCCAATCTAATCCCCTACTATCTCTATGCTGCTGAGCTCATAAGTCAGTTCGAAGATATCACTATGTTGCATGTTTCAAGAAACGAGAATAAACAAGCTGATGCTTTGGCCAACCTTGCAGCAACTTTAGCTGTACTTGAAGAAGAAGTGACGACGGTTCCTGTCTGTCGGAGATGGGTCATCCCTCACTTGATCCACCATGACATCGCTCAACAAGCAACAAATTTCATCGAAGTATTCGAGATTGAGGTTGAAGACTGGAGACAACCTCTCGTTGAATATCTTCAATATGGAAAATTGCCGAATGATCTCAAGCACAAGACTGAAATTCGTCGTCGTGCGCCTCGATTCCTATACTTCAACAATGAGCTGTATCGTCGCTCTTTCAATGACATCTTGATGAGATGTCTTGGAAATGATGAAGCTAAAGAGGCCCTTGAAGAAACTCATTCAGGTATCTGTGGAGCTCATCAGTCAGGACCAAAGTTGCATGATCGCCTAAAGAGAATGGGATACTATTGGCCAACCATGGTGAAAGACTCGCTCGAGTTTGCCAAAAGATGTCATGCATGTCAAATCCATGGAGACTTCATTCGCCAACCACCCGAGCCGCTTCACCCAACAGTAGCATCTTGGCCCTTTGACAATTGGGGACTTGATGTTGTCGGGCCACTCCCAAAGTCTTCTAAACAACACCTCTACATTCTTGCTGCGACAGACTATTTCTCCAAATGGGCAGAAGCAATCCCTCTCAAAGAAGTCAAGAAAGAGACGGTTGTAGACTTCATCAAAAATAATATTGTCTTCCGCTATGGGGTCCCCCGTTATATAGTAACGGATAACGGGAAACCATTCAAGAATGCTCTGATGGATCAATTTTGTGCGAAGTTCGAAATCAAGCAAAGATGCTCTACAATGTACAATGCGCCAGCAAACGGACTCGCAGAAGCTTTCAATAAAACTCTTTGCAAGCTCCTTGAGAAGGTTGTTTCCAAGTCGAAAAAGGATTGGCATGAACGGATTGGTGAAGCACTTTGGGCATACCGAACTTCATACCGCACTCCTACACAAGCCACACCTTACTCGCTTGTCTATGGAGTCGAAGCAATACTTCCATTGGAACGCCAAATTCCATCACTACGGATTGCGATCCAAGAAGGCCTCACAGGTGATGACAATACAAAGCTACGTCTTGCTGAACTCGAAGCTTTGGACGAAAAGAGGTTAGAAGCGCAGCAACGCCTCGAGTGCTATCAAGCTCGCTTGTCTCGAGCTTTCAACAAGAAAGTTCGACCTCGCTCCTTCCAAATAGGTGACTTAGTACTTGCAGTTCGAAGGCCTATTATTCTTTCACATCGGTCTGGAGAGAAATTTGATCCAAAGTGGGATGGACCGCATGTGGTGAGAGAAGTCTACACCAACGGCGCTTACCTTCTTTCAACACCCGATGGAGTTCGTCTTGGTCCTATCAACGGCAAGTTCCTCAAGCAATACTATCCATGATAGAACAACGCTCCTCGATATGAGCCTAAAGTGTCCACAATGCTCCTCGATACGAGCCTAAAGTGTCCACAACGCTCCTTGATACGAGTTTAAAGTGTCCACAACGCTCCTTGACGTATGAGCTTAAAATGCATGTCACTCTTGGCTTATACAACCAAAATTGTAAAAGGTTCAAAAAAAAAATAAAAATAAAAATAAAAATCGAACTACGTTAAAGCTTGATCCCATTACGGGTACGTAGGCAGCCTGTAAAGTTACCTCAGGTTCAGCTACCATAAAAAAAAAAAAAACAGATCAAAAAAAAAAAAAAAAAAAAACCCATTAGCAGCAAACTGTTGTCTCCAACAAACGGGAACCGTACAGTGGCATCGCCGACTTAGTCCAGGCCGTTTCGGGTCTTTCGGCACTCGAATGTCTAAAACCCAAACCTGCACAAAAAAAAACATGGGTGCATTAATGCCGTTCTCTTCCTATTTGTAAGGGGAGGTAACCTGTCTCCTTATCCCATTAGGAATAGGATTCGTGTCTAACCCAAATCAAGATAAACTCCAAATAAATTAAATCCAAATCAAACACTAAATCAAGGGTTACACTAATGTCACTCATAGGTTCCATCATTATACCCTTGAGGGGGCAATTTGTAGAACCCTAAAATTTATTAATTTTACGCAAAGGTCCTTACACTCTGATAAAATTATATAAAAAGCCTAAAATCATTAAAAAGCCCTATACATTTAAATTGGGCCTAATGACAAGGCATGAGCCTTTTACGGCTCGGGTCTGGGCACGAAGTAGAAAGCCTATAAACTCAAAACTCAAGTCCAAATCTAAATGGGTCATACACTCGATAAGTGGGTCGATCCGTCAATACAAAAAACCTGATTGTGGACTCAATACCCAAGAAGATGGGTGGGGCCCATGAAAGCCTCCTAAGTCCCTTAAACTACTAAATAGAGTGGGACTCTTGAAATCCTTATCTCTAAATGGATAAGCCTTATCAAGATCTCTTAAATCTCTTAAACTACTAAATAGAGTGGGACTCTTGAAATCCTTATCTCTAAATGGATAAGTCTTATCAAGATTTCTTAAACTACTAAATAGAGTGGGACTCTTGAAATCCTTATCTCTAAATGGATAAGTCTTATCAAGATCTCTTAAATCCCTTAAACTACTAAATAGAGTGGGACTCTTGAAATCCTTATCTCTAAATGGATAAGTCTTATCAAGATCTCTTAAATCCCTTAAACTACTAAATAAAGTGGGACTCTTGAAATCCTTATCTCTAAATGGATAAGCCTTATTAAGATCTCTTAAATCCTTTAAACCACTAGATGGAGTAGGATTCTTGAGATCCTTATCTCTAAAAGTCTATAAATAAGAGCCAAAGCTAGAGATTCAGAAATTCAGAAATTCAGAGAGAGAAATTCAGAAGAAGCCAAAGAAGAGAACTCAGAAGCATTCTCTAGCCTTCAAAGAAAAGAAATCAAATCATTCCGGAGAAGACAAAGCTGCAAAGAAGCCAGTTCTCCTCCAAAATAACTTTCTAGCCGATTAAGTGCGAAGCCCGGAAGAAAGGAAAAGCTACATCAACACCTTCAAAGAAGATCGAGATCACGCCTCGGCCCTCATCTTCTATTTTAGAAATTTCTGATTGTTAATCAGAGGATTTCTTGAGAGTTGTACCAAACTGAAAATAAATAAAATATTTTGTTCATCATTATTTCGTCCACGAAATTTTGTGTCGACAGTAACCCTTCTTCTTCTCCTTCTTTTCCTCTTCTCCTTCTTCACTTCTCCTTCTTCTGTTCTCCTTTCTGCCAATTGAATAACCTAAATGAGGGTTTGTACAGGCAGATTACGTTTTTGCCCTTAAGAATATAAAAAATTTAACAAAAAACCGGTTAACGATTAAATCGCAAGATTCGTGATTTTTGCGATTTAAACGCGAATTGCCGATTTAATCAATTAAACGCGATTTAATCGCCGAATTAATCGTTGAGGCCTTAATTCACGTTTAAAACGCGATTTTTTCAAAAAAAGGCCGATTTTTGTGATTCTGCAATAAGTATATGAACATAAATGTAAATTTGGACTGTAGCTTTTGCTTGCTTTTCTAAAACTTATTTTTTCTTTTTATGGGATGATTGAACAATTTGTTTAGCAATTCTTTATATATACACACACACATTGCAATTTTTTCTAATTTCTAATTATTTTTTATCTACAAAATGAGGGAGTGTGAGACTTAAGTCTCACGTCTCAAGGCTTACGCTTCACACCTTTGGAGGTCCAAACGCCTCGCCTTACGCCTTCGTGTTTTAAAACATTATAAGACAGAGTGACTGTGGTTTTAGTAGTAGATGTTTGGAGTATAAAGATGGCTGCCTTGATATGCCACTATGGCTGCACATTGGACTGAGCTAGCCCTAGACCTGCTCGGCTCAACCCGAGTTAAGGGCTGGCTATACCAGGGTTTCGCTGGACTGGGCTGGGTCAGGCTGGGCTGGGCTCAATTTTGGGCAGAAGTGTTTGTATAAATGCATAGGTTAGGCGGTCTGTGACCCAGGCTAACACTAGCCAGGCCCGACCCAAACTTTAGTAATATATTTTTGAATATGATTGAACCTATGTATATCATGTTTGATATATCCTTAATCTTTATACGAATAAGTTATATCAAAATTTAGAAACTATTTCAAACCGTAGCATTAAATAAATTATATTATTGACATGTACCATGTGTAGTTTATATACAATCTACATAACATACATAGAATTTCAAACCAATTTTTGGGTTAATTTGTGGCTTGCCTAGTTTTAGCCAACTGGGATTTAGCTGGAATCTCAAAAATTTGACCAGGCTGGGTTCAGGTGCAATGTAAATAGTTTGGGCTGGGCCCAAACTGACCTCGTCCTGGCCTAGCTCGGCCTGATGTGCAGATCTATATATTGCTAGTAGTAGTTAAGTTCGATTTGTGGAAGAGAAAGCCCCTCAACAAATTTTCTCTCTTGTAGAGCCCCTCAAGACTGTTAGGATATTCTACCTTCCTCTGTCCTCATAACTGCACCCATAACGCATATGCAACAAGTGGGGCCCATCAAGATATCTCCTTTCTAGGAACCAACATGATTGAATGATTGTACCGCATGAAATTTCCAATGGCCATCTAGTTATAGTTGTCTGCTTTGACTACCTTTGTCATATGAGATTTTGTAAGTAGGTCCCCTGAAATGATGGGTCCATCTCTGACTGCCACATCTAGATTAATTATGAAAATGGTAGACCGTTCCATAGAGTATATTGGACGGGGGCCTTAGTTGGCATCATCATCGTAAGCAGCAACATCGAGGCCTTAGTCAGTTAGTTGTCGTCATCGTCAACAACAACATCCCAGTCATATCACCAAAAAATGATGGGTCTACCTCTAAATACCTACTGATGAGGATGGTAGATTGTCCTTAAGGTCTATTTGGCAGGACCGTAGTTGTCATTGTCTTCAGCTTCATCATTCGAGCCTTCTCACAACCATTTGGGTCGGCTCCATGAATCATGTTTTGCCAATCACTCTATCTAGGGCCTTATCTTCACTAAACTTACCCCCGAGAAAACGAACAAAAGAAGAGGAGAATAATGAAATTTGGTAAGAATAGACAAACAAATATGTACCTAATGCTCCATGGAGACTGGAGAGAAAACGAAGATTCTTAATTAAAAGAAATCTTATTAAAAGAAGGCTTGATTGGTCTCCTGTAAATGTTTGCATGCACCTGTTACTCCATGTGTGTGACTCTTACTTTTGTATATAAGATTTTTACACCAATTATGTTTGCTGTATCAAGGTCTAGGCAGGCACCTGTTAAGACGAGGTCGCCCAATGGTGCATAAACCTCGTCCCTTGCTCACAAAAACGCTAGTGACAAATGTGCACATGTGACCCACATAAAATCAGATGTTATTTACGTAAACACAGGAAAAAAGAACATATTTTACTTAACAAACTTTGTCTAGGGTTAGCCTAGACAAAACATATGTTGTCTAGGTTTCCGCATTGGCTTTCTTCTCCCTGCTATGATGTGAAGGGTAATGCTTCTTCCGAGTGTGATAACACATTAAGAACACCTTGTGCGGGTTCATAGCTGTGAATTTTACAATCCATGATGCATATGCCTTTTTTTTTAGTTTAATAAGTGTAATACCACAGATTGCTGGTCTATGCTTTGAAGTTTGAACTGAGTATGAGGACACTTATATAAGCTCGCTTGTGTGTTATTTGATGTTCCCCCTTTTAATAATTACTTGTTTGTCTACTTTCTAATGGTATGATAGTAAAATGAACTTGTGTAATGCTATCTTTGATCAATATGAAGATTTCATCACATTTGCTATATGGGTGTTACTGTAGGTTCGGGAACTGGTCCTTTCCCGAGGTCTTAACCTCATCATTGAACCTGGGAGATCACTTATTGCTAACACTTGCTGTCTGGTTAATCGGGTTACTGGGGTAAAAACAAATGGAACGAAAAACTTTATTGTGATCGATGGCAGCATGGCAGAACTTATCCGGCCTAGTCTTTACGATGCTTATCAAGTAAGTTATTTGAGTGTATGCATCTACTTTGTTCTCAAATTTGCTTTCGTTTGTTGGGAATGATCCTCCTCCCACTTCTGTTTATTGAGCCACCATTGTTACCGTCTTCTCGCATTTTCTTAATGTGAATTTTTACCTTTATCCAATGACAGGCACTTTAATAGCACCATTAACATTTTTCTGAGTTTATCCTTAATCATCTTGTTGTCGAGTACTATAATTAACCAGAGGAAAAACATAGCTTGCTAGCTATGAAAATGCATTGTGCTGATATAAACATAAATATTGCATTGCTCACTATAAACATTTACACACTAAGGACGGTGTAATAAATAAATATTGCATTGCTCACCATGAACATTACACACTAAGGATGTCATCCACAGTGTCGGAACCATACAATTTAATATGTTAGTTTAGAGCTACTGAATTGGGTAAGCAATTTGTGTTTCAATGCTCTTATTCCACAGGGTTCTTACATGCTGATGATTACATCCTTAATGGCCTGAAAGAATTGAGGTCCTTCTGCCTTTTCCCTTGCCATGCTAGACCCTCGATCCAGTAGATTAATCTGGTTTTTTAAGAAGCAGAATATGTACTTCTAAGTCTGCTTTTACCTGAGAATTTCTATTACAGTAAAGTAAGCCTCATCCTATTGATGGAATATGATATGTTGATCTTTTCTAAAAGAATTGGATTGTTTTTATCTATGATTATGGTCTTAATGGGGATGAATTTGTTTGCCTTTTGGTACAGCACATAGAGCTGGTTTCTCCCCCACCGCCTGATGCTGATATTTCCACATTCGATGTGGTTGGCCCTGTCTGTGAGTCGGCTGATTTCTTGGGCAAGAATAGAGAGCTTCCGACTCCAGCTAAGGTGATGTGTTAGGCTGCTTTTTCCTGTATAGTTTCTATAGTGGTTTTTCATTTGTTCCTCACCATTTAGTTTTTTTTTTTTTTTTGCAGGGAGCTGGCTTGGTAGTTCACGATGCAGGAGCATATTGCATGAGCATGGCATCAACATACAATCTCAAAATGAGACCACCTGAGTATTGGGTATGAAATTTCTCTAAATTCTACATTGCCTTGCAGGGTTTAGGTTTATTGAGACTGATTGAACTGAAGGCCATCCATCAAATATTTCATACTAACTTTTATGTACTATGTACATAAGCTAAAAGCAAGAAAAAAAATAAATCAAGGTTGAACCGGGCAGATCTTCTATGAGTGGACCCAGAGCTGGAAGGGTCAACTTAATTTGATGGCTGTTTGTTTGGTCACCCACGAGTAGCAGGCATAGAAGGTGTATTTAGAAATGAGGGCGTGACTATTTATCAGATGTTATCTTGCCTGGACAGTTTGATTTGAAGAACTTAGATGAAGCAGAAGCAAGTGAAGAACTAAGATGAAGCAGAAGACCGTACTTTTTCTATAGGGTTTGAATATCTTAAGGAATTCTGTAATGACTATATGATCATGGAAAAGGGTTGATGGATTGCTTGGGTGGAAGAAGAATCATTAAGTCCATGGTAGCTTGCTAATAACATGCATAGTCACAAAAAACTACGTTTTTTTGAAAAAAACCCCGTTTAAAACACGCATTAATACCCTACCGTAGAAAACGGCGTTTAAAACCCCTTTTTTTTTTTTTCAAAAAACGTGTATCATCGTTTAAAACGCGTTTGAATAGAATAATACGAAAAATACCCGTTAAAACAAATAATAGTTGATGTTTTAATGAATTTTGATGCCTTAATGGATTGAATTGGATGTTAAATTATGTTATGAACTTATTATTATTGATTATAGTTACTCTTTTTGAATATTATCTCACTAAATTATTAGATATATTAATTAGCATCATTTTAAAATTTTATAATTATTAATTTTTTTCTTCTTTTTTTCTTGAAGTTTTCCCGTACTTGACCCTTGCCGAATTATTCCCGTACCCCGACTTTGTGACTATGATAACATGAAACATATCGTGATTTTGTGATTAATGTGGTCCCAAGAAATGTTTATCTTCCTTTCTATTTGTATAAAATATACTGGTAAGTAAAATAAAAATTGATATTTACCGATAAAAAAAAGATAAAAATCGATATTTTACCTTTTAAAATGTATCAGCCTGTCCCATAACCTATGACCTGCCACTGCCATGTGGCTGAGATGGGAAAATTCAAACAGTTTTTCCTTGAATTGCCATTAACTATTGTAATAGGTATTCTCATTATTATTTTAAAATCATACTGGGTGTTGGTTGTGACTATGATCTGTTTCTTTTGTTATCTTCTATTTCTATGGCCTACTGAAACTTGCGTGACGATCCTCATGCTGCATAAATCAGAGCAGTATTTGGTAAACGATTACTGTTTATGCTTTTGGGCATATGTTTTCAAAAAAATAATTAACCTGGACTTTGATCTGATGTTTTGTAGGTTGAAGAAGATGGATCGGTAACCAAAATCCGGCACGGGGAGACATTTGAAGACCATATGAGGTACTTTGAGGGCCTCTGATTTTACAAATTTATGGACATCGACCATTTTTACAGAACTTGGGTAAGATGCTTGTGCTTATTCATAGAATGCATGGTAGTATGCCTGCATTGGTCGTAGTGTACCAGAATATTTAGTTATCTATGAACCTATATATCAGCTTATCTATCCACGCCTTGCCATCAATTTGTCATGAGAGGAGAGGAAACAAAAGTTAAAGAAACATGAAGCTAGACAGAGGCAGATCAAATTATATATCTCCGAGAAGAATACGTCCAGATGTGTGAAGACCTGCCATTTAATGAGTTCAAATCTGGATCTGAGGACAAAATTGTACCCTACTATACTCTGGATTCTTTTCCTGGCCCTTATGCATGTCTGTTTATGCCTTTGAAATCGTTAGATTACTGGTTATGAACCTCATGCCTACCAGCCGGACGGCCCAGGTAGGGGTGTCAATGCACACCCAACTACTACCCAATCACCGGACTTCTTGACCCTAGTTAGTAGGGTGGCTCCAGGTTATTGGATCCAATCAATAATCGAGTAGGGTTTGGTCATGAACAAATATCCGATTAGGTCCCACCATTGGTATGGGTGCAAATGTGGGTTTTTAGAATTATTAGGGTAAAACTGTTATTTTATCTTCCCATTAATTTCCTTTTGTTTGTCTATTGTAATGTTCAAAATTGGTGGGAGCAAATGTGATTTTTTAGAATTATTAGGGGTAAACTGTTATTTAATCCACTCTTTAATTTCTGTTGTTTGTCTATTGTAATGTTCAAAATTTGGTGCGTTTCTAGTTCAAATTGCCACGTATTTGGGTACTTGATATAACGGGGTTTGGGTCTGTCTATACCAATACCGACCGGTCCTTAGACACCTCTTGGCATAAGTAAGTTCGACAAGTATGGATATGCTGAACTACTCGTGAGGGTTGCAGGTTTGATCCAGTATTTGTGGAGCTTTCTCTTGGGTGGCTAGCTTCTAATGTGTTGTTATTGAAGCAGCGCCTTCAATTTCTGCTTTGTTCACAATAAATAAACAAGCATATGGGTATTCCCCTACATAGTCAGCTTAAATATAGCCTCTGATAATACATATACTTACTAATACAGTAATACTATGATATAAGGCATGAATAGCTTGGATGGCTCTTAGCAAGAAACTGTAAGAAAAGGTTTATAAGAAAAGGTTTAGCAAGAAACTATAAGAAAAGGTTTATAACGTATGGTGCAACAACACTACAGCATTTAGGAGGATGGGGTGAAGACAATTACCAAATGAAATGATGTTGTGGTGGGGTCTCAAGTTCCTAAATGAAACCAAATTTTATAAATAATATGAGCTCTTTGGGTTGTTTGGGATGTGAGTGAGAATACCGTGTTGTCTATTTCGATTACATGATCTGTCATATATGGGAAAAAGAGACTCGTGAGTATCTGAGAAATAAGGCCTTTATCAACTCATCTAAGGACTTTGTCTGATACTTTTTCTGTCCGAGCAGGATTGGGTGATCTGATAGGTGAGATTGATCATATTCTTTGCCTAGTGGAGTGGTTCCCCATTATATAAAGGATGTCCTATATGTATTGTTCTCTTTAAGCACGACATCTGGACACATGTCGTGCTTCTGAACACAGTTACAGGAGGTTTCTGTTGATATAGAGCTTTGTGTAATTGAAGAACCGGTAGTTGGTTTTATTTCGTATTTGGGAATTCTTTAATTCCACAAGAAAAAGAATGATGGTTCTAATGTGATTTAGGATTTCTTTTGCCTTTCTTCTTTTTTGGGGTCCATTTTCTCTTACTTAGAGCTATTACCCGGTTTATATGATACAAATACTCTTCTAACTTATTGTTGAGGCAGGGGGACCCTCTGTCCTCGACACTCTTCATTATCGTTTCGGAGGCCCTGAGCCAGATGTTGCTCCGTGCAAACAGGTGGGTGCTTGTCGGCTTCTCCATTGGTTGGGAACACCTAAATATCTCGCTCCTGCAATTCGCGAATGATACCTTAGTGTTTTGTGGTGCCTCTTGCTTGCAACTTATCAATTTCTGGTCTATTCAGTGTTGTTTTGAGGTAGTTTTAGGTCTCAGAGTTAACCTGGGGAAAAGTGAAATACTTCCAATAGGAGATATCCCCCATCTTGAGCTTTTGGTCAGTTGATAAGGGAGTCAAAAAGGGTCGCTCCCTTCCACTTACCTCGGTCTTCCTCTAGGGCCTCCTTTCAAATCCAAATCTGTTTGGGCTCCAGTCATTGAAAAATTCTTCGTGAGACTTGTAGGTTAGAAGTCCTGCCTCCTCTTCAAAGGCGGTAAGCTGACCCTTATCAAGAGTACACTTAGGAGTCTTCTAACTTATTATCTATCCCCCCTTTGACTTTTGAGGTCCATTGCCCGGTCCCTTCATCAGTTGATCATCTCTAGTGTAATTTTCTCTGGCACGAGCGAGACGACCATAAAGAATATCATTTGGTCGATTGGAATCAAATCTACAAACCACTAGATGTCGGGGGCCGTAACCTTGTTCTATTCAGTGCAGTGAACAAGGCTCTTCTGGGTAAATGAGTTTGGCGGCTCTACGAGAAGTGTTAAGAGTCTTTGCTGGAAGGTGATCGTAGCCAAGTATTGGCTAACATCATCTTGGATGTCTAAAGGGGGCTAGAGATCCCGACGAGGTGGGCCTTTGGAAAGGGATCCTTGGTGTAGCTACGTCCCTAGAGCCTTTCATTAGGTTTAAACTGGGAAATGAAGTTTATATCTAGTTTTGGAATGATGGTTGGTGCGGTTCGTCAAGGCTTAGGGACGATATTTGATCAATTTTCCTTCTGGCTATCAGTAAAGGGGCCTTTATTGCTAAGTGTGTTGAGAGGTTGGGGAGCGATCTAATATGGTGTCCTAGACTTAAGAGAGATTTAAATATTGGGAAATCGAGGAGATGCAACTGCTTTTGGCTCGGTTAGGTTCCTCCTCCTCAAGATGTCAGATTAGAGATTGTAGGGTTTGGTCTCGAAGTAACAACGGTCGATTTTCAGTACGATCACTCTTACAGATCTTTGACCCTTCACCTTTGCGCTCATTTTCTCATTAATAAGGTTGTCTGGGCTAACCATGTTCCCTCTAAGATATCTTTTTTCCTCTGGTCCGCTGTACTAAATAAAATTTCTACTTTGAATCATTTGAAAAGGAGAGGGTGGAGCTTAGCCAATCGTTGTTATTTGTATCTGAATTCGGAAGAGATTGTCTGATTGTCTTTCGGCTCTGAGCTTTCTTCTTGGCTAGGATGGGTGTGGAGTGGGTCTTCCCTTTTTCCTTTATGAGCTTCTTATCTAGTTGATACTTGATGACTTTGGTGGGTGCTAAGGAGCTAATCTGGACTTTTTCTTGTGCTCTATTTGGAAAAAGAGGAATTTTCGTATTTTCGACAATTCCTCCTCCTCGGACCACCGGATCCTGACCTGGGTGCGGTAGTTGATTGTGGATTGGAGCTCCATATATCAGTTGGGTCAGGATGTGTGAGACACCTTATTACTATGAGAAGGCAGTGTCGTTGTTCATTCTTTCTTTCTTCCTCTCCTCCCTGTTATGCCTTTGATTGCATCTTATTGTACTTAGTTTACATATATGTAAACTGATATGCTTTCTCATTTCTATAATATATATTTCTTTTACTGATCAAAAAACTTATTGCTGAAAAAATAAAGAAAAGGAAATAGATATCTAAATTTCTCTCTTAGAACTTTGTTTTCTTAATTCTTTATTCTACTGGTTTGATAATCCCTTAACTAATGGGACCTAGTGCATTTTGAAGGTTAGTTGCATCCATTCGGTTGCAACTTTGCTTCTAATATTTAGTTAGCAGGGAAGGATTTTTGGATTCCAAGTTCTTGGATAGAATTTTAGTATAGCAGATTGCAAACAAATGCAAAATGGAGTGACTTGCAGTGGGTGTTTGAGGGTAACTAGAAAGAGCAATAGGTTGGCTAATTAGGATTAGCTAGTTTGGATAAATGTTTACTTATACAGGAGTTGTGCTTAGAAATGCTTTACACAGATATGTTATTGAGTTAATGGCGGCCTCTTACATGTGACAGCTTAGTAATCTCAGCCCTTCTCTATTGCATCTCCGATTCTCAAAACCTTCAGTGGTATGTCCTGCTCTCACACAAAAAATCTTTTAGGGCCCGTTTCTTTTGTCGAGACTTGTAAAGCTTGGCACTTTACACTTCGTCATGGTAGTTGGTAGGAAATTTGAGTCATTTTGTCAAAGTTTTTAACAACATTAACTCTTACCATAATGAGATTTCAAGTTTTTAAATTTTTTTAATGAAATTTGAAATCATACATTTTGCTACGTTTGAAGTCTTATGAAAAGCACCATACATATAGATCATCGAAAGAAAATGCATATTGTCAAAGGACAAAACTTGCAAAATGCCGGATTTTATAAGTCTCAACAAGAGAACGAACCCTTGTAAAATTGGAATGAAAAAGCAGGGAAAAAATTATGACCATGAATATGATATCTTTGTGGCAAAACAAATCATAGTGACAAGAAGAATACAGAGTTTCCGTTAAGGGTCTGTTTTTTTGTTGAGATTTATAAAGTTGACACTCCTGTAATTTTTCTTAATGAACAATATGCATTTTCTTTATTTTCTTTTGAGAATTAGGTGTATCAATGATTTTATCTATTGGGTTGCAATTCTTATGAAACTTTAAATGAGCAAAATGAGCAAAATGAATGATTTCAAATCTCACAGAAAATGGTAATACTTGAAATCTCATGTTAGTAGGAACTTATCTTGTTAAAAACCTTGACAAAGTGACTCAAATTTCATACCAACTACCATAATCAAGTGTAAAGTGCGAAGCCTTAAGTCTTCACAAAAAGAACAGATCCTAAGTTCACGAGGGTTATTGGAATTAGGAAAGTTTAGCGGTAGGATTTGTAATTCACAATATTGACAAAGTTAAGAGACATAGGGATTTTTGTTTCCTAATTGGAATCAATTTCTTAAACAGAGTTGTATAATCAGGAGAAGGCAATTGTATTTTTAGGGAAATTCCCCAAAGTTCATTGAAAGGTTTAGAGCTACTATTGTGTGTTTAACTTTGGAATATTCAAGGTTTATGGTTGGAATATCTGGGCGAGTTCAAGGTCTGATGGAATAGAGCTTTACCGGTTGCTGTCTATTCTCTACAACAATTTTTGTTTGGTAAACTGAGAGTTTGAATTACTGTCTTACCTTAGGGTGTTTAGTCCCACATCGGCTGTGTAACCGAGCTTGCCTCCCTTATAAGTACCATCACGTCTCAAACGGTTGGTACCCGTTTTGAGGAGTGTTTGGGTGATGCTTATGTTGGATTGCAAGTGTGGTTGTGTGTGCGCATGGGGTGTGAGTGTTTCCTTTGTCTTGCCTTCAGCTATCGCCTTGTGGTGTAGTTGAGTTAACCAAAAATAAATTACTGTCTTAACCATAAGGTGTCTTTTACATGGGATGGGGCTGTCTGGCTGGGCCGGACCAACTATTCTCACAAACATTTTAGCGGTTGAGACATGAGTTCCAGCTTAGATCTTTTGCCTCCTGTGATTCTGGCAGGGCTGCGCTCCAAAAAAAAAAAAGTTTCAAAATTTTCTTACCATAAAAAAAATCTGGAAAATTCTGTTCCTCTTGAGTTGGCCGTTATTCATTTTCTTGTATCATCCTCATTTACAAGCCCCATTTGTCCTTCATCTTGTTTATTGCCCTCTCGTTCGGCTTGTGTTGTCACTTTCCCATCATCATGCTTTTCTTCGCCGTCAGTTGTTTCTCCTTTACAAGTTTTGGCTTCTATTAGTACCATCTTCTTGCTTTGGAGGAGTTTAATGAGGCCATGAAGGGCAGTTTCAGCATCGTCACTCTTCATCAACTCTCCTGTAACTTCTGCAGGGGTTACCTCAGCTTTCTCTAGCAGTTTTTCGATCTCTGCAAATAGCCTGCGGTTAGATATCCCGAGATAGTTGGAGGCAAGTAATTTGAATCCACAAGTGGTGCAGTAGGACATGTGGATGTGCATGTCCATGCGACCGGGTCGCAGCAGAGCTGGGTCGAGCCAGTCCTTGTGATTGGTCGTGAATACTATGATTCGTTCATCCCCGCAGCTTGACCACAAGCCGTCAATGAAGTTCAGCAGCCCAGAGAGTGTCACCTGCGGTAACAAAGATAAAAGAAAGCAAACCTACGTGAGCCTAGAGAAGCATGAAATTAAAGGCCATTATCCAAACACTATTAAATGATAATTTATTTGATTAAAAAGAGAGGTTCAATTTGGGGATTAAACTTCTCTATAATGACAAACCGACCTTATTGTTAGTACCATCTTCTTGTTTTCCGGGTGAGTCAGATGCTCGATCTTACAACTCAATGGTGCAGTCGATATCTTCGATTACAAGAATGGAACGATTTGCAGTGCCAATCAACAATGTCCTGAGATCTGAATTGCATTGAACTTCTTTGAGATCCATGTCGTAGATGTCAAAGCCGAGGAAATTGGCCATGGCAGCGATCAAGCTGGACTTGATGGTTCCAGGAGGACCGTACAACAAATACCCACGTTTCCAAGCTTTCCCTACTCTCCTGTAGAACTCCTTTCTCCTAACAAACCTTACAAGATCGTCGATTAGTGCCGTCTTGAGCGTTGATTCCTATCGAATGTGGCTGGATGATCAAGGTTGATCGAGCCCCAGTAGTCTGTATTGTTGTAATCGATTGTGTGAGGCTTCACTGTCTTTCTTTCTTCCTCTATGGCCTTCGATTGGTGTAATATATAAGGCAAGTAAGAACCCAGTGCCTGGTTCTTGTGTTTCTTGTGAAAACTCAGCTTGAATGATCGGACTTCGGATCGTAGGGTAGATTTTTGATTGCGGTGGTGGTTGTTGGAAGCTGATGGTTTGCCGTGGGTACCGACCAATATCCACCTGAATTGAATACCTTCGAAGACATCAATCATCTCTTCATTTCTGTCCATGGAGAGGGTGAGATTTTTCTCTTTCTGGGGCTTGCTCACTTTGATTCTTCGAGTAGAGGGGGTGATCTTGGTGCCTAAGTATATATTGGCGGCATCGAACATTTGGTTGAGGGCGAGGCCATCAAATTCTTCAATGGCGACGGTGAGTTGAGATGAGAGATGGTTGGAGAGGATTCGGAGGAGGCGGGAGAAGAAGTAGTGATGGATATCGTCGGGTATGAGGTCGTTGGCGAGGGTTCGAATGAGAATTACAGAAGCAGCTATAGAGGCTGCAGCGGATAAAACCGATTTGGAGGAGGGCATGTTTAGGGAAGAAAACATGCTTGTGAGACTCATCATTCAATAAGGTTTTAAATGCTCTTTTGAGGTAAAGAGATGTAAAAAAAGGTTTGAAAGAAGGGAAGGATGTTCTTCTTTTCCTCAAACTACAGGCGCTGGAGATTATAAAAGGAAAAATTCAGAAATGAGGAACCTACAATTAACGTGATTAAGAAAATATTAAAAATAATCAATAGAGAGGGAAAGAGCGACAGATATTAGGAAAAAAAAAACCTGAAATCGAAATCTTGTAATGAAAATGGAATGAAAGAAGCGTGAGATACGAAGAAGGGATGGTTGATGGCCGGAGATGGAAAATTGCCGCCTCTAGTGGGGGAAATTTCTGCAGAAGAGAGAATAAAGTTGAGTGGGGTTGGGAATGGCGGTGACAGGAGTGGTCGAATCATGAACGGGTATTTTTTTTTTTTTTTTGTGAAGGGCCTCATTGGGCTAAGTTCGGACCAATTTGGGCTCAGCCCGAATACAGGCTGGACTGGGGCTCAATCACTAATTCACTATAGTTTGGACCTGCGAAGATAGACTGAGCTGAGCCTGAACTGACCTTACCCGATTTGAGTGGCCTTACATGACCCGGTGCATTTTTTTGCGAGCGAAATGCTAGCCTTAATTGCCTCACTTTAGATAAAAGTACAACCACTTTAGGTGGACCCACCTGAAGGAAAGGGGATAGGTGAAGGAAAATAATCACCTCCTCGGTGTGGCATCTCCGCCCCTCACGGTCCCTGTTAACCTTATTTAACTGTGTTTAAGATTCACCCATCTACTCTTGGTTTTTAGGAAGATAAAAAAAAAATTAACGAAAAGGGTTAAAAAAAACTAACCTGAGTTGACTCAAGGCAAATACAAGGAAAGACGCACACCAACCCCCCCCAATCTACTATTGCTTATAGTGAGTGTTGCTTGATCCGAAGGAGGATTTAGAGATTCACGGTTGTTGAACAATATTCATAGATGGAAAAATTTGGATGTCGGTATGAATCTCTACTACATTCATTAGAAGGAACTCGGTGCGGGTCTTGAGTGACCACCACAGCTAACTGTCTGATATCTGGCTAGACCAATGTTACCCGGTTCGCTCGGTTCGAATTCGGGTTCGCGGTTCATAGTTTTCCCTCTAAAGTGAACCCGGTTCGGTAGGGGTAGGATGAGATAATTCGTTTTTCGGTTTGCTTAGGTACTTTAGTTTGGTTCGTTAGCTTGGTTCAAAATATATATTTTATATTATATTATAAAAATACATATCTTTTAAGTATATAAACAATATATTACAAATACTTATTTGAAAAATAATAAAAAAATTATCTTTTCTATGAACGGTTTGGGAACTCAAAGTTTAAATTTGCCGAACCTAAAGAAAAATATCAATGAATTTAAATAAAAAATTTGACAAACCAAAATTAATTTGAAACCACTATATGGTTTGCTCAATTTCACGAACCAATCCGAACCGAACCATGAATTAGTTTGGGTTCACTCGGTTTGCTACAGCATGTAGCAAACTTGGTAAACCTGGGCTAGACTGAAAATTATGGTAAACATATCAAGGCAATGGGATTTATTAGACTAATAAGAACGAAATACAATATTAGTTGGATAATCTGATCTCTTTTTCCTTGTTTATCCTTTAACCATCATCTTCGAGTTTTCCCCCCTTTTGTCCATTTGACTTTCTTAGCCCTTCTTCTCATCCTCTTCTTCTATTTTCGGCCCTTCCTGTCCTTGGCCATCATCATCTTCTTCTTCTCGAGCGCTTCGTTACATTCCATCTTCCTTCCGAGGAATTTGCTGAGCCCTTCAAGGGCCATATTGGCTTCATCACTCTTCAAGAGCTCTTCTGCAACTTCTGCTGGGGTGACATCTACCTCCATTATCAGCGCTTCAATTTCTCCAAAGAGACCGTGATTGCATATGCCAAGGTAGTTGGAAGCGAGTAGCTTGAAGCCACAAGGAGTGCAGTAGGACATATGGATGTGCATGTCCATCCGGCCTGGGCGCAACAAAGCAGGGTCTAGAAGTTGAGTAATCCCGACAGTGTCAACGAAGAAAAATAACAACTTAAGAAAGACTATACATGTTTACAAGATGAGGGTGCTTTCCTTCACAAATGACATGAAAAACTCACCTGATTCTCTCCCATGCGATGATAACTACCTGCTGCTTGCCGATCTTGCAACTCAGCACTGCAATCGATATCCTCGATGACTAGTATGGATCTATTCGCAGTAGCGATTAGCAACCTCTTAAGCTCTGAATTTCTCTGGAGATGTGTGAGCTCCAAGTCATAAATGTTGAATTTGAGATAATTGGCCATGGCAGCAATCAAGCTCGACTTCCTGTGCCAGGAGGGCCGTATAACAAATACCTGCGTTTCCAAGCCTTCCCCACTCTCCGGTAAAAGTCCCTCCTCTTGACAAACCTATCGAGATCGTCCATCAATTCCTTCTTGAGGAGTGGATCCATCGCCAATGTCTCGAAATTTGATGGATGATCGAAGTTGATTGATCCCCAGATACCATCATATTCTCCATTGAAGTGGCCGAGTGAATAGAGCTTCACCCCCTTCTTTTCTTCTTGTATGGCTTTTGATTTCATTTCTACATATGGTAAGTAAGATTTCAAAACTGTCTCCTTGTGTTTCTTAGGGAAATTGAGCTCAAATGATCTGTGCTCGGATTGTTCGGTTGAATGAGAATTGTCTTCATAGTCGATAACAGACTTTTGGGTCTCGGTACATATCGATTTCCATTTGATTTGAATTCCTTGAAAGACATCGATGATCTCTGCGCCTCTTCCGATGGTGACCGACAGATTCTTCTCTCGCAACCCTTTGCTTACCTTTATCCTCTCGACAGATGGGGTGATCCTGGTGCTCAAGTATACTTCAGAGGCCTCAGATTTGGTTGAGGGAGATCCCATTGTATTGATCGATGACAAGGGTTAGGGGTAGAAGATTGACTACCGAAGAGGCTTCCAAGCCTCGAGAAGATCTTCTCTTGGAGTTGCTGGGGTATGAACTGACTGGCTATGGTTCGGATTTCATTAGCCATGGTCCGAACTAGCATTGCCAATGCCGCAAGAGTGGTGTAGGCAGATAACACTGCTGCTGTTGAAGGCATGCTTGTAAAAGAAAACATTTCGAGAACTGAAGAATTGGAGAAAAACATTTTTGTGTTTTGTTTTCGTACTCGAATTGAAGAAGGAAAAGGAGAGGTGGGTTTTGAAGATCTTTGCTTGGGTGGTCATAGCCCTTGCAAATAAATGGGTTTTATAGACATGTATCAAAGGGAGCTTCCCTTCTAAGCTGTTTACCAAGTATAGACCTACTAAATACTATAAACTAGGAAGAGAAGAATAGAAAACCTTCTCCTGGAAGCTTCAAGCCACATGGTTTGACGCGAGACTTTGAGAATTAGTCCTTCTGATTTGTTTTATGTTGTCTTTTGTTTTGCTTCTGAGTTCAAAAATCAAAATCAACATCCAACGACTTGGAGCAGGAGCCTCGGTCACTCAATGGTCAGAATAGACCAGGCCCATCATGATAGATCAAGCCCTGATTCTGGCATGGAGCAGCCTAGCACGGTGGACTTTTGAACCCCAAGTCCAAACCAGGCTCGGCTGGGTAGATGCTTAAAGCTGCGTTCGGCAATGCAGGTGATACTGCGGTGAATACTATGATTCGCTGGTCTCCACCGAGATTAACCATGGATTGTTGAGGAAGGTGAATGACTCCCATCAGGAGGGAAAAAAAAGGAAAGAACTAATCAAGTTATCAATTATAGTAATGCATCGCTGATCTGGTATTAAAAACATTTCTCATATATAATTTGATAATTAATTGCTGGAATGGGATAATTTTCCAATATTATAAAGAACACTGAATTAGATTGTAAAACAGTTCTGCAAGTACAAAATATATTACATAAGGAAAAGAAACAAATGCTAAATATATTAATCGAAATTTCCTTACTATGGTTTTAATTGATTAAGGCGCTGTTTGGAATATCTGAAATTTAGGTCTAATTGATTGTATGTCTACGGCAGGTAGACGTTTTAGACCATTTGGTAGCATGTTTATTTGCTATTAAAAAAAAGCAAAAAAACATCATGTCTAAAAATAAAGTTCAAAATTTTGGTATTTTTTTGAAAAGAAACGCGTGTCTACTGCAGGTAGACGATGTAATGAAAATGTTCGTCATTTTTTAAAATTGTTTTGCCCCTTTAAGATATGCATTTGTCTTAATGTTTGAGCTTAATACAAAATGTTATTATTATTATTATTATTATAGTTGTGTTGATAGATGTTTTCTATGGGATTTGAATGATTTTTTTAATGAATGCAACTAGACTAGGACGGTGATTAATTTTGTAATGAATGTATGTCTTTGGGATATGGTGGGATCATTTAGAATGTGGTGTTTAAATGCGTATGATAGACTTGTAATGGTTGATGAATAAACTACATGTATTTATGTTTGAATTGACTATCCAGTGACAATCTGTTTTTAAAAATTATATCAACTGCCCTAGTAATAAGTTGATGTTCCCAAATATAGTTTTACGAACAATTCTATCCATTATTGTGCATTGCCAAACAATTTCACTGTTTATAAATCTATTTTTACAAATTTTTTTGTCTCAAATCTATTTTGACTAGATCGTCTGAAATAGACAAGAGCTATCAAATGAGCCCTAACCCATAACCAAAATGCATTTATTTGATTATATCTTTCTTGTTACCTTTTTTCCTCCCTTCATCCCCATCAACCACGGCCGACAAGCCCTCCTAGGCATTGTTAGTTTTTTTTTCTTTTTGGCATATGTCACATGGTTAGGCTGCTTATCCGAAGTTAAATTAGTGATTGGGCATATCAACTGCCTCACCCTTGAATAACTCAACTCAACTCAAGTCCACCCCGCGATGGGGATACACACTACGGCTGGAGCAACCAGTGAGGTGCATGCATTGTTAAAATGCTGGATAATTGATCTTAAGAGTCTACATGTTTGAAACTTTATTTATTATGTTAATCTCGTTAATGATATTGAATATTTCTAAAATAGATGAAGGTATGGTTGGTTTTTCCAAATAGTATTTTTTTTTCAAATTATAGGAGTTTTTGGTTTGGGGAAGTGATTTAAAACTCTTGATAGTACCTACTACCGAGAGCTGAACCGTTAGATTCAAGATCTAATGGTGTCAAACATTAAGTGGGCCATCATTTAAACCATGTGTAGACATGGCACCATTGGATATTAAATTCAATGGTCCAACTCTCGATAGTAGGTACTATAGAGAGTTTTTGAACACTTTCCTTTTGGTTTTTATATAATTAGTTATGTAAATATGAGAGGTTGATTAGAGAGTGTGCTAGTTACATGATATCATTTCAACCAAAAAAAATCTACTCATACCAATTCAAAACTTTTGTGATAGACGTGTGCGGGGGCTTGGGGTGAATATATTTAGTCTGTGGGATTCGGAAATCGGAATAATATATACCTAATGCATGTCCATGCTTTCAACAAAAAATTAACACTTGTCCATGCTTTAATAGATGTTGGTTTTTGGTTGAGAGTAGTAGTTAATTAAGAGTAGGGGCTGGCATGCTTCTAATTTTAAAAGTGTATGAATTATTCTCTCCTATAATTACCCCAAACGAGATTATAGAAACACCAATCATTTACATAATCAATTGTTTCATAATGGCTTATGACAGTTAAACCAAACACAATTATTTCATCATAATTTTCATATAAGCCGTTATAAGTGACTAAACTGGAACCGATAATTCAACCAAATCAATCTTAAATGACCCATAGAGCTAAGTAAAGTGAAAAGAGGAAATAACAAACTCACCTGATTGTCTCCAAGGTTGTTACTACCCACTGCTTGCCGATCTTGCAACTCCACACTACAATCAATATCCTCAATGACTAGTATTGATCTATTTGCCACAGAGAGTAGCAAATTCCTGAGCTCTGAATTGCTATTTATTTGTGTGAGCTCCAAGTCATAGATGTCAAAATTGAGGTAATTGGCCATGGCGACAATCAAACTCGATTTCCCGGTGCCAGGAGGACGGTATAACAAAATAACCGCGTTTCCAAGCCTTCCCCACTCTCTTGTAAAACTCTCTCCTCCTGACAAACCTATCCAAATCATCCATCAGCTCCTTCTTGAGCATGGGATCCATTGCCAGTGTCTCGAAAGTCGAAGGGTGATGGAGGATGATTGATCCCCAGGCGCCTCTATGTTGGTGGAGCTTCATCGGCTTGTTTTCTTCCTTTATGGCCTTTGATTTTAATTCTACTCAAAACCTTCTCCTTGTGTTTCTTATGGAAACTGAGCTCAAATGACCTGGAATAAGCTTCATAGTGATCAATAAACAACTTTTGGGTCTCGCTGCATATAAATTTCCATTTGAGTGGAATTCCTTCAAAGACGTCGATGACCTCTTCGCCTTTTCCAATGGTGACGGAGAGGTTCTTCCCTTGCAGGGCTTTGCTTAGCGTTAGCCTTTCAACTGAGGGGGTGATCTTTGTACTTGAGTAGATTTCTGAAGCTACGTAGATTTGGTTGATGGAGAGGCCGCTGTATTGATTGATGAGAAGGGTTAGTGTAGAAGAGCGATTACCGAAGAGGCTTACATTAAGGCTCGAGAGGATTTTGTCTTGGAGTTGTTGGGGTATGAATTGCCTGGCTAAGGTCTGGACTTCATTAGCCATGGTCCGAAGGAGCATCGACAGTGCCGAGAGAGTGGTGAACGCTGACAACACAGCTGCCGTTGAAGGCATGTTTTTCAGAGAAAACATGTTTAGATCTGAAGAACTAGATCCAAACATTGCTGGGTTTTGTCTTGAAGAAAGAAGAGAGGGTTTTTGGATCTCTTTGCTTGGGTTCTAGTCCCTGTAGTTCAATGGGTTTTTAATTTTTATGGTCAACTATAAAGTGTGCTTCTCTTCTAAGCTATTTACTTAGTGTTGATGATGGTTATTGAAAAATTTGATTTGTGAAATTTTGAATTTAAGGACGTTGTTCATAATTCAATAAAATAATGACACGTGGCTCAAAGGACGTTCTAGCATATTACACATACTAAAATCCTCTTGGGAATTGGTCAACAGAATTCCATGTTTATCTGATAAAAAATGATTCTAGTCATTAATGATCAATGATTTTAAGCTCTTATGTTTTTTAGTTCATACAAAGGATTTTCTGCTCATTTATGACAATTTTACCCTTATGTCACTAATGAAAGATGAAACTATTGCGCCTTTTACGCTATTGGCACAGATTCAAGTCCTAACGCTTTTTGGATATTGTTTCAGGCTCTAACGCCTTCGGATATCATTTCAGGCTCTAACGCCTTTGGATATTGTTTCAGGCTCTAACGCCTTTGGATATTGTTTCAGGCTCTAATGCCTTCGGATATCATTTCAGGCTCTAACGCTTTTGGATATTGTTTCAGGCTCTAACGTCTTTGGATATTGTTTCAAGCTTTAACGCCTTTGATGTTGATTCAGACTTCAACGCCTTCGGATATTCTGTATGGCTTCAGTGCCTCGCTCTGGCTTACAACGCCTTTCTATTGAGGATGGATTTTTCCTCAGTTTCTCTTAAGGCCTGACGGGAAGGGTGTCCTCGTCCAACACCTATGATTTCCCTATTGGACCTGAGCTACGGGAAGGGTGTCCTCGTCCAACACCTATGATTTCCCTATTGGACCTGAGTTACGGGAAGGGTGTCCTCGTCCAACACCTATGATTTCCCTATTGGACCTGAGCTACGGGAAGGGTGTCCTCGTCCAACACCTATGATTTCCCTATTGGACCTGAGTTACGGGAAGGGTGTCCTCGTCCAACACCTATGATTTCCCTATTGGACTTGAGATGATTATTAGATGATTATCATCATCGTTATTATTAATATTATCATGATTATTACTCTAGAGGAGTGTTGCTGTCTGAACACTAATATATTACCTCAGCAGGACAGTACACCATGAAAGCGTATGACCCGCCTTCACGGTGTAGTTACCAATTGCTTTTGGGGGAGGATGATGAGTTGTGGTTTGGAGGGCTTAGATAGAATTTGTTAAAAGATGGATATTATGAATACCGCTTTTAACCTTTGAAGAAAATATCTGAAAGCTTTGGTCATAAAAGCTTAAAGGAGGTATGGTGACAAAACGCCTTTATCTTGATGGAATCCAATATTTTCTCTCTAAAAGTCGGTTACAAAAACGGTTATGACAGCTGTACAAGTTGGTTACAATTTTGATAATCACCTATAAATAGAGGTGACCCCTCCTTGTTGATAAAAAAAGAAGAGACTTTCCTTGAGTTCCCAGAAGATTTCCCAAGAACAACCAGATTTTTTTTAAGAATCTACAGAGAGAGAAAGTGAAGGATTCATCAAGGAAAAACATTCTGTCACTACTTTTCTTCATCGTTCTTTCTTCTCTCCCTCTGAATCATTTCCTTATTTTCTCCTTTTTCTTTCTTGTATTCTTTGAATCATTTCTTCCAAAAATAACTCAATTTAGAACGGTCTGGATATCAGATTTAGGCTAGATTGAGGTTGCAGTAAACCCCATTTCTTCAAAGATCAAAATACTCCCCTACATTTTTGGCGACTCTGCTGGGGAATTCTGTAACAATTTTTGAGAGAAAATGGTGACTAAAAGAGGTGCTTCGTCCCAAGCGCATGTTGTTCAAGAAGAAAATAGGGAAGAATCTCATACTTCCAGAGTAGAAGTTCCTGATCTTTCTGCTGTTCTTGGGCCTTTTCTTGCTCAGTTTCAGGCAACTCAAGTACAGATGCAAGCCCAGATGCAGGCTATCCAAACTCAGGTAGCAGCTCAGTTAGCAGCATCAGAAAAACAAATGCAGGAGTTTTTCAAAAAAGCCCATCGTGAAGATAATGTTCGCAATTCAGAGAGGATGCAGGAGCGTACACCTTCTCCATCTCAACATGACGAAGAAAATGACATGCACAATAATCCTCCCAGGAAAGATCCTATTCCTTCTTCTCCACCCTGCAATCATCATGAGCAAGAAGGGAGGCATTCCTCATATATGACAGCCGAGGATTTCTCTGAAATGTTTGAAAAGGAGCAAGCAAAACGCTCTGGACTTTCGAATGCTTTCGATGCTAGACCTCCCTTTTCAGCAAGAATCATGAGAATGGAATATCCAGTAGGATATATCACGCCCCAATTCACTCTGTACAATGGAAGAACTGGAAATGCTCGAGAGCATGTAATGCGCTTCACTGATGCATTAAGCAGATATGCTAACAATGAAGAGCTTCGTCTCCGCGAATTTGCTAAATCTTTGACTGATCGTGCCTTCACTTGGTACACAACTTTGGCTCCAAACTCTATTCACTCTTGGGAAGAAATGGTCACTATCTTTTCCAAGAAGTTTTTCTCTGTAGAAGACCGTGTTACTCTCAATACCTTGTCGAAAGAGCGGCAAAGACCTAATGAAGATCTGACACAATATGTTCGCCGCTTTCGATATTTGGTTTTAGATTGTCATGAACCAACAACTGAGGAGCAACTTGTACAAATATGTGTTGATGGAGCAGCAAAAGAATACAGAGCCTATTTGGAGGTAGCTACTATCCCTTCTTTTGAAAAGCTTTATGATGTTTCTCAAAGGCTCAACACAGTCATATCAAGAGCAACCCTACCAAGGTACGAAGATAGATATGGTAGGAGAGATAAGAGAGAATCAGCAATGGCGGCAGAAAATTCTGGAAGGCGGCCGTTTCAGAAAAATACTTCTTATCAGTCTGACAAAAAACCAAAGTACAACCCAGAAAGCATTCCACCTCCTTTTCCCTGTAGCATGGCTGAAGTACTACGAATTGTGGAAGTATGGATTGCTGATGGCGTTTTGTACTTACCATCACCATTCCAAAAGCCTACAGAAGAAGACAAACGAAGCAACAAATACTGTGTGTATCACCAAACCATACGCCATTCAACAAAAGATTGTTTCTCTCTAAGGCGGATTTTTAATGACAAAATAGCTGCTGGACACCTGAAAATCTCAACTAATCCTGAAGGATCTGTCCATCAGGATCCTTTGCCAAATCATAAAGCGAAAGATGTGGTTGCTATGGTCTGTCATAATTCAGCAATTATGACAGAAAAAGAAGTTGAAGAAGAAATCATCCTTAATAATCAGTCAGCAATAGAAACTCTTTCACAGAGTTCAAAGTTTAAAAACTTCTTTGACCAGATGCATTTCTCAAAAGCGGCAAGAATAGCTGCAACAGCGGCTTTGACAACAGTTGCAGAAGCTCATTCAGAACATTGTTTTCTTGCCTATTCTGCTACAAGAAAAGCAATGCCGGAAATTCAAGATGTGAGTTTTACTGCTGATGACATGAAAGCTTCATCGTTAGCTCACAACAAGCCTTTGTATGTTACAGCTTTGATAAATTCTATTGAAGCAAAAAGAGCACTGATAGACCCTGGGTCTTCTTTGAACCTTATCCCATTATCAACAGCAATAGCAATGGGATTAGATCCTTCAAAAATTTCTAAGCAACCAATAGAAATTTCAGGATTTGGAGGACAGTGCCAGAACACTATTGGCTATGCTACTATTAATCTTCAAGTGGGGCCAATAAATTCAGCAATAAGAGTCCATGTTATTGAAGCCAATGTAAGCTATCATATTCTTCTTGGCCGCCCTTGGATTCACAAGTTCCAGCTAATACCATCAACATTTCATCAATGTGTTAAAGGAACATACAAGGGGAAAGTCATCAGAATACTAGCAACTGCCACACCATTTGATAAAGCCGAAGCTCATATTTCAGAAGCATTGTTTTATGATGAGTTGGCTGAAGAAGGTGAAACCGCTTTTGAAAAAACCAAAGGAGTTATGCTACCATCATCCACTATTCTAACGCCATCAGAAATTTCAAAGGCCTCAAAAAGACCCCGAGACGAAAGTGTGAAAACAGAAATTCTAAAGGGGAATGCTATCAAAGAATCAAGAACTGGGGGCTGTAAGAGAGTGGTGCAACCAGATGGAAAGGTTGTATATGTCTTATGACAATCAAAGGAAACTGATTCATCAAAAGGAAATCAGATTCCCATGATGGATCAAATATTTCAAGCAGAAGAAATAAGTGAAATTGGGGAAGCGCCAGAACAGATGCAGGATGGTGTAAAAGCGGTACAAGAAAGCCTTGAAGAAGTAAACATTGTAGAAAGTCTATCAGAAAAGCGTCCGGTACTTATCAGTTCCAAGTTAACCCCAAAAGAAAAAGAAGAATTGATAAATTTGCTCAAAGAGTACCGAGATATTTTTGCATGGAATTATGAAGAAATGCCGGGGTTGGATCCTACATTGGTCACACATAAATTGAATATTGAGCCAGGATATGTACCAATGAAGCAAATGCCAAGAAAATTCAGACCAGATATTGAAGATCAAATTAAAATAGAAGTTGAAAAGCTTTTGAAAGCAGGTTTTATCAAGCCAATTCAGCATCCAACTTGGTTAGCCAATATTGTACCAGTCAAAAAGAAGAATGGGCAAATTCGTTGCTGTGTTGATTTCCGGGATTTAAACAAGGCATGCCCAAAAGATGAATTTCCTCTACCCAATATGGACCTATTAGTTGATGCAACAGCAGGGCATGATGCTTTTTCATTCATGGACGGTTACAGTGGTTATAATCAGATTAAGATGGCAGCAGAAGATGCAGAAAAAACCGCCTTTCGGACACCAATTGGAAATTTTTATTATACAGTTATGCCATTTGGGTTGAGAAATGCCGGGGCTACTTACCAAAGAGCTATGACAGCCATTTTTCATGATATGTTCCATAATACAGTGGAAGATTATGTGGATGACATTGTTATTAAATCACGAAAGCGTTGCAGTCATGTTGAGGATTTAAGAAAAGTTTTTCAACGATGCCGCCATTATCAATTAAAAATGAATCCGTTAAAATGCGCTTTCAAAGTGTCTGCAGGCAAATTCCTGGGGTTCATTGTGAATAGACAAGGTATAGATGTTGATCCTACAAAAGCTCAAGCAATTGCATCCATGACAGCCCCAAGCACAGTCAAAGAGTTGAAAAGTTTCTTAGGGAAGGTATCCTATATAAGAAGATTCATACCAGGACTAGCAGCTGTCACAGTACCCCTTATGCCGCTCCTACGGAAGAACTGTGTATTCAAATGGGAATCAGTACATGAAAAAGCTTTCAAACAACTTCAACAAATGATGAGTTCAACAACAACTATGATGGCACCAATCCCCAAGAAGCCTTTGGTCCTGTATCTGGCTTCAACAGAAACCGCTGTTGGAGCTCTTCTAGCCCAAGAAGATTTGTCTGGTTGTGAGCGGCCAATATACTATCTCAGCAGAATTCTCAGAGATGCAGAATTGAGATACCCTCGGATTGAAAGAAGTTGTTTATCTTTGATCTATGCCTTACAAAAATTCCGTCATTATTTACTATCTCATAAGATTTTTCTGATGACAAAATCTGATCCAATCAAATATCTCATGTCAAAACCAGTTCTTTCAGGACGAGCAGCTAAGTGGCTCCTTTCATTATCAGAATTTGACATTACATGCCTTTGCCCTCGTGCCATCAAAGGACAAGCAGTAGCAGATCTATTGGCAAATTTCCCAGGAAATGATGATTTGATATTAAGAGAAGAATTACCAGGAGAATTCCCTGAAGCAATGACTATTGAAGCAGAAGAGGAATGGTTCATGTATTTTGACGGATCTAAAACTGCAGATTCAGCTGGGGCAGGTATTGTGTTAAAAGCTCCTGGGGGTGAGGTAATGTCTTTTTCTTTCAAATTGGATTTTTCTTGCTCTAACAATATAGCAGAATATGAAGCTCTTCTCATAGGCTTGTCAATTGCTAAAGAGTTAAAGGCCAAAAGAATAAATGTAATAGGAGATTCCAATTTGGTAATTAGTCAAATGGAAGGGTCATTCAATGTAAAAGATGTTGGTTTGGCTCCCTACAGAACAGCGGTTCAAAAAATAATGACTAATTTTGATAAAATAGAATTCAAATATCAAGAGCGTACAAGAAACCGCCATGCTGATGCACTTGCTACTTGGCATCAAAGTTAATATTTGAAGGAGAATCTTCTCAGGTGGTAATTGAAAGGCGTATAATAGCTACACCGCTGATAGAAGAATTATGCGACACAGAATCAGAAGAAACAGATTGGAGAGAACCAATTTTGAAGGATGTCTTTTGCCTTCATGATTCAACAGTGGTCCCTACTACAACACTGAAAGTCTTAAAAAATTTCTTACAGATAAATGGGGATCTGTATTTCAAAGGGCCTGAAGGAGTCTTGATGAGATGTGTTGGAGCAAAAGAAGCTAAGAAACAAATGATGCAAATCCACACAAAAATATGTGGGTATAATCCTTCTGTTAGTCTGTATAGGAGGTTACAGCGTTTTGGAATATACTGGCCAACAATGGAAAAAGATGCTGCTATGTTACAGAAAGAATGTTCTGCTTGTCAAATATTGCCAGATAAAAAAGAATGTCACTTTACAAATTCTTGGGAAGATTGGAGAAAACCATACAATGACTACTTCACAGATGGAATAATGCCTACTGATCAAAAGGAATCCTTCAAGTTTAAGAAGAAAGTTGCCAAATTCTATTTTGACAAAGGAGAATTATTCAGAAAAGGATACAATGGTATTGCTCTCAAATGCTTGACTGGAAAAGAGATCGAAATAGCATTGCATGAAGCTCATAGTGGAGATTGTGGCGTTCACCAAGGAAAAAGAAAGCTGTTTCAACACATTTTGGGGTTGGGATATTATTGGCCTACCATGGAGGCAGATTCACACTTATATGTTCAAAGCTGTCATCAGTGTCAGATAAGAGGGAATGTTATTCATGCACCTGCACAATCTTTACGGTATGTCTCTACGCCCTGGCCCTTCCATACTTGGGGGCTAGATTTAATTGGACCTGTTAATCCCCCTGCTGAAGGATATGTTTGGATACTTGTGGCTACTGAATATTTCACCAAGTGGGTAGAAGCTATACCATTAAGAAAGGCTACAGGTATCATGGTGGCTAAGTTTATTAAAGAAAATATCATCTGCCGCTTTGGGATACCAAAGGAAGTCATCACTGATAATGGAACGCCTTTCATAAATTCTAATGTGAGAGAATTACTGGAGAAATATGATATCAAACACAAGAAGTCAACCCCCTATTATCCTAAAGGGAATGGGCAAGCAGAGGCTACTAACAAGACTATCCTGAAGATAATTGGAAAAATGATAGAAGGAGCTCATAAAAAGTGGTGTGAAAGACTTCCAACAGCACTCTGGGCTTACAGAACTTCAGCAAGGACTGC
Organism: Tetracentron sinense; assembly: GCA_015143295.1. Lineage (NCBI taxonomy): Eukaryota > Viridiplantae > Streptophyta > Magnoliopsida > Trochodendrales > Trochodendraceae > Tetracentron > Tetracentron sinense. The sequence goes on along the minus strand of CM026556.1, from coordinate 44,062,772 downwards.
AACAGGTGTTACCCCTTTCTCTTTAGTATATGGGACAGAAGCCGTTGTACCTCTGGAAGTTAAGATACCATCTACAAGAATTGAAGTATTTGATGGAGAAGAGGCATGCCTCCAAGCTACTAGATTAGCTCAGCTAGAAGTTATGGATGAAAAGCGTGAAGCTATAGCTATAAAGACAAAAGCGTATCAAAAAAGAGTTGCTAAAGCGTATGACAAAGCAGTACGACATAGAATTCTAAAGGAGGGTGACCTGGTCCTTCGAACAGCTATTCATATCAGGAATGGTACAAAAGTGGCAAAGTTTACTCCTAATTGGGAAGGGCCATTTTTGATAAGACAAAGTTATGACAGCGGTTATTGTCTTTTGTCTACACTATCTGGTGAAGTATTACATGATCCTATCAATGTAAAATGGTTAAAAAAGTACTATGCTTAATAAGAAAAGTAACAAAATTTTCCTTTTGTATTCATATGAAATTTCACAAGAGTTACAAAAGAATAAAGAAAAAGCTTTTACAAAATGTCAGCAGTAAAGCCTCTCTCATTCAGATATACAAGTCTTTCAGCAGAAGCTTTTAAACGAATATATTCTTCATGATCTGCTTTGATCTCTTCTTGTAGAACTGACAGACTATCTTGAGCAGCTTTTATTCCTTTTTCTTTTTCTTCCAATATGGCTTGATGGCGGGCAATCTCTTGACGAATCATATGAATATTATCTTGATCGTTTGATATCGCTTTCTTGATTTCTTCCGCTTTGACCACTTTATTTTTGTAGGAGCTATTCAGCCTGGCAAAGCTCTTGGCTTGGAAAAATGTAACAGATAAACTACTCAGAAAATCTGTTAACCATTTCACATTAACATTAATATCCTCTAACTCCTTCAGCTCCTGCCCCCAATCCTCAAAGGTCTTCATCCTCAAAGGCGTAAGATGAGGCTTGATATCTCTGATGTTCCGAATGATAGAGCACACTGTTTCTATACAGCCCGCCCTGATGATAGGGTTCTTCAAAGAACAAGAGGAAGTTATATCCTTGTAACGCTTTACTATTTCTGACCATAAAGGAAGAGAGCTTTCAGATACAGGATAACGCCTTAAAATTTCATCCGAGGAATCAGTTGGTGTCAGCACAGTTGAAGTGGAAGGAGTAATAGCATCCTCACTCACAAAAATTCCCACAAAAGCGGACAATTCTGAAGAAGCGGTCTCCATACTGGAACCAATGACTGAAGTATCTTCACGAATACTTCTTGGAGCAACTTCAGTTTCAGCATTAATATTCTCCTCCTCAACAAACTGTTCTGGAAAGCCGATGATAACGCTTTCAGTAGAAGCAATCGTTTGAACATTGATGTTCTCAGTTGAAGATATCGGTGTGTGAGCGCTTTTACCAACAGAAGAAGTGTTGTCAAGAGGAGTAGAAGTTTCTGATATGATTACAGGAAGATCTTCAGAAGGCTGCTGCTCAGAGTTTTGAACCACAGAAGAGAAAAAGGCTATCTCACTGGCTGAAGGAGGGTCCACATCCATAAGCTGTTCTGAGGTTTCAACTCCAGAAGCTCTTTCATCAAAAAAATTATGCACTTCAGCCTCAACAGCGTTTTTGTCTCTGGGAAGATCATCAGAAAAGACCTCAACTGTTGCAGGAGCAATGTTTTCTGGTATTTCAGCCTGAACGCTTTCAGAAGGGCCTTCAAAATAGTACATACTGTTAGAACATTATAATGATTGTAATGATAAGCATATAAGCATGAATATTGATGAAATACTTTTTAAACTGCTACTAACCTACGCTCTCAGAATCATCAATAGCGTCAATCATAAGAGGTGATGAAGATTGCGCTGTCCTTTGCTGAAGAAGCGACTTCGCCTTGATAGCTTGCGATCTCATTCTCTTCAGAGATGTTAACGCTCTGGCTATGTCAATAGTTCTGGCAGGATTTGCAGTTTTCCGAACACCAGAAGCTTTAGCAGATTGATCTTTCTTTTTAGAAAGCGGAGAGGAACTAGGTTCACTCTCAGGCCAAACATTGGCCAAATTCTCAACTTGTACTCTTGCTTCCGCCGATGGAGGGAAAGGAATATCGGCAACATTATCTTCAGGGATGCTGAGTCCCACTGGAGTAGTTGGAGTTCCAGAGCTCCCTGCACCAACATCCGAAAGCGGTGCTGTGCTTTTTTCCTGAGTGACAGAAGCCTCAGTTCTTCCTAACTCATGTTGAGTCTGAAGATTCTGCTTGCGCACAATCAAAGGCTCGTTATCTTCGCTATCAGAAGAAGGATCCTGTGATAGATAAAAAAAAATAATATATATAAGTAACAAAAATTATGCAAATGAGAAATTGAAAAGCGTATGAATAAGAAAAATGCTTTAATTATAAAATTGTTTGCTTACTGATTGGCTCTTTCGTTTCTTAGAAGGAGGTGCCTTCTTTTTTATTGCAATCTTCTTGATTCTAGGCGCTCTTGGAGTAGCCGCCTTCGGAGCAGTAATAATTGCAGGTTGAGGAGGAGTAATGTTTTCCTCTCGGATTTCTGAAGAACCTCCAGCAATGGGTTTTGATTTAGATTTCTTGTGAGGAGAAGCTACCGCTTTCCTTTTCTTACCTGCACCAGGGGGCTCTTTCAGACATTTCTCTTTGTCCATAGCCAGATTAACAGTTTGACTGAGCATTGGCGGACCCTGAACAAAGGTTTTGAAGGTAGCAATGCAAGCTTTCCAGAAAAGCTGGTAGTTCTTCGTACATCTGCCTATCCTATGCTCCCCAGCCAAGTAAAAACCGGCAACAGATGGCCTTAAGTTTAAGGACCAACTCTCCAGAATGAAAGCCTTCATGGTTCTCTTTAGAGAAAAGGATTCAGCTGTACCATCCGGAACGCCTTGATCGAGCCCAAATTGCCTCAGACACCGATCAGGATTGTAAGATTCAAGGCAGAAACTGTTGGTTTTACCGCCATCAACGCTGTATAAACCGATCAAATGACATTTGGACAAAATGGCAAAACAGTGAAGATCCTTCAAAGAAACTTCTGCTCTCTCCTCAGTACTCATGCCTATGAAAGATAAAGGCTCCTCAGAATGATAAAAGAATCTTTCAATACCTCTTGAAAGTTCAATGTAAGGTCTGAAGCAGAAGCATTTCTCCTTGTCAATAAAATCAAAGATCAACGCATCCTTCTTTCTGGCAATACTACTCCACCGCCATGCCCTTGGACTTGGGAGATCTTCAACAGCGGTATCATCAGGTTGCAAAGGAGAAAACTGCCTAGCTGAAGGCGCATAACCGGGAAAACGTTCCCATAACCACATCTGAAGAAAAGCGGTATGAACGAATGATTCTATGTGGAAAGAACCTGCTGACCAGGCCTGACATTTGTGAATTTGATCTAGATTCTTATATAAAGTTCCCAAAAAATATACCCCTAAAGGGAAACTCTGACCATCGGCAAGGCGGAGAGCTAAGGGGAATAGTCTATCCAAAACTTTATCTGTTGGAGCGCCTTCAAAAATATATCTTGACAGCCACATACAGATAAACGCCGTCAGCTCCAAAGGAGACTTGTATTCTTTTCCATATTTATATTCCCTAACTCCTGTCTCTTTGTTCACAGGACCTTTCTCTCTAAAGAAATAGCGTACCCAGCCATAGAAATTTGGCCGCCTTGCATGAGATTCCTTTGAAGATCCCCAAACAGGATTTACTCTTGACTCCCAAACCAGAGCATGCAAAAGTCTTGACGCTTTTACCTCCTCTTTGCTCAAAACAATGTCTTGCATATCACTGTTCCCGAAGATCGGCAATCTCCATAGCGCCATTACATCCTCCAAAGTAGGAGTAATTTCTCCCCATGAAGTAATAAAAGTATGAGTTTGGCTGTTCCATCTTGTGACCATCTGTGATAAGCTATCTGTATCCTTTCTAACTTCAAAATCCTTCGAAAGCTCTATTGCTCTAAAAATTTCAGCTGCATGTAATTTAGGACCATACTCCGGATGAGTAAGTATGTAATCACACCAAGCTGTCCACTCCTTGGTACAACCGCTGTGAGAACTAAAATTAACCTGAGAAAGCGTGAAATCTTTTCTTTCTATTCTGAACATAGTAGTAGCAAAAGGAGGTGGACAAAATCCTTTAGTTCCATCGATGTCACCATAGGGCAATGACCATCCATCTGAAGGAACAGCGGTATCCCAGGAATGATGCATAGCTGAATCCCAAAATTCGTTACTTAAAATATTTTTTTGAGAAGAAGATGCCATAGCTGAAAGCGTAAAAGTTGCAGAAATAAAAATAAATAAATTACAGTGTATTCTAAAAAAAAAATGGTGATGAAAATGAATGATGAAACAAAAAAAAAAAAAAAAAACAGTAACATACATATAATAACAACAATAAAAGAATAAAAAGTAGATAAAATGACATAATTTACAGATGATCAAAATTTCTACAATGACGAAAAATAATATAATAAAAAAAAAACAGCAAGCATAAGTATGAGCAATCAAATAGAAATGATAAACAAAAAAGTAAGGAAGCAAAGACTCACCAGAATTCTAAGAAGATGTCCTGGAAATCCAAATAAAGATTGAAGATCCTTGAAAACCACAATAAGATCAATGAAAACACGAGCACAGAGGAAAGATAAAAACCTCAAAGTATGCTTGCACGAAGAAGAAGATGAACAGTAAAACAATAAAGAACTGATTATTTGCTTTTATAATGATTAAACATTTATGATATGCGGTTTCCAAGGAGCACGTTTTGATTCAAAATTCAAAAAAAAGGGGTACGATCATAATGACTTTGACAGGCTGGCTACATGATCTTATTGGCTATAAATGTGGCAAAACTATTTTAAGCAGGATCCGAAAAGACGTTTCTTTCAGACGCCAAATTTATGATAGTATATTATTTAATGAACTCCTTTTGTCATGATGGTTTGTCTGCTCAGACGCTTTTAGAGTAAGATTAGGCCTAAAAGCGCCTTCACAGACAGGGGGCTAAAATGTTGATGATGGTTATTGAAAAATTTGATTTGTGAAATTTTGAATTTAAGGACGTTGTTCATAATTCAATAAAATAATGACACGTGGCTCAAAGGACGTTCTAGCATATTACACATACTAAAATCCTCTTGGGAATTGGTCAACAGAATTCCATGTTTATCTGATAAAAAATGATTCTAGTCATTAATGATCAATGATTTTAAGCTCTTATGTTTTTTAGTTCATACAAAGGATTTTCTGCTCATTTATGACAATTTTACCCTTATGTCACTAATGAAAGATGAAACTATTGCGCCTTTTACGCTATTGGCACAGATTCAAGTCCTAACGCTTTTTGGATATTGTTTCAGGCTCTAACGCCTTCGGATATCATTTCAGGCTCTAACGCCTTTGGATATTGTTTCAGGCTCTAACGCCTTTGGATATTGTTTCAGGCTCTAACGCCTTCGGATATCATTTCAGGCTCTAACGCCTTTGGATATTGTTTCAGGCTCTAACGTCTTTGGATATTGTTTCAAGCTTTAACGCCTTTGATGTTGATTCAGACTTCAACGCCTTCGGATATTCTGTATGGCTTCAGTGCCTCGCTCTGGCTTACAACGCCTTTCTATTGAGGATGGATTTTTCCTCAGTTTCTCTTAAGGCCTGACGGGAAGGGTGTCCTCGTCCAACACCTATGATTTCCCTATTGGACCTGAGCTACGGGAAGGGTGTCCTCGTCCAACACCTATGATTTCCCTATTGGACCTGAGTTACGGGAAGGGTGTCCTCGTCCAACACCTATGATTTCCCTATTGGACCTGAGCTACGGGAAGGGTGTCCTCGTCCAACACCTATGATTTCCCTATTGGACCTGAGTTACGGGAAGGGTGTCCTCGTCCAACACCTATGATTTCCCTATTGGACTTGAGATGATTATTAGATGATTATCATCATCGTTATTATTAATATTATCATGATTATTACTCTAGAGGAGTGTTGCTGTCTGAACACTAATATATTACCTCAGCAGGACAGTACACCATGAAAGCGTATGACCCGCCTTCACGGTGTAGTTACCAATTGCTTTTGGGGGAGGATGATGAGTTGTGGTTTGGAGGGCTTAGATAGAATTTGTTAAAAGATGGATATTATGAATACCGCTTTTAACCTTTGAAGAAAATATCTGAAAGCTTTGGTCATAAAAGCTTAAAGGAGGTATGGTGACAAAACGCCTTTATCTTGATGGAATCCAATATTTTCTCTCTAAAAGTCGGTTACAAAAACGGTTATGACAGCTGTACAAGTTGGTTACAATTTTGATAATCACCTATAAATAGAGGTGACCCCTCCTTGTTGATAAAAAAGAAGAGACTTTCCTTGAGTTCCCAGAAGATTTCCCAAGAACAACCAGATTTTTTTTAAGAATCTACAGAGAGAGAAAGTGAAGGATTCATCAAGGAAAAACATTCTGTCACTACTTTTCTTCATCGTTCTTTCTTCTCTCCCTCTGAATCATTTCCTTATTTTCTCCTTTTTCTTTCTTGTATTCTTTGAATCATTTCTTCCAAAAATAACTCAATTTAGAACGGTCTGGATATCAGATTTAGGCTAGATTGAGGTTGCAGTAAACCCCATTTCTTCAAAGATCAAAATACTCCCCTACACTTAGTATTCCCACTAAAGACTAGCAAGTTTCCCTTGAATTTTGAACCCAAGTCAGGGTTGGTACCCGTTTTGGGAAGCTCTTGGGGGAAGCTTATATGGTCTACGTGTGTGCTCCGCATGTGAGTTGTGTGTGAGTGTGTGTTTTCTTTCCTTTCTTGCCTTCAGTAATCACCTTGTGGTGTTATTGAGTTTACCAAAACATAGGGTTTCCTATATTTATTTTTGATGGTATCTTTGTTGTGCTTCTCGATCACAAAATTCAAAATCTTCTATAACAATTCTCACAAGGGGCGTGTAGATAGAATGAGAAGAAGTCTTTCTTATTTTTTGGGAGTAGAACTTTGATTTCACATAAAAAAAAAAATCTCTCTAAAAATAAATACGAACTTCAATTGATCAAACAAAAGTTACATTATCTACAGTCGTGAAAAAGCCACCTTATCTAATTGGGGCCTCCCCATTAAGCTCACGAGGTACATATATATATATATACTTAAAAGATGACATTACAAAAACTGGCATGACCTGCTTATATCCAAAATGATTGGTAATAACTCCTACTCAGTTGCAACTTGCATCTTGATAATAGGAAAATAGTTAACATACCTGTGAATCCATTTTGAAAAGGAATGGCACCTACTGTGGTTAAGATTCACTCACCCCTAGGATTAAGCAATCCAACCATAGGTAAGCAATCTAACCATATTGATAGTGTCAACTAAAGCCTCAGTGTTGGACTGCATTACTAATTGTCGTACCCCAGCATTGCTAGCCAAAATTAAGCTACTCCTAATGGCCCGAGCTTCTACAAATACTACCCGAATCTCCATGAAAATGCTTTGGAAAGGAAAAAATATATTTCCCACTTGACTTCTTCTAATTAAAAGGGAGCATTATCCAAAATAATAAAATTTTAAAAAATAACAAAATCTAGAAACTAACTAAAACAATTAATTAAGAATTTTCAACCCAGTTAAACCCTCGTAACCCAATTTCTACGAATTGACCGAAGCTGTCCTCAATCTCATCTGCAGTTTTTGAGGCAAGCCTTGTAGATCAAAAACTGTATGATTTATTTCCTTATTTTGTTTCTAATCTCATAATTATTTATCTGGATTTTTATTAGTTGAATTTGAAGTGTTCTTGATTGTTGGTTTATGGGTATTCAATTGTGATTGTAAGTCCCGGGAACCACTGGTCCACCCCTTCAGGAAAGTCTGGAAAAATTTCCTTGATTTGCCCAATATTGACTATATGACTTGATATTCTTTCTACCATAAGGAAATTCAAAACTCAATGGTGTGTATTCTCAGTTTGATCCAAACTGAACCTTTATTATTTTATTTTATATTTTTATGTGATAAATAAGTGAACATAAGTCTTTTTGGATACAGATTATGTATATTGGGCTGTGCTAACAAGTGGCACCTTTCATAGGCAAACTAAAAGTTTCTTAAGTGGCTGTATCGTAATTATCTAGGGCATTATTTAGATTCTTGACTTCCACATGATATTTTCGTCTGCCTTATATAATTTTGAGTCTTGGCTCTTCATCTTCGAATTTTCCCTTTTTCGTCCTTCTGTTTTTCTTAAACTCTTCCATCATCCTCTTCTTCACCTTTCTATCCTCTTCTTGGCCCTCATCATCTTCTTCTTTTGCCCCTTCAGCATGGGATTCATTACGTTCCTTCTTCCTTTGGAGGAATTTGATGAGCCCTTCAAGGGCTAAATCTGCATCATCGATCTTCATTAGTTCTTCTGCAATTTCCGCGGGGGTGACATCTACCTCCATTATCAGCTCTTCTATATCTCCGAAGAGAACATGATTGCATATGCCAAGGTAGTTTGAGGCGAGTTGCTTAAAGCCAAGAGGGGTGCAGTAGGACATGTGGATGTACATGTCCATCCGCCCTGGATGCAACAAAGCAGGGTCTAGCCGCTCTTTGTGATTGGTTGTGAAAATGATGATCCGTGCATCTCCGCAACTCGACCACAGCCCGTCGATCAAGTTGAGTAATCCCGAAAATGTCAACTGTAAGAAGAAAGAGAACAACTTAAGAAAGACTTAGACATGGTTACGAGAAGAGGCTTCTCTTAACAAATAGAAAAAGAAACATAGAAAAAGGGTACTCTAGTAATATTTAACACGATCATGAAGAAGCCCTATCATAGATAATCCTATTTGATTAGCACTTTCTCGCTCCGATCTTTTGGTGGAACTTTTAAAGTCGAGAATTTTCTTTGTTTCATGCCTAATTTTTCTTGATGTCTAAAACTAAATTATTTTTAAAAGAGTAATTTAGTCATTTTGAAAAAATTGTCACAAGTTTAAGGGGGGCTTTGTTGGCCTCACGGGGTATAAAATTTGGTGCGTAGAATACTCAACAAGCAGTTATGCCCTCTCATAGATTTTAGAAACACCCGTTTTTTACATAATCATAAACGGTTATAAATGATTACATTTAAATTTGATAATTCAAATAAACAAACCTTAATCCTATGTTTGGTTGTCGAGCAAATAAATGAAAACATGGAAAAGAAAAGAAAATTGGACAAAACACAGCTAAGAATTGTATTAGAAGTCCAAAATTTTCTTTTCTTTTCCATGTTTTCACCTATTTTCTTGATAACCAAACATAGCATAAATGACCCTTAGAGTTAAATAAAGTGAAAAGAGGAAATAATAAACTCACCTGATTGTCTCCAAGGTTATTACTACCCACTGCTTGCCGATCTTGCAACTCCACACTGCAATCGATATCCTCAACGACTATTATTGATCTATTTGCTGTAGAGACTAGCAAACTCCTGAGCGCTGAATTGCTCATTATTTGTGTGAGCTCCAAGTCGTAGATGTCAAAATAAAATTGAGGTAATTGGCCATGGCAGCAATCAAGCTCGACTTGCCAGTGCCAGGAGGACCGTATAAGAGATACCCGCGTTTCCAAGCCTTCCCTACTCTCTTGTAAAACTCTCTCCTCTTGACAAACCTATCCGAATCATTCATCAGCTCCTTCTTGAGTATGGGATCCATTGCCAGTGTGTCAAAAGTTGAAGGATGATTGACCCCCCGCGCCTCCATATTCGTGGAGCTTCTTCTTTTACGGCTTTTGATTTCAATTCTACATACAGCAAGTAAGAGCTCAAAACCTTCTCCTTATGTTTCTTATGGAAACTGAGCTCAAATGACATGTGTTCGGATTGTTCAGTCGAGTTCGAATAAGCTTCATAGTCAATAACCAGCTTTTGGGTCTCGGTACATATCAATTTCCATTTGAGTTCAATTCCTTTAAAGATGTCAATGATCTCTTCGCCTCTTCCGATTGTTACAGAGAGGTTCTTCTCTTGCTGGGCTTTGCATACCATTATAGCCTTTCAACTGAGAGGGTGATCTTTGTACTTAAGTAGATTTCAGATGCCTCGTAGATTTCGTTGATGGAGAGCCCATTGTATTGATCGATGAGAAGGGTTAGGGTAGAGGAGCGATTACTGAAGAGGCTTACTAGGCTCGAGAAGATTTTGTCTTGGAGTTGTTGGGGTATGAATTGGCTGGCTATGGTCCGGAGTTCATTAGTCATGGTCCGAAGGAGCATCGACATTGCCGCGAGAGTGGTGTACGCTGAAAACACCGCTGCTGTGGAAGGCATGTTTGTTAGAGAAAACACGTTTAGATATGAAGAACTAGAGCCAAACATTGTTGGGATTTGTATTGAAGAAAGAGGAGGGGTGGGCTTTGGATATCTTTGCTTGGGTTCTAGCCCTTGTAGTTTAATGGGTTTTGTAACGGATAAAATTTGTAAAAATAAGTAAAAAGAAGGGGTAAAATAGGGATTTCTCACTCTTGCAAATTCTAACAATTTAGCCGATATAAGCCCACTTGGGCTATGTGCTGGCTCACTTGAGTGTTGTCTGGCAAGTGACCTCATCATGACTACACAAGTCATGATGACTCCAAATGCCTATAAATAAGCAAGAATCACCAGGAAGAAGAGATGGATGGTGCGAAAGGCAAGAGAGGAAACAAAGGGTAGAAGAAGAAGAGGAAGAGGGAGATCTGAGAAGCTTGAGTCCTTCACACCCCTACCCCAAAGGGCTATGCAGGCGGTCACTCACCTGATTCTCTCATCTTCCTTTGGTGTTATCCGGCTACTTGATGCTCTTTATGGTCTCACAATCGATTATGGCCACCCGATTCTCTCAAATAGGTCATGTCCGCCTAATGCTCTCCATGAATGGTCACACTGCCACTTGCAGGGCCTTGCAATTGATTAGCTATTGAGTGCAATCACACTTGAACTTGTGTCTGACGATGTGAATAGTGCCGAATCCGTTGTCGCGTTGTCTGCTGTGAATAGTGCCGAATACGTTGTCACGTTGTGTTGAGAATAGTGCCAAGCTCGTTACCCGTTGTTTGATGCACAACGTATACGTTGTCAGTGCCTTGTCCGAGCTACGTGGTCAGAGCTACGTTGCCAGTGCCTTATCCGAGCTACGTGGTCAGAGCTACGTTGCCAGTGCCTTCTCCGAGCTACGTGGTTAGAGCTACGTTGTCAGTGTCTTGTCCGAGCTACGTGGTCAGAGCTACGTTGCCAGTGCCTTATCCGAGCTACGTTGTCAGAGCTACGTTGCCAGTGCCTTATCCAAGCTATGTTATCAGAGCTACGTTGTCTGTGCCTTATCAGAGCTACGTTGTCTGTGCCTTATCAGAACTACGTTGTCAGTGCCTTATCCGAGCTACGTGGTCAGAGCTACGTTGCCAGTGCCTTATCCGAGCTACGTGGTCAGAGCTACGTTGTCAGTGCCTTGTCCGAGCTACGTGGTCAGAGCTACGTTGCCAGTGCCTTATCCGAGCTACGTTGTCAGAGCTACGTTGCCAGTGCCTTATCCGAGCTATGTTGTCAGAGCTACGTTGTCTGTGTCTTGTACGAGCTACGTTGTCAGAGCTACGTTGTCTGAGCCATATTCTTTGTGCCTCCTGAACTACAATCTCCAGAGCATAATACCAGAGCTCGTCCTCAAGTACATATACCCAGTGACCTCACGATAAGTATCTCTATACTATTATGTTCATAAGTTCATGTGCTTGTGCCTTATGTTCATGTGCTTGTGCCTTATACTGACTTTATCATCGGAGCTTATTTCAGGGTGCACACCCGCCCCCTCAGACGTATTCACAGGTGGAGTTTTGCTATTATTCCTCTACCAGCTGAGCAGCTACAGACGTGTGGCATGCACGGGTTTTTTCCCTTTCTGGTTTTATAGTCAAATATTAAACGGAGCTTCTATTATAAGCTATTTACTAAGTATACCCACTAAAGACTAAAAAATAAAGTATACAAAAGCAAGCTTCCCCGGAATATTTAACCCAAGTCAATGCTTTATTTTTTATGGTCTCCTTTTGGTGTTTCTTGATCACAAATCTCACAATCTTCTCCAGCAATTCTCACTAGGGGGGCTTGTTGACTGTTGAGTTTCTTGATCACAACATTCACAATCTTCTCCAGCAATTCTCACAAGGGGGAAATACACAAAAAAACAAAAAAAAAAATCTCACAAGGGGGCGTGGACTTATGACTGTTTGGCTTGGATGGACCCTGGCGTCATCATTTTTCAAAAATCATGATCCCACATCCACGTCCTACTCGTCTCCTTGTAAAACATCATACGTTTGAAAATTTAACAAATCATCACTCGAGCTCGGCTTGATTTATTAAAAATTTATTTTCAAATAATAATAATATTTTATTATATATAAAAATAATAATTATTTTATTTATATATAATAGTGATAAGCATTATATATATACTAGAACCGTGCATCGGGTATAATTTAAGAATATATTATTTATTTATTTAAATATTAAGGGTAGGGTTAGGTGCACCCTACTATTTATTTACTTATTACACCTCAAACTTAAAAAAAATAATAAAATTTTCAATTATGCATAAAAAAATATTTATAAGACAAAAATGCCCTGTCTCTTCTTCTTGTAGACTCCCAACTAATGACCTGACAACCCCTCTCACTCCGGCAAAGCCCCGGCAACCCTCTCACTTCGGCAAAGCTTCAGTAACCTTGTCACTCCAGCAAAGCCCCGTCAACGCTCTCCTCTTCCTTCTTCTTGTCATCACTCTGACCAACTAATTCTCTAGCAATATCAACAAAAACATAAACCCTAATATCTATCTCATTACAATCAAACCCCTTCTATGTCCTCTCATTACTTCCTTTTTAAAATCCTAGCGGGGATTTTAGGGTCGTGCCTTTGTTTGGAATTCTTTCTGAAACAGGCTTTGATGATGTGCTTTGGGGAGAAGGGTATCTGTTGATAACCAAAGAATCACCTGTCCTAAGATTTAAAAGGGAAAATTGATGTTGATGATTAGATCAACCAATATCAACAAAGAATCACCTGTCCTAAGATTTAAAAGGGAAAAAATGATGTTGATGATTAGATCAACCAATACATGGATTTAGGTTTTCACACTCGCAATATGAATTTCGTACTTCTCATCCATCTGTTGTCCCATGGTTCATGGATGGGTATTCCTCGATTTACAATAGCGCAAAACGTTATGTAGATAGTTGAAAGCTTGCAATAGTCTAGAACTGGGGCTATCAATAAGTGATCAGAATACACTTGCTAGTATTCTAAATGGTTGACCAGAAGAAGATAGAAATAAAAGAGGGGTTGTTGGGGCCATTTCGGTTCTTAAGTTTCTGTATAAATAATTTAGTTGGAAACTAAAAGATGAAGAAGATGGGCAATATTGTAATTTTACTTTTTGTTTTATGCATACTAAAAATTTTAATTAATCTTTTAAAGTCTGGGGTTGCAATCATCATATTTTGAGGTGTGTGTAGCTCTACCCTAATTTATTATAATTTTAATAACATTTAATGAAATATCATAAGTTTCTTAGTATTAAACTTAAATTAATTCACCCAAGAGTACTTAGAGAGGAGGACTCTACAATAGTGGAGATAGAGGGCTCTACCATGAGATAGTGGGCCCAAACCTGCAAGAGTTAAAGATAAGAGATGACTCTACAAAAGTGGAGATAGATAGGGCTCTAGGATGAAATAGTGGGTCCCAAATCTAAATAGTGGGGATTAAAGAGAAAAATCACATGTCATCCCTAAAATATAGAATTTCTAGATTTTGAGGGAGGGGTTTGGAGAACAAAGAGAGAAAGTCTTATTTCTTTATAGTATTAGCAGAGACCTCGTGCGATGCACGGTAATAATTAAGAATATTTAAAATTAAATAATATTATTTATTTATTTAAATATTAAGTAATATATTTTAATAATATATTTTTTTAATTTGATAAATATTATAATTTATTAATTGACTTTATAATAATAATTTATTATTATTTTTAAAAAATTTAATAAAAAATCATAAATTTCTTAGTATTAAACTTAAATTAATATACCCAAGAGTCGAAGATAAGAGAGAACTCTACAATAGTGGAGATAGCAAGGTCTCTAGGATGAGATAATTGATTCCAAACCTGCAAGAGTTAGAGAGAAGAGAAGACTCTACAATAGTGGAGATATAGAGGGTTCTAGGATGAGATAGTGGGTCCCAAACTTGAACGGTGGAGATTAAAGAGAAAATCCATGTGTTATCTCTAAAATAAAGTTTATAAGAATGAAGGGATTGAGGTTTGGACAGTAAAGAGAAAAGTCTTTTTTTTTTTTTTATATATTATAGTATAGATAGATATAAATAGGGAGTGGATTCTCTCAAGTTGCAACTTGAGAGAATCTCTCAAGTTGGAACCCCTAAAGGTCGCCACGTGTCTCCTTTGACACCCCTTAACCATGGGTAAGGTTCACCCACCCCTAGGGTTCACTCACCTGCAACTTGAGAGAATCTCTCAAGTTGGAACCCCTAGAGGTCGCCACGTGTCTCCTTTGACACCCTTTAACCATGGGTAAGGTTCATCCACCCCTAGGGTTCACTCACCCATCCTTGGTTTTTTTTTTTTTTGTATATTAATTATTATTTTTTAAATTAAAAAAACTGTTTTTAGAGTTTTTTAATATTAAAAACGGTTTTTTTATTTAAAAAATAATAATTAATATATATAAAAAAAAAACCAAGGATGGGTGAGTGAACCCTAGGGGTGGGTGAACCTTACCCATGGTTAAGGGGTGTCAAAGGAGACACGTGGCGACCTCTAGGGGTTCCAACTTGAGAGATTCTCTCAAGTTGCAACTTGAGAGAATCCTGGGCCATATAAATAGGGATACTCCCTATTCTTACTCCTTGTACACCCCATCTAAACCACTCGTTTAAGAAAATCAATGGTCTTAAAAAAGCAAAGGTGGCATCCTAAGTAGAAACAATTAATTCCCAAATTAACCTTCCTCTCTCTCTTAACTAAAAATAGTTCTCATCAATGGTAAAGATAGATTTCATTCCTTTTTAAATTTGTTACTATGTCTGGTATGTAAAGAACCAACTCCAGCTGACAAATGCCAAATGTTTAGCCACAAATCTTCTCAAACAGGCTCATAACCCACGTCAGAAATGCAGAATCTGAGATGAGTTTTCAAGTCTTTCTTCATCTTTTCTTTTTACCTTCTATTCTGCAAACATTAGTCTTTCTCAGAAGCAAAGATGGAGCTTTCCTTTTAATGGGCGTAAATTGGTGGGCTTCAACATACGTGATCATCATAGAACTCAAATATGCGTTACGTTGAAGAATCCCATCAAGAACCGGGAATCACAAATGGGTGCATTGAACAAAATCCCTTACCGGATAGAAATTACCAAGATCGAAAGAAGAGAAAGATCCAACAACTCCATGAAAAGAGTAGGGACCTTGCACAAAAATATCAGGATGAGAGATCGAGACCTAAATAATTTCAACTGATCTTTCTTTACCATTAATCTTTTGTGATTGTGAGGTTCTTACCATGAAGAAGGGTTTGTGTTTTTTAAGAGAGATAGACAGAGAATTGGGAAGAGATGAGAACATATATTTTTTGTTAAAAAAGAATAAATAGGTAAAAAAATGAGAACCGTGTGTGTTTCCTAATTTTAAAAGAAGGTTAATTTGTGAATTAAATATATTTACGCATTTTTAAGACCATTGATTTTTTTAAAAGAATGGTTTAGATGGGGTGTAAAAGCAGGGAGTTAGAATAGGGAGTATCCCTAGACTGACTCTATATATATATACAATTTTTGAACTTGAACTTTGCTTGATTGAGTGGAGCCTTCGAGCTGGCCCGACTTGGATACAACCAATGCTCTCTTGCCCCTAAAGCATGTAGAAAAAATGAGAAGATTTCCGTGTTTTTCTTTAGAGTAGAACCTTGAATCTGTAAGTAAAAATAGTGAAAGAGATTCTTTAAAAATAAAAATGAACTTCAATTAATCATAAACTGTAGGGCCAAAGTCCTAATTAATTCGACTTGACTTCTTCTAAAATTGATTTTTTTTCAAAAATGTAATGTTTAAAAAAAAGAAAAAGAAACTAGCTAAAACATTTATATGACTCTTAATTAAGATTATTTAAACTTAATTAAACTCTAGTTTTTTTTTTTGGTTGAAATGTTAGTCATGTTCTTTTTTCTTCTGTTTTTTTTCGAAATATTAGTCGAGTTCAAGTCAGCTTTATAGGCTTGCTATGGTGGGGAATTAAACGTAGCTAGCTCTTCCATGAGAGGCCTTCCTGGGCGTAACCAGGCTCAGGCTATGATGGAATCAAAATCGCTATTGTATAAATATGCTCTCTAGGGGTGTATTTGAGCCGAGCTGGGCCAAGCTCGGCTCGGATAGAACTGTTTCAAGCTAGTCTCGATCTCAACAAGTTGGCTTGAATACAAATAGCTTGGTTCGAGCTCGGTTTAATTTAATAAAAAAATCTATTTTTAAATAATAATAATAAAATTTTATTATATATATAATAATGATATATATAAATAATATATTTTTACTTTCGTTATTATTTTATAGAATGTTCAAGCTGAGCCGAATCGAGCCTTAATCTAGCTGAGCTTCGAGTCAAACCGAATCAAAAGCTTAACTTGAACACATTTCAAGCTCGAAAAGACAGCTCAGCTTGGCTTGACTCAGTTCGATCAAGCCAAATTTTTGAGCTTGAACTCGGTATGGTCTAGCAGAGCCTTGCTCGGCTCAACTTGGATTCACCCCTAATGCTCTCTTATCCGAACTAAAGTGTGAAAAAACTGAGAAGATTTCCATCTTTTTCTTTAGAGTAAAAGGACTTTGCTACTGAGACCCCATTAGGGCCGAGACCACCTGCTCGGTGGTCTCGGCCCTAATGGGGTCTCAGAAGCTTTATCCAGGGTAAAACCTTGAATCCACATGAAAATATAGAGGGGAAATTCTGTAAAAGTAAAAACGAAGTTCAACTGATCATAAACTATAGAACCAAAGTCCTTTTGACTACTTCTTCTAAAATCGAACTTATCCAAAATTGTTAAGTTTTAAAAAATGACAAAAAAAATAGAAACTAGCTAAAAGACTCACATAAATCTTAATTAAGAGTTTTTCAACCTAATTAAACTTTAGTAACCCAAAATATAACTAAAAACAACAAAATATCAAAATATTATTTTTTATGAACTTCAAATTATTTGACTATTGAAATAGCCTCTTTTGTGATGATTTCTAGTTGTAATAATTAGATCATCATAGCTATTGTTGTAAGCTTTCTAACAATATATTATAATAGCGATTTTGATAGCAGTGTGCGCACAAAATTATGCACTTAAGAACTTGTGGGCAAACTCATAGAAGGACCGCTCACAACACACCAAAGATCGGGAGTTTAGGGTTTTGGTGAAAATTTTGGCATTTTTTCTCACATCTAGCGTCCGGACTTGACTAGGGCTACAAAAAGCCCGATTGGGCAGAGCTGAGCCCGGATTGAGCCAAGCCAAGCTCGAGCTTGAATCAATTCGGGTCGAGCCGAGTTTGAAGCCAGGCTTTTGAATTTGGGCCGAGCTTTCAAGCTTGATTTCGGGCCAAGCCGGGCTTCGGGCCTAGAACAAACCCTTTCAAGCCGAGCCAGGCTTGGCCAAGGCCAGAAAAGCACGGCCGAATACAACCCTAGTCTTGGCTAGTCTCTGTCTTATAAGTTTTTTCCTTTAAAGCTAGGAAAGGTGTCTCTCTTTTATTGATCTACTGAGATTATCCTCAATGTTTCCATGTGGATTTTTTCTGATCTTTGTCCTTCCATTTCTTTTTCCTCTCCACCAGGGCATTTACCTACTTTTAATAGTCAAGGCTAGTGGTTGACTGGTTCGTACCTAATGTGAACCCCACATGCCCCTCGGGGACTTCATACATGACCTCCCTCCCCCTCATGAGAGGGGCACACCATTTCCATTTTCATTTTTATTTTCATGTCCATTTATGTTGTTTCGTTTATGCCTAATATTCCAAACATCATATAGACCAAAAGCCTAAGGCAATTCATATTCTAATTTTTATCTCCTGATTTCCAGCAGAAGCATTCCATACATTTCTATTACATATAGGGAGCGATCTTTATTATAACATAAGAACTCATTCTATACCATCATAACAATTTCGTCATGCTCCCCTTCATCCTTCTGTTTCCCACTCTCAACTTCTTGCTCTTTTTCTCCTTCTTGACCTTCTGCTCCTTCTTCTTTTCTAGCTTTGGCTTCCTCGTTTTCCTTCTTCTTCTCTTGCAGGAATTCAATTAGGCCTCTTAGTACAATTTCATGTTCATCGTTCTTCATGAGCTGCTCCGCGACTTCTGCTGGGGTTACCTCTGTTGTCCATATCAACTCTTCGATCTCTCCAAAAAGCGAGTGATCACTAATCATGAGGTAATTGGAGGCTAGGAGTTTGAACCCACATGGGGTGCAGTAGGACATGTGGATGTGCACGTCCATGCGGCCTGGGCGCAACAATGCAGGGTCTAGCCGTTCCTTGTGATTGGTTGTGAACACGATAATCCGCTCGTCCCCACAGCTTGACCACAAGCCATCAATGAAATTTAGCAGACCTGATAGTGTCACCTAGGGTAAGAAGAAAGAAAGAGTACAATGGTCATTATAGTAAGATAAATAGAGTATTGTAACCAATGGGGGATGGTGCTGCTGGCCAGGACCACGCCTCAGGAAGCGGAGGTCCTGAGTTCAATTCTCTTCTCCTTGTTGACCATCCTCAAGGATTTATGCCTTATTTCACGTACCCGGGGATTTAATCAGGGTGCTCTAAGAGGCCCAGACACCCTCGTAACCAAAGAAAAAGGGGAGTATTATATTGTGGTCATCATAATTCATAGTAAGAAGAAAGAGTACTAACCTGGCTATCTTGACGAAACCGATTTGGCTGTACAGCTCGGGCCTCTGCTAGTCGGTCTTGCAATTCAATGGTGCAATCAATATCCTCAACTACGAGTATCGATCGGTTTGCTGTAGCAACCAGCATTCTCCTAAGATCTGAGTTACATCGGAGATCCGCAAGCTCCAGGTCATAGATATCGAAATTAAGGTAATTGGCCATGGCAGCGATCAAGCTCGACTTACCCGTACCAGGAGGGCCATATAACAAGTACCCACGTTTCCAAGCCTTTCCTACTCTCCTATAAAACTCCTTCCTTTTAACAAACCTCTCAAGATCCTGCAGTATTGTTTTCTTGAGCTCCGAATCCATCGCTAGTGTGTCAAAAGTGGCAGGATGATCAAGGTTTATTGAGCTCCATGTTTCTCCCATGTTTCCATACATTCGATCGAAGCTGACAGTGAAAAGCTTCACCATCTTGTTCTCTTCCTTCATGGACTTTGATTCCTTTAATATGTAAGGCAGGTAGGAAGAAACAGCCTTTTCTTTGTGTTTCTTGTGGAAAGTGAGCTCGAAGTATCGAATTTCAGATCGCAGAGTCGAATTGAGGTCGCCGGGGTTATTGAAATACTTGGATTCGATCTGTCTACACACAAATATCCACTTGAATTGAACACCATCAAAGACATCTACAATTTCTTCATTTCTTTCCATGGTGACCGTAATGTTCTTCTCCTTCTCCGGCTTACTGACTTTGAGTCTTTGGGTTGAGGGAGAGATCTTGGTGCGTAGGTAGATCTGGGCAGCCTCAAAGATTTGGTTGTTGGCGAGCCCATCGAATTCTTCGACCACCATGGTCATTTGAGAGGAGAAAAGGCCAAGGAGGTTTCGAATGCCGGAATAGAAGTAATCTTGGACTTCATGGGGTAAGAAATCATGGGCTATGGACCGAATGAGCATCGCCGAAGCTGCCAGCGATGCCACCGTCGATAGAACTGTTCTTGTTGAGGGCATGTTGGTATCAGGAAACATGGTTAGAGGATGCTGGTATGGCAATTTGGGTATTGGTAGATATGAAGATGGTTTTGAACTGGGGTTGTTCTCTTCTTGCCTTCTCTTCTTCTTAGGAAATGCAGTTGAAAACGTTAGTATCGAAGGAAAAAAACTGTCTTAGGTTTTTAGCCAATGCCTTTGTGGGATTTTATAGACTTTATTGTTGAGGTTTTGCAAAATGGACTTTCTTGCTTTATCTAAGCTTGTCTATTTGCTTTTTGACTTCGAATGAGATGTACCCATGTGAGTCTTCTTCTAAGAAAGTTCCTTATTTTTAGAGAAAGACGAGAATGCCCTTACGTATTGTTAGGGCATGATCATTTCTGCATAGGGACAAGTTTCTTTTTTTTTTTTTTTTTTGTATTTTTTACCGTTGATATCCTGAGCCTGAAAGCTCAGACTAGTCCCACGGGGTAACATAGGGAATACCCCACCCCATGCAGCCCTTATTGAGGGGAGCTAGTGAATTCGATTCACTCGAGACCTCCGGGTTTACGGTTCGTCCAAGTGATCACTGGGCTACACCCTCCGGGGTTGACAAGGTATGGTACTACAACCACATGTGCGTGTGCACGTGTGATAGTGTGTTATGTTTATAACTAATAAAAAAATCCTCTAAAGCTTTAGTCCCAGATTGGTGGGTTATGTCTCTTTGTGCACCCTTATAAAGCACTGCTTCCCTTTTTTTTTTTTTTTTTTTGAGAGGATTGTGCCGTTGCATTAGCTTGTGTAAAGGGATGATATGTTTAACCAATAAAAAAAAAAAAGGTTAGGTAAGGGTGAGTATTGAGCCCAACTTTTATCAAGCAGGGTTTTTTTATTTTTATTTTTAGTGAAGGTGTTTAAGGTTGGCTGGATTTATAAACGAACAAATTGAATAGGAGTTGAGCTCAAGCTTTTAACGAGCTTGATTAAAATATGATTAATTTAGAAATTATATACAATATATGATTAATTTAAAAATAACCTTTTAATGAAGTATTTATATCATATATTTATATATATATTATCAATTTTTATATCCTTAATATATACATTATATTGAGAGAAGGATAAAAATAAAAATCAAATATTATATTATTCTATTACTATTTAGTGAATATACATATTTATAGGTATTAAATTCGTTTCAAATCTATTAACTTCAATCCCCTTATATAGAGTTGATTCCCTCAACTATCTACTTTTATTTTTACTCTCATTCTCTATGTGTTTTCAACCACAGAATAACATTTATAACATATTTTCTCTCTACCACGTACTTCCCCTTACACATGTGCATCATGTGAGCCTCACTAGGGTCCCTCTTTCCATACTCTCTCTCCCTCTGTCCTCTCTCTCATGCATCGCATGTGCGGCAACTATATATATATAAACGAGCTAAGTATTGTTTACTAAATGAGTTCCAAAATTGTGTTCAAACTTGCTCGCTTAGCCAACTTATAGGTCATCATGTCTGTTTGTGTCCATTTGTATTCTCAAAAGTTTAGGGGGCTAGAACCTCCGTCCCCCCCACTCATACCCTCTACTAGGTTAGTAATAGTGTAGTATTTTTTCCAGAATTTATGCGGGAGCTTCAGCCCCGCTGGCCACATGTGGCTCTGCCCCAAATCTTAACCCCAATTAAGGAGTGTCATTAGGAACACGTGGCGACCTCAAGGGCATAATGGGACTCCAATGAGTCAGTTTACAACTTGAGAGAATGTTGAGTTCTCAATATATATATATATATTTTTTTGGGAATGAGGGTATCGAGGATTCTTAGAGCACCCAACTAAATCCCTCGGGGCCATGTAGATCGCCTTATATTACATAACAGGAAAGTTGACTGACCGAGATAAATCCTAAAGGGTGGCCAACAAGGGAAAGGGACTCGAACTCAAGACCGCCCCTTCTTGAGTTGTGGTCTTGGCCACTAGCCCAACCCTGTCGTTGTCCTCAACATGCTATCGTTTATTCTGAGAGGAGTTTTGGCAAGATTGTGGCATGTGGGTGTCTCCATCTGATTGTCTTCATATAAACCTACGGAAAACTTATTTGACCGTACTTTCATTTTGATAGCTCGCGTACTTTATATTTGATTTATTTCTTTTGGTTGTCACCTAAGTTGTTCTTATACTGGTTTTTTTTTTTTAGGTGTCTATCATTTACTAGGTTTAATAGGCGTAGGTCAGGAGTTAACTTAATTATATGATGAGTTTCTCAATAGCCCAGTGTTAACAACAGTCTACTCCAAAAGACGGATCTGATGGAGAGAGTAATAACAATGAATATAAGAGAGTCACGGATAAATGAGACTGTCCCCAAAGGAGGAATGAGAAATGGAACCGGACCCCCACTTAAGCAAAGGCCCGGGAACCACTGGTCCACCTCTTTGGACGGTGGAGAGGCTTGAACGTTAACAGAGAATAAATCTGATGGCAATTGCATGCTTTTTTAAATTGCAACTGTCGCTTGCATATGTCCAAGATCAACACTGGGGCACCACTCTTCACCACTCTTAGCTAACGTGGGGGAAGTCATTTAACTATGAGAGTGATAACTTGCATTGCACATTCCGTTGACTAGTACACGCACACCTCCAAAGCTTGCCACATGTCCTCTTTTGACATCCATTAACCGTGATTAAAATTTACTCATACTTAGAGTTAAATAATCTAACATTATTTTTTTTCAGAAAAAATATTTTTAAAGAATTAATCTTGATTATGATTTCACTCATTTAAAACTTTAAAGATATTTTTCTAAAAGCCAATGTTAGATTGTCGAATCTTAAGAGTTAGTGAATCTTAACCACAATTAATAGGGGTTAACAGGGACACATGTTGACCTGTGGGTGCAATTGAACTCTCTCAAGCTCAATCGCGATTGGCTTGACCGGTTCAACTGGAAAACCGTATTGACTTGTCGATTGAAAATTTACACAGAGCTCCTCAAAATTATAAAAACCGTGGGTGTGATTGAATCGCAATTGAGTGTGATCCCAACTCTTGACTATAGGTGATGTTTCTTCAATGGCTTTGGATTTTCTCTAGCGGACCCCGCCCGATGGGCGCTCGGCCATCACACATCGGTGGAGACATGGCGATAAAATAGGAGAGAACTGAGAGAAGTAATTTCATTTTCTCCCCATGATTTTGAATATCTCTCCACATTTCATCGCGGGCCCACCTGAGAAAATCTAATGCCATCTTCAATAACCACAGGACCGACTGACTGACAGACTGACAGACAGTTTAGAAGTCTTCCTTCCATACAAATTTCAAGACGCAATTACTCAGTGAGTCCCACTAAAGGAAAAACTCTCTAAAATCCACCACTACGAGACTTTGAAACCTTAATAATACAAGATTTTCTTAACCACCCAAGAAAAATATTATTAGAATAGATGCCGATGTCCTCCATAATGTTTGAATCATACTTTCATAACTCAAAAAAGAAATTCCACGCCCTCCGCCCTTTTCATAACAAAAAGTTATTTGTTTATTGTAAAAAATTAGGTGTAACTACGTCAATGAGGGGATTTATCGGGATGAGATTTGATGTGGCTATCGCCAGACCAAAACCATCCGATGATGATAGTCTAACATGTGGCGATAAATAAAAAGGGGAGAAGCCATTTCATTTTCCCCTCTGTTTTTTTGACTTCTCTCCATTTGATATCTTCCCTCCTTTTTATCACCACATGTCCGACATCAACCCCATCACCCGATGGTTTTGGTCTTGGTCTGGCTATCCCCCGACCAAATCCCACCCAGATTTATCAGGTGATTGGGATCCACTGACATATATTTATGAGTTATACATTCATAATTCAGATTTAACTATTTTCCTTAGTATTATTAATGAAAGTCCAGGTGATCTTCACACTATTAAATTCATCTGATGTGTATTGAGTACAATGCAACCGATGCTGGGTGAACATTTGCAGTCTCCATGGACGTTTCAGAGGTCTTTACTCTGAATCGAACGGTCAAAATTGTCTGGTCAGTCTCCAGTCGTCGGGCCCATTAAACATATCTTACACTAATTATTGATCCATTGTACAAACTTTTTTCGGTGAAATGTTATTATGTAAGTTGTAACTAACAAACACGCACAAGATTTTACTTTTATTTGACATCAATTAAAAAAAAAAAAAAAAAAAGGAGGGTAATTGAGTAATTAGGCAACTACATTAGAACCCAAGAATACGCTGTTCGGTCCCAAGCTGTACGTGTTTTTTTTTCTTCTCTCTTCGAGACTGGCTGCCCGTTATAGACGTAGTCACGTAAATGACTTTTGTAAGGACGATAGTTTCGTCCCCATAATTAAAATCGAGTAAGACGGCCAAGCGTGGATTGCACGCACCACTATTTTCACACCTAATTGTGTTGACGTCCAGCCTGCACATGGAGTTAGGGCTGGGTCATGAGGGGCGGCCAGGATTTTCTTACAGGGGGGGGCCTAACAATGGGGCATCGGATTACCTCTCGCGGATGCTATAAAAATGGCGTCGGACATCCACACTTCATCTGACATGTGGCGATAAAAAGGAGAGAAGTTATTTCAATTTCTCCCCATGTTTTGACTTCTCCCCACTTGATATCTCTCCCCATTTTTATCGCCACATGTCAGATGATGTATGGATGCCTGATGCCATTTTTATGTCATCCCTCGGAGGTAATCCCATGCCCTAACAATGAGGCGTGGGGCCCTTAGTTCATACAACCCTCTCAAATTAAATAATATAAGTATAGATTAAAAAATTTTCCCTCTAAAGTTGGGGGTTGTAGCCCAACCCCGACTTTTGTCCCTACTCCCAAGCTACAACCCCCCGTATGATGTTACATAATTTTTTTTTTTCAAAGTTGAGGGGGGAGGGGCTTCATCTCCCCTGGCCCCATGTGGCTCTGCCCATTTCCGGATCTGATGAATTATAAGGCTCTATTTTACGGGCGTTGAAGGGCCGTGTAGGATCGGGCCTCCTTATCAAAGGGCCGGATTGACAGCCCTAATCTAATGTGTTAGTTATATGTAATCTATGAAGAATAAGGCTCGGCCCATCATAGCCCGGCCCGACTGAAAAAAACTAGGGATTAGGTTACATGTATCAAGCCCATTTAGAATTGGGCCTACTTGAGAGCCTTGAACTAATGTCGAGGCTGTAGGGCGAGCCAGAGCGCCACTAAATTACCTTGCATATCCTTCAACGATCAGGGGTTAGCTCACACTACAAAATTAATGGCCTTTACGGGCAAAATTTTACTGGCGGTTCCAAAATACCGTCACTATAATGACTAACAGGGGCAGTTTTTAAAACACTGCCCCTACAACATTAAACTCCCCGCGAAAATAGTATAATGGCATGAGTGTGATACTATAAGGGGCGGTTTAAGAAAACCGTCGGTACTGATTGATATATACCGGCGTTATTTTACATCCGCTCTTACAATATTAGACTTCCCCACCCAAACACAAAAGGGCGCGCTTGTATTAATAATATTATTGGCTGGTAAATACATTACGCCGTATGCCACCATTTACCTGAACCTTAGTATTTTCCCGAAATAATTGAGGGGTACAGTTGCAACACTGATTGATGAATCCTAACGATTGTATGCACCATCACAATTAATCTTGACTGCACAATTGGGAGAGGCGATCCGGTAGATAATCATCGGAGGCTGAGGTCTACTATGGTTAGGATCAGGGTTACCAAGTTCGCTACATGCTATAGCGAACTGCGAACCAAGCGAACCCGAACTTGTTCGTGGTTCGGTTCAGTTTGGTTCGTGAAATTGAGCGAACCACATAATGATTTCAAAACAATCTTAGTTTGTCTAATTTTTTATTTAAATTCACTGATATTTTTTACTAGATTCAGCAAAATTATACTTTTGAGTTCACAAATCGTTCATAAAAAGATATTTTTAGTTGTTATTTTTCAAATAAGTATTTGTAATATATTATGTACATGCTTAAAAGATATATTTTTATAATTATATTTTGTTTTATATGCTTAAGTAGCGAATCAAGCTAGCGAACCAAACTAAAGAATCTTAGCGAACCGAAAAACGAATTATATCATCCTATCCTTAGCGAACTGGGTTCACTATAGAATGGCGAATTGCAAATTGCGAACCCAAATTCGAACCGAGCGAACCAACGAACCAAGTAACATTGGTCACGATAACAAGCTTGTGTCATCGTTGTGCCTGTAATTTCACATGCATAGGCATTAGCTTGCAGTGTAGCGAGCACTTGATAAAAATTCTGCGTGAGAACACGATCAAATTACGTGAATTCTAGATGAACCAAATAGTGGTCGCAAAGGAAACCGGAAGATGTTCTCCATCTGGGTGAGGTTGGAATTTTCGAAATGTTTCAACTAATAGAGCATAAGATTGTAGTATTGTAATATAATGAATGGGATACACTATATCATTCTCGCATAACAATGTTATAATGGCATTAGTTTAGGGTTTGATTAGATAAGAATTAGAATGGACTGAATTAGTTTCCATGATAAATTTCTTGCTATCTCTATATAAATCATATAAAGAGGTATTGCAAATCATCCAAGATTATCAATAAAATTCAATTACCATAGTACCAAAGTAGGTCCATCCGGACTAACAAGGACATAATCTAAGACACACCAGATTAAGGCATGTAATGACGTAATTATTTAATTAACTAAATTTCTACCATGCCAAACCTTCATGGGTTAAGTCTAGAATAGCTTCCTAAAATCTTGAATAATGCGAGGATCCTCAGATATTAGTTTACAGCATAACGCGATTATATTCTATTTATAATCGAAAGTTAAAACATTAGATAGTTTTCGTAATAGTTCGCTCAATTGTTGCGCTTGGTGACCGTGGCTAAACATTTTCTTTATCAATTTACATTTTCTTTCCAAGTTTGCAAACTAATTAAATTAGATCAAAGAGGTTAAAAAAATTCATTGAACTTTTGCATACTTGTATAAAGTGCATTATTTAGGATTTAACAAAGTCTTCTATCATTTTCACCGAGGACTTTCATTTCGATATTGACCTTTTATTTTATACAGGAACTTTCATGTTGATATGCATTTATTCCGTAATGATATTGACATATTTTGTGGATGGATTTTGCTAGCCCCAGTCACAAATCTTCCACAGACGCAACTGGCTGACTACAAATGTCAAACATTCTCTGAATTTTATTATTTATACTGTTAAAATATGAAACATCTCCATGTGTTAGCCCAATCTTGCATCTGTGGAAAAATTGGAGTAAATGTGACTGGGGCTAGCACTCCTCCTTGTGTAAATATGGTCCACATTGTTGGGATACCTTTTTTTAAAAAAATTTTAATTTTAATTTTTTTTTTAACGTTTGGGGTCCTATAACGACACATCCTCAATTCCAATTATTTTTAATTTAAGGAGACAAAGATAAACCCTCATACATTGACCATATACGAGGATTCATCTCATTCTACTGTGCTATCGTGCACGACGGCATCTATGCCCAGCTATTTTAATG
The DNA here is from genome assembly GCA_015143295.1 of Tetracentron sinense. NCBI lineage: Eukaryota > Viridiplantae > Streptophyta > Magnoliopsida > Trochodendrales > Trochodendraceae > Tetracentron > Tetracentron sinense. The sequence continues at coordinate 44,035,241 of CM026556.1, read as the reverse complement.
GCCGTAGGACCCCAAACGTAATGATATTGCATTTATTCCGTAATGATATTGACATATTTTGTGCATATATGGACCATATCATTCATTAAGCTCGTTTATGGAAACTCCTAGGATTGCAACAACATAAAGCAACCAAAATAAGGTTATTACTTATAGAATTAATCCATGAAGAGCCCACATCTGAGCCCCCCATGAGAAAAAGGAAAAGAAATGACAATCAGACATCATTTATATTATCCATAAGCATCAATCTACATGCATCCACTTTCTTCCCATTCTTGTAGGATCATGCCTAATATTTAATCAAATATGTCTTTCAAAATACTAACATCAGAGCCAACATGCTAAATACTGCTACATTACCTTAAAATTGCCCAAGCATCCATTGTATAAATGACAGTTCTTTTATGGTATAAGAACATCCCATAATTTCACTCATTATTGTAGCCATGGTTAGAATTTGCATTTCATTTATTCCATTATTTCTTATTTATCATTACAGTTATAGATAGCACCACTTAAAGTACTCAAAGAGCATGTGAAGGAGAATTGTAGATGCTGAGGTTCATCCACTTACTTCCATCACCTACTGTTCATATCGGATAATACCCATGGAAATTATTTATTTCCAGTTGTTAGTAAAGGGGTCCTACAATGAACACGAGTAGTTGTTGCACTTATTGCCACTGCCTGATGAGTCTCTTTGTATTGAGATTCAGTTGGATCTTGGTGCTTTCTAAACAATCATAAAACCTACCACCCATGATGGTTTTTGCAGTAAAGACTATTTTCATCAGCCTGTGATTGAAGAACAATATGGTTTAAAGGGAGAATCCAAACAGTTATAATCTACCATTATTCTGCGACGTAGCCACCTTAGATCCACCAAGAAAAATAAACGCATTCATGCCCTTGGACTAGCAACTTAAGAAAATTCTTCAAGTCAATTGAGGAACTAAATGTTGCTCACATGGAACCATTTCAGATATTAAATCCATTGTAGATTCTGTGAAATACTCGACATTATCGGTTTACGTACTTGGGGAAAATGTCAAAGTTTCTAAATAAATTATTGTTGCTCCAGGAACTGCAATCCCTCCAAATTGTCGAAATCCACAGAAGCCTTTGTTTCATAAATGAGAAATAAAAGAAAAAAGATAAAACTTCATGATTGAATTTTCTTACAAAAGATTCCTGGGTCACTAATTCGGGTAATTACATAATGGAACAGTAATTGTAACTATCTTCTCCCATTGCATACCACACATCGCATTTGTGACATGTCCTTGGAAGATGGGGATATATATTTTTCAGCTCATCTTTTTTGTCGTCCTTAGGAGGACCTATACTCACAAACTCCGCATTTTTCCTGAATTTCCTCACCTTTTTTATGATCACGAATGGGTCGGCTTCTCCGATTACAGTTACCGTACTCTTCGATGAGTCAAGGACTATCGAGTTTATTCCTTCAATCCCTGCAATTAACTTCATCACCTTCTTCCTGCATTTTGAACATAACAACTCCACTGACACTATGGTTTTCTGCAACAGTAAGAGAGTCAGGTTCTTTAGTATTTCTGAGCTCAAAACTAACTAAAATTCATACTAGAACAAAGGAGTATAAAATGTACTTGGGTGTCTGGTGCAAGTGTCAGTGTAAAAAGAGAAGGGGCTAAGAAGAATGAAAATAAAAATCAAACACCAAATAAACAATAAAGAAAAAAGTATGGGAATATGAGAGAGAGAGAACCTTTGGCATGGTTTGATATTAAGTAGGATGAGTGAAGAAGCTATGAAGAGAAGCTATTTATATAGTGTTTTCTCTTCTTTTCTTTTTTTTGCTTTCTTGAAGGAATTATTTTTCTTCAATCCCTTTGATTGTATTACTGTAAGTTGTTTCTTATATATATATATATATTGGAAGATAGGTGAAAACTAAATGGAGGGACAGTGTTAGATGGTCACTAGAAGTAAATGGCAGTCAGAAGGTTCTTGATTGGATCACCTGTGAACTCTCATTGGCATTTAATGTTCATTTTTTCCATTATTTTTAGTTTTAGTTTTTTGGTCAGAGGCATTACAAAAGCTTATTATATTTTATGATGTAGCAAGATATGAATGTGTATGCTTGGATCCAGGATTGTGTCTGCCTGGCCAGGCATGGACCCAGTTCTGCTGGATTTGGGAGTGGAGGTTAGTAAATTTGCAACCTTTTTACACTTTTATAGGTTGAATATAATCTCTTGTTAAAGATGGTTTTAGTTATTATGTTGGTCCAGCAAGTGTTTTTTTAGTTCTTCTGCATCCTGGCCGGCCTTGGGAATTCTGGTTACACACACGATTGTTCTGAACGAGCACTGTTGTAATAGGTGCCTAGAAGAACAGTGCAAGGACAGTAATATAGACAAAACCCCAACAGGGAAGGGTGCGGGTGGATTGCCCCTCCTTGGGGTCCGGGGGACTCCGTGGGGCCTCAGGACCCGACCCAAGTATCCCATTCGGATGTTATGTTAGAATCAAATTAGGATTTATGCAAGGTTAAAACTGTTGTAACTGTTGTAATTCTTCTTTGCAAATATAATGAATTTGCATGATATCACCCGAAAGTAAGCACAACATCAAAACACTAAATATGCTGGCTAAATAAAGGGCATGTGAGCTAGGTATGGGCATCCGTTTCTTTTATTTGAGGCGTCTCTATAAGCAGCAAGCACTCGAGTGGTTGGCGTATCGCTTTCCCTGTATTAGTGAGGAAAATGTCTCGTCTCTCTCTTCTTTGATCCCATTTATGATCCCCTGCAACTCCCATAGTGGAGACCAAGGATTGAATCCCATTGGTGTGGTTCATATGTCCACTCTCTAACTCGGGCAGATACTAACCGACTAGCCAAAATATTAAAATGAACATTAACCCTCTTAACCAGGGTTTAAAAATATTTAATATATATATATTTTTTTTTTCTAAAAACCAAAGTTAGATTGTTGAACTCTTAAGGGTTAGTAAATTTTACCCATAGTTAATAGGGGTTAACAGGGACATGTGTCGACCTATGGGTGTGATTAAACTCGGCACATTGACCTGTGCCCGAGTTCGATTGCAATTGACTGTGATCCGATCTTGTTCCAATGGCTGCATCAATCTCACTGAAATCCTTATTGAGCCACTCCACATACAGTAGTAACAGACCAAGCTACCACATATTTTCTTTTTCCTCCATGGATAAAATGTGCATAGAATACAGAGGATGGATTTAGTGCTGCACGTAAACATAATCAATAAAACAAAGACCGAACCCGATGCTAGAGAAAAGTCAGGAGTTAGGACATTAGAAAGAACTCAAAAAGAACAATTCATAAAGAGAAATCAACGAGTTTGAAACCCTCAATACTCAGTAGCTTCATATGGTCAACGTTCCGTCTTCAGCATCTGAGTGTAGCAGCTAACTATTCTCTGGTCCAACTCATAGTAGTGAACCATCTTCTTCAAAGGTTTCATATCGAGGTCAATGAAATACGCCTTCAAGAAATTTCAACTTAAATGAGATTTCAACGTGGTAAAAAAACATGCATCAGTCAGAATAAATTCAAATTTAAGTTATTTTGTCTCAATAGATGAGCAACTTCCACTACCCCCCCAGCATAAGAGAACTTAAAGACCCATTCCGATCGATTCGACATACCAAAATATCAGTAGACCTCCCGCAAATGGTTAATCAAGACCAAGAGTTCAAAAGGCGCAGATCATATTCAATAGAGACGAGAAAAGATTGCGCACCTTGTAATCAAATATTTGGCTAGTCGGTTCTAGGTATACAGTGCTATCAGGAGGCCCTGGATCCCCATCTTCCCTTAATCTAAAACTAATCATCAGACTACAGTCCTTTGCAGTAGCAGCTATCAGATAGTCCCTTACGATCTTCAGGCTTTCTTCCAATGAAATAGAATGCAGTGGCGCATATCTGTGTGAGAGTTCTTCATCCATAAAATCCCTACATACCTTGCAAGGCTGAGCAACAATGTTATAATATGCATGAATTGCCCCTTCTATGTCAAACATGTCAAGCTTCTGGGCTCCCAGAAGCCGATTCAGTACTCCTGATCTGAAAACTGTCTCCGCGACAAGCTGTAGAAAACTTGATGTCCGCAGGCCATGGTCTGCCTGGATGACACCCTCAATCAAATCTTCAAGTGCTTCACTGATAGAATTACTAGTATTATCACTGCCACCACCCAAACCCCCAAATATGAGAGAACCATTTAAGAATACACGGAAATTATTTTGAGGGGAGGTAAAAAGCGCCTTGATAGCGTCATGTACTCTGTTGCTGGACCCAGAGAAAAGATCAAGCGGATCATATTCACTTACTTGTGATATCTGACATAAAATTTGGAGCATGTCTTAGACATAATCAAATGTGATAATTAACATCAAATGAAGCAATTGAGATGGCGAATTCTGTTACAATCTTACAACTTAAATTTGAATCCAACAATTAGATTCCCATGGAAAATAACTTGCAGTTTGACTATGACCCAAACCATATATGTGTTCTGATCCAGCTTTAGTTTGATTAGAAGTGTCATTTTTATATTGTTTAGTCAAAGAAGAATGTAGAATAGACAGAGAGGAAGGATTACCTCTCCTTGATGAAGCTTCAGGACTTGGTGCATTCTAAAACGAGTCACACTCCTCTTAATAGCATTTCCTTCAACAATGAATTTTGAACAAGGAAGAAATCCACATTTGGGCTGCTTTTCAGAAACAAGGCAAGAAGCAAACGAGAAAAATGAAAAAAATTTAAACAGACAGTTGGAAAATATTATGGCGCATACAGGAGTAAGTCATCTAAAGGAAAAAGGAAAAAACGAAAAAGAAAAATAACAGAAGACATCAATTTTAGAGGAAGCACCTTTATTTCAACAGATATGCAGGGTTCCTCTTTAAGAATACCTGAAATAGAGGAAGTCGAATAAAAGACTCCCACCTTTGGAATGCTACCCTAAAAGTGAACACTACGCTAAAAATACTAGAGATATATTGAACTTATTTTTACTCATGATATGATAAAAAGTGCCTTTTAACCCCACACAGCAAAATAATGCTCAAGCTGCAAATACACCCCAGAGTTCTGATGCAAGAGCTAAATGCCGCTAAGCAGCTCAATTGTTTTTAAATTTTCTGTTGGGGGCCCATGGACCCACCTGATTCAAGAGATCCAACCATAGGGTAGGGCTATTCATGCCTTATGGGGCGGTACCTACAGTGGGTAGAAATGTCTATTATATTGAAAGAAATCCAAAAACATCTCAATTCAAGGATATTTTTGTAATTACAACAGATTTGCAAATGTTCATGTATCAGCTATATTAGCAAGTAGTATTAAACACTAGTTATTGTCTAGTCATTATTAGGAAAATTTAGAATTTGTTTGATTCTCTTTCCATGTTACATAAAAGATCATTAGAGTCCAATTAGAAGTCCTCAGTAGCCTGTAAATATTAAATACCCCCATACATATGCTATTGGGATGTAATTGACTATTGAGTTTTGAGAACTAATAAAAGGCGTTCTTACTCGATTTATGAGCTGCTGATTGCTGAAATCAGAGATTGTTTATTAATACGAATTGATTTTCCATAGCTATCTCACTGTGTTTCCATTCGGAGCTATATTCCATTGCTGTTGGAGATTGAAAGAAGAAGAAAATTTCAATATAAGGGCTTCGGTCCTTTTGGATACCCTAGAAATCCTCTACAAAGGCTATCACAATTCACAACGCTCATAGCCCATAAACCTATCAACCGAAACCTATATCTACATCATGTTCGACCTTTTAACCCTATTTCTTGGTGATCTTGAAATTTCCAAATTTATTGAAATTCTAATTATTGAGAATAACACCATAGGATTTGAACCTTAGCTCTATGATTCACTAGGGTTTTGTTTTCCTAAGTTTAAGCTACCTAAATTGGTATTTTAAATACATATTTTCATCCAAAATCATTCATAAACTATTTTACATCCTCAATTTTAGTTGAACCCTATTTCCTAGGTTGGAATTTCAAATTTCAGACAAAAATTTTAATTTCAGTTACGTCCTGAATCCTTCAGGTCTTTAAAATATTGATCTAGACTTGTCAGATCAACTTGAAAATTGGATCGGACCTAAACATTTACTCATAGATCATTATAATGACATTAATTTTTGAGTTTGAATGATAAATTGCCAAAATACCCCTCTCACTGAAGTATTCAAGTTGAGAATTTTGATAATTAAAATTGATCCCTTGATCAAATCAAGGCTATTGCTTCTGTGCTACATCAGCTCCGTAGCACTTTTCTTTCATATCAAATGGTCTTGGCATTTCTTATAGCACAGTGCAATGCAACCACGGTATTTGTAACTGGGGGAATCATTTTAGCAAAATTGCTCGCCATTAATTAATCAGCTTCAATATAATAACAGGTAGACACATTATTGCATGACTAGATCATGGATTTTGTTAATTTACTGATACAATCTTATCATAATAGAAAGCTGAATAATAAATAAAAAAATAAATTCCAAATTATTTACATAATACATGGTACTGATGGGAATCTAATGATTCAAGAGCACCATGTTTGGATTTTATCTTTTTTGACTTTTCTTCATCAGGGGCAGCCCTAACATGATCACATTTATATGAATCCTTTGTTAAATATTTGGTTAGTTCTAAATTCAGTTCCTGTTTTAATGCACAAATCCTTTTCTTCTGTATTTCAAAAGACAGAATTCCTCAATAAAAATATTTATTGAGAGAAATATAATCTAACAGTTACGTATGTTTGTATATGATATAACCCATTTTATATCCAATCATATAACGACCCATCAGTAGTAAAAATACTAGTAGTCTAACAAAATTATGCTGCCTAACCTAAAGAGCTGCTTCTTGTGGCATGTCAAGTGCAAAACTTTTACCCATGTAGGATTTAAGACACTTCTATAGATAATTGTGTACAGAATGAAACGTCTTGAGAGGAAAATACCATAGGGAATACTTACGCAGCTGGTAATTACCATGGGGGAAAACTTATGCAGCCGGTATTTACCATGGGGGAAAGCTGAATGATCAGATACAAGAAGTGCAGAATCACAGAGGGTATTAACTCTGGCCGCTTGAACTCGTGAAGCAGGACGCTGACAAAGAGTATTCTTTTCGACTGACTCCAGGAATTCCCTGGACACAAGGATACGTATCTGCGATGTATAAATGACGTCGAGGTTAAAGATCTTTCCATGCTTTCATGAATCATGATCATGATCATGATGCTCCAAAATATTAAGGGAATGCTTGCATCCATGAGAAACATAAAAATTGTCCAACTTTCATACAACATTATGCTCATAACCCACAAATGAGCCTATATTGATTATTCAATTGGTGGGCAACCTAGTGGCTTTCTTAAGATTAAAGCACTTGTTGTCCAAGTTTTTCTTGTCAATGCTCTGGAATGGATGGTTAAGAGACCCAAATGATATTATTTCTAGGCTATGGCCCATTAAAGGGGAGGCCCACCAAATGAGTGGTCCCAATTGAGAAATAGGCATGCCAGGTATAAGGTAAAGCATCAAGGTTCACTGTTCACTAACACAAACGTCCTCTCCAAATATAAATAGATAAAACAACTAGTAAAAGGAGTCTGCCATGACTGATCTGAGAACAATATAAAGATTGCTGTTGTATATGCAAAAGGGAACAGTTTGCAGAAGTAAACCAAATTAAAAACTCAATAGGTTTTCCGTATCAGGATTTCATTAGAAACTCAAAGAATAACAACTGTATTTTCAAATTTTGATAGTTACAAACAGGTGATCAAGAGAGGAGAGGGAAAAAATCAAGGCAGCAGCTTCAATTCAGATGCCATCATATATGACAGCTACTTAGAATCTATGTTACATCTTGTAAAACAAAACACCACCTGGAATTCATTACAAACCAAAGTATGCTCAAAACGAAATCGAGTAGAACCCACAAGAACTTACCCCAGCATCAACATGTTCGGAACCTAAGAAGGAGCTCATTACATATAGCACAAATAGTTGTCCAACAATCTCCTTTGAAGTGGATGATCCGAGTTCATTAGTATCTCTCCATAAGAGGCATTCATGTATGGACAAAATTGGGGAACCTGTCATACGTTGGGATCTGCTCCTGGGAGCCTTCTGTATGCGTATTATTTTCCCAATCTGTAGCAATCAATCCAAACACGGATAACACCAAGTAGAGAATGAATGAAAATAGACACATGTTCATTAAATCATAGACCATTTAACAGAAGCTACAATAAATGGTAAGAAGGTTCAAAATTTCCTTGTAAAATTTATGCATATTAACTTTTTATCAAGCAAGGATTTTGTTTTGGAAATAATCCCAATTTATTGTTTAATGCAATAGTAAAGCATTCCATTTTTATCCAAATTCATATGGTGCAAAGCTAGTGCAGGACACTGTTCTTTCGTGATTTGAAGGGGAAAGAAGCAGTTTAGAGACGGCCATCCACGTGTGCATAAAATCATCATTCATCACACATCGACATATTATGATTTTCTTTTTAATTCTACTCTAGGATAACATTCTACGATCCGGATTAGTTTTACAATCCTTTTGACTGTTGAATAAACTGCAGAATTTTGGTCATGTTTCTTTGAAGTTCCTGTCAGAATCACATCATATTCCGGTTGTTTGACACTAAATTTCCCGCTACTATAAACTTGGACGTGTTTGACTAAGATGTGAAGATATGGAGAGTGGGGGTAACATTCCTCGTTTCCCACAAGGAATCATATACACACACAGATACGCATCCAATATGTTACTACAAAATTTGTAATTCTTGTAATTTCTTTACAGTAAGATACTGTCTATAGATCTTTTTTTTTGGAAGGCAAGCTGGGGTAGCGAAATGTTCACGTTTAGGGTAGTGTTCCAAAGGTGTGAGTCTTTTATTCGCCTTCCTAACCAATTATAATATAGTTAGGAGTTAATGAAGATAAATGATGGTATAATAAAATTATAGGAACTAATAAAATTTTGCACAACAAGTATCCACGCAGTACCCACTACGTGCATCAGTCTCCTATCATTTCTATATGAGTACGTTAATCACGTGGAAATGTGCAAGTACAATATGTCCTGACACCATTCTATCACTCTCTCATATCCTTCTCCCTTGTGCAGTATGCTAATTGTTAACCTATTTATCTGTTATTTCTACATCTGAGCCTTTTTTCAGATCTATTTTGCTAATTTGAGATGTGATTTGACTATATATATATATAATAGTAATACAGTAGATGAATTAACATGCCGTCTAAAATTTAAGGGTGAAAAAAATTATTAACTAGAGACTACCCAGAAAAGGGAAAGAAAAAAGAAACGAATGTGAGAAGTCGAGAAAGTAACAAGAATATGAAAGATTGATATTTCATAATAGAGTGCTATTTAGGAAAGGGTCACCAAATAGAACATAGGATCATGCAAAAATTAACTTAGCAAATTACCTCATATCTCAATCAACTTAGAAATGCTAGAGACAAATAACTATGAGCAATAAGTGCAAAGATAAACTTATAACTACTAAGGTCACTGGATAACAAGTAGTGTCTTAATTCTTAGGCCTTAGCAAAATTTTACAACATGGTAAATTATAACATCCAAGTAGCAAGTACATGAACCATTAAATAGTCTAAAGTGGCAATTCCTGATCCCCCCTGCGAACCCCACTGTTTTTTTTACTGGGTTTGGGTTGGCATATCACATCCTGGTTGTTAGAGGCAGGTTTGGGTTGGCATATCACATCCTGGTTGTTAGAGGCAGGTTTGGGTTTGAGCATTAGGTCAATTAGTCGACCCGAACCTGATCCAACCCAGCTAATTAACTGAAAAGTTGGGCTAATCCAGCCTTTTTTATTCTAGGTTAGCATATCTGCATTTCTCAACCATGCTAATGAATGGGTCGAGTTCGGGTTGGTCAGCTACTCAGATCGAAGAATGCCACCCCATTGCCAGCCCCAGTTAAAGGAGATCTTCCAGATCAATAATCAGCCCAATGGGATACTAATCATCCATATAATGACTTTCTTCTGAACCACTTCCAGTTATTATTATCACCAATGGTCGGAAAGACACAAAAGATCATGAGATTGCAAGTCATCAAATCATGTAAAATTTCGTAGATGGTGATCTCTCCTAGGTAGGGACTACCAAATGGTGGGTCCCGACTCCCGATCCCCTTGCATTTGTTCAATGTCTCGGCCAGAGGGGTAAAGAACCAGGGATGCCTCAAAATCTAGAAGAAGGGAATTACCAGAGGTTTTTAATCTGTAATACATATTAAGAAGGAATTCAATGGAACAGTGGGACGTACAAAAGCAGGAGATGATCCGGTATAACCAAGGACAAGATTAGCAGCTCCTTCTCCTCTGTAAATCCAATCCACCGCATCTTTTCCCTCTAAAACCACCTCCATGAATCCAATCCAATCGGTCGGTGTCCTGCGATTGTGTTCACGAGATAACTCTCTATCAGAGTATATGGAAAAAAGAAAACCTTTTTATATTATGAAAAGGAACAAAGTTGAATCTAGGACTAGGAGAGAGCTTGAATGTTGATCCTTAACTTTGAATTCTCCGGGATGTCGTTGTAGAAATCCGAGAAGATGATGAAAATTTCAGGTAGAAACCCCTGATTCCTCAGAAAACATAGGGAGTATAGTGGAACAGATCGGGGATTTCAGTCTAGGAACAATGAATTGATTGAACTCAACAACACCAATATTAAGAACAGAAAACCCTAGCTATGACTTATGAGAGAGAGAGAGAGAGAGAGAGAAGGATAGGATTACCATTCATTCTGTTTGTTGCTATAGGGCTAGAGACTGTAGAGACAGGTGGAATGAGCTTTTCGTCATCATCGCTGACATAAGAAACCGAGGAAAAAGAAAAAAGGCCGTGATCTTTTCGATCACCTGTGATTATTTTCCTTACGCTATGTTTGGTTGCGGAGAAAATTGATCAAAACATAGAAAAGAAAAGAAAATTTTAGATTTTTAATATAATTTTTAGTTGTATTTTACCTGATTTTCTTTTCTTTTCCATGTTTTTACTTATTTTCTCGACAACCAAACATATGGTTAAGGAATCTCCTATTAATTCCGTTGAATACCATACTTTTGTGCAGTGATTTGGTTGGGACGGTTACATTTTATATGGGGCTAAGGTTTTTAATTTCGAAATTCTCGGCACCCGACGATGCAGTTCGAAATATTAATATTTTATTTATTATATATATATATTTTTATTAATATATATATTAAAAAAATAATATTTTATTAAAATTTTATATAATTATATAAATACTATTCTTTTATTTTTAAAATTAGTATATAAATTTAAGTAAAAATTTTGAAATATTTCAGAATTTTGGTAAAAAAACTATTTTTTTAAAAAAATTAGATTTCAGCCAAAATTCCGAAATCTTCGAAATCGAAATTTCACTCAAAATCGAAATTTCACCCGAAATTTTCGAAATTTCAACGAAATCTAATTTTCGAAATAAACCCAGTTTTTATGTTGTTGGGGTTGTCCGAAACCGAAATTTCGTGAAATTTCAACGAAATTTTAAACCTTGACATGGGGTGGTGCCTAACAATTGTTTTATTTTGGAACTTGAGATGTCCCAACCCTTTGGGTAAGGACTAATCCCTGAGGGTGCGACGTGAGCCCGCACCCCACCACACCAGGTAGGTACGAGTAAACCCGTGCGGGGCTGGCCCCAAAGGGGTGAGTGAGAAATGGAACCCATGACCTCCCACTTGGGAAAGGCTCAGGAACCACTGGTCCACCCCTTTGGGGTTAAACTTATCCCATTAGAGTAGTTTGGTATCATTCTTCACGAGTATTTTATTTGGAAAATGGTAAACGGATGACATGATCCTCTTCCAAACTGGCTGCCCAATTGTAAATGGACACATGGTAGTGAAATTGTGATTTTACTTGAGTAGTGATTTGCTTGACCCATGGGTTCACTACTTATCTTATCCTGTGTCCCATGTCCTGTGTCCATTTTAATATCCCTTTAACCCTGGTTAAGCTTAAGAAAATAAAGTTAAGATTTTGTTTTTGTTTTCCTTTCTAAAAACCAAGGTTGGTTGGATTGCTTAACCTTAGGGGTGAGTGAATCTTAACCACAGTTGATGTTTGTTTAAAAGTGGGGCATGCGCCAATGATGACCAGTCATTTCGTTACATAATGAAAACCCCAATCCGTTAAGTATTTTCCGTTTTATTTTAACTTTATTTCGCTTTCCCAATGTGTTGAAATTTAGTTGATGCGATCAGCTTGGAAGAGGACTAATTTTATTTTTAGGGTAATGCTAGATACACTTTTTTTAAGAGACTAAATTTTAGGGAGAAATCTATGAAGTTTTTTTTTTTTTTTATAAACATGGGGTGTCTGGAACTTAAGATTACGACTAATCTCCACATGCTGTCAGGAGATATCCTCCTCTGGCAACCGATGATGCCGATGCGCCCATAATTGATCTTGAGACCTCCTGGTTTACTCTTGGTCTTCTGACCACTGGGCAACACTACACCCCGAGGGTACTCTACGGAGTTGAAGCTCTTTATAGTGTACGGTTGTGGTACTTTTGTAAATATAGAGTGTTTTTTTTTTTTTTTTTTTTAAGAAGAGCCGGAAGCCACCCACATAGCAGCCCCGTCCCAAATTTATTAATAAGCCCTCACTTGTGGCGGAGGAAGACCGTGGGAACAGAAGGACACTAGGAGGTTACAGAATAATACCCTATGCAACAAAACAAACAAAAAGAGCAAACTAACCTAACCAAAACCAACAATAAATCCTCTAAACATGTCTAATATATGCCGTACCCATCTTATCCAATCTATACAAACCTTTGATAATTCTAGGAAGCTGAGCACTATTTGTAAACAAATTATTCCTCCCCATGGCACCTTGTCGAGCCAAAGCATCTGCCACTTTATTCCCTTCTCTATACGAATGCTTTATAGAAAAATCTACTCCCTCCAATAAACCAGTAAGCTGCTCCCAAAAATCCCACAAATACCATAAAGTGCTAGACAATTTGAAGCTACTTCATATTGTCTCGGAATCTATTACATACACACAACTTGCTCAAAAGAAAGCTTAACAATGAGGAATAATGTCCTTGAAAGTTGAACCACCAACCTTGATAATGGATACATAGAACACGTCCAAACATAGAAAGAACACGACATATAACATCTAATGCATTGTAAAACAAAGACCACCACTGCTCTAGTTATTGAGTAATCATGCATAGGAAGATCCATTCTTGGTCATGGAAATGACGAGATTAATACACTTGCATTCGTCCTTCGCCACCTGCTCCACAACCTTCTCTGTGAACCTCGGGAAGAAATCATGGAGTATTGCCTCTCCGAAATGACTGGCTAGAATGGGTTCTCCAACAGATCTTATACACTTTGAGACATTTTGCCCGCTTATGAACTTGTCAATCGCTACCTCTTTGTCATCATCGTCTACGTTAGCATCGAAGTGGCTTTCGAAGGATTCAAGTCGATCGATCTTAAAGGACCCTTCTGTCTGAATTATTCGCTTTACTTCTTCGGCAGAAGGCGCATAATATGGCAGATTGAACGAGTCCAACTTCGCCTCTTCAATTAGCCCCTAGAGTCATGAATTAAACTAATTTATATATACAAGAGAACAGCAATGCCCACAATCAAGTGTAATCTAGAGAGAGGGAGGGGGATATACCTCTACTACCATGTCGTTAAGAGTCATTCCTACTAACTCCCAGATGGTGGGACCAAGTTCGCTTGAGGGATTATCATTACTATAATTGCTCATAATTGTTAGGACCATTACGACCTCCAGGGATTATCTCCTGTGAACGTGTCGCACCCCAAAATCCCACCTAACTTAATGTGAGACTTTGGCACGTGACTTAATCATTAATTTCATAACTTCTTATCATAAGCATTTAAGGCAATTCTAAAAACATGGACCTAAATTTTTTTTATTTTTTTTATTTTCTCTTTAAATAAATGCAATCAAGTCCAATATCTGAAATAAATACTAAGACCTCATAATCAATTTAAAATCAACCTCTATGAATCTCCAGTCATAAACTCAAACTAACTATAAATCCATAATTTGTTTATTACAATTCTAAAATTCAAAATCCAAATATACTAGTGATCTAGTGTCCTGTGTATGGCCAGCAATCCAAGTTTCATTCTCCATCAGGATAGTCACCTGCTGGCTCTTCCTGCTCTTCCTCGTATTCTTCCTCTTCCCAAGGTCCTGGGGCACAAATGTCAAATCTAGCACCTGCCGACAACAACAGTCATCGGCTGAGTAACAAGTTACCCAGCGTATATACAAAATCCTGCCTAACAATATACGAGATTTGATAACAATATATTTTAAGATTCAACATCACAAGTGAACTCACAATATTTCAAAGTGCGGAAGCATAATTAAATTTGATTCTTACACCTGATTACTCATACTTATTTCTCTTATTTATCTTGCCTATTTTTGTTCATGAATTTATTCAACAACATGCAATTGCAATAACTTAAAATAACTCTACCCCATATATCGGGTAGAGACTAACATATACCCTACTTTCCGAGGTACCACACAATATACACATTATCCGGTGTACACGGCTTGTCTACACATTATCCGGTGTATACGGCTTGTCTACACATTATCCGGTGTATACGGCTTGTCTACACATTATCCGGTGTATACGGCTTGTCTACACATTCGTCGGTGCATTCGGCTGATTTTGCCTTGATCATAGGCCTGTGGGTACTCGGTCAGTGCAAAACTCAATCATGCATAATGCTTGTGTCCTTGTGTACTTGCATATTACTTGTCATCTTGTTTATTCTCATGCTTGTTCATGTATAGATTTCGTGAATCCGTGTGAATGAAATAAAATACTTGTAAATCATGCATAGATTTAAACATACAAGGGTTCTCCTAAGTGATCAATGTAAAGCATAATTTGTCAAATAAAATAAGAGATAATTTTATTTACCGTGTCTAAATTTTTAATACGCATCTATAATCAAATAAGTCTCACAGGGCCTTAGTTTTCACAACACATAATGATCTCAAACAAACTTATAACAATTTCATCAATTCTGAACATCATCCACTTCCTCCATTCTCATCATTCATACACCACAAAATCAATCTCATTCCCCTTGTTGATATAAAATAAAAAAAATCATAAACAACATCTTTTTCAAATAATTATCACAAGGAAATCACCATCTAAAATGTTCTCTATTCATCATATATATATTATCCATCAGATAACCAAGATCTAAAATTTTCTAACATCGTCTATAGATTTTTCAAGGGAAAATCCTGATTTAGAACATTACAAAAATCATCATATATATTTTCCATAAAAAAATCTGGGTATAAACATCGTAAAATCATCATATATTATTTTCCATGAGAAAATCTGAGTATAAACATCATAAAATCCTCATATATAATTTTCATCATAGTTTAAAACAATAAAAACATATTTACTATTGTCGTTCTTACTTTAGATCTATTTCTTCATCATATTTGTATCAATAATCCCTATATTGAGAGGAAGGAAGTCGTATTTACCTCTCACGATCGCTTCCCTACGATCAAACGTTTGCGAATGGGATGGATCTAAGCTTTTTTGTACTTTTTCCTTGCAACACCTTTGATTTCTCCTCTTGGATCTCTCCAAAACCCTTTTCTCTCACTCTCTTTAATGAGAACTCATAGGTTTTTCTTCTATTTTTCTCTCTAATAAGTTTTAGAATGATGAAATACCTAAAATCCATGAGTTAGGGTCTTTAGGCAATACCAGAGTTAGAAAGTGATAAGAACTGCTAAAACACTATTCACGGTTACTGTTCACGCGGTACTGTTCACGCGGTTACTGTTCATCATATTTACAGTTTTGCCACTGCACTTTGAATAATTCTATAGAGCTCAATTCTTATCGGATTAACCTAAAATTTGAACCATAGCTACTTTAGGTCATATAGAATCTACATTAAAATTTTCATAAATTTTGGATTGCACAAAATGACCAAAATGCCCCTCTTATGATAAAGGAGATTTCGTCTATTTTTCACTTGATTAATTTATAAAACACCCTCATGCTACTTTAATTGTTCCAATTTTAAACTTATGTAATAAATTAATCATGACAACCAAGAATATTAAAATAATTGATACGAATACTAAGAAATTAAATTTCGGGTCTCTACAGAACGTGACCTTAGAAACAACGAGAAGTCACTTTGAAATTGCTCCGAGTACGCTTTAAGCACTTGAGGAGGGCTGGTCTTCGCTATGTATATGTTCCCCTTGTTCAGTGCTATTCCCCTTTCACTCACGAGCCCTTCAGGAACCTGGTATTTCATCATGGTCATTAACTAGGTTGATATTTTTAAAAAAAATAAAAAAATTAGAATTGTGCATTTCAATGGTAAACATCAACCTTCGTCTCCTACTTTTTGCTTATTCCTACTGAAGAATTTGAAGAAAAAAATGATTTTCGAAACTTAAGGAGAAATAAGAAGAATAAAACATCATCAAATGATTCTTCTTAAGGCAGATCAAAGAGGGTTTCTGTTTGTGCTGTCCTTGTAGGGACAAGGTTTTATGTCCCCATTACTTTTCTTATCAATAAAACAATAATTTCGTTGAAA
The DNA here is from genome assembly GCA_015143295.1 of Tetracentron sinense. Lineage (NCBI taxonomy): Eukaryota > Viridiplantae > Streptophyta > Magnoliopsida > Trochodendrales > Trochodendraceae > Tetracentron > Tetracentron sinense. Next base: position 44,018,444 of record CM026556.1, on the reverse strand, counting down.
AAAAGAAGAAGAAAAAACTCATTTTACAATTAGGATTACTGACCTTAGAGAGCCAGTGAAGACTATAGGATGAGTGGACAAAGTTTAGACTATTGCATCGAAAGAGCCTCCCATAGAAAGACCCGGGAACTCCTGAGACGAAACATGGCCCGAACTCGTCTCCTTTCTCTTTCTTGAGTTTCACATTGAAATTTGGCAACGACCTGAAAATGGTGTTGAAATCATTTCCTGGAAGATCATTTAGGAAAACTTGGAATTCGGGTGACTGACGACTCAACCGGAAGCATGTTGCCTCAATGACATCTATAATCTCCGATATCACCAATAGGGTGTTGGGTCCTGAAGAGCAACCCAAATCTGAAATGACCAGATTCTGAGGGAAGGTGGTGCAGTAGAGATCTACTATTGTTTCTTCTATAATGGGCTTCACCTTCGATATCACCTTTCTCTGTAAATACAGGAGAGAGATAAAACACATCAATTACGGAAAAGAAGATCAAACCATATATGAAGGACGGCTTGACTCTCCGAAGAGCAAACACGCTACTAGCTGGAGAGTCCGGCCTAACACTCCCCATCAAGAGAGTGAGTCTCAAAAGAAAGTGATGCTAGCATTATCCAAAAACATATGAGAAAGAGAGAGACTGACTGGGAAGGCTGAATTATTGGCATAGCTGGTTTCTCCTTCCCCTCCGACCATGTGAAGAACTTGTTGAACTTCCATGGCTTCTGTCAAATGCTCTTGGTTCACCAATTGGACCCATGCTTCTCCTATAAATATTATTAGGAGCAAACCTTCTAAACGTTGGAGAGCAAAAACAATTAAAGGAAAGAAGACGAATACATGGTGCACAGCATTTATAGAGAGCATATAGGCAGCATCTTCTCTTGTAGTCCAATAGGAGGCATGCTATTGTTCTACTTTAATAAATTAGGAAAGTCAGGTTTGGAAAGAGGGCGAGCGCATCAATCTCATCTCCGATTCTTGAGTGAAGTTACACCGGTGATCTCGAGTTAGAGAGTCAAATATAATAAATAATAAATTTTTTTTTTTAATAAAGGGTTTTTGCATATCAGCTGCGAGGTTCTTCCTAGTTCCTTAGTTTACAAATACACCGCTGTGTCTAAACATTTTACAAATTAACTAATGGTATTCCAACAGTTAGACAAATACCTTCAATCTCACTTCCGTTAGATTTTTGTATGAAATTGTTAATAAAATGATTATTATACCCTTAACAGATATCATAATCTCACAAATTCTATTTAATTGCTCTTGAACTATGATTAATAAGTTTTGACCCCTATGGTTAATGTGGCTTCTTTTAACTCTTAACTATGGTTAAGATTTATTAACTTTTAGGTTAAAACATCTAACTTTATTTGTAACGTGTCCCCTTTTAACTTCTTTTAATGTTGTTAAGATTCACTAATCATTAGGGTTAAAGCATCTATTAGATTTTTTTAAAAGAAAATAATGTGTCCCTTTTAACTCCCTTTAAATGTGGCTAAGATTCATTAACACTTAGGGTTAAAGCATCTAACCTTGGTTTTTAGAAAAAAAATTAATGTGTTCCCTTTTAACTTCCTTTAATTGTGGTTAAGATTCACTAACCTTTAGGATTAAAGCATCTGACCTTGGTTTCTAGAAAAAAATTAAAAAAAAATTAACGTGTCCCCTTTTAGCTCCCTTTAATTGTGGCTAAGATTCAATAATCCTTAGGGTTAAAGCAACTAACCTTGGTTTTTATAATTGTTTTTTAAAATTATCGTGTTCCCTTGTAACTCCCTTTAACTAAGGTTAAGATTTAGTAACCCTTAAAGTTAAAGCATCTAACATTGGTTTATAGGAAAAAAAATTAATCATAGAGAATTAAAACTTATTAACCATGGTTCAATAGTAGTTAAAGGGACTTTGTGAGGTTTTGAAATATATTAAGGGCAGGGCATAATAGTCTTTCAGTAACAATTTCAAACGAAAGTATGATTTTTTATTTTTTTGGGTTCAAAAACGAAAGTATGATGAAAGTAAGATTTGAGGGTAGGTTGAAAAACAATGAGATAATTTGCAAATGGTTTACACATAACAATGTATTTGCAAACTAGGAAGAACCTAGCTATTGGTATGCAAAAACCCCTTTTAAAAATTATGTTTTTTTTTTTTTTGGTAATCAGCTATATCATTTATCTATCTATGTTAGTGTCAGAGGGTTAGGTGGGTTAGAACTCAAAGGTGGGCACTCAACGTCCACACCGGACTTGAACACGAGTCACTCCTCCCCAAAGGGAGATACACTACCACTGGGACAAACTGAGGCGTGTCTTTTAATAATTGGAGTCAAATCCTCTACGGTGATAACCAGATTTGGCAAATCCGGTTATCACCCCTAGAGGTCGCCACGTGTCTCCTTTGACACCCCTTAACCATGGGTAAGGTTCACCCACCCCTAGGGTTCACCCACCCATTTTTGGGTTTTTTTTTATAATAGTAATTCTTTTTTAAAATTAAAAAACTGTTTTTAGAGTTTTTTTAATATTAAAAACAGTTTTTAATTTAAAAAAAAGAATTAATATTTAAAAAAAAAAACCAAAAATGGTTGGGTGATCCCTAGGGGTGGGTGAACCTTACCCACGGTTAAGGAGTGTCAAAGGAGACACGTGGCTACCTCAAAGGATGATAACCGGATTTGCCAAATCCGGTTATCACCGAAGAGGATTTGGCTTCTTTTAAATACTCACATGCTCGGTTAAGATTCTCTCACCCTTAGGGTTAAGCAATTCAACCATGGTTTTTCCAAAAGAAAAAACCAAAATCTTAATTTTAATTTAGTTAAGCTTAATTAGGGTTCAAGGTGTGTTAAAAGGGACACAAGGACATGGGTAAGATATGAAACGGACCCATGGGTCCGCTAATCACTGCTCAAGAAATTATAACCACCTAATTGGCTGGTTGGGTTCCTCTTAGTTAAAATTAAATAATTTCTTTTAGGAAAGTGATTGTGAGACCGCCAGCCGCCCGATCATAGGAAAACCCTAGACTGGACTCATAGATGTGGAATTTTAGGTCTACTACTTGTCGAGTAGACAGTATCACCTCGTAAAATCAGTGTCACGTTATTTAATTGAATTATTTTATTTTATTTTATTATTATTGTTTTTTGGAAATTTGGATATCCCTAACCCTTCGGATCAGGACTAATCTCTGAGGGATCGATGGGAGCTTGCTACCCTCCAGACTAAGAAAGACAGGGAAAATTCTATGAGGGGGTTGGCCCCAAAGGGGGAATGAGAAGTCAAACCCAGAACCTTCCACTTCTTGAAGCACAAGTCCCAAGAACCACTGGTCCACCCATTCAGGTTTCATTTAATCATTTTATTTTACTTGAATCAAGTTATTTTATAATGAATCATATAAATTCAATGATTCAAATAAAATAACACGATATTTTACTTGAAACAAGTTACTTAAGTGAACCATATAAATTATTGGCTATAGGGCATTCCAAATTTTTGGATGCCCTAAAATCCCGACAAAATGCGTCTCAGGTAGCCCTGGAACCACATGGTCTATGAAAGAATTTATAGCGAGATAATTAAATAATATAGTTCATTTCAAAAGGCAATGGAAAAAACTATTGAATTCAATCCCTTATTTCCCTTTCCCCCAAAAATAAATAAATAAGCACTACCATAATTTGGGCAAAAGGGAATTCTAGCAAGCCTAGTCTAGAGAGGATACAAAAAACATTGATTGAAATTTAGTTTAATACCAAGACTGCCCTTATTCATATCCAAAACTATCCTTTCCTTAGTTCACAGGTTAATTGAATTTTAGTTAATTGCAAAACTGTCTTTATACATATGGCTTGAATTTTAATTAGTTCCAAAACTACCCTTACATATATTTTTTGAAATTTGGTTGATTCGAAAACTACCCTTACATATATGGGTTCAAAACGTTGATTGAAGATTTATTAAATCCAAAACTACCATTTTTTTGGTTCAAAGGTTGATTGAATTTTAGTTAATTTCAAAACCGCCCTTACAGATATGAGTTGACTTTTAATTAATTCTAAAACTACCCTTATACATATGGGTTGAATTTTAGTTAATTCCAAAATTGCTCTTACTTATGGGTTTAAAATGTTGACTAAATTTTACTTATTCCAAAACTACCATTTACTTTTAGCTTTTATTAATTTAGAAGACTTTTTCACCAAAAATTATAGGGGACTTAAAAAGTTGATTAAAATTTAATATAATCTTAAAACTGCCCTTTATTATAAAATAATGTTTTTATAACCGGACCAACCATCGAACTGGCCGAGGGACCAAATTCTGGTTCACCCGGTTCGATTGGATAATGTCTTTTTATTACTATATATATATATATATATATATATATATTATTTTATTAGCCAAAATGTCTCTAAGGTTTTTTTATTCTTAAAATGCCTTTAAGTCAAGTTTTTATACCTAAAATGCCCTAAAACTTTTCATATAGTCAGAATGTCTGGAATATTTTCTTTCGTTCCCAAAATGTCCCAAAGTCAAATTTCTATACCCAAAATACCTCTCACAAATTTTTTAACCTGAAATGCTCCTCAAGTTTGCCCATATTTTTTTTTTTTGTTAGATTGGGGATCGAGGCCCATTACATAAGGATATCTCTAGGCCTAGCAGCCCTTGAAACATTAAAAAAAAAAGAAAAAAAAAGCAAGGTGCTCATGCCAACAAGAGGAGAATCATACAGCCTCAATCATGGTCCATGAGACCCACTAGGATTGGCAAGCCAATCAGCACTAAAGTTAGTTTCTCTGTAAACATGTCCAACTCAACAAACTCATTCTCGATTCATCAAATGCTGACATGTAGCAACCAACCCGAGATTAAGGTGGAATTCAGACACTCCCTCATTAACCATTAACACTGAACACTTAGAGTCTGACTTCACCAAAACCTTCAATATCTCTAAGAATATGGAGAGTATTCTTTATAGGATGGTTACACTTGGGGCAACTCAAATTTGTCGTCATGTGATGTATAGCTCGGTTCCTATTAGAAAATATTCGATATCGGATCACCAATCAACAAAAGAACTTATGTGCCTTAATTTTTCTATACCAAAAATTTCCCTCAATTTTTCTATACCCAAAATGCTCCTAAAGTTTTTGGGTTATTAAAATGTCCATACGTCATGATTCGATACCCAACGTGCCCCTCACAAATTTTTTTTACCTAAAATGATTCTCAAGTTTTTTTACCTAAAATATTCTTTATTTTTTTTTTCAAAATGCCCCTCACTAGGTTCCCTCTTCCCTATCTCTCTCCCTCTCCACTCTCTCACATGCATCGCACATGCGGGAGCCAAGACACCATTTTTTATTAATTTAGTATTTTTGAATTTAATTATAAGAAATTAAATCTAATAAGAAATATTAGAAACCTATTTAGCCCCATCCCATCTATCCCCCCCCCCCCCCCCCCCGCCCCCTCTAGGGTATTTAGTGATAGGTTCGAGGTGATTATTTTTCATTTATAAATAGGATCGGATTTGCCCTCTCAATGTGTTTTTTTTTGGGTAAATACCTTTTCAACATGTTATATAGGAGTTGGTGGAAGATACGTAAGAGCATCAAACAGTGAGGGGTTGGGTTAAGATTTGAGGGTAGTCTTTCCTGATCGGTCAACCAAGTGACAATTGTTGCCCAAGGATTGGACCCTAGAGAGGGGGGGGGGGGTGAATAGGGTATATGACAAATTCAAATTTCTTCCTAATCCCTTAAGCGGAATTTCGATTATACTAATTACAATAAAATATAAATTAAGCAATTATACAATCAATGTAAAACATAAAATAAAGAGAAGGGAAAGAGAAAACAAATACAAGATGTCATTCTCGAGGTTCGGCAATTCTACCTATGTCCCTACCTCAAGCTATACATACTTGAAAATTCACCACGATTTACTAATCGTACAATCTTTTTATGGGTGAAGATCAAACCTTACATATGCAAGAGGCAAGAGATTCTCCTCTCTTGACTTCTAAGATCTTCTTCCGGGTGAAGATCCATCCTTACAATGAAGCTTCTTACTTCAAGGACAATAATCCACTGATTCCTAATTTCAAGCACGCTTTGTAGAAAGTGATTTTACAATCATAAAATATTTTTTACACGAGTTGGATGATCTCTTTAAAGCTTTCTAAAAATCTTCCAAAGATTGGAGTTGAATAGCTCAAGATTGAGTTTTTTAGATTTCTAAGATATACTCAATAGATTTGAAAAATTAAGTTTGATTGATTGATTGAATGATCTAGAATGATAAGAGTTCTTATTTAGTTCATAAATAATCTTATTTTATAGCCCAAGATGTTTTATGGTCATTGAAGTAGCATTGATTGCAAAAAGAATCGTTTGAAAACTAACCGTTATGAGTAAAAAAAATTCTATCTTGTGCTATCTGGTCAATTAGATGGGTGAATGTAGTTGCCAAACAACATTCTGGGCATTGATTTGGTCGATTGGATGGATGATCCGGTCAACTGGATGGATGATTTTCACTGAAAATCATTACTTTAACCAACTTAGATGATATGAGTGATTTGTTAGTTAGGTCACCTGGCTTAACTTTATTAAAATTTTAATTATTCTTTATGATATCCTAGGGCCTTAGAATGATATTCAAATATGCTCTAAGGTACATATAGTCAATGTAGGCATTGAGCTTTTAAAAAATCAAACTTTAAGAACTTTTTACAAAAAGTCTTAAATACTCTCAAATTAAAATATAAAACATTAAACTTTTTAAGAGAGTCTTCATTCTTCTTTAGCTTGATCTTGACTTGATTTATCTTATTTGACTTTATGATCAATCTTCTTCTTCTTCTTCATGATATGACTTGAACTTGGATACGATCTTTAACATCTTTAATATGATCAAACTTGATCCAATGTCTTGCTTTGACTTGAAAATTAATCTTCTTCATGGATGGAGTCATTTTCATGCTTTTGCTTTAAATGATTTGCTAATACTCTTGATAGATTAATTTTCACATAAACTCAATTGAGACATTAGTAACACAAAGATCATTACATTATTGTGTTATCATCAAAATCATTAAGGAAACATATGGTGAAAACATATATGCTAACAACAACTCTAATGTAGTATCAACTATCAAGTCTTGGTTCCAGCTCAATAGTCTGAATATAGGAGCATTTTGAGGGTATTTTAGGTATAGAAACCTAACTTAAGGACATTTTGAGAATAAAAAAACTTTAGGGACATTATGGTCAAGAAAACATTATTATATATATATATATATATATATATATATATATATATATAATAAAAGGACATGATCCAACTGGACCGATTGAACTGAGAATTGGTGACCCGACCAGTTTGATGATCGGTCCAGTTATGAAAACATTGCTTTATATATTAATAAAGGTCAGTATTAGGATTATATTTAATTTCAATTAAATTTTTTAGTCCCTTATATTTTTTGGTGAAAAAGACATTTATATTAATAAGAACTAAAAGTAAATGGGAGTTTCAGAAATAAGTAAAATTAGTCAACATGCATTTTGACCAAGAAAATAATATATATTTTTAATAATAAAAAAACTGATTTAAGGATATTTTGAGAATAACTGATTCAGGTATGGAAACCTGACTTAAAGACATTTTGAGAATAAAAAAACTTTAGGGGCATTCTGACCAAGAAAATAACATATATTTTTAATAATAAAAGGACATGATCCAACTGAATCAGTTGAACTATGAATTGGTTCCCTATATTTTTCGGTGAAAAAGTCATTTATATTAATAAAAACTAAAATTAAAGGGTAGTTTTGGAATTAAGTAAAATTTAGTCAATATTTTGAACTTATATGTAAGGGTAGTTTTGGAATTAACTAGAATTCAACCAATATGTGTAAGGGTAGTTTTAGAATTAATTAATATTCAACCCATATGTTTAAGGACAATTTTGGAATCAACAAAAATTCATTCAACCTTTGAAACAAGGAAATGATAGTTTTGGAATTAGTAAAACTTCAATCAACCTTTTGACAATGTTTTGAACCCATGTGTAAAGGCAATTTTGAAATTAACTAAAATTCAACCCTTACGTGTAAGGATATATTTAGAATTATCTAAAATTTAACCTATATGTAAAAGGATAGTTTTAGAATTAACTATAATTTAACCCATATGTGTAAGGGCATTTAAAAAATTCAATCAACTTTAAACCAAGAAATGATAGTTATAGAATTATATAAAACTTCAATCAATGTTTTGAACAAATATCCCATTTTTTTTTTTTAATGAACATCATTTATCTACAACTGTTACCATTCTATTTGGAGTTTCTGTCTAAGACTTGATCAAAGACCTCCCTTAATAAATTGGCATGGGATCTAGATTAGGGGAGGATTTTTTTATTTTTTTTTTGTTGATGTGACAAATAGAATCTATTCATCATTACTAGCTCAACTAAGGACCCATTTTGCATCATCCCCAATAGAGAATTGTTCATTGGGAGTAATGCCAAATGAGTCCTAAGCTGCTGTAACTGCTATTTCATAACTAAATGATGTCATGCAAAAATCAGAAACAAAAAAATTACACAACAAAAAAAGCTAATTTATATAAAAAAAAAAGAATGAGGTACTCACATCTAGTGTCTCTAGATCACAGATTACGTGCCTAGTCCATTTGAACACAAGAAGACCCCTCCTAAGGGTCAAGCAAAGTCTCGACATGTTCAACCAAAAAAAGAAAAAGAGTTCTCGACATGTTGTAGTGTTGTCACTTGTCACAGTGCTCATTTTTAAATTCTTCGATTCCGACAAATCCTCAAAATGTTTCACCTCAATGATCAGATGTGTGAACGACACACCCTAGCGGCTACCTTAGCTCTGATGTGTGGCTACCTTAGCTCTTATGTGTGTTTAGATTATCTTTTCAACCTCAAAAAGAAAAAATAAATAAATTGTGTGAATGGGAAGCAGTAGGTGAAAATTTCATGACCCTACCCCTATGTTTGATTGGCGAGAAAATAAGTAAAAACATGGAAAAGAAAAGAAAATGAGACAAAACTCAATTAAAAATTGTATTAGAAATTCAAAATTTTCTTTTCTTTTCCATATTTTCACCTATTTTCTCAACAACCAAACATAGCCTACATGTGTCACTGGGGGAATTCACTGCAACTGGAAATGAGCTGGGCTGTGTTACGGGCTTTTGACATGGACTTGTTATGGCCCAGGTCTTAGAACATAATATGGTCTAGATCAATAAGATCTAAATCTTTCGGCCGGTTTGCTAGTGTCCTAACTATTTTTTAGTTTTCAAAAAATTTCTAATTTAAATTTTTATATCCAAAATTCCTTTCAATTTTTTTAACCCAAAATATTCCTCAAGTTTGCCCATACTTCATTTTCTTTATTTTTATAATGTCCCTTAATTTTTTCTATAATCAAAAGTCCATAATTTTTCTATACCCAAAATATCCCTAAAACTTTTGTATTCTCAAAATGTCCATACGTTATGGTTCTATATCCAATGTGTCCTTCACAATTTTTTTTTACTTAAAATATTCTTCAAGATTTTATACCTAAAATATTTTTTCCAAAATGCCCCTTACTAGGGTCCCTCTTCCTCATCTCTCTCCACCCCTAACACGTGCGGCCCACTAGTATATATACTTGGAATACTTAGCGTGACCAAAATGATCATTGCTTACTTTTGGCCATCTCTTATATTTAATTTTTTGTTATTCATAACCATTATTAGGCTAAGTAGAGGACAAACACACCATGGGTTTGGCCCAGTGGTAGTGTATCTCCCATTTGGGGAGAGAAGACTCGTGTTCGAGTCCTTGGTGTGGCTGTTGACGCCCACCATGTGTTGAGTTCTAACCCTGCTGACAGTCCTAACCCCTGACATAGTTAGTTAACAAATTAGTCCTACCAAAAAAAAAAAAAAAAAAAGAGGACAAATCTATTGGACGGAAATGTGGAGGAGTTTCCTAGGACCTGAAATCAAAACGCAAGTAAGTCTTCACATGTACTTAAAATATGCAATAAAAAAATTGGATACAAATCCCAATTACAAAAAAAAAAAAATAGTGCTCTTATAAGGAGATCGAATCTTAGCTAATTGCGATTGAACTCATCCTGGGTTCAATCGCACCCACAGGCAGGGGCAGAGCCACATGGGGTGGGGGGATGAAGCCTCCCTCAACTTTGAAAAAAACAAACAAATTCTGTATAGTGTTAACATGGGCCTAGCCTGGGAGCAGGGGCGAAGCAGGGGTGGCGATGGGGCTTTAAGCCCCCCTAAACTTTTGAGGTGAAAAATAAATAAATTCCACTTATAGCTGCCCCTAACTATATAAATATATATTATTTAGAAACGGACAGTGATGAGATGGCCAACAAATTTGGCCCAAAAAAAAATTCGCCCCCACACCTCTTTGTTAGCCCCCCTGAAAGAAAATCCTGACTCCGCCCATACCCACGTGCCCCTTTTGACCCCTATTAGCTGTGGTTAAGATTCACTAAACCGTGGGATTTAGCAATATAACTTTGGTTTTGAATTTAAAAAAAAAACTCCATTTAAGAATTTTTAACCATTAGGATTAATATTATTTTTAATATTTATTTTTAAAAACTAAAGTTATGTTATTGAAATCCTAAGGGTTGGGGAATCTTAACAACAGTTAACATGGGTTAAAAGGGACACGTGTTGGCTGTGGGTACGATTGAATTCTCCCTCAGTTCAATCGAAATTGGTTGTGATTCAATCTCCACTAGAAGAGTTCACCTAGATATTATATATATTTTTAAAAGGGAAGTGATTTAAAATTCTAGATAGTACCTACTATGAAGAACTGGGCCATTAGATTGAAAATCCAACAGTGTCAGTCATTAAGTGAGGTCTACCATTTAAAGCATGTGAGTCTTGATGCCATTCAATTTTCAATCCAACGATTCACGTACTATCATAGTTTTTAATCACTTTCCTTTTTAAAAAGAGTTCCAAATTTAATCAAAAGAATTATGCGGTGAAAGTATTTCATACTTAAAATAAAGTGATTAAAAGAACGAAAAAAATGTAAGAAGTACAAAATAAGAGATTTATCACTTGGGGATGTGTATGTACTTTTCCTAATTGAAAGTAGGACAATTTTATCAAAAGGCTGCTGTTTGGAGGGAAGATAGGTAATAATAATAAATTATTATTATTTTGAAGAAAACCTAATTTTCGTGTTTGGCATGTTATAAAATTAGTTTTTGATATTGTAATTAATTCTTTTGAGGGGAAACTTTTCTTTAAAAAGTGGGGAGATATTATTTCCCATTTTAATTTTATTTTTCCATAACTTTTTCCCACCAAACAAGCAAAACAAAGCCAAATGGGAATGAGATTACCTTTGGAAGAGATATAGTACCACGGAGTCATGGACATGCATATGGTGCGTCCTAGTATTGTTGATTTCACGTAACCAGATTGGCATTTGGCTGAAAAGTCTTCTCAGTGTACTTTATTAGGACCCTTTAAATTTGTGTTAATTATTAGACTTTGCTTCGGAGACCGTCTTAGGGCCGTGATCACCGAAACTATGCAGCGCAACACTGAATTTCAGGCGGGGCCCATTTTCACATGGTGGCCCAATCTGAAATCCTGTGTTGTGCAGCACGGTTTCAATGGTCTCAACCTTAAGACGGTCTCCGAAACATTTCCGTTCATTATTACATTCAGACAGCTAATCAAACTAGAGAATCTCTCCGTACGAAAGTTCTACAAATCAGCTGATCCTAACCATTCAACCAATCACATTTGCTTGGATGGCTGAGAACAACAAGTGCTAAGTCTCCCTGAAAAAAATTAAACTTATTCGACTGTTAAGATTTGTTGTTTAAGCTGATTTTGATCCATATGTCTCTCTTGGAGAGGACCTGTACTGAAAAGAAATCGTCGGATGGATCTTTTAAATTAGAACTCTGCTACCGAGACCACCCTAAGACATATTTCATATAGTGGGCCCCACCTGAAATCTCGTGCTCTTAGAACATGGTCTTGGTGGTGGTCTTGGCCCTAAGGACTCTTTAAATTATTAATCTCGAAATTCATAAGATCTCCTCAATTGGAGGATTTAAACCAAATGAGTCCACGTGGACAACTCATTAACCTTCATTCCGTTCAGAAAGTGGGTACATGGGGCCGGCCCAGGTTTAGTTAAGGTGGGCTAAACTCGGACCAACTAAAGCCCAGTCAAACCGATTCAACCTGTGAGCTGACTTGGGGCTCGCATTTGGGTCAAGCCTGTCTCATCCTTATTTCCAAAAAGTTTGACTGGGCTGAATACGGCCCGAGGATCCGGGGAATCGGAATTCGGACCACAGAATAGAAGATCGTGCTGGCCCAAATGGGCTTCATTAGGCCAAGATCCGCCCCGATGTGCAGGCCAATCAATGAGCAGTCTTAGTCTTGCAAATAGGAATATAAATATCTAATGTCCCCTTCAAATAGATAATTGAAATACATCCAATCCAATTGAACCACCACGCCTAACTAACATGTTATGCATCTAACTACTAAGCATAAGATTGACTACCAAAAAAAAACCAATACTAATCCAATTAACTAGGGGCCGTTTGGCATCATTCCCAATGAATAATTCTCTATTTCCTGATAATAGAAATTTTTGGGTCATGGCCTAACCCAACAACCATAAATAATAATAATAAATATTTTTAATAAAAAAAAAATTAAAGACCCGAGGGCTAAAAGTGAAAAAAAAGAGATTGATCCACTAGTGGCCATGGAGGGCCTGTCTAGTCGGTGAAGTGTGAAGAGAACCACACAACCAATGGGGTACCACTTGAAATATATATTGTACAGAGAAATAGAATTGATAGTTAGAAAACTTATGGATACAAAATCATGAAGCCTAATTGCGTCGCACACGCATCTTCTTTATTATTATAATGGGAGAGGCAGACGTATGGGAGAGGCAAGTGTAGCCTGAATTTTCAGAAATTCTTAAACTACCCTTATATATAAAAAAAACTTTAATTTAATGTTTTACTTTAATTCTTAAACTATCCACATCTATCTATTTAAAGAATAGAATCACAGTCAATCGTGATTGAACTTGGGGAGAGTTCAATCGCACCCACGGGTTAACACGTGTCCCTTTTAACTCCTATTAACTGTGGTTAAATCCTTCCCCTCGCTCTCACGCGCATCGCATGTGCCACCCGCTAGTATGCTTTTTAAAGAGAAATAGGTACTGTACAGTACGAAGACTTTGAAAGTCATCTAGCACTAAATTTCAAATTGAAGCCAAATCCTCTCCAGTGATAATCGGATTTGGCAAATCCGGTTATCACCCTTTGAGGTAAGCCATGTGTCTCTTTTGACACCCTTTAATTGTAGTTAAAATTCACCGGCTCCTAGGGTTCACCCACCCGTCCTTAGTTTTTTTTATAAAAAATATTAATTTTTTTTTTTAAAAAAACTGTTTTTTAGGTATTTCTAATATTAAAATATTTTTAAAAAGAATTACTATTTTAAAAAAAAAAACAAGGATGAATGAGTAAACCCTAAAGGTGAGTGAATCTTAACCACAGTTAAGGAGTGTCAAAAAGAACACGTGGCTACCTCATGGGGGGTGATAACCGGATTTGCCCCGCAGAGGATTTGACTTCAAATTTTAAAGTTAAGGTTCCAAGAGGGTACGATAAAAAAAAAACAAAAGATTCCAAGAGGGTCAGACGTGTTTTTGGTGACAGAAGCCGCACATGACCGGATGACGCAAGGCATTATATTATTGATGATATGTCCAATGTCACACGTTGGGCCACACACACCGTCCACTATCGTGTAACACATTTCTTGGTACATTTACGGTTTTGTTGAGAGTGACTTTAGAAATGAACGTTGTAATATATTTCAAATTTAGGGCCACGCTAATGACTTTCATCAGTCGTATTCCTCATAAAAAAAACAAAACTTAACAGAAAGCGAGTCGATGGAAGAGGTATTCTCCTGTATTCAAGTGATTCACACAGAGAGCACCTTGTCTGCCATGCGAGTGCACTTTAATACAAAATAGCTTTTGACATCAAATTATTTCCTTTTACACATGTTTCACAAAAATAACCAATGGGCTACAATTGGTGGGAGCAGTCTACTGCAAATCTGCTCTCGTTCACACCTGACTTTAAAAATAAAAATAAAAATCAACACACCTGCCATCTTGTGCTATTGCCTATTGATAGTGTGTATTTTTCATATGGATGGTCTGGGATTCAATCCTATGAACCAACTGTGTGATTAGTATGCCAACCATTTTGCTCAGTTTCTAATGTTAGGCTCTCCGACCCATTAACTATTAAACATATATTAACACTTTAACACAGCTAATTGGGTTGCCACTACTGTATTTGTGATACTTTTTTTTAATTAATATAAGAAAGTAAAGTAACATTAAAACACACACATAATTAAACCTAAAGTTATTACTAAATTCCATTAAAAAGGTAAACCCACTCATTCAATCACTCCAAAATATGTTTGCTAATGAAAAATTGTTGGACTCTTATACACCCTCTGAAGTCTAAGTACCCAATCAAAGATAATAATTGAAAAAAGATCCCTTCTTCTTGACCATGATTTATGAATTATGTTATCCCTGTGGACAAGGAAAATGAGGCTTTTGAGAAGTAGTAAGAAAATACATGTACATATATTTAAAAGAGTAATACTCTCCTCATTGGTGAGGAGGGGCTCTTCCTCCTCACTCTCACATAGCCGATCCTTCAACTGCCATTAATTCGGGTTAGTTTTTTGTAACCCTCAAGTTGATTTTTTTTTAATATTATTTTTCTAAAATCCAAGGGTAGATGGGTGAACTCTAAGGGTGGATAAATTTTAACTACAGTAAATAAGGTTAGAAGGGGGACACATGGCAAGAAAATGGGAGCTAAGATGCCCCTCCTTGCATCACCGACTGAGGAGGTGATTATTTTCCTATTTAAAAAAAAAAATGATTGACGCACTACACCAAAAGTCTTTAGGTGGGCCTTGGATTGTCTCTGGCGAAGCCAGAGAGGGCTTGTCTCGGGGTTCCATAGAATAGGTGACAAGTTGTGGAGAAGTCAAAATCATGGGACCCATGATTTTGAGTTCTCCACCTATAATAAGACATAAGACATGTGGTGATAAATGTGTGAGGATAAGGGTGAGAGATATCAAATGGGGAGAAGTCAAAATTATGGAGAGAAAATTAAATGACTTCTCCCCATTTTTACGCCAACTATCGCACAATGTATGGAACACCGAGAGCCCTTTCAGGCTTCTTATGGACAGAGGCCCTTTAGATGAGGCCGGTGGAAAAAAAAAAGACTTATTAAAAAATATATAAAAAAGACTAAAAAATATATAAAAAAGACTTGTACGATGTAACATTGGAAATAGTCTGTTAGGTAAGGAATGCGATAAGAGAATGAATGATGGCCGCATATCCAAGCTTAGGAGTGTCTATATAAGAGTGGAAGGTGACACGAAGAACTCTCAACAAAACTGATCGAGTACTAAATCCTCGTACGAGTTTATTGAAGAAAAAGAGAGAGTGAAAGCCATGGAAGTAATTCAAGTTCTCCACATGAATGGAGGAAATGGAGAGACTAGTTATGCTAATAACTCATTAGTTCAGGTACCTCTTTTATACATTGAGGCATTGCTATTATTTCTTTTGTCGCTATATAATCAGTTTGCAAATGGGTTCTTTTCTCCAAGAAGGAATGCTAAGCCATACTAGCAAGCTTACAAAATCACTAACGCTTTCTGTGTTTGGAACTTTGGTGGGTACAAGACCTCTATTATAATCTTTACATTTTTCTCTTTGGTTGCCAAGAAAATTGGTAAAAACATAGGAAAGAAAAAGAATTTAGATTTTCAATGCAATTTTTAGTTGGGTTTTGTCCAATTTTTTTTTTATATTATCTCTTCACTTATTTTCTCAGCAACCAAACATAAGGGAAGGTAAATTACGGACTCCAACAGTATTTTCCAAAAGGGACTTTAGAAAAAAGTGATGCTAACAACATTGTCCAATAAGTCATTTATGAGTGCAAAGTCAAATGAACTAAAATGAGGCCCTGAATAATAAAACACCTTGGGAAAGGTAGGTGTATTTCTTCCTTAGGAAGGAGGTTCCGATATTCATTCCCGAGAGGGTGAGAGTGTTGTACTTTCCTCCCACCCTTAACATAGAACAGAT
This sequence comes from Tetracentron sinense, assembly GCA_015143295.1. NCBI lineage: Eukaryota > Viridiplantae > Streptophyta > Magnoliopsida > Trochodendrales > Trochodendraceae > Tetracentron > Tetracentron sinense. The sequence goes on along the minus strand of CM026556.1, from coordinate 44,002,141 downwards.
ACTAACTTCTAACCGGGGTTGCAGCCTAACTGCGTGTCTCAATACCAAAAAATAATTCAGTTTAAATATGAAGCGGAGCTCTGCATCACGCGGAGCTTGCTTTTTACACTAAGCTCCCCATGAAAATTAATCTCAAAAAAATTATAACATAACACGTCAATTAATATATACATACGTTATTTAAAGTTCTACTTTATTATTAATTTAATGGATTCGTTAAATATCTGTTTCTACAGAAAGAAGTTATTTCCATAACAAAACCCATAACAGAGGAAGCCATATTGGAGCTCTACTGTACCACCTTGCCCAAGAGCCTAGGCATTGCAGATTTGGGTTGCTCTTCCGGACCCAACACTTTCTTGGTAGTCTCGGACCTTATGGATGCCGTCGACAGGAAACGCCGTCAACTAGGCCATCAATCACCGGAGTATCGGGTTTTCTTGAATGACCTTCCTGGGAATGATTTCAACACCATTTTCAGGTCTTTGCCAGGTTTCTATGAGAAACTGCGGGAAGAGAAAGGGGATGGCTTTGGTCCATGTTTTATCGCCGGACTTCCTGGCTCTTTCTATGGTAGGCTGTTTCCAAGACAGAGTCTGCACTTTGTCCATTCCTCTTACAGTCTTCAATGGTTATCTCAGGTGAGCCAATATTTGTGTTGATCATGGTTAGACGAATATTGAGTTTCGAATATTTGCATTCGTGAGTATCAAATATATTTGAATTTCATCTTACCAAAAGATAGACATACATAAATTTCAATTTTTAATGATTTAATACCAGGTTCCTCGAGGTATCGAGAATAACAAAGGGAACATATATATGGCGAAGACGAGCCCACCAAGTGTGCTTAGAGCATACTTCGAGCAGTTCCAAAGTGACTTCTCCGTGTTTTTAGGGTCACGTTCGGAAGAAATAATTTCAGGAGGGCGTATGGTCCTAACCATTTTGGGTCGGAAAAGTGATGATCCTTCTAGCAGAGAGGGTTGTTACATATGGGAGCTGTTAGCAATGGCGTTAAATGAGATGGTCTCTCAGGTACATACTTTTACGTTAAGCCACACCTAGGCATGTAACCGAGCCAAGCCGAGTATTAGGGTGTTCAACCTCGGCATGCGAACAAAACTATTAACTCCAACTTGGCTTGGTTCCGGCGTGTTTACCTAGATGAATCGAGCTCCCATTTACTCTTTTTAATACTTTTATAATTTTATATTAAAGTTTCAGATTGTTTTATTTTAGGTCAACCGACTACATCAAAACTTCAAACATGTATGTATTATCTTAGATACATAACCTGTTTAAATACATATATTAAATACTTAATAATTTACTTAACATACTTAATTAGATATAATAGATACTTAACTAAACATATATTATAATATTACACGAGTCGAGCCTTTGATGAGTTGAGTACATATATGTTTGGGCTCGAAATTCAAGATCAAGCTTGGTTCATTTATTAGATAAACAAGATCGTACAATCTCTAAGCGATTAAGCTCGAATTGTTTGCGAAGAGCTCGATCCATTTACCGGTCCTTGTACACAAGGGCTTTAATCTACACACTCCTATCATCCTATGCTTAAGAACTACTATGTTTTCTAATCATATAACTTGTAATGGACGCAGGGACTTATCGAAGAAGAGAAAGTGGATTCATTTAATATTCCTCAATATACGCCGTCTCCTATGGAAGTGATGTATGAGATTAAAAAAGAAGGATCATTTGCCGTTGATCGACTAGAAATCTCTGAAGTTAACTGGAGTGGTGGTGATAGCACGCTTGATAACTTTACGAGTGGATACAGTGTCGCAAACTGCATGAGAGCAGTGGCAGAATCCTTGCTCGTTAGTCACTTCGGGAAAGCGATAATCGATAAGTTGTTTCAGAGATACCGGGAGATCATTGCCGATCGTATGTCGAAGGAGAAGACTGAGTTCATCAATGTAGTAGTTTCCATGACAAGAAAAGGATGATGAAGATATGTCTATAGGGTAATGTTAGTCTCAATCACATGAACTATTAATTTCTCAATAAACTAAAATGAAAAACACTGCATCCAAATAGTGTTTTATCTTTCTGGTTGGAGGATTAATGGTTGCCGTGATTGAGCTACCATTCTTCACATTAGTATGACCTATACAGTGTACTAGTAGTGAATAAAACTTAGTCACTGTAGAACGACCTAATCAACGAAGGGCCAATATTGTACTTTTCTTGATGGTAAGCATGCTAGCTAGTAGCGCTTTGTAGCCTTGGCTACAAAGACCATCGTTGCTTAGTTACCAGTAGTTTTTAATAATGTTATAATGTTGCAGGTTGTGTTTTTTTTTTTTTAGCCGGGGAATGTTGTAGTATGTTTTACGATCCTACCAAATATAGCTCTTGTACTATTATAAGTTATTATCAGGTCTACCACGCGGATTGGATGGTCATGATGGAAGTATATGTAGGTGCCCACATGTGAGCAATGAAACCTATGGTATCGAATGGATTTTAATTTTAAGGAGGGGAGTGATAGTTTCCTCGAGACTGTCCCGGCTAGCACAAGATCCAAAAATATTGTGTTTTTTTTTTCCACACTTTTGAATTAGTAATGAGTATTTAAAAGGGGAACATCTACTAATGAGATAGTGCCTTAGGTTTAGAAATGGAATTCATGGGTACGTTAACTATTTCCCCTTTTGAATCTATGTATTGATGGAAAATAGTTAACGTAGCATGGATCAGGTGGATGCCTTAAAATTGTAAATGGGATCCATGGGTACGCCTATCACTACTCTATATTGATCGGACAGTCTCTCAAAAGCATTTCCTTTTCCCAATTCCAAATTTTATTTTCTATGGTTCCGACTACTTTTGGTGAGTGGTCCCAAGCCACCGATCCATCATACTTACCCACTCTAAAGTGTTTCTCCTCCAATAATTGAGTTGGGAGTCCGAGGTGCTCTTGTCTACCTCTTAAATGATGATACGGCGAACACTTTAGTTTAAATTGAGGAATGCTAGCCTCACTCTCATAATTTCATCTCTCATCATTCCATTTTTGTTCGGCAACGTTGTGAATTTCAGGAAAACGACGATTTAAGATCAAATAATGCCTAATCCCTTTCAGATTCCAACATCAATAAAGCAACAAATGCTGCTGCTTTATGGAATCCCTAGACCATGTCTCCCAGGGGCCATGGCTCGGTGTTTTGGATCCGGCTCGTCTGTTTGCCTAGCCTGTGCTGAGATCTTGCTTGGGATTTAACCGAAGCACGTAGCTTGACCTTACTAAAAATCCAATAGCTACAATCAATTCACTGGAAAAAAAAATCGCCAAAAGCACTTGGTCCAGATTTTTCCTCTACCCCACCAGAACTGGCATCGGATCTTGAAGAATTTGGGCGAGAAAGCCATTCGACTGGTGGCCGCTGTCAGATCGGAGTCTATCCAGATCTCGACGAGTTCATGGTAATCGCGAAGGAAAAGCTCGTTTCTCAGTTTGTTGAATCGTAATATTTTGTGTAGAAAATAGATTTATTGAGAAGCTTGGATGAATTACAATAACCCATAGACGGTTTAAATAAATAACCCGAAACTCTTGATTTAGAAAGACAATATTAAAGATAATCCTAATATACTAAATATACTAATCCAAGATTATCTATGACATCCTGTGTATTTCATAGATATTTTATAATTATTTCCCTCACATAATATTTCTGAAGTATTTTGAAGTATAAGGGTTATTTATTGTTATTGTAGGATTCGTGTTGTGAGATTCTTCATAGATATATAGAGGAACTATCTAAGCCGTTTGATGAAGCCACGGTGTTCTTGAGTAACCTTTGTGAAGGAACGTCGACGACGACCACCACGGGGAATTATTACTAGGGTAACGTTTCTCAACACATATTTTATCTTGTTCGTGTTTATTAGATTGTGTCGTGGTGTTGGATTTATCAAAAATTTCTTAATCCCCAATTTTCTTTCCAAAGCGTTGTAACCCAGGAATGTTATAAACTAACCTTGATGATGATTTTTTTTTTTTTTCTGGTTTAAAGGTTTTTTCGTGGTATAAGTGATGTTCTTGGATTTGAAGAACTGGGTCTATGGGAGGAGATGATGGTGGTTTTATTTTTTGGTGAACTGATTGTGGCCTTTGGATCTTTAATAAGGTGAGGTGGTGTGCTTGGGTTAAAACCCAAGTAAGATCCCATCACTGGCTGGGCAAGCGGACAAGTCGGATCTGTGTGTTTTGAGAAATAAAATTTGCTATTTTCACTTGTGATTTTGGAAAATTGAGTAGTGTTTTTCGCGGATCTAGACCTCAACAGTAATGGAATTCTCACTACTTCCCTAAATCTTTCTTTCTACACTCAAATGTGGGAAGAGAGGTTTTCTCTTCTTTCTTGACAAAAATTTCCCCTGCCACTCATTTGTTTTCATCCTAAATAATTTTGGTGAGACGTGTTTTTGATGTGCACGGGATTTCTGGGGAGATCAAATCACAGCCAATTGCAACTGAACTTGGGGAGAGTTCAATTGCACCCACAGGTTAACACGTGTCAATTTCAACCTTTATTAACCACGGTTAAGATTCACTAACTCTTAGGGTTCAACAATCTAACCTTGATTTTTAATTTTTTTAAAATTAACCCTAGGATTAAAATTTCTTAACCCTAGGGTTATTTTTTTTTGTGTGTGAATATTTTTTCCCAAAAACAAGGTTAGATTGTTAAAACCTAAGAATTAGTAATCTTAACCATAGTTAGTAGATATTAAAATGGACACATGTTGACCTGTGGGTGCTATTGAACTCGGGGACTCTCCCTGAGTTCATTCGCAATTGGCTGTGAATTGATATAGGTGTTTTGCGGAAACCCTTTGCAGGGGGTTGTATTAACTTTACCATAATATCTATCTTTCAGCACTTTAGCCTTTGATAAAACTTATGAAAATAACAACTGCTTTTTAATGAAGTTCTAAAAATAAGAGCTATTTGTTTTAGATCATTTTATGAAATAATCCTATTTGATAAATTTTATTAGCTCGAGACAAAAAAATCACTTCTTTCAACCTATGTGTTTGTTCATGATATTTCTTGACTTATTGTAAGGGTATTTGATGTCATTTTTAAAGGCATTGATATACGGCGCCTAGAATGATCATTTTAATTAATAAATACAATTTGACTTTTCTCTTTATTATTTAATGAATTGTTCTTAGGAATAAAAATGTTTTAGTGGTCATTACCAAGTTCACCTACTGAGTGGTCGTTGACAAGACCCATATGATCAATTCTGTATTCGGTCTTCAAGTGATGGTCATGCCAGTGGCAGTAGCAACATCCTCACCTTCAAAAACCCAACTTTCCTCTCTCCGCTGAAATCCTAACCACCTTCCTCACGTCTGAATCTCCGAATGCCCACCACCCATATGATCAAAATCCTCTGAAACACCAATCTTCATTATCACCTTGGATTTAAAAAAAGGAGGAGAAGAGTTTTACATTGTCATTACACATGATAGAAAACAAAAATTGTGATAGAGATCACTTCCAGGTGTTAGCGACAATGTCGGCCAAATCCACTGCACTTTGTAAGTACCCCTACTCGTTATCATACCAAGCAATCACCTTAACCATATCGTCACCCATAACCATGGTTAGGGAGGAATCTAACGGTTTAAGACACATTGGAGCATCTGAAGTCCGCTGAAACAAGAGGCCTAGGCCTCTGCTACGTCTTTGGCAACAGTGCTGATAATAACCAACTCATCCCCGCTGAGCACCTCACCCTCGTCCCTTCCACCGCCACCACCAATACTGGACGACGAGGCCTCGCCAACTGACATCTCTGTTCGAAAGATTGCTCGTATTTTAAAGAGTACAAACCGATGTTTTTGTGAGAGAATCAGTAGAAGGAACATGTAAACGAGGGTTTTAAAGCAAGAGGTCAGGCTTGATCGAGTTCGGGCCGGGTCTGTTTTGTATGGGCTTGATTTATGTTGGCTCAAGCCCGTCGATTTTTTACTCGGGCTGTGCCTTGATCGGGCCGGGGTGGGCTGGGCTCGGGCCGGCCCAACTCTAGTCAATAATTCTCTTTATAATATTATGTAAGTAACTCTATTATATAATATATAATATATATTAGTATATTATGTATTAATTACTTATATATACACTGTTAAAACACACTATTATATATCTAACTCTAGTTTATATAGTATAGATATAACATTGTATATTACTATTGTACACACTGTTACAACAGTGGATAGCACTGTTATTTAGTTTTATATATATACTACACATCATAAGTAAATTATATAATAGTAATAACAAATTGTTATAACAGTGTATACCACTGGTGTGTATATAGTTCTTAAAAGTTGTGTATTTTGAATATGACAGTGTATAACACTGTTATATATGGGTAGACGTATATGAGTTTCGAATATGTGCATTCGTAAGTGTAAGCGTAAAAATTGGTAGAGGCATGCATAAAGCATAAAGACAGCTAGCAGGACCGTTGGTCCTGATCGAACCAAGACTTATATCTTGATTGATCCATCCGACCACATCTCTCACTTCGGATCCGAGGTAAGACCCATGTCGGGATGCACATCTTGATTCGACCTCTAGCTCGGAGACTCTGAAGTAAAAGACACCCAAACTACCGGATTATCAATACAACAACTTTGATCAGTCCAATTTTGAAGATCCCGAATCACACCAAGACAACTTCCTTCATGAAGAGGAAACTTGATCTATCACCTCACTGGCAGGATCTTACGTAAATATAAAGACTTCTATTTCAGGATTGGAAATAGAAAGACAACTGGTCAACCCTAATCTGCTTCCTATAAATATAAATATAGAGGCGGGGATGAGAGAAAATGGGCCGCATTCTCCTGTAAACCATTGCTTCTCTCTTTTTTCTATCCCCCTTCGTCACTTTGTTATTGACTTGATCATCATAGTGTAATCGCATGTCATCCTGCCCAACTATTTTAGGGGATCAGATGTGCAATTGTTATTCGAAGTTATACACGTGTTATCAGGATCAACAAGACAGGAATTTTCCCCCATAGTGATGATCAAATATATTTAAATTTCACAAGATAGATAAATGAATTTCAATTTTTAATGATCTAATACCTAATAGGTTCCTCAAGGGATCGAGAATAACAAAGAGAACATATATATGGCGAAGACGAGCCCACCTAGTGCGTTTAGAGCATACTTTGAGCAGTTCCAAAGCGACTTCTCTCTATTTTTAGGGTCACGTTCAGAAGAAATAATTTCAGGAGGGCGTATGGTCCTAACCATTTTGGTTCGGAAAAGTGATGATCTTTCTAACAGAGAGGGTTGTTACATATGGGAGTTGTTAGCAATGGCGCTAAATGAGATGGTCTCTCAGTTACATACTTGTTAAGAAGAGTCCTTTTTTTTTTTACGTTAAGTTACACCTAGGCGTGTAGCCGAGGCAAGTATTAGGTTGCTCAAGCTCGGATCACAAGTGACAAGCGTGTTCAAGCTCGACTCGAGCTTCACTATTCCTGTTAAGCTCGTCATGTCATGAACAAAACTTCCAGCCAAGTCTAGATGAACCGTGTTCGAGCCCCTTTACTGCTTGTTACCTTTTATACTTTAATATTACCTTTAAAATATGTGTATTGCAGTACATACTTGGTTTACCAATGAACCAAATTGAAAAACACTACATCCAAAGAGTGTTTTACCTTTATGTTGGAAACCATTACCCACCTCTTTCTTCTGGAATGCCCCTGTGCTTCCGAGGCATCTAGTATGGCTCTCAACTGGCCCTTCGGCTTCCTAGCACAGCCCCTGTGCCCTTATCATCTTGGTGGTTCGATTGGGTTCATGCCCCAGTCTTCGGTAGGTCCCTCTCCATTCGGTTAATCACTACTCTTTGGGGTATCTGGAAGTTGCACAATGATGTTATTTTCAACAGTTATGTCAAATCCAACTTCCACAATTTCCTTCATTGATGGTCTTTCGGCTGAGTTGCTTCGAGGACAAGCGTTCTTTGAGTCCTCGGGTGATCCCCCTTCTGCTTGGGTACCTCCCCTAGAGGATGGATTAAGGTTAATGTGGATGGTTCCGCCCTGCCTAGTGGGCAAGTTGCGGGTGCTAGTGTCATAGCAGGCGATCACGATGGTATCATTCTCTCCCAGATTTTCAAGCCTCTACCTGGAGGCTCCACTAGAGCTGCAGAGGCGTAGGCAATGCAGATGGGCGTCCTTCTTGTGATTTCCAATCACTGGCCTATTATTATTAATTGTTATAGAATCTGATTCCAAAAAGGTGGTGGACCACATTCTTGGCGACCTATCTCAGCTGCATTGGGTCATTATTGCCATTGTTGCTGATATTCACCAATTGCGGCATTCTTGCCATAACATCGAGTTCCGTTTCATTGGGCGTACAACCAATTCTATGGCTCACAACTTTGCTCAACATGCCCTTAATGTAAGCCTCTCCCTCTCCCTCTCTCTCTCTCTCTCTCTTCTATACTATAAGAATTGAAGGTTTTACCCACGGAGTGGGTACATGTTAGTACCCCTCTCGGTCGCCTCTCTAGGCCCTTACCCTTTGTTGATGGTGTTAGTACCCCTCAGTCCCCATCTATTTCGGCCATGCCTTTCCTGTCAAATCAGGTAGTACAAGCTTTTATTGACGTGTAATGATGTTATTGGTGTTTTGTTACCATAAGGCAATGACCGAAAAATACTTACAACCCCCCTCCCTATCCCACACACAAACACCCTGCATGCAAACTCACACACAGCACACACATGCAGCCCTTGTTCCCGGTGATTTGTGGTCTGGCTACAAAGATCATTATTGTTAAGTTATCCATCAGATTATAATAATGTGGTAGGTTGTAAGGAATGTTTTACGATCATATAGACCAATTATAGCTCTTGTACTATAATAATAATTCATTATCGGGTCTACCACGTGGATGGTCACGATGGAAGTATATGTAGGCCCACATGTGTGCAATGAAAACTATGGTTCCAATTTTTTTTGTGATTACGCTAGTATTGGTGAGTGGTAGTAACTCCTAAGCCACTTAATCCGAGTATCGTACTCTGGGGAAAAACAAAAAATTTAAGGGTGTCCCACTTGAAAGTGTTTGTCCTTTAATAATTGGTCTAGCACTGTCTTAAGAGGAGTGTTAGCGTCAAATGCACTTAATGGAGTTTTCTCTACAAACGCAGTGTGGGTGTTGCTAACTTGCGCTATCCTACATGACAAGAGATGTGCTGCCATATGTTGCCACCACCTTACGTCTGGGGAGGCCTACGACTGGTGCTAATATTTCTGTTGTCTTAGATCATACAGAGAAAACTTTAGTTTAAGAATGAGGAATGCTATACCACTCATCATTTCAGATTTTTATTTGGTAACATTATGAATTTCAGGAAGACGACAATTTAAGATCAAATAATGCCTAATCCCACTCTCATAATTTCATACTTTTATTTGGTAACATTATGAATTCCAGGAAGACGACAATTTAAGATCAAATAATGCCTAATCCCACTCTCAGAATTCCATATTCTCATCCATGAACCACATGTTGCTTTATGGAATCCCAAGACCGTGGGTTTTGGGAAATGAAATTTGCTGTTTTAACTTGTGTTTTTGGGAAATTGAATACTTTCATGAATTTCTCTCTTTTTCCAAGGAATAAAAGAAAAAAATATATGATTAAGACAGACCAGAATCCAATTTGGCCCGACTAATAATTAGGCCAATCCAGGCCAGGTAATGTATTGAGCTGTGCCCAAACCTAATTTTTCCTTGGGTTAGGATTCTCTCAAGTTCAACTTGAGAGAATCTCTCAAGTTTGAACCCCTAGAGGTCGCCACGTGTCTCTTTTGACACCCCTTAACCATGGGTAAGGTTCATCCACCCCTAGGGTTGACTCACCCATCCTTTGTTTTTTTTTTTAATATTAATTAATATTTTTAAATTAAAAAAACTGTTTTTAGAGTTTTTTAATATTTAAAACAACTATTTAATTAAAAAAATAATAATTAATATAAAAAAAAAACCAAGGATGGGTGAGTGAACCCATGGGGTGGGTGAACCTTACCCATGGTTAAGGGGTGTCAAAGAAGACACGTGGCAACCTCTAGGGGTTCAAACTTGAGAGATTCTCTCAAGTTGAACTTGAGAGAATCCTGGGCCTTGAATTATTTGATTGGACATAGCCATGGGGCAAGTGTGTAAACAAGGAGAAACAATAACAGTAAGATATGTATGAAATATATGAGCGAAATGCCCCACAATCTTAGTCATAAAAAAAATAATTCGAGGCCTATGGCCTAGAACCCCATCATCCTTAGATTCAGATTTTTTTTTCATTTTTTTTGGATCAGAAAGAACATAGCGATGAGATATATAGAATTCAGATTATTTTGTACCAACTGAATAGTATTTCATAAATCTATCGACAATTACTACCATTTTTCTATGAACCATGGCGTGCCCCACTACTAGAAAATCATGGCTCCACTCCTACCTGTCGATAATTATATAATCATTTGTAACCTTCAAAATCTTTGTTATCATCATCGTCGTTGGCGACCCAGTTCACTTCCAAGATTTCTAGCTGATCTAGATTTTTTTTTGGATGAAGACCTGATCTAGATTAACAGAACCTTTTTCATGATCCCCTAAAGCAAATCAACTAATAACATGACTAAAAGAAAATACAATCAATGATCTTTGCGAGTTAAGTCTGATTTTTTGAGAATGAACTAACCTAATAAAAAAACATCGTTGAGTGCTTTGTTAACCAACTTAGTCTCATCAGATACCCTCCCTAACCTCGAGACCACTTAAGGTTCCTCCCTCTCACCAAGAATCTGGCCCTTTTGGTGAAATGACTTGGGCTCAACCTTCTGTTGGTCTATGAGTGTGTGTTATCCTTACTGAAAAAATGCTGGAACAATTAATACGCCATCGGGCTATAATTTCTTCAGATCGAACACTTTCAGAAGTCTCTTTGAAATTACTCCAAGTATCCTTTGAACATGGCTCAGGATTGTCTTTGGCAAAGCCAGAAAGGTGGTCTAGGACATCCATACATCATGCGATAGGTGGCCTGAAAAAGGGGAGAAGTCATTTCATTTTCTCCCCATAATCTTGACTGATCCCCACTGAGAGCATGAATTTTTTACCCTACTCTCACAAGGGTTATGTTTGACTGAGAGTCGCCACCTATTCATTCTTAGGGATAGGTCCCTGGTGTATGTTCGTTCGGATAAGGCAGATGGTCTATTCAGAGTTAGGGTAAGCAGTTCGATTAAGCCCTGGGGAAGGTCACCCCAAGACCCCCATTTTATACCCGTTAGCTACTCCCTAAACTTAAACCAAACATAATCTCAAAATTTAATTATAATGTCCAAAGTATTTGAGAAAGTGCTAATCCAAGAAATATAGAAAGCTAGATGTCTAGGGTCGAATCCGAGTTGGATTGCCTACGTACGCACAAAGTGAGATCAGACCAAGTATACTTCTGGCACATGAGCTCGTGCCAGGGCTAAGGGGTAGTGTGTGTGTGTGCATAGGGTGGTCAAGGGTCTAGCCCTTAGGGATAGAGTTTAATTGACTGGGAAGGTCAAGTGCTCAAGGGTTGAGTCTAACTGCGGTTAGAAAAGTTTGACTAGGGTTAGGTGACTAACCAGGGTTTAGAAAGTCTACAAGGCCATTTTTTGGGTTTTTAGGATTTTTTACATTTTTTTTAAAAATTTTGTATGATTTTATGTGACATTTGTCAAATGAGGAAGACTGAACTATGGTTAAACATTGATCGGGATTAATATAACCTTGGTTAGAAGCATGGGCAGAGGTCACATTGGGCCTGACATACATGGCATGGGCTCAGTGGGCCTCGAATTGGGCCTGGGCCTTAGTATAGGGCTGCTGTTCTAGTAATCAGGGAATGGCACCAGTTTGTTTACCACCATTCCAAAAATAGAACATTTTGGGAATGCCGGTAAACCAAATACCGCCATTCCTATTTTACAGGAACAGCAGCATTGCAGCCAAAAGGGGAGGTCTAGGGTGATGCCACGTGGGCTTGTGGGCCCAGGGGAATGTTGAGAGATCTTGCCATGTGTCCTGGGCCCAGTATGGGCCCTGGACTTGGCTCAAGTGAGGCCCAACAAGGCCCTAAAGCCATTGGTTTACAGAATCCAGAATGTCGGTAATGTGTTTACCGACATTCTAGGCAGTTTTACTTTTTACCCATTTTAACCATAGTTAAGCTAACCCTACGAGCATGAAATGCTCAGGGAAGATAGAGAAGGGTCTGAGGGGGCCAAAACAGGCCCTGGATTGGATCAGGGCCCCACCATGTGCGTGCTACAAGCTTTGCAAAAGAAACAATCCATAGTGTCGGTAATTATTCTACCAACACTATTGGATTTTCCAGGAAAAAAAAATCTAACCACTGGAGCCTGTACCACTGTGCAACCAGGGGGTCCCTCATGACTTGAGGACCCCCCAGAAGCTTGTGGAAGGGTATGAGAGGGGCTGTGCATAGTGTGTGTAAGTGTGGGGGTTCATGGGGGTTCCACCACCTATGGAGGAGGCGAGGAACCCTTCCCTATGCTAAAACCGATGAGCTAAACCCCCTGGATCTTGGACCAGGGGTTTACAAATGCTCAAAAAAAGGAGAACGGAGGGGTAGGGAAGGCCCCTACCTTGCTGGGCCGTCTCCAAGCGGTGGTGAAGGATGGCTGCCGGCGGTATTGCTGCAAGAGGGGTGTAGACCTTTGGATTTTGGGAAGATTTGAGAGAAGGGGGCTTCTGGACCATAGTAGGGTTTCCTTAGGGTGTTTTTATCTGGGATTTGCAGTGGGGTGGAGCCTGGCCTTATAGGTAGCATGTTAGGGATATGATGGGGATAAGGACGGTGGTGGATGGAGATCTTAGGCCATGGAGTGGGGTCTGGGGGGTGATCAGGTGCGTGGGGGGAAGTTTTGGAGGTGCAGGGGGCAGTAGGTGGTGCAGTTGCTGCAAACACGCAAACTGGCATTGGCGGTAATATGTTTACCGCCATTACCAATTGCACAGGGAACTTGGGTGTCAGTAATGAGAGTACCGACACCTTGAAATTTTGAATTTTGAATTTTGAATGCCAAGCCCACTGTAGCTAGGCTTAGTTGGGTTCTTGGGCCCATGTTTGGGCCCAGGCTTGCTGCTTAAAGGTTTTAGTCCTAAGGGCTCGGGTATGCCTAGGGCTGTCAAAAAAGCCCATGTAGAAGGGTACCCAGCCCTGCCCTGCCCTCCAAAGCCCTCCAAAGCCCTGCCCTTCCCAGCCCTTGGGCCGGGTAGGGTCCAAAATATGAAAGCCCTGCGTCTTCTGGGCTGGGCCAGGGCTCACCTCGGCCCTGCCCTTAATAGCCCGGCCCTGCCCTTTATAACTACAAAATTACAAATATAACCTTTACTAATGTTTTAAGCCTAAGGTTATAAACGTAATTTTGTTGTAATCCTCCCCTGTATAAGCTCTTCCAGTCTGATTTTTCTCAAACCCTAATCTACTAGGCGCCGATCTCTCTCTCTCTCTCTATCTCTCTTCTTCACTTCTTCAAAGTTCAGATCTACTCGGGCATGGATTTGATTGTCATACCAAAGAGTTTGAAGTTAGCTTAGTCTATTTAGTGCGAGATCTGTTGTTTTGGTTCGGAAGTGGTTATTGCTCATATTGATTATGTTCTATGGACTGCGTTGATTTGGTTTGATCTACGAATGCTTTCTCTAATTTTTTACTAAGTGTAAGATTCTCTTGCTTACCTTTACTGCATCTATGCTTGTCATTGCCTTTCTGGAATCTTAGGGCTGTAAATCTGCTTCGTGGCTTCTAAATTTGTTTTTGGTGATCTAAGATTTTTTTTTTTCTCTCTCTCATATTTTGAATTGCTAGAAAGCTTCATTACCTGTGGTCGATCAAAATTTTTGAGGTTTCTGTTGTAAGCACCCCATTTTTACACCCCCTAAGCCCTAGGACGAACCCTAGTGAAACCTTAGGACAACCCCTAAAACCTTAGAATCTCCCCCTAAGCTTTGGGCTCAAGGCCCATTACACTAGGACAAACCCTAGGAGAGCTCTAGACCAAAGCCTTAAAACCAAGGCCCAAGCACTTTAGGGCCCAAACTTGGGCCCACCTCAACCCATGAGGGGCACATGGGTGGGACCCACAAACCCTAAATCCAAAATGGGCAGGAATTGCCCTAAATGGCTGCCCACAACCCTTTTGACCCAAGTGGATTTGGGTTTGGCCCGAAATAGCATGAAATCGGTAATGTCGCTAATCGAATTACCGACATTAAGTTTTTGGCCTATTTTTTTAATGTCGCTAATTCAATTACCGACATTACCGTGTTTCCAGGTTTAGCGTGTGCAGGCTCCACTGCAGCACCACCAGAGGCTTGGGACCTCCCCCATTGGTCCCTGGACCTTCCCTAAATACCCTAAATGCCCTTGGACGTCCTCCACCTTCTCCTTTAAATTCCAAGCCTCCCCCATGCAAAAATCACTCCCATTCTTCATAGTGAAACCCTGTCAAAACAGAGACCATCACCTCCACCTCCACCTTCATCCTAACATCCCACCAGGCCTCCACGACCTCCCAGGCGCCGCCACCGGACGTCCAGCTCCGTCCACAACCTCCGTAGCAAATTATCCAAGGGTAGGGATCATCCATCACCCCTTTTTTGTTGCTCTAACTGTAAGGGACCCCTGGTCCTGATCCAGGGTTCCCCCTTTGGCTTTCCTTTCACTTATGTAGTTGCTACAGCTGAGGATAGGGGTCCCCCACCTTCACCATAGGTGTAGGGAACTCCCTAGAGGCTAGGTTCGGGTGCAACACTTCACCCACCGTGCATGGAAGCCTCCCATAGGGTCTGGGGGTTCCTCAGGCAATGAGGGAACCCTTAGACCCCTTTTGGTTCAAAGCCAGTGGGCAAAAATCGATTTTTGAAAAAATCTGCTAGTGGTCGGCAATAGCAGTGTCGACCACACAAAATTGGGCTAAAAGCTTAATGTCCTCACTTCTATTACCGACATGCCCAAAATAGCCTAAAAACTCTTTGTCCCTATTTGGTTTACCGACATGCCCAAAATAGCCTAAAAACTCTTTGTCCCCATTTGGTTTACCGACATACTCAAAATAGCCTAAAAACTCTTTGTCCCCATTTGGTTTACCGACATAATGAGCTTATTTTCAAACTAAATTCGGGCCCATGTGGGGCCCACATTCCAAGTCCCCTGGAGGCCCACAGTAGCTTGTTGGAAAGCTCTTGACCTCCCCTAGCTCCCTGCAAAATTTCAGGTTCAGGGATCATGCCTAACCATGGTTAGCAAACCCCTAAAGATGGGTTAAAATACTGTCCATAGTGTCGGCAGTTCAAATGCCTACATTACAGACTAATTTTTACCTGACTTTGAGTCCCTGTAGGGCCCACACCTGGCATATTCAGAGGCTGAGACCTATACCATTTGAAAGGTGACACTCCCAGCTTTCTAACCTTGCTTTTGTTTTATCCAGGGGTGATCCCTAACCCTAGTTAATCACCCACAAACTCTGGTTAAAATATTACTGAAATGGAGGTAATCCGATTACCTCCATTTTGGAATTTCTCGATTTAGGGCTTTGTGAAGGGCCCAAACCTGGTAGGAGGCCACTCTAGGCTCTGCCATACCCTTTGGGCCCATCCTTGACTGACCTTGACCCTTAACCATGGTTAAAATGGCCCCCGGTTAACGTTTAACCATGGTTAAGCACTACTTAACCCCACAAAAAATATGGAAAAATCCCTAAAAATCCATAAAAATGCAAAACATCAAAAAAACATCAATCTTGCTTGGTTGCTTACTTTCTTAACCATGGTTAGGCCCTCTAACCATGGTTAACACCTTTCTAACTGCGGTTAGACTCTACTTTGCACTTGACCAACTCGGTCAGTCAACCCTAACCTTCGGGCTAGACCCTTGACCACCTTGCACACACACACACCCCTAGCCTTGGCACGGGCTCATGTGCCAGAACTACGCTCAGTCTAATCTCACCCCTATGTGAGTACGTAGGCAATCCAACTCGGATTCGACCCCAGTCTAGACAACCCCTAGTCTAGCTTGCTTTGCTTATTTTTTGGATTAACATTTCATTAAGCACTTAAGCATTTAATTAATTTTGAGATTAAACTTGGCTTAACTATAGGGAGTAGGTAACTATTTCTTAAATGGGGGTCTAGGGGTGCCTAACACCTTCCTCAAGGCATAATCGAACCACTTACCCTAATCTTTGATAGACCTTTTGCCTTATCCAAACAATTGCTTACCCGGGACCTATTCCTAAGAATGAATAGGTGGCTACTCTAAAAACCAATCTTTGCTTTTATGTGGGCGGACCGCAAAATCCCGTGCTCACATCTGTCTTTGAACCAGATTGAGTTCTACTTCGGTTGAGAATGCCGTATATTTTTACCCTTTTTTTCTCCTTTGCTATTAAGAATTTTAAGATCTGCATATTCACTCTTGGAATATCAGTTTCCCAATGTCTACTGTTTTTAGTTGCAACGTCTATGCTGGGATTAGAGGCTACTAGTCAAGAGCTTTTTTTAGGTTCTTTTTCTTATTTCATCTCTTATACAAGCTAATAATTAATTTACAAATCCAGTGCTCTTTGAGATTTGAGCCATGTGACCTACTACATGGTTTCTGGAGGTCATCAAATTGAGTCATGCGGACTGATGCCTACAAGGCTTATGTAGGTGAGGGTGTGCTTTATGGAGTGGATATCAACACTGGTGGAATTATGGATTCATTGGCAAACTTTGTATGGGAGCCTGCAGTTGTGAAGGTATTCATTCATTTTGCACTCTTATTTTTCTTTGTTTATCATTAACTTCTTTTTACTACCGACACCTTACTGTTGGTCATGAATGCAACTCATCTATTGCAGATAAATGCTATAAATGCTGCAACTGAGGCAGCTTGCCTTGTTTTAAGTGTAGATGAGGCAGTGAAAAACCCAAAGGTAATGTAACCTTTGTGCAAAGTAATAGTAGGAAAAAGAAAAACATGGTTGCGAAAATTCATACTTTCAATTTTAAGTCATTCCATGCCATTGATCATTTTTTTACTTTTAATTTTGATGTGCCATTTAGTCCTTTATGTGGATATGTTTTAAATTTTTATGTGATGACATCATGTTTATTGTTCTTGTTGCTATGGATAATGCAGTCAGAGAGCACTCAAGGAGACACTGTTGCAAGTGCAATGGGTGGTAGAGGGCGTGGTGGGGCTGCTTTCCGTGGTCATGGAAGAGGAATGCGGAGGTGATGGGTTATCCAAATTCTAAATCCTTTAGAGGCTTATGTGGTTGGTTAATTGCAGGCAACATTTTCTAGCTGAGTTCAATATTCTTGAAACATTTTTGTCAATTTTTTGTTCGAAAATACTTAAACTTAATGCTGCAATAGACTTCCTATTCTAACGTAAAGTCTTCATTGGTCAATGCCCCTTTTTACCACACATCAACTGTAGTTAAAGATTCACTCACTCTATAGTTAAGCATCTAAGCTTGATTTTTAGAAAACAAAAAAACCAAAATATTTACTTTAATTTTCTTTAACTTAGCCATAGTTAACAAAAAAAATTCCGCTCTTTCTTCCGGCCCTTTTGCCCTACCCTGGCCCTTGAGGGCAGGGCTAAGGCCCAATAAATCCCGGCCCTGAAGGGCTAGGGCCCTACTCTTATAGGGAAGGGTAGGGCTAGGGCTGGGGTCGGCCTTGCCCTGGCCCTGCCCTTTGACAGCCCTAGGTATGCCTAGGGCTTCCTAGGGTTGGGCTAGGGCTACCTAAGGTTTAGGTTTAGGTCCTCTAGGGTTTGGACTAGGGTTTAGACCTAGGCTAACTAGGGTTAGGGTGGCCTACTATTGACCTAGGGTTTAGACTAAACTAACCATGATTAAGTCTATTAACCATGGTTGCAAGAGGGGTGTAAAAATGGGGTGCTGACACCCACTTGATATTCTCCCCCTTTTTCTCATCCATTTATCACCACATGTCCTCTAGTATGTGGAGAAGTCAAAATCATGGGACCCGTGACCATGATTGTGACTTCTCCACCACATGTCCTCTATTTTGTGGACATCCGAGAGGAGCCTTTCTGGCTTCGCCAGAGAGAATCTGAGGCCTTTGAACACACTAGGAAGGCTTGTCTTTGCCATGTAGATATTCCCCCAATTACTCTGTAGTTCTTGTCTGCTTGAGGAACCTAGTATTTCATTATAAGATTGTTTAACCCTTGTGCCGTTGACTATTAGACAATTATACGTATAAATATATAAATACACACTTAAAAGATTATGAATTTGTATGAGAGGCTCTTTCCAAGCAAAAGTCTACACTTAGTGCACGGAACATCAGTTTTGTCAATTTTATTGTTATATTCCATCATCTCTAATACCAGCCTAGTTAATTTTTTTTATTCAAAAATATTCAAAAAGAACAAGGAGATTAATCTTATAATTTTTTTTTTCAAAATATAATGATAACGCTTTGTTAGTTTTTTTTTTTGGATAAAACTTCTGAGACCCCCTTAGGGCTGAGACCACCGAGACCGGGCTCTAGGAGCATGGGATTTCAGGTGGGGCCTACCATGTGAAATAGGCCCCAACTAAAATCCCGTGCTCTTAGAGCGTCTCGGGGTGGTCTTGGCCCTAAGGGGGTCTCAGTAGGAAAGTCCTTTTTTTTTTCTTTCGGTGATGGATATCATTTACCTAAGTTAGTAGAGTCAGACGGTCAGAAGCATAAGTTAGCTTGGGCATTGGAGCTCTTGCAACTCATACCTGGGTGGGATTAAATCCCCAAACCTCCTCCATTAAAGGCCACACCCCTACCACTGACAAAAGCTAATATGAAAACTTGATACCTAAAAAAAGTTTTGCTTCTCAAGCAGAATATCTGAACATGTGTCTCTTGTGAAGTTGGTTTGAACCAAATAAATTTGAAGGCCAGAAACTTAGCATGATCAGGTCATTGTTGGCGATCTAATTTGTAGACATTATATTTATGTAAATATTGACTAGTACTCTTTCACCTTCAAATCACTAGAGCAAAACCAAGCGGTTGAGGCCATCCAATCACATTGATTTTTGGTTCTAAAGATCTCAGCCAGTGCTATGGCCAGATGAAGTTTAGATGGGCAACAATGCTCGCTCTTGCAAAATGGGCCCCATACTCATCATTTGGTGGTACCCATGTGCATAGTAGGTGGGTCTCACATTTTATAAGATACAGACGGGCAACAACACAACAGCGAGCATTGTTGCCCATCCAAACTCGCCCAGATGAGGACTGCTAGTACTACTCTTAGGGCTTTCCTTCTCTCACAATCAGCCAACCACCTATCCATAAAGTAAAGATGGGCAGATCGCTGGCAATGTGAGAGTAAGAAAGCCCTGAGAGTAGGGCTATCACTCCTCATGCCCAGATATTGTGCTTAAAGAAATATTTTGAATATGCATCCGATCTCTGGTTAAAAGTGAAGTCTATAGCTTCCAAAAACAGCCAAATTTTAGCAGCATTTAGTAGATATTTTAATAATATAAAGGCATTTCTATACATAAACTTTTATTACTTAAATATTTACCAATAATACCTTGAAGTTAGGGATGTGTTTTTCAAAGAGATCTCCTCCGGTAGTTGCTGGTTAGTAGACCGCTAGAATTCACTTCAGAAGCGTCACATATTATCTTGTGCATGTTTTGATTTACATGCACAATGCTTTGATATGCTTTGATTGACACGGATAAGAAAATAAGAATATGTGACCGAGTGTTTTTGACCCAGAAACTATTAGGGAATATCCCATATCTTTTTAATCTCGAAAAAGGAAACTTATTCTTCAAAGTCGTGCAATACTTCGATATGCTTTGATTGACACAATATGTGACCCAGTGTTTTTGGCCCAGAAACTATTAGGGATTATCCCATGTCTTTTTAAACTCGGAAAGGAAACTTATTCTTTAAAATCGTGCAATACCTTTAAGAGGAATGCTAAGCATACTCCTAAGATCTTAACTCTTATAATTTTAAATAAAAAACAAATGATTTTGTGTCATCTAATTTTCTAATAAGACACGTGTTCTATTGTATAATAATGATCAATTTTTTTTTGTTTACATTGTACGTTTAGGCTGCAATCCAGCCAGTTAGCATGGTTAGTATGGTTAGTATGTATTCTGGTTAGCAAATGTATAAATATTTCAATCATCACACTCCTTGGAACTTGAACTCTGATCTATCACGTGATCTATCGAGTGATGACAAACACAACACCGGCACCAATAGGCCAAACTTAACTGGACCAAATATATCCATTGGTTGTTTGGCATAGAGAGGGGGAGAAGCACGGACTTTCTAGGCTTCTTCTCTTTTCCTCTTTAGAGTTTTCTTTTGTGAGTTTGTAGTAATTCTCTTTTCCTCTTTAGAGTTTTCTTTTGTGAGTTTGTAGTAATTTGATTGCGCCAGTTTTTATCGTGTTCGATGCATTTGAATCATACATGTACTTGTGTACATTCTCACGTATTGGTGGGTACCCATGTAATCTATACTATACAGTTTGAGTAACACATGGGTCTCAGGGGTCTCACTTACAAAGATGATTGGATCAAAAGTCTATTGATTGGATCTTTTAAACCGTTTGTTGCACTTTCTTTCTTACAGTAAAAAACAAATGATAGTCTCCTTTGGACATGTTGACCTCTACTAACCTTTTATCTGTATTATAAGGAACTTAGGGCTGTATTCGGCCGGGCTTGGCCAAGCCCGGCTCGGCTTTAAAGGGTTTGTTCTAGTCCCGAAGCCTGGCTCGGCCTGAAATCAAGCTTGAAAGCTCAGCCCGAATTCAAAAGTCTAGCTCGGCCCGAATTGATTCAAGCTCGAGCTGGGCTTGGCTTGGCTGGAGCTCGGCTTGAATACCTTTTTTTTTTTAAATATAAAATAATAATATTTTATATTATATATATAAATTATATTTTTATTATTTTTATTTTTTTAATAATATTCGAACCATGTCAAGCAGAGCCTCAATCGAGCCCGGCCGAATCAAACAGGGGTTGACCCGAACTCGGCTTGATTGGATTTTCAAGTTTTTTTTTTAGGCTTGGCTTGGCCGATCAAACCTAAAATTCGAGCCGATCTCGGGCCGAACCGGGCCGAGTCGAGCCGCACAAACACTATACTCCCCTACTCCAATATATATTGTCTTATGTTAACCTATTTTATTGATTATTGTTACCGAAGATATAATAGAAGTATTGGATCTTACATTCGGAAGGATTAGAGAATCTTTTCAGAGAAAAAACAAAAGAAAAAATTATAAAACTAAAATAGCAATATTTATAGTATACTATATTTTATAGTTATGCTGATATCATACTTGTTATAAATGTGAAAAGAAAAAAATTTATGATTATATATAAGAATTATAAGCTATTTCATGTAGGTGGTCAGTAAAAAAAAATCATCTAATCTAATATTATATGCTAATTTTCGCTTAATAAACTCGTTTCTTTTATTTTATTATTCGCTTGTATTACACGGGGTGTTTGCTAGTATTATAGACTTCCCAAAAAAAAAAAAAAAATTCAATCATAGACTTGAGAGAAGGAAATCCACGTGTTCTATATACAACGGCATCACAAAAGATTAAATAGGAAAATAGCACATGTTAATCAAGAAGAGGATCAAGTGGCCTAGCATATACTAATGCCATAATTGCATATTAGCAAGTGGTTCCGATTCCCACTTAATCAATGTCATGGCTCTTAATCACTGTTGATTTTGATGTATCAGACCCTCTACTCCAAGATAGCGTATTTGCTCGCCTCTTTATTAAAGAAGAAAATTATGCGCTTTGACTTGGTAGCGTGAGATGCCAAATTGCCAAGGACCCTCTTTGGTTGCAAGGAGAGAGGAAAACTGGCTTACGCCTTTGCTGAAAAAGGAGCGGAAAGCACTGGTTCAATTATCTGATAAGATGGGGAGAGGGAATCACAGCCAATCGCGATTGAACTTAGGAAAAACTCAATCACCCACAGGTCAACGTGTGTCCTTTTTAATCCCTATTAACCATGATTAAGATTCCCTAACCCTTAGGTTTCAACAATCTACCCTTGGTTTTTGAAATTCTTTTTTTTTTAACCCTAGGGTTAAAATTTCTTAACCCTAAGGTTAAATAATTTTAAGTATTTTATCTAAAAATCAAGGTTAGATTGTTGAACCATAAGGGTTAAAAAATCTTAATCATGATTAATAGGGGTTAAAAAGGATACATGTTGACCTATGAGTGCGATTGAACCCTCCCTTATGTTCAATCATGATCGACTATGATTCGATCTCCATTTTTATGGGAATTGACAGTTAGTATCTTTCATTCGTGAGTGTGATGGAACCCTCCCTAAGTTCAATCGCGCTTGGCTGTGATTCGATCTCCATTTTGACGGGAATGGACAGTTAGTATATTTCAATCTTGATATAGGGAGGTGCCTATCCTCATCAAGGATAAGATAAGAGGACTGTTTGGCTAGGAAAGAAAATGATATACTTTACTGCCAATATGTTAGAAAAATTCTCAAAATCTATGTACCCCTTGTTTGTTTATTTTCTTAGTAAACAAAATTTTGATAGCCAATAATATACCTCTTTGTTGTTGTTGTTGTATGGGTTTGAATATTTTAAAAGGCCTAAAATGAAGATTTATTTTAGTGTTATTAAAATTGGATCGAACTGGCCGGCTGAATCGGTAAAAATGGGAACCGAACAAGTCGTCGGTTCCGAAAACCCCTAAAACCAGATTGTATTCTAAATCGATAAAGCCGACAGAATCGGCCAGATTCGACCAATTCAACTAGGGTTAAAAACTTATAGAACCAACCGGGGAAATTGGGAAAATGAAAAAAAAAAAATATTATTTTATTAATAAAAAGACACAGTCGAACAGACAACTGGCCACTCTACCGGTTCGACATTGAAAACACTTATTTATTTCATTACTAAGGATGTGTAGTGATTAGGGCTTTGAGGGATAACCCTAACTCTTAAGAGGAGTTGGTGGATTTATAGGAGAGTGAATATATCAAAGAGAGTGGGTTACTCGCAGGGACGTTTTAAAAATAATCGATGACCAAGAACTTCCATAATTTGTAATGAATGTGTAGTCGAGTCTTGATTATCTTCAGAAATCAAATTGTCTATGACATTCCCAATGGCATGAGTATTTAAAGGCCATATCTCTTGTACAATTGTTAAAAGACCATGTCTTACACGAAATTCTAGCTTTAAACACTCATGCCACTGGGAATGTCATAGACGATTAGCATTCCCTCATGAAGGTAGAACCACAAATATCTTATGTTGTTTGTTCTATAATTATCTATTTTAATTTATATATTTTTTATGTTACCAAATAAAAATAAAATCAAAGTCAATTAAGACGCAGAGCAATTGGAATCAATTAAAATATAGAGCAATAGAGAGGTTCCAATTGTTGGAATCGCCATTATCCTTGCACCCAAACATACCAATATAAAGGTTAAATTGTGGAATCTGTTACGTAAAGCAACAGACGTTACCGCTACTATCATGTCAACTTCGAAGATCCAACAAGAGGCCAACCGTAATTGACTTTTGGACCTTAATTCTTTTGAGCTTAGGACCACACTAGTCGGATACGAATGGCATTTCTCTCTACTTGTAACCTCGTTTTAAATGAGGCATTGACTTATAACTAGCCTCAGTTTCCTCTTCCCATTTTCTGTATGAGGCCAACAAGTGTCTTTACTTTTCTTCGTTAATATAAAAAAACAAACCGTTTGAATGTTGAAGATGAGACACATGTTAGTTATGCAGAAAAAGTGAAGAATAGAGAAATTGGATGACATTCCCCTATAACTTATAGGGACAGATGTCTCACTACTTACTACTACATCATCTAAGTGCTTATAAGGTGTTACTTTTGCACGAGGTCAAAGACACAATCTGAAAAATACAACGACAGTTGTTGCCCTTGCCTTGAGCTAGACGGCACTCATAGCAGATTTCTCACAATTTGCTACTATATCATCTTATGCTCCGTTTGTTTTGATGTAAAATAAGGGAAAACAAATGAATTTCACGGAAAATATCATTTTTCGCACATAATTTCTTTAAGACAATTGATATTTTCCGTGAAATTAATTTGTTTTCCCCTATTTTACATTGAAACAAACGGAGCCTTAATAATGATTTGATAAAGAGAAATACTAGCCAGAGATTTAAAACTCTCACTATAGAAGTGACATGCCTTGTTATTGTAACCATTACTTTTGTGGACATGAAAAAAATAAATGGTCGGCCAAATTTGTGAGTCTCTCCTTTGACTTCTTCCATTTTGGTCATATCTAGTAGTTGTGATTTTGGACCATAAACTCTTGAAAACCATTAAGCACCTTTGCATCCTGGACTACAAGGACTTGGTTGCTTATGTCCAAGTGACCATATCAGACTGGGAATGCATGCCTCGTACTCCGCTTCATTGTTAGAGCATCTGAATCGCAGCTTGACTGAGATAGGGAGGTGCGCTCCCTTAGGTGAGATCAGGACTGCTCCTGCCCCATGCCCATGATTGTTGGCAGCTCCGTCAAAATATAACTCCCAGCCGGAGTATTCTTGTTCATCTGCTTCTACGTACAGGATAAGTTCGTCTGGAAATTGATCATGTACAGACACGTAATCCTGGGTCGGACTGTGGGCCAGGTGATCTGCTATCGCCTGCCCCTTGATTGACTTTTGTGTCATGTACGTGATGTCGAATTCAGACAACATCATAAGCCATCGAGCAGTCCGTCCGGTGGTGGCTGGCTTTTCTAGTAGATATTTCAGCGGGTCCATCCGGGAGATCAAGATTACCGGGTAGGATAGCAGATAGTGCCGAAGACGCTGAGTTTCCCAGTCCAGTGCCAGACATGTCTTCTCCAGAGGACTGTACCGCTCTTCGTACTCTAGCAGACGCTTACTGATGTAGTAGATGGCTTGCTCTGTTCGGCCTGACTCGTCATGTTGTGCCAGGACGCACCCCATGGAAGTTTCTTGTACAGAGATGTAGGGTAGTAGGGGCCGTCCTGGTGTCGGAGGCACCAATACTGGAGGGTTGAGAAGATACTGCTTTATCCAGTCAAAGGCCTCTTGACATTCCGCTGTCCAGACTGTCGGTGTGTTCTTCCGAAGAAGCTTGAAGATCGGCTCGCAGATCGGGGTTAGTTGAGAGATGAACCGACTAATATACTGAATTCTGCCCAGGATACCGCGGATCTCCTTTTCAGTTTGGGGTGCTAGCATTTCGATTATAGCTCTGGCTTTAGCTGGATCAATCTCAATGCCTCTTTTGCTGACGATGAAGCCAAGGAGTTTTCCTGATGAGGCTCCAAAGACACACTTGGCCGGATTCAATCTCAGGCCGACCTCTCTGAGTTTGTCACAGAGTCTTTTTAGATCTTCTGGGTGTAGTTCAGCAGTCGGAGATTCGACAATCATATCATCCACATAGATCTCTGTTGACTTGTGCATCATGTCATGGAACAGTGCCGTCATGGCCCTCTGATAGGTTGCCCCTGTATTCTTGAGTCCGAACGGCATGACCTTGTAGCAGAATGTGCCCCAAGGTGTAATGAAGGAAGTTTTCTCCATGTCCTCTTCCGCCATCTTGATCTGGTTGTATCCGGAGAAACCATCAATGAACGATAGAGTCTCGTGCCCTGCAGTATTGTCATCCAGGATGTCAATGTGCGGGAGAGGAAAATTGTCTTTAGGGCTAGCCCTGTTTAGGTTCCGATAATCGATGCACATCCGGACCTTGCCGTCCTTCTTAGGTACCGGAACAATATTGGCCAACCACTCGGGGTAGCTTGCCACTGCCAGGAAGCCTGCATTGATCTGTTTTTCAACTTCTTCATTGACTTTCTGCGACCATTTCGGCCTCATCCGTCTCAGTTTCTGCTTAACTGGTCTGATGTCAGGGTTCAGGGGTAATCTGTGCACCACCAATGCTGGGTCCAGGCCGGGCATGTCTGCATATGACCAGGCAAAGACGTCGCTGTAGATCTTCAGGAAACTGATCATGTCCGTCCTCTGTTTCGGACTCATAGTTGTACCGATCTTGACCAACTGCGGATTGTCTGCGGATCTCAGGTTCACTGTCTCGGTGTCCTCAATGTTGGACTGTAGAAGCCCTTCATTGTGTTCGAGGAGGTCCAGTATCTCCTGAGGCGGTTCCTCATCCTGCTCTGCTTCTTGCTCTGAGTCATACTCAACTTCTGACAGCTCAAGGAGGGTTTCAGGGGGTAGCCTTGTCGGAGGCAATTTCCTGGCAAATAATTAAGCTTAGTTTAGCATGCTTATATTTTTATGATTTTGTTGGCTTCAGGACACTAGGCCTTTCAGGGGAAGAGTCCGTATGATTTCTTCATTAGCCGATGCAAATGTTTTTTTTTTTTGAATACATGTTTTTAAGTCAAAATTTTAAATTTATATTGATAAAAAGCGGACTGATTACAAAATGACTCAACAAAAAGAGGCCTACAGACGGCTGACAGTTTGGATTTTGTAATGGGAGCAAAAAGAGATAGATTGAGAAGAAAATGGATAATGGTGTTGGGATCACTGCTCGTCGGAACCAACCTTCCCTACACCATGCTTGCCCCGGCCTTGAGCAGCCTCGACGGTAAGAGCCTCGGTCCACCAATGGATCAGTGGTCGGTGGTTGCAAGATACTTCTGCGCTGTTGGAGAGGGTGCAAACTTGTTCTCCCGCTGAGTATTTTGTGTCTGAATCTGCATCTCGGACAGCTAGCTCTTCAAACATCTGGGCGACGCTGAAGACTTCCAGTTCGGGAATTCCTGAAGATTCGGTACCGGGTTGAGGGTAGGATATGTTGGCAACAGGTGCAAATGAGATTTCTGGTTTAGTTTCAAAGATTCCGACTGGGAATGTAACAGAAATGTGGGGTCGGGGCTCAGGTTTCGTCGACTGTTTGCTTTTTCGGGTTAACTTCGAGAGATAATCCTCATACCTGGGCTTGTATCCTAACCCGAATGGTGAAGTGTAGCGAGGTGGCACGTATCTCTTTTTCATGCCCTGGTTTCTGGCTCCAAGGCCCTGCCCTGGTTGGTACTTCATGCGGGCCATCAAGTTGACAAACGGCGGCACTGACTGCTTGTTAAGCTCTTCCGCCTGGGAGATCGAGCCAACTTGTTCGAACTGGAAGGACATGAAGGTCGAACCCTGCCCTAGCTCTTGGATGTCTCCAAAGGAACTTGCCAATTCCTCCGAAGGAATGATGACTAGGTTGTCATCCTGGATGAATTTGATCATTTGATGCAAGGAGGAGGGAATGGCTCCGGCCGTGTGGATCCACGGCCTCCCTAAGAGCAAGGTGAATGAGGCGGGCACATTCACTACCTGAAAGTTTGTTGTGAATTGTGCAGGTCCGACCCCGATGGTTAAGTCGATGTCTCCCAGGTTTTTCCTGGTGGTATTGTCAAAGGCTCGGATGATCATTGGGCGCTTCTTCACTTGGCTGAGGTCCAAACCCAGGCTTTGCAGAGTAGATAGAGTGCAGACATTTAGGCCGGAGCCGTTATCAATGAGCACTGAGGAAATAGTTTTGTCCATGCACTGAACCGCAATGTATAGGGCCCGGGTATGGTCCCTGTCTCCTTCGGGTATCTCTTCTTCAGTGAAAGAGATGATTCTTGATTCGAGCACCTGCCCCACCATCTGCCCCAGTTTTTCAGGCGAAATGTCCAGTGTGACATAGGCATTGTTAAATACCCTCAAAAGCTGCTTTCTGTGATGTTCAGATGTCAAGAGGAGTCCCAGTATGCTGATCTGTGCCTGAGTTTTACCCAACTGCTGGGTGATATTAAACTCTTCTGCCTTTTCAAGGATTTTTAGTAGAAGAGCTGAATCTGCTGTCTCTTTTTCTGTGTCTGACACCCCTGTCATGTCCTTCGCCTTCTCTTTTACCAGCTCAGCCGCTGGTGGTTGGTACACCCGACCGGATCGGGTAAGATTGGCTATGTACTCGCTCTCTAGGATAAGAGAGTGAGGGGCAGGTACTTTGTTAAAGCTGAAAGGCTCAGATGGGATGTAGGGGATCTTGAATGGGACAGAAGATGTCGAGGCTTGAGTAGGGGCTGTGGGCCAATTGGCGGGGCAGAGAATGGTGAATACAATTTCCTCTTTGTCAGTTTCACGAGCGGGTGACTGTATTGGGCCCTGGATGGCTTGAATGTTTTCCTGAAGGAGAAGGATAATGATCGGTGATCGGTATGAGGGCCTGATGATGTCATTACTGACTGCGGGTGCACAAGGTTTCGGATGCCCTGCCCCGGGCTCTTCCTACTCGATGAAATTGATTTGGTTGTTATGTGGGGGCAGTGACACCTGATTGATGCTGGTGTTGCCAGGAGCTAGCTCAACCTTGCCAGAATGCAAAAGGTCTTGGATTGCGCACTTCAAGCCGATGCAATAGTCTGTCGCATGGCCTGGGCCTCTGTGAAATGCGCAGTTTTGATTAGCATCATAGTTCTTTCCTTGTTTGTCTGGGGGAAGGAGGGGGGTAGGGCCTCTCAATTCGAGAATACCCTGTTTGGTTAGAAAGTCAAGAAGTTGACTGAGGGTATAAGAGAGAGGAGTAAATTTTCTGATGGGACGAGGTTGTCCTTGGTTTTGTTTAGCCGGCCGGGTGTTCCCTGGTGCTGGCTGTTGCTGAGCGGCCGGAGCCGGTAGTCTAATGGGTGCTGCGGAAGCCACCAAGTTGACGTTCTCTTTCTTTTTCTGATCACGTGGACCACTATTTCTGCTTGTAGAAGCTGCGGCTGTTCTAGGAGGATCAAACCCAAGACTGGAATGGATGGCACCACTCTGAATTGCTGTCTCGATACGGGCACCCGTCTTGACTATCGTGCCAAAGTCTACAACCGGTAGGGTGACCATCAAGGTCGAGTAAGGCTGCTTTAGTGTGCCCATGAAGATGCTCGCTAGGTCCTCTTTAGGGATAGGAGTGGAGACTTTCACAACCATCGCCCTCTAGGGTGAGGTATATTCCAGGAAAGATTCATTGTTCCTCTGGCTCATCTGTTCCAGTTGGCTCCGCTGAGGCCGAAGCTCCTGATTGAAAGAGTACTGCTCGACAAACATGTCTATTGCGTCTTGCCAGGTCTTGACTTTCTGTTTGTCAACAGACATCCACCAGGTGAGGGCTGCTCCCTTCAAGCTTTTCTGAAAATACTGGATCAACAATGGCTGGTTTTTGTTGTACAAGAGCATGTCCCCCAGGTATATCTGTAAATGTTATCTTGGACAGTCGGAGCCATCGTATTTGTCAAAGTCTGGAACTTTGAAACCTGGGGGCACAGCATCCCCAGATGAGAATGTGAGGTCTTCCAGTGATAGAGCGGGATTGGCAGATGCCCCTCTCATCCTTCTCATCTCCTCCTTCATTTGTTTTATCTCCTCATGTTGATCTTTGAGGGACGGTGTAGGGTCGGATGATGACGGCCTGTCCTGATGGACGTGGGAGGCCCTGGACTGTTCCTCATACTGATCAAATTCTGCTTCTCCTCCGCCAGCTGTGGGTCCAGGATTAGGGATGATGACTGGGATAGGCTGATGTGGCTCTAGAGGAGGTTGATCAGGGTTCTCTGTGGGGATCCGGTCAGAGGGTTCCCCGGCTCGGGCACCAAGTAGAATGTTCAGGGATTCCAAAACTTGGTCTAACTTGTTCTGTATAGCGACGATGTCCCGATCATGCGACTACACTAAATCATCCATTCTCTGTTGATGGTCTGATGGTTCTGTCATTGCTTTTGAGCTGCTCTCAGATGGCGGCCGGTACGGTACTAGCTCCGTGACTGGTATCTCGGTCAACACAGCTTCTGCGACTTCTGCGAGAATCGCAGTCAGAGAACGAGTCATGGGTCGGCTCATGCAGACTGAAAAGATGCAACGATTAACCATGAATATGCATGATGAGGAGAGATGATGCCAGAAAAAAAAGATTTTTCATTGATGCATGATAACGGTTCAGTGAGTACAGGACTGACTCAAAAAAAGTAAAAAGACTCGATCCTAGGCAGGTCCGTCCGGGATCGCAAAGTCAAGTGGTCGGGGGATGCCCCCTTGGTCCATGAGCTGCTGCTGGAGAGATGTGACCTCAACCTCCATGTAAGCAAGAGACTTTGTAGCCCCGAACATCCGGTATCTGAACTGTCGGATACGGTTGGTCATCTCTGCCTTTGCACTATCAAGCTGCTCTTGATGGAAGTGCAACTGCGCCCTGAGGATGGAGTTCTCTTTGACGTCACCCCTCCGCTTCTTCTGGTAAGAGCGAACTGTCTGTTCGAGGTGGTGGATCTGCTCCTGTTTGGCCTGGAGTTCGCGGTCCCGCTCCGCTTCCTGTTTGGCCTGAAGTACAGCTGAGCATGGAATACTCAGCGGGTACCAAGCACTAACCAACAGTCATAGCATACGTATAGCATATATAAAGCAGGAAACAATTCAAGCATATAAAGCAGGAATGATTCATATCATGACAATAAAGTAAAGCAATATAATTCATCATGTTTGCAATCATAAAAGCCGGTAAAACCTTTGAAATCTTGTGCACTTGACTTGACTGAAATTACCATTTTTATGCTTGAAACCTTGTCTACCGTCTCATGTGTGTCATGCTTGTATCATGCGTGTATCATGTTTGCTTGTTCTGAAAAGTAACCTACTTGTGAGGGAATGAAGACCATTCTTCCTAGAATGCTCATGCTTGTCCTTCCACTTGTGAGATTCACTTGTGAGATGTCCTTGTAAGATGCACTTGCGAGCGAAGGGAGACCCTTCTGATGATATGTATGCACTTGCGAGGGAAAGGAGACCCTTCTTATGAAAAAGCATGATTGTCTTGTCCTTGCCAAAAGCGAGGTGAAACATATCGTAACATATCCCCCACCTCTAAATCCCATTCTTGAAAACCTCGGTAAATCATGTCATGTATGCGTGCTCGTGAGGTCGTGTGCATACTTGCATTTAGAATTAAATATGGCATTGAGTAATTCATAACACATAACATCAATGATTTGAGCAATTTAGTATTCATATCATTTAGGGAAAGCGAATAATCACACTATCATGACCCTAGCAATTTCCATAAACCTTAAACATGCAATCTCTTAATTTATTATTCATTTAATTCACCTTGGCATTTCATCAAACATGGTGCATTCATTATTTATTAACCCTACAACATGCTTTTCTAGGTGGGTTATGCTCACATCATACGTGTTTGTTCATTATGGATACAATGCCCTCCCCATTTCATTCATCACATCATTTCACACAGCATCTAATCGTCAATTCCCTCTCCATTCACCATTCACACCCATCCATCTCATAGCACATGTGTAAATGAAAGAAAACAAAGAGAAATAAAGTAAAAGAAGGAACTATAACTACGAGGGTAGCAAGAAGTACCGACCTTGAAGAAATGAGGAAGAAACTCCTTCCAAAAACGACCGTGTAGCTGCTGCCCTAGCTTGGATCACGAGCTCCTCGAATGCTTGAGCCTTGATCTTGAAGAAAACGGGCTTGGGGTTGATCTAGGGTCTTAACCCCTTTGATTTCTCCCCAAATGAAAACCTAGGTTTGGGAACCCTTTCTCCTCTCTTCTAATCTCCCAAATCTTCTAAGTGTTGAGAATGAGCCCTAAAGGCTCGAGCGATCCTATATAAGAAAGGGTATAACACCCGAATGCCGAAAATGCCCTTAGTGAAAATTTTGCAAAACGCGAGGACTGAGCGATCAGTGTTTATGACCGATCGATCGGTTGCCTACCGAGTGATCGGTGTGTTGACCGAGCTCTCGACCAAAAATCAACTCTCTGGAAAATTTTCCCATACAAAAATCTTGACCAGTCGATAGCTACCGATCGATCAGTTTTGGATCGATCGATCGCTCTATGGACCGAGCGATCGGTTGCCTGCAGGTCCAGACTGTTTTGGCCATATCTTTTGACTCGCTCGTCGGATTTTGACGATTCAACTTGCGTTGGGTTCGTACTTCGAAAATGAATATTTTTGACGTTTCGGAATTTTCAATTTCTTCCTTATTTATTAATTTTACTACTTTAAAGGCAAAATGGCTATGAAAGTGTCATGCATTAAATGTGAAAAGGTCCGGGGCTCTACAACTCAGCCGATGACTTTTGTTGTCGGCAGGTTCGAGATTTGAAATGCGCAGGAGCCTTGAGTTGAAGAGGATTATGCAAGGAAAATCTTACAGGTGATTATCTCGAAGAAGAATTGGATTTCAATGGATAGTTTTATTATTATTTTAGTTTATTAAAAATTGTTTAAATTCCAGAGAGATTGTAACTAGTTGTTATGTTCTAATCTTAATTTGAGATATTTAGATTTGATACGGTTAATTAAAGAGTTGAGAATCACGAGGATGATTCAAATTATTTTGGTTCAGTTTAATTACAGATTTTAATTGATGTTCAGTTGAAGTATTTAATGAAGAAATTTTTAAGTTCATATTTTGGTATGTCTTTAAAACTTATTAAATGAGTTAAGTCAAGTAAGTCACGTGCCAAAGTTTCACATTCTCGTAGGGGGGATTTTGGGACGTGACATAAGTTCCACAAAAATTTTTGGATTTTTAAGTTTCATATATGTGAAGCTTTTAATTAATTTGAAGATAAATTTGAGATATTATTGAGTAAGAGGGTTAGAAACCCTCTCCTCTCTCTTCCTTGCCTCTTGTTCCAAAACATTAATGTTCTGGACTATTAAAAGTTTCACCAAAAGAACGGAGCTACAGATTCCCCATTCAAACATGTGCTGCAACATAACTTAATATTCTTTAAATGGGTGTTTGGTTACAAAGATAGTTCTCGGATAGCTCTTTTTGATTCCCTGCTATTTAATTTCTGAATGCCTTCCCCCCCCCCTTTCTCTCTCTCTCTCTCTCTCTCTCTCGTTTTGACAAACCAAATGAAGGGCTCCCTGCCCTCCAAACATGGCAATATATGGTAACAAATAAAATGTTAGAAATGTGTCTTGTGTTTAATTTTCATAAAAGTTGTATTTGTTTTTAGTACTTGATATTTGACACATTTCCTATACGGAAATGATTTTGAGACCGCAAAAGGGCCGAGACGATGCATGGATGCACGGGATTATAGATGGGGCTTATCATGTAAATGTGGGCTCCACCTTAAATCCCGTGCATGCATGCACAATCTCGATGGTCTTGGCCCTTTTGCGGTCTCAATAGCAAAGTCCTAACCTGTATGTATTCTGATGTGTGATAATCTATCGGTCTCTTTTTGCCGCTAGGAAGATCGCCAAGTTTCTTTCATTCGAAGAAATACAAGACATTGTCCGGTCTCTTTTCGCCGCTAGGAAGATCGCCAAGTTTCTTTCATTCGAAGAGGACTACAAGACGAAGAGGAATACGAGACATTGCTCGGTCTCTGTTCGCCGCTACCAAGACCTGCCAAGTTTCTTTCATTCGAAGAGGAATACAAGACATTGTCAATCTCTACTCTCCTTCTATTTTAAGAGGCGTGCTAGAGCTACTCTCATTCATTCCCTCTTTTTTTTTTTGGGTAATCATTCCCTCTTTTTCACTGAAATTAAAAACAGGTCTTGCTGTTCTGCTAAGAGTAGGGAATGCTCTGCTCTCATTTTAAATTTCACGGGATTCAGGTGGGGGCCACAAGGTTGATGTCACAACCGTTATAACACGGAACAGACTCGTAATCATCTCAAGTTGTAACCGGTTTTTGACAAAACCGGTTACACCCTGTATCATCACCATCACGTGACCCTTTTTACACTCCTGCATTATGGTTAAGATTCACATATTCATACGGCTCCTCACTTATCTTTGGTTTTTATAAAAAAAATTAACCTTTAAGGGTTGGTAAATTTTAACTACAGTTAACAAAATTTCATATTTAAAAAAAAAAAAACCAAGGATAAGGAGTGAACCTTAGGTGTGACTGAATCTTAACCACGGTTAAGATGTATCAAAAGAGATATGTGGCCACCTCAGGAGTGTAACCGGTTTTGGCAAAACCGGTTACAACTGGAGAAGAATACATCCTTTCAATAAAGCATAATGCTAGTACATTGTATCGTTTCGGTCTATTTAAAGAACCACCACCACCACCACGTCTACCACTTCTTGGAGAGAGAGAGAGAGAGATATGGAAGTGATGCAAGTATTCCACATGAATGGAGGGGCTGGAAAGACTAGTTATGCTATGAACTCAAAAGTCCAGGTTTGGCCTTCAAAGACCCTCTTAACCATATCTCATATATATACATTTAAATTAGTGAAATTATGTCCAGGTGCTTTTCTTGATCGAATTGCCTTTTTTCATATTTTTTTTTTTAAAAAAAAAAAAGGGCAAAACGCCGCTGTGGAATTATGTTCAGGTGCGTTTCTTGATCGAATTGCCTTTTTTCCTGATTTTTTTTTTGAAAAAAAAAGGCAAAAAACCGCTATGGAAACACATTAGGGAAATCTTGGAAAACAAAACTTTCATTCTCGTGCATTTTCTATATATGGATTCAAAGCCTGTTTGCATCCATTTTTTTCATTTAAAAAGAGGCCATGATCTTCCATTTTCTTCTAATAAATCCCATTTTCATCGTCTGTTAATTTAAATTTGCAGCACAAGATAATATCGATAGCAAAGCCCTTAATAACGGAAGCTGTACTTAATTGCTACTGCACGGATTTCCCAGAAAGCTTGGGAATAGCGGACTTGGGATGCTCATCTGGACCCAACGCCTTGTTGGTTGTCTCTGAGATAATGGACGCCGTTTATGAGAGATGTCGCCATCTGGGGCGTCCATCGCCGGAGTTCCGGGTGTTCTTGAACGACCTTCCGGGCAACGACTTTAACACCATGTTTGGGTACTTACCAGCATTCTACAACAATCTCAAGGAACAAAAGGGTAGCGGGTTCGGGCCGTGTTATGTAGCTGCGATGCCCGGTTCTTTCTACGGGAGGCTCTTCCCCACCAAGAGCCTTCACTTCGTGCACTCCTCTTCCAGTCTCCATTGGCTGTCTCAGGTACGTTTGTACTAAATATAGTAAGGTAATCTACTACCGCAGGTTGCCCCCCGAGCAGATGATCCATGATTTTCCTTGGACGTACTGGGTCCGTTTCCCTTTATGGGTCCGTTTCTATATTGAGATCAATATAATCCCTATATAAACCCTATCATTGTAATCTCCTAGCTATTCGATAGAGTTCCATTTCTATCAAGTTCTAGTGCATTCTTCCCTGCAAAGCAAAGTCTAGTGACACCTTAACAACCAGCCAACTCTCTGCTCACAGCCTCACACTTAGAAAAAGTTGTCAAATGGATCTTCCGAAAAAGTCTTAACTATTTGTTTGTAGGAGTGGATTCTCTCAAGTTGCAACTTGAGAGAATCTCTCAAGTTGGAACCCTAGAGGTCGCCACGTGTCTCCTTTGACACCCCTTAACCATGGGTAAGGTTCACCCACCCCTAGGGTTCACTCACCCATTCTTGGTTTTTTCTTTTATATTAATTATTATTTTTTAAATTAAAAAAACTGTTTTTAGAGTTTTTTAATATTAAAAACAGTTTTTTAATTTAAAAAATAATAATTAATATAAAAAAAACCAAGGATGGGTGAGTGAACCCTAGGGGTGGGTGAACCTTACCCATGGTTAAGAGGTGTCAAAGGAGACACGTGGCAACCTCTAGGGGTTCAAACTTGAGAGATTCTCTCAAGTTGA
The DNA here is from genome assembly GCA_015143295.1 of Tetracentron sinense. Taxonomy (NCBI): domain Eukaryota; kingdom Viridiplantae; phylum Streptophyta; class Magnoliopsida; order Trochodendrales; family Trochodendraceae; genus Tetracentron; species Tetracentron sinense. The sequence goes on along the minus strand of CM026556.1, from coordinate 43,966,215 downwards.
ACTTTGAGAGAATCCTGGGCCTTTGTTTAATATTTTGACAACCGACACATGGGAGATCAGAGCCGATTGCCATTGAACTCATGAGAGTTCAATTGCACTCACATTCCTTTTGAACTTCTATTAATTGTAGCTAAGAAATCATTAACCCTTAATGTTCAACAGTATAATTTTTTTTTAAAATTTACTAACCCTAGAATTTAATATTTTTTAAAAAACCAATGTCATATCCTTGAACTTCAAAGAAGTACAATTAGTAGGGTTACAATGAGATCGAATCACATCACAGCCAATCGCGATTAAATTCAGGAAGAGTTCAATCGTTCCACAGGTCAACATGTATTAACTGTGATTAAGATTCTTTAGCACTTAGTGCTCAATAACCTAACCTTAGTTTTTGAAAAAAAATGTTAAAAAATATTAACCTTAAGAGTTAAAAATTCTTAACTATAGTTAATAATTTTTAATAGTTTTTTCAAAAAACTAAGGTTGTATTATTGAACACTAAGGGTGGGTTGGAGAACCTTTACCATGGTTAATAGGGTTAAAGAGGACACGTGTTGACCAATGGGAGCAATTGAACTCTCCCTGAATTCAATCGTGATTGGCTGTTATTCGATCTCGGTTAAAATGGATGCGTGTTGACTTTGTGCGTACGATTGACTGTGATGCAATAATGAAACCAAATCCTCTACGGTAATAGCAAATCCAGTTTTATCACCCCCCTAGGTCACCATGTGTCCCTTTTGACACCTCTTAATTGTGGTTAAGATTTACCCACTCCTAGAATTCACCCACCCATCCTAGGTTTTTAGAAAAAAAATATTAATTTTTTTTAATATTAAAAAATATTTTTAAGGTGCTTGTTATTACCTAAAAGAGAATGTTTTTGACATATTTATATATATAAAAAAAAGCGTGTTTTGCATTTTTATCACCTAAACGGGTATGCTTTTGGCATATTTACCCCTCAGCTATGTATATAAAATCCAAGGATAAGGGTACTATTGGAGTACATAACCTATTTGGTAAAAATTTTCAAACCATGCCTACGGATATGGGATACGGGTACGATATGGATACGACAGAACCTAAAAAAAATAAGATACAAGTACGACCAGGATACGTCTGTAATTTAAAAAAAATAAAATAATAATACTATATTTTATATTATAATTACAAAATAACTATTGGTTCAGTTCTGCTTATGTATAAAAAATGTCATGTCCATGCAAAAGTAAAAGAAATAGGGTCATCTCATCATCTACTAAACAAAAAAGAAAGTCATCCTATCATTCACTAAGCAAAATATAAAGAAGACCATGTCCATGCAAAAACAAAAGAGATAGGGTCACACCCCCAGGTCTCCAAAAATACAAATAAAAATAAAAATTATTCATGACCGTATCCCTACCGTATCTCTGTGTATCCATGCCGTATTGGAACCGTATCCGAATTAAAAACAAATGTTTTTAATTAACAAGATACGTCTCAACCGTATCCCGCTGTATTGGAGGCATATCCGATACGTATCGGATACGGGTATGAAGACCTATTTGAAGTATCCGTTATTTTTGGGCTTCCATAAAAGGTGATATTGAGTGCAGGTCCCACCATGTCTTGACTGCAAAGCAAGCACACCATTAAACAAGGGGAAGATCTACATTTCGAGGACGAGCCCTCCCTGCGTATTGGAGGCATATTCAAAGCAATTCCAGCAGGATTTCCCACTCTTCCTCACTTCACGTTCCAAAGAAATAGTTTCCGGAGGCCGCTTGGTCTTATCTTTCATTGGTAGGAGAACTACTGACCCCTCTTCTGAAGAGAGTTGCTACCACTGGGAGCTCTTAGCTCAAGCTCTCAGGGACTTGGTTTTCGAGGTACCTTTTTTTTTATATATAAATATTTTGAGTTTCCAAGTTCTACTTCTAGTAGAAGACCCATTTGGGGTATGCCACAATTCGAAAGGGTGACAATTCACATGGCGTGTCCAACACTTGCAGGGTGTTGTAGAAGAAGAGAAGGTGGATTCCTTCAATGCTCCCTACTATTCGCCTTGTCCTGAAGAAGTGAAAATGGAGGTAGAAAGGGAAGGATCTTTTAAAATGGATCGCCTTGAGATGTTTGAAATTGATTGGGATGGAGGTGAGTGTAACAGCGAGGACGAGTCCTGTTCGAGCGGAGAACGCGTAGCAAAGACTATAAGAGCGGTGGTAGAGTCGATGCTCCAATGTCATTTCGGAAGAGATATTATGGACAATTTATTTCGAAGGTTTGGCCACATTGTGGACGATCACTTGTCAAGGAAGAGAACTAAATACATTAATTTGGTCATTTCCTTGATCAGGATGCCCTAAAATCTAAATTGATGATCAGGTCTTCAACTTTCTTTATTTGTATTCGCTACAAACTGAAATTACGCATGGTCTCTACTTCTATATATCTACATCTTATGTATCTTTTTTAGGTGAAAGTCCACCTTCACCAAATTATCAAAATCATCTGATTACTAGTTTTTTTTTTTTTTTTTGGTAACCTTTTATTGGTTTCTAAAACAGTATAGTTCTGTGTTCGAATGAAGACCTTGTTTGGAAGTCGATCAGTCATGAAAGTTGCTTGCAGCTGCCCCTGATAATAGAGTCCGGACCCTGTCCCGAGTCCAATCGCACTCACAAATCCCTTTAACCTTAGGCTTAATATATATTTTTTGAATTATTTATTCTAAAAACCAAGGTTAAAATTAGTAACCCCTATGTGTTTGGTCCTTCTTAAACGGCTTTTTTTGTTTTTGTTTTTGGTAGGCTCAAATTATTTGTCTATCTAGGTTAGGTTTTAGTTGGGTTACTACTCATGGTGGGTGCTCAACGGTCACTCCAAGACCCGAACTCACTCGAGTCACCGGTCACACCTCCTCAAAGGCAGACACAAAACCAAAAAGAGGAACCTAGATGACAGGTCCTAAGGCTTTTAGGACGGAGATCTTACAATTTGAGGAATGTTAGCCCTACACTCTGTCAATCCTTACTCTCAACACCAACCAACCAATTGTTCATTTTTTTGGTGGGAGAATGCTTTAATCTTATATAATGGACAGTTGATTGGTGGGTGATGAGAGTACGAGTTGTCTGAGAGTAGGGCTAGCATTCTTCATTACGATTTTAAGGCAGAACATTGGGCTTGTCTGGGTCGGGCCGCTTCCTTCAGCCCACTTTCAGTTTGTATCCACTACATCCGATATTAGCCTAGACCATTAGTCGCACTCAGGCTGTGCCACTAGGCTGAAATCTAAGCCGATATTGCCATTACATTATGCACAAATTATATGAAAATTAATTGTATTTCATAAAGAATTACATGCATATTACAAAGTTACTCCATCCTATAGTTTGAAATATTGTTAGCAAAACATGATACGGCAAGGGAATGATAAGAGTTTAGTAGAGTTTTTTAAATTAGAAAAACGAATCCAAACGCCAAAAATATTTTGATTGAATAGTTTTGTATCTCTTAAAGAAAACTTATTATAAAAGTGCGTCTAGTTTTTATGTCTGGTGTCTGTGCGAGTGTGCACGCGTGTGCGTCCTTGTGTATTACAGAAGCCCTACATGCCTTCATAAATCTAAATTGGTTTAAAACCACGTTTGAAAAATAAAATATTTTTAATTTTCTTTTACTAAAGTATCACATAATCTATTTAAAGTTTTAACCCCTGTCAAAATTGAATCCTATTGCTGTTACAAAAGGAAGAGAGATTGATGTCTTTTTTAAAGGGGCTATTCAACCCCTCCTAAGATAGAAAACGAATAAATTTAATATTTTTCTTATTATATACTACTAGTATTTTTACCAAGTTCTACAAGTAAAACGTAAAAATTGTGGTTAAAGTTTTTGCCCAAAATATGGGTTTTTTTAAAAACTTGTATAAAGTTTTTCGAAAAAAAAATACGAACAAAAAGAAGTTTTAAACTTGTTTTGCTAATTGTGGTTTGAAATATTTTATAAATTTTTTTATAAGTTATGAAGATAAAATAAAATAATCTTTTTTATATAGACCACGCCTCAGGAAGCGGAGGTCTTGAGTTCGATTCCCAGCTTTCCCCTATTGTCCACCCTCAGGATTCATCCCTTCTTTCCTTGTGTGTGTGGATTGGGAGATTTTGCACGTGCCTGTTGGATTTATTCGGGTGCTCTAAGGCGCTTGAACACCCTCGTTACAAAAAAAAAAAAATGGTAAAACAACCATAACTTTTAGAGTTAATATTTTTTGAAAATGTTATTCGAAAAAACAAGGTTTGATGGTTGAAACCTAAAAGGGTACTAAAAAGGACATGTGTTGACCTATGGGACGTAACTAAACTCTAAGGAGTCTGGTTATAACTATAGAGAATTCCAAGTCATCAAATTAAAAAAGAGAGTATATATTGTAATAAAATTCCTATATGATTTGGAGTGTGCGAGCAGGGGCAGAGCCAAGATTTTCTTGTAGGGGGCTAACAATGTTCAGTAATTTTTTTTCCAGCTAGGGCAGTTGCTCCCCTTGCCCGTGGTTTTGTTCTCTTAAATTAAATAATATAACATAAAACTAAGTATTTCTTTTCTTCAAAAGTTTTCGGGGACAACTTCCCTTGTCTATTTTTTTTTTGCCCTCTTAATTTAAATAATATAGTATAAATTTAGCTCTCTTTTTTCTCAAAAGTTTAGGGGTGGCTAGAGCCCTGCTCGCCCCTGGCTCCGTGCCTTAGTATCAATGAAAAAAAAACAATCTTAAAGTTGAGAGAGAGGGGGGGTGGCTCTGCCCTTGGTTGGACTCGACCAATCACATTGGGATGGAGATGAAAAAAGAAGACGAAGATGCCATGGCCAAGTAGTATAGTCCACTTTCTCTCCCCTCACCAATCTTTCTTATTCATTCTCATGTTCTGAAACAACTTTTTTTTTTCTTCGAGAAAATTTGGCCTCGCACTACTGTGTCTTTGCCAATTAAACTGTACGAATGAAAGAGACATGAAAACAGTGTCAATCAAATAATGGCAAAGGAAAAAATGGGCACAGGGGAGCCATCTACAAGAGAGATACGCTCACTCTCAACTGGTGCTATGGGCCTCGGGCTGGGCTGGCCTGACTCGCAGCCCTAACTACAACATGGAGTCATTTCATCCATCCTGTTGAAAATTAAAATTAAAAATATGCAAAAGTGGAAGGAAGAACACAAAAATATTATATGTGGATGGTGCAAGGCATAGTGATGAACAATAATAGTGGAGAACACCTTCCTCCAACAACAACACACCAAACAACATTATTGTCATATTGTATGGGAGAGAAAGAAAGCAAAAGAAGCAATATAAAGTAAAACATTTAGTATAGTGGGTAATCTCTAAAACTCAGCTTTTTCTTCTTTATGCTCCTCTCTATGTGGTCTATATGGTCGTACTGCTTGTAATGCTCATTGACTGGTTGAAAGTTAAAAAAAAAGTGGCATCATCAATTTCATGTCTCTCCTTCCTTTTTCAGGTTACATGCCAATATGTTCAAATGAGTTTTATAAATTATTCCAAGGTACTCACATTTCTATAATTGGAATTTATGAATGCACTTTGCTTTACTGTATTAAACACTAAGGATACTTATAATTCGACCGATGAGTGTACGAATCACAGCAAACTCCCATGCCCAAACCCTATTGACTAAAACTCTCAAGTTCAATTACTCAAGCAACCAAACGACAGTGACTGAGACTCGACCAAGGCCTCTTCTCAAGAACATTATATGAATCTTTCATAATCGAGAATCTTTTATTGGATCTCTGGACAAAGATTGGGCCCACAAGTGCACCCTCATGGCATTATAAGGGAGGCTAGTTCATGAACCACTCTCCTATTTGACCCTACTAAACGATAAATTCCAGACACGCGTGAGACTCGGTAACAATGGTATCAGGACTCTAGGCAATGAAAAAGTGTCAGATATTCACACTTACGAAAAACATCACTTCTATCTTTTATTATTGGGGTTTTTGCTAGCTAACGCATTCTTCTCACTTTCCAAATATACTGTCATGCATAACAGTTTTGTAAATTAACTCATTGTTTTCCAACAGTTAGACAAATAACCTCAACCCATAGTTTTGTTAGTCTTCCGTCCGTATTTGTTACACAAATGATTATTATGCCTTTAAGAGACTTCATAACCTTATAAAGTCCATTTAACTCCTCTTGGATCATGTTAATAAATTTTAATCCCTGTAATTAAATTTTTAAATATTTTCCTAAAACTCAAGTTACATATTTATAAAAATGATTATTATGACCTTAAGTTATTTTAGAAGCTTGCAAAACCTCTTTAACTGCTTTGAACTATGGTTAACAAGTTTTAAACCTTATGGTTTATTTGTCCCATTTTAACTCCCTTTAAATGTGGTTAAGATTCACACCCTTATGGACAAAGCATCTAACCTTGGTTTTTTAAACAAGAACATGTCCCTTTTTAACTCTTTTTAACTGTGGTTAAGATACACTAATCTTTGGGATTAAAGCATCTAACCTTGGTTTTTAAAAGAAAAAAAATTATCGTATCTCCTTTTACCTCCCATTAATTGTGGTTAAGATGAACTAACCCTTAGGGTTAAGCATCTAATCTTGGCTTTTAGAAAAAAAAATTGAAAACTTTAACGTGCCCTTTTAACTCCCTTTACCCGTGGTTATGATTCACTAACCCTTGGTATTAAAGTATCTAACCTTGTTTCTTAGATTTTTTTTAAAAAATTAACGTATTCCATTCAACAGCTTTACATGTGGTTAAGATTCACTAACCCTTAGGGTTACATTATCTAACCTTGGTTTTTAGATTGTTTTTAAAAAATTAACGTGTCCCTTTCAACTCCTTTTGCTTGTGGTTAAGATTCACTAACCTTAGGGTTAAAGCATTTCATCTTGGCTTTTTTAAAAAAAATTTAAAAACTTTAATGTGTCCCTTTTAACTTCCTTTACTTGTAGTTGAGATTCACTAACCCTTGGTTTTAATTTTTTTTTTTTTTTTTTATAACTTTAATGCGTCCCTTTAACTCCCTTTACCTGTACTTAAGATTCACTAACCCTTAGGGTTAAAGTATCTAACCTTGGTTCTTAGATTTTTTTAAAATTAACATGTCTCTTTCAACTCCTTTTACTTGTGTTAAGATTCTTTAACCTTTACAGTTAAAGCATATAACTTTGGTTTTTAGAAAAAATTAACGTGTCCAATTATAACTCCTTTTAACTATTGTTAAGATTTAATAACCTTTAGAATTAACCTTGAGTTTTAGGAAAATATTAAAAAATTAATAATAGGGATTAAAATTTATTAATTATAGTTCAAGAAGAGAAAGAGACTTTGTAAGGTTAATGGAGTCTCTTAAGGGCATAATAGTCATTTGCATAATAAATACGGACGGAAGTCTAACGAAACCATGAGTTGAGGTGATTTGCCTAACTGATGGAAAACACTGAGTTAATTTGCAAAATTGTTATACATAACAGTGTATTTGCAAAGCGGAAAGAATGCAACAACTTATATGCAAAAACCCATTTATTATTTGATTGATAATGGTACATATTTTTCTAATGTGACAGCATCCTATTGATTTGATGATAAGTTTCACGGGTGTGAATCCGTCCAAAGAAACCCTTAACGAACACGTGGCTGGCCCCTATGTGGTTGATGGAAGCAGTTAGGCAAGGATAGCCCCTATTTTCCAAACAAGTGGCACTACTCCATTGACCTAAGGTTTATACATGTATATACTTGCGTGACAATCGGGACCATAGTTGGACCCATTACTGGACAGCCCCTTGTGATGGGATCTTCCGACATGGGATTCTGATTAATTTGTAAAAATCTGTTGAAATGTATATATATTTTTTATAGCATTCCGAATGCATATTGAATTTATAAAAAGAAAAGAAAAAAAAGATCCCTTCTTTTGCATAGACTTATAAAGTCAGACACTTTTAATAAATTTTGTTCATTTTCTTTTAAGAGTTAGAAGTATAGATGCTTCATCTCTTGGTTTGCAATTTCCGTAAGCCGCTGCAAAATGAAGGATTTCAAATATCATTAAACAAAATGATAAGACTTGAGATCCTATATTGACCCAAATTTTTTATCAATTACCATAAATAATAAGGTGTAAAGTATCAAACTTTATAAGTCCAGCAAAAGAGGAACCTAATAGGAAGAAGGAAAGGAGCTCCATCCTTTAGATTTGCCTTTAAAAGGACATTTTGAGTCCGGTGAATTTTACCACAAAAGAGGAACCCCCAACACTTCCCAACATGGATGTTGAGAAAGTCTTCCACATGACAGGAGGGGCTGGGGATACAAGTTACGCCAGAAATTCGTCACTCCAGGTTCAATTCATCTCTCTCTCTCTCTCTTTCTCTCTCTCAAGAATAGTTCCAGAGCTTTTTCTGTTTATATGTTTCTCATATCTAAGTGTTTATTTTCCTCAGAAAAGGGCCTCTGATATGGTGAAGCACATAACTATGGACACAATTCAAGAACTTTATCACACACAAACTCCGAAAAGCTTAGGCATAGCTGATTTGGGTTGTTCATCAGGACCTAATACTTTATCGATTATCAAAGAAATGTTCGATGCCATCTATGGAACAAGTCGTAAGATCTTGCGTCCCACGCCGGAATTTCGAGTATACTTGAACGATATTCCCAGCAACGACTTCAACTCAATCTTCATGGCCTTGCCAGATTTCTACAAGGAGCTTAGAAAAGGAAGAAATGATGGGTCTACCTCCATTTTTATAGCTGGAGTTCCTGGCTCCTTCTATGGAAGGCTTTTTCCCAACAATAGTTTACACTTTATTCATTCCTCCTACAGTCTGCACTGGCTCTCTAGGGTCAGAACTAGCTTCATTTTCTTTCATTCATCATAAAATCTTTTATATCATCCAATCGTTTTAGAAGCCATCTCTTATTTTTGCTGCAGGTTCCTCCAGTGCTTTACGACGGGGAGGGCAAGTCAGTAAATAAAGGGAACATCTACATATCTGAATCCAGCCCTCCTTTGGTGCCCGAAGCATACTTCATGCAGTTCCAAGAGGACTTCTCATTGTTCCTCCAATCACGATCCGAAGAGCTGATCTCTGGAGGACGGATGGTGCTGATCTTGTTGGGAAGGAGAGGTCCGGATCATATGGAGAGAGGCAATGCTTTCTTCTGGGAACTGCTCTCACGATCCTTTGCCCTTTTGGTTTCTCAGGTAATTAATTATAATCATAACCCTTAAAATCTAAGATGTTATAGAAAGCCCTAAAAAGTAGAAATTGAAACTGTCTATACGCCCAAGCCCAACACTTGAATCAACAGCCCTGTAAAGATAAAACGTATGCTTCCACACCCACTATGAATCGAACCAAACTCAAAAGTAGGATTCAGACCTAAGACCTAATATAAGGTGGGTCATGGCATTTGCTTATGCATCATTTGGGTAGTTATGACGCTTAAAGACCGTACCAAATGATTAAGGGGCGTTTGGGAGAGTTACTTAGATTGGATTTAGAATAGAGTTGTCAATCTAAGTCTTTGATTTTCAATAGTTTGTTGAGGAGCGCTAGCCCTACTCTAGGTCCTTTTATACTCTCAACCCTGACCAACCAGGTGTCCCAAAAGTAACCTCTTTAAAGCACACGGTTTTTAAAAAGTTGGGACACATTGGTTGGCAGAAGGCTAAGACTGAGATTAGAAAAGGCGCGAGAGTAGGGCTAGCACTCCTCTAGGTTGTTTGGTACGTAATTACAAATATCTAATTTTTTTTTTATAATTTTCTAAATACGCCTATTAAGACTTTTTTTTTTTGTGAGTTTCCAATTATCTCTTCAATCAAAGCTCTGTTCATAATTACACTCTATTTCTCATCATTAAGTCTCTATTTGGGTTTATGTGTAGGGAGACGTTGAGGAGGAAAAACTTGACTCATATGACATTCATTTCTATGCTCCATCCAAAGATGAAATAGAAAATGAAGTAAGGAAAGAGGGATCCTTCACCATTGACCGTCTTGAGATGTTCGAAATAAAAGGGGATGACGAAGATGCTGCAAGTTATGGAACGATGGTGGCAATGACCGTTAGGGCTATCCAGGAATCTTTGATTAGCCACCATTTTGGTGAAGCAATTATGGACAGTTTATTTGAAAACTACGGCAGATTAATCGATGAGGAAATGGCTAAAGAAGATATTAAGCCAATCACTTTTATCATAGTTCTCAGGAAAAACGGTTTGAATTAGGAAAACAGCAATGAACCCATTTTCTGTTTGTACTAAAATCTGCATTGTATAATTGTCGTGTGAGTCCACAAGTTTAAATCCATTGAAAAACATGCAGTTCTTGTTAATTAAGATGTTTATGAATCCATTAAGGTTCAATCACTCTAGATGGAAGTTTGTTGCTTATGATAAAAGTCCCTACGTGTCCACTAACTCATCCGCAAATATGGAGTACAAGAACTCGAGGATGATTGACCTCTGATCGGTCATATCCTGAAATACAGCCCATCCTCGACTGACCCATATCTCCATACTATGGCCTCGGATTGTCTCTGGTGAAGCCAGAAAGGGCTTGTGTCGAGCAACCATAGAATAGGGGATCATGGCCCATGATTTTGACTTCTCCACCCGCCATATGACACATGGCGATAATGTGTTGAGATAAAGGGAAAGAGATACCAAGTGGAGGAAGTCAAAATCATGGGGAGAAAATGAAATGACTTTTCCCCTTTTTAACACCACATGTCCCTTATTCTATGGTTGCCCGAGAGCCCTTTCAGCTTTGCCAGAGAAAATCCGAGGCCCCAGACTATATTCCAAGACTGGCAGATGCAAAGCTTAGCCTTATACTAAATTTCTTACATCCAAGGGTTATAACAATCAAGGATTTTGCTAGTCCCACTCTCACATTTTGCACTCTGCCGTTTGGAGGTAAGAATAAAAAGATAAGGATATTGTGGTGGAGCTCACAACTGCATGTTATAAAATTCCTGTCTTCCTGTCCCAAAAGAGGAGAGTGCAAATAGTACTGGGAGGGGGGCACGGGTGGCAATGGGCCAAGTATGGGCTTGAGTTTTAGTAATTTTTTAATAGGCCAACCCCGATCCACGACACATTCATATAGGCTTTGAAGCCCGACTGCCACCCTAGGAGGGAGGGGCTAGCACTTCCCAACAATCAGATTTGGAGAAGAAGAAGGGCTTACACATTAGACTGGTGGGAGCATGAAAAGTCCCTAGCACAAGTAAGAACCTTGTGACTGGCCCTTGGGCCTTCTGGGCTCAATCATAAAATCTCTGTCTTTTACCTACCATAAAATTCTTGTCATTAACCTGGAAAGAAAATGCAATAGGGAAGAGTGGAGCGAATGAAACTCAGCAACCAAAAGAAGAATAAAAGTAAATTTTTAAAAATGTCATTTTGAGGGGGAGCTGCTCCACGCATGCTGAGAAGTGGAGCTCCCCTTTTTAGTATAAAGGCGTGACACTTTTGTAATTATGGAGAGAGTGATAAATTTATATTTTTCTCCATAATTTCAAGATTGTCATACCTTTACACTTAAAAAGGAAGGTTCGCTTTTCCTGTCAAGCAGAGCTTTGCTTTGTATTTAAATTATATTTGTAAGTAATAAAAATAGATGTCGCCTTTTTTAAGGATGCTACTACAAGCAGACCAATATTTACTAGTTATACATCAAACTTAAAATTACTTACAACACCTTTAATTAAAAGAACTTTGCTCTTGAGACACTCTTAGGGCAGAGACTATGCTCCCCACGGGATTTTAGGTGGGACCCATTTTCACATCATGGGCCCCACTTGAAATCCCGTGCTCAGGAGAACGGCTTTGGTGGTCTCGATCCTAAGATGGTCTCAGAAGCATTATCCTTGATTACATCATCATATTCTTCTTCTCTTATCCCCCTAACCCTTATGACCTCTCTTTTTTTTTTTTTTTCCTGTACAAGTCATACCGTTAGGCGGCACTCCGGTTAGTAGTGTTAGTATTGGATTGGTGGGTTACCCCCTATCTTTTGAAGTTTGGCATAGGGTGGACATTGCATTTGAAGCTTTGCATAGGGTCTCGGAATGAACTATTCCCAAAGGGGGAGACACACTGCCACTGTGACAAGCCTATGATGTCTTGTCACGTCTCTTACTTATGCTAATTTCATGATTAAACAATGAGGCGTGCCTAGTTGATGTTTAGATGAATGACAATTGTGCTTGAAAGTCTAGTTGAAATATACCCGGAACAAATCATTTTGCACTAATGAGTATTTGCCATTTTTTTTTTAACTCAAATGAAATCAACAATATATTTTAAGAGATCGAGGTGACTGGAGTTTCGGTTGCCTCATACCTTTGGATTATCTCCGGCAAGGACAATAGAAGATTTAATACCCCGGCGGCAACTCGCCCCATTGTTAAACTCAAATGAAAATCAACTGGAATTTGAGTTGCTCTTCCTTTCGCAATCAATGTTTTGTGCCTCATACTACAAAGTTGCTACTTGCAAAATATTCCGGTCATTATTAATTGCCTCATACTATTGAGTTGTTAGGGACAAGAGGTGGCAAGGGATGCTGCTTTTCTGAGTCTTTGAGAGAGGAGGGAGAAGAATATGATGGGACTCAAAGAAATAAAAACGGATTCAATAAAAGGTTAAGTTCCGTGCTTCACATGTGCAGAGTCTCAGTGTGGTCTCGACCCTTTACGGTATCACTAGCTTTTCCCCATTTTTCATTTTATTGTGTAAAAAATTGTTCGTGATGTGTCTTAATTTCATTGATTCTTTTTAGCCCTTAGGTTACAAACTACAAAAAACAATTCTTGCGGAGCTTCACTCTAGTGGAGCTATCAAAATATCATGTTAGAAGTTTAGCACTAAGGAGATCATGTATAGCGTGGCATATACGTGGGCTGCTTTGGAAGCTTACTTCTCCTACCACAATGACGATAGCGTCCACTCAAATAAGCCACTAATTTCTCTTAGTGGGAAAGCTTATAGTAATTAAATAATAATAAGCTGTCGGCCAAACTGCAATTCCACTGCACACTCCACAGTACACGTGGCTTCTTCTTCAACCGTTACCGGAATCTCATGACTCATGACTGTTGTAGCGGGTACTTATTAATTAGTATAAATTACAATCTCAGACCTATCAGATTCCGTTCAATTGAGAATCAGAAATGTTTACTATTCTCTCTGCTTGTCTCCATCTCTGTACAGTGCTTCTCATCTTCCTCTCCTTGTTTCGCATCGTCACCTTATTATGGTATCGTACGAAATCGACGGCTGAGATTCCTCCGGGAAGTCCGGGATTCCCTTTGATCGGAGAGACACTAGAGTTTCTGGCCGCTAACAACAGTAGCAAAGGATTCTATGATTTCGTTCGAATTCGACGTCTCCGGTAATTTCATTTTTTATTTGCATGCATTAGCATACCCTCTTATATGGTGTATAGTCTGATTCTGAGTACATATCATTTTCTATTTAGAGCTCATTTGGCATGAGTTATGTTGATTCTCTGTTTCCAGAACCGATTCAATTCTTAGATTTTTCTCTACTCCCATAATTGATTCATTATGATTCAGTTCAGATAATTGAAAATAGTTACTCAAAAAGTAACAGAAATAATAGAATCACGTTTGGATGGGTTGGGTGGCTATGGTGCTAGCTAGTGAGGGTGGTAATAGTGTGTGGGTGATAGTGGCCATGGTGAGAGTGAGTGGGGGGGTGCTTGAGGGTGTGTTGATGGTGGCACCGGGTGGCCGCAGCAAAGGATGGGGGTGGAAGGTGGGGCTGTGGTGGGAGAAAAGAATAGGGAATTGGAAAAGTAGTACTGATGAGACCTATATAAAAAAAACTTGTTTAATTCTAACAAATTTATGTGTTCCTACTCTTAAGAGTGGAAAACTATTCCCAATTGGGCCATTTTGGCGGTAATTCTCTCATTCTAAAAAAAAAATTCTTATAAGTTTTGATCTTTATAATCATTATGTGCAGTGATCAACATGGTAACTATCAATCAGGAATTCATTATGAAGAAAAGAAACAATTGAATTACATTAGAGTAAATAAAAAATTTAAATTATTGAAAGTATTAAATATGATTATATTCATGAACACATTTATAAATATCATACAATATCAAAAGTTGTATTATGTTACGTAAATCTCATCAATTTCCACGCTTAACTCATTTGTTTTATACGCATTTCTTAGGATTGATTCTAAGAAGAGAATTTTATTTTTGTTCCGTTAAAATTTTTCTAAAACGGTGCGATTCCTAGAATCATTTCCTAAAAATGAGTTCTTAAACGCGTTTACACCATTTTTATTCTCGAGATAAGAAAAATGTTCCCAGAGTTTCTTGTTTAAATAAAAAAAAATTGTAGGTGCTAACAATTTTGGTAAGATGTGAACTTATCCAACTTTTCAGGGTTCCCATCAAGGAGGACTTTGTAGGGGATTTGGGCTTGATTTTCTTTACTCATTTGTAGTTAGTTATTAAGTTATGATATTAACTACGAACAGGAGCTTGGTTGAAGAGATAACCAGAGCAACTAAAAAAACCTTATGGCATGGGTATTTTGATAATTGTAAATATAAAATAAAAATATTTCTGTCAATTAAAATTGTTTTCTATAATTTCCAAACTGCCCCTGTCAAGGGTATTTTGATAATTGCAAATATAAAATACAAATATATCTGTCAATTAAAATTATTTTCTATGATTTTCAAACTGCCCATGTCAAGGCATTTTTTAGGTTGCTCAGTATCTTTTCAACCGGAGCTCCTATTCATAACAAATCTCTTACTTTATAGATGAATTTAGAAAAACACATGTTCCTATTTGTTAGATTTTGAGTTTAAGTTTAAACAGTATTTTATTTTAAATATAATCGATTAAAAGTTTAAATATGAAACAGAGCTATACTTGAAAATGACGAGACTCCTTATTTCAGTGTAAATACAGTGGAAGCTTAGTGTAAAAAGGGGAGCTCCACTTCAACATTTTGAAGTAGAGCTCCGGCTCAAAATTCATCTCTTTACAAATAGTTTAAATACAAAGAGGAGCTCTACTTCACAACAATGAGCAGAGCTCCGTTTTTACACTATCACAGTGGCAATCTTGTAATTATGGTGTGTTACAAAATTGCCCCACCTCTTTTAGAGATTACAAACGTGTCACAGCCATAGTGTAAAAAGGGGAGCTCAACTTCACGTAAAGCAATGCCCCGCCTCGAAAATAATCTCTTTTACAAAAGAATTCTATTATGATCACAAGATTGCCATTCGAGTAACCCCATAACCCACGAAGTTGAGCCGGCTGTACACTCCAAACTGACAATCAACCAAATGCAAGGCACAAATATAACAAATTTCCTCGAGTTACATTTGCATGATATTCATCACATGCACGAGTTGACTGAAAATTCATAGATTGTCTTTAGCTGCTACAAGATTGGAGTTCCATGGAATATGGATATACAAAAAAGAACCAATCCTATTGAAAAGGCAACTCGCACCAAGCAGCGACATGTATGTACCACTTAAAAAAATTGGGGGCATTACTTAACAAAGATCCTTGTAATTTCCCTGTCACAGGTATGGAAATTGTTTCAAGACCAACATATTTGGAAAGACCCATGTTTTCATTTCGAGCACCGAGTCAGCAAAAACCATTCTTAGCAATGATTTTGTGAGTTTCACAAAAAGATACATACAATCCATTGCAGAGCTAGTTGGAGATCAAAGCTTACTTTGTGCTTCTCAGGAACACCATAAGTTAATCCGAAACCGTCTTCTTGATTTGGTCTCTACAACTTCAATTTCATTGTTTATCAGACACTTCGATGAACTCGTAGTAAATACTCTCAGTGTCTGGGAACAGAGAGAGGTTGTGGTTGTCCTCCACGATGCACTGAAGGTTTGTTTATCACTATATCAGCATTGTTCAACATAGTAAAGTACTTAGATTCTTTTGCTAGTTAATCTTATGTATTTGTTGCAGATGACCTTTAATGCTATGTGCAAGATGTTGATGACTTTAGAGAGTCCAGATGAACTTGAGATGTTGCAGGAGGACATTGCTCAAGTTTGTGAAGCAATGTTGGCCTTCCCCTTGAAGTTACCCTGGACTAGATTCTATAAAGGCCTCAAGGTAATCAACCAATTCCACAGTAACTTCTTTTTGTTATTTTTTGGGTATTTTACTAACAAAGCTAAGAATTAAAAAAAAAAAAAAAACTTAAAATCATTCACTTAACGGGGAGCCAGGCACGGAAAAGAGTCATGAATAAACTGCGGAAGATGATAAACCTAAGAAGACAAGGCTTAGAAGAACATCATGAAGATTTCCTACAATCCCTTTTGGCAGAGGAGAAATCATCTGGTGATGATGCCCCATTACTCACAGATTTACAAATCCAAGAGAATATCTTAACAATGATAATTGCAGGTTAGATACCCTTTTGAAACTTGTTTGAATATAAAGAAATGATGAAAAGCTTGATGTTCAATGTTCATAGTGGAAAATGAAATATGCAGGTCAGGTGACTACAGCAAGTGCAATGACATGGATGGTCAAGTACTTGGATGAGAACCAAGAGGTCCTAGAGACACTCAGGGTAAGTTGAAGAAAGATTAAGAGTTGTATGTATATTCTCTCATTCACAGTCTCATTTAATCATGGTTTCCAAGTGAAGCAAATGTCACTGTGATACTTCCTTGATCAGGCTCAGCAACTCCGATTAGCCAAAAAAAATCTGCTTGGGTCATCTCTTACACTTGAAGATCTTAATGAAATGCCCTATGCTTCTAAGGTAATCCACATATACAATAAGCTTTTGGCAGACATAGTATGTCTTGAGGAAATACTACATACAACTTCAATCCTCATTAATTGAGGCCATAAAAATCTCTTGTCAATGGGCTGGACTCGGACTGGGCCTATTCAAAAGGAAAGTCCAAGCCTGGCCTATTGACACCCCTAAATTGAGCCTAACCATCATATTCACATCGAATGGCAAAACTTGGGTTTGGGTACATAATGTGTCTCGACAAATTTGGTGGGTATTGTTGTTAGGGCATTCAATCACACAATTTTATTGCCGTTTTCTTTTGAAAATTTGAAACCCATATTCATGTAATGTAAGCAGGTTGTTAGAGAATCATTAAGGATGGCATCAGTGGTACCATGGTTCCCAAGAGTAGCACTCCAGGACTGTGAGATCCAAGGTTGGTTTGCACATCTTTTTTGTACTCTTGATGAGTATGTACTCCTTAGTTCAAGTACACCAATAGATTATCCTCCAAATTGGTGTGGTGTTAATCCAGAGGACCATCCAAAGGTGTGGACCTAAGGAGGACGTACTCCTCAGGAGTATTCCATCACTTCCTACTCTCAAGACGAGGCGATGCTCTTGTTTTTTGATAGATTAGTCTTTTTCTTCAGTAACAAGGATGTGAGATTTTTTTCCACAGGCTATAAGATAAGGAAAGGATGGATAGTAAACATAGACGCTAGATCAATACATCTTGATCCTACACTATATCATGACCCCACCTACTTCGATCCTACACGGTTTGATGTAAGTTTCTTCACAGGAAATGACTGATAAGAACATTTGGGTGTACCTGATTTACACCATATTGCAAAATCCGAAGGTTTTTTTTTATATGGTATTTGGTCTTATCACTATCAGGATGAATCGAAACCATACAGCTTCTTAGCGTTTGGAACAGGAGGCAGGACATGCCTAGGGATGAACCTGGCTAAAGCCATGATGCTCGTCTTTATCCATCGTCTCATCACCACTTACAGGTTAGTGTCGTGTTTTTTTGCTATTCACAGGACTGGTCCAAGGTTTTGGACCCGAATCCACTATGGGTTTGGTTTGGGTCTGTAAATGGACACCCTACTAGGACTCTAACTATATGGCATCTACCTATAGTAAAAGGTGTTTCTTACAATCTAACACTACATTAATTTCATTATCTGGATCAATGGTAGCTTTATTTGGATCATATTAGGCCGACAGTTGATTCTACCTGTTTACGGTTGGTGGTGATATTGATCAGGTGGAAGGTGATCGACCCGGATTCAAGTCTAGAGAAAAGGGCACTTTTCACAAGATTAAGAAGTGGGTGCCCAGTTCGTGTGACCCCTATTACACCAAAGAATACACTTGCTTAAACATAATGCCACGGCGATAGTTAATTAACGGTATGGGTTTGATTGGTGTTGAATTTATTTTATGGGGAGAATGGACACAGCTCTGCAAAGTGGACGACATAACATGGTAATCTTATCTCAACAATATATTTAGATGATTGGATAATTAAATCTTGGATTAGACAGCGTTTACCGAATTTGTAAAACGCGTCATAATCACATGCCTACTAGAGTCTATTAAAATGTGTACGGTTTCTATTGTGAGTATGTACATGAATGGATATTTAAACGAGGATTAAGCACTCCACGCTGATTTTCAAACCAATTTAAAAATCGGATTAGGGTACGTACAGCTTCATATTCCTCTAAAAAAAACTGATCATTATATGCAGTTTAAGTGTGTAATCTGTAGCTTTGTAGAGTTCTTTCTTTGAAGAATATGGAAATGCAGATTAGCTGGATCAATGATAACAATATATAATAATGTTTTGAGATATATGAACTGGGTAGGTTTTGCCCCCACAATCTGAGAATCACATTGACCTGGTTCATAAATAGGCCAACTATCTAGCCTCCATTGACAGTACAGGTAGTTGTAGGTAGGATGCCCCTAAGACATACCTTTCGTTGTACAGATAAAGAAAGGAGATAATGCTATTTTTAGGTAGAGGAAAGGACAATTTTATCTAGGAGGGGGACCTGTTTGTTGGATAATGTACAGATGGATGATGCAACTACATTTACCCATTTTCATAGCGAGCTATATACAATTCTCTGAATTAGAAAATGGTGGATGGGTGTTTAAGCTATTCTTAAATCAATAAAACCATTTTCCCCTCAAAAAGGCCATGGACACGTAATGGATCTTGAAGTGCTATTTCTGCATCTGTTATTCACTTATTCTGGCACAAATAATTTTTTGTTCTTAATTGAAAGCAGTTTGAGAAGGTTTCATTGTCCGAAATTAATTTTTAATTTCTAGACACACATATTTATCAGCATCAAGTTGGCAAAAAGAACCAAATTCCTGTTGACCTATCCTACACAAATCATCAAAAGCTTTTTACTTGTTTATACTCTTTTTTTGGTGGAAGGTCGAGAATTACTTGTACTTTATTAATCCGAGTCATTATGTCAAAGGAAGTTTCAAATGTGTTCTTAAGAGTGTAGGGTGAGCCAAGGAACCCCCACATGCAAATATATCATAGAGGGCTGGAACCCAATGGGAGAGAATAGACACCTAATTAATGTGAGGACAAACGACAGAGACACCAACTTTGACTCTTGAGCATTTTCTCAGTGTCCTCCATTTTAGAAAGAAATACCTGTTTTGAGTGTAACCAACTATTGTTTTTCCTCAAAAAAAAAAAAGAAAATCTCTTGTTCAAGTTGTTAAAAGGCCATGCCTCTCCAACCACATGACCTATATAATAGCAAGTGGGTGAGAGCCCTAGTTTAAAAATACCCATATGATTGAGGGGGTGTGTATGGCTAAAATTGAGGTTTTTCTTTCTTTCCTTTTGAAATAATAAATGAGTTTTCTTCTCTTCTTCTCTCCTTTCCTCTCTTATTTGATTTGATTTTTTGGATATAGAGAAGTATATGACTAGAGTGAAAATAAAAATGGAATTGGCCCCCTTTATATAGACGAGTGTCATAGTTGGTAGATGGGCACGTGTGGTTGTAGTACTCCATCTCCTATGAGGCATAGCATTTGGTTCCTTTCAGTGTCATTCATCATTGATGGCTCAAATAGGCAAAAACATTGATATAAAGCAACAACATTATTTTTCATGCTTTACACAACAATATTATTTTGATGAATGATACTAAATCAAGTAAAAATTCTAATTCCATTTTACTATTTTGCTAATATTCTTATTTATTATTTTTAGCCTGATTTTTTTTCCAATGTAATACAACCATAGTAGCAAATGGTAGTGTGATACATCAGAAAATAAACTTTTTTTTTATGGGTAGAAAAAGCTTCTATTCACAAAAGCATATTTGATTTCAGTTGTGTTATTAATAACAAACTTCACATGGCTTAGGAAATGTTTCCATGTTTCAGTTTTTTCAATCATGCACAAATAAAATTAGAGACTAAAACCCTGAACTTTGCCTGATGGTTTCTGTCGCCTGAACATACTTTGTGTAATGGAGAAGTATCGATTGGGATAAAAAGGGGAAGGAAACATAGCATTCGCCCACACCATGTATTGTTGCGTCGTGCCCATCAAAACAATGGGGAGTGGGGTTAGCCTCTTTTGAAATTAAAAGGAGTGAGGCCTGGGGTAGTGCACTGTATCATTCTTCATTTGATTGAAAGTAATTAATTTGTAAATTAGTATAATTAACTCTAAAAAAATCATCAGATTAATACTATTAGTTCTATTCCATTTGTCAATTGTAGTGAAATATGTGAGAAATTCAAGAAATTTGCTGTAACGGTTACTATCCTTCTTGACTGTATTTCGTTGTTTTATAACTTTACCTTTAATTAGTGAAGCGATGCTAGCCCATTAGTAGTGTGTGCATAGCACCAATTGTTTTGTCCGGGATGCAGCTCTAATAGATACTAAGAATGCAATCAATATATATATATATAAATGTTTCACCCAAAAAAGAAAATATATTATTATGATACAATAATTGGGTATAGAGGAAATTACAATTTTGGTCCAATAGGGATTGGGATTTCTGGTGGTTAACCCCATTTTAAGTGGTGGTGATGTTGCCTTAAAGTATCAATGCCCTTTTCATTGTTTTAGGCACATAGACATTAAAATATAGGGTCTTTGCAGAACCATCAACCACTAATCGCTACATCAGTTAGATTGTGTTGGGCTGGTGGCCAAAAGAATCCAAGTACAAAACTAGACTTGTCCTAATCTCATAGATATATTAAATTAAAAACAAATTCAATCCCACTATTACTAGTTTTGGAGTTAAATTGCTTTTCCAAGTAAATGGGCCCCATCCATTGCCATATGACAGCTTGTAAGCAGTAGATGGGAAAGAAAAGACAGACTCCAGAGACAAAGATATTATTGCAGGAAAAGAGACATCCGTTTGTATTAATTTAGTGTTATTTTTTCTTTCTTTTTCTCACAAATATATTTAAGGTTGAAATTTGTATACCTTAATCCAGAAGCATTCCAGAAAATTAAACATTTCAGTGGATAAAAAGAACTCTTTCCCTTTAACAATATACTAGTAAGGTTTATTAACCAAGTGATATGGATGGAGGAGCCTTCTTTATTGCTCTTTTTTAAAACTTCTCCAATTGATAATTGATGGATAAGAGTAAGCTTCTATATTATAAACAAGTACTACGAATATGCATTACTCATTCCTTAGGCATCGGCACCCACCAATAAGAACCCAACTAGCTAAGGGATTTTTTTTCTTGTTTTTTGAGTGGGTGGTGGAGGAGGGGAATGTTTTGTGGACTGGGCAAGCCGAATCCCTATCTACATTGATCTATGTCTCCCTTTTCAATACCCACTAACTATGGTTAAGATTCGCTCACCCTTAGAGTTCATCAATTTAATCTTGGTTTCTTAAAAAAAAATACTTACCTTAATTTTTTTTAAGCTTAGTTATAGTTTTTTAAAAAAAAGTGTTAAAAGAGACACATGGACCAGTCCGGTAATCACTATTTTTTTTCTTAAACAAGAATCCCTTGGCCCATTCCAACAACAGAACTAAAAGAGAAAAGAAAAGTGAGAAATTAGAAGAAAAGGAAAGGTCAATACATGTACTTGAAGAGAATATTATATCTTTACTATTATAATGCGAAAGGAGTAGCCTGATTTTTCTAAAATTCCCAAACTACCTTTATATAAAACAAACTTTGATTTAATGTTTTACTTTAATTCCCAAACTACCCCTTGCTCATCTATCAATTTAAATAATAGAATTACAACCAATCCTGGTTGAACTTGGGGAGAGTTCAATCGCACCTGCGGGTTAACAGGTGTCCCTTTTAATTCCTATTAACTGTGATTAACTCCATCCCCATGCTCTCACGTGCATCAGTGTATATATGTATATATATATATATATATATATATATATATATATGAGAGAGTGAGAAAAGTACTAGTGGTAACTTTGGTAAATGGTAATATAGTAGTTCATTTAGCATCCCATTAGAGAGAATCCATAATCCATCTCTTGGTATAGTTAATTATAAGAACCCGAGTATTAGAAAGGGAAAAAAAAAAAGAGTACACTAAGGGGGTGTTTGGATCGAATTTTATTACCCATAATCAATGTAATAAGAATAAATTGTATAGAAATTAATTGTCAAATAGTCACTTTCACAAATAATAGTGTTTAAGAATACCAAGTTCAACCCCAAACACTATTATTTGTGAAAGTGATTATTTAACAATAAATTTTTACATACAATTGTTATCACAATTGATTCTGGATAATAAAATCTGATCCAATCGCTCCCTAGTATATCTAAATTAAAAATCACTTCTCCTTGGGGATTAGAGGGTTAATAAGACAAAACTTCATCAGACATTCAAAACTATCACCATTTAATTTAAAATTAGTTCTAAACTGTATTCGAAAGACTGTTGCTTAAGCAAAGTCAGATGATTCGGGCAGTGGGGACGAGGTGTAATGGTGCTATAGAAAAAACATGGTGTGAGGATTTTGAGCCGGTGGGGACGAGGTGTAATCGTTCTACAGAAAAAACATGGTGTGAGAATTTTGATTATATTTCATCCTACCACAAGGCGACTTCATCAAGGGGAAAGCTGATCTAATTCTCTTTAAAAATCAGTTAATACCCATGAAGCATCTTCAGATCTCATAATTTTCCCAAAACTGAAGAAAGAAAAATTGTTCTTTTTTGTTGTTATTATATGTGGAAAAATTTTCAAAGTCCTCAATCAAAACTTGCCTCGCAGCAGATCTGAAACTAATCGTTAGTTCTCAAATCTTCAATCAAATCAATCTTGCTAAAAATAGAGATGTGTTGGTTAAAAATAGAGATGTGTTGGTGGATTAGTCGAGGACAAGCACATTTTTTGTTTTTTTGATGAACAGGGCGAGCACATTCAGTGTATGAGTTAAATATGACTCCCTACCCTTAAACCCATCAAAGAATCAAAATTCCCAGTTTCAAACCACATTCATCCCTTACAAAAGAAAATCAAGAGATTGGGACATCCACATGATCAGAAACTTTTTGGATTGTCTCCTCATTGATTTCCTCCTCCAGCATAACCATCTTTAGCATTATGTAGTAGTCTCGAGATTTAATTTTGTGGGGAAAAAAAATGGAGGGACCCTT
Source organism: Tetracentron sinense (assembly GCA_015143295.1). NCBI lineage: Eukaryota > Viridiplantae > Streptophyta > Magnoliopsida > Trochodendrales > Trochodendraceae > Tetracentron > Tetracentron sinense. The sequence goes on along the minus strand of CM026556.1, from coordinate 43,942,678 downwards.
GGTGTGGGGTCTTAACATTTTTCTTTGTTTTCTTTTTTATTATTATTATTTAGAATGGCTTTGTGGGGTGGGACTTTGGAGAACCATTTGTTGCAAGGTATATTCATGACACAACCCCATAAAAATTTCGAATACATTCCTCTCTCTCTTTTTCCTTACCCCATAAGAAACCCTATCCATAAACGAACCTAGCTATTTGGCCCGAGTCTCCCAGTTAGCTCAAAGCAACAGCCCAGATGGGTGGGGCAATCTAATTGATTTTGATCAGACGGTCCACATAGGTGGGTCTTGATATTTACTCCTCTTGTGAATATAGACCTTTTAGTAAAGGGCAAACAAATTTAAGAATAATTAACAGTAGCCAAGAGGCAAAATCCCATGGATTTCTTCCTCATTTTCGAAGTATTTAACACTGTACATCCATTGGATTATGAGAACATTAAAAAGGAAAATAAAATCGCGATGGATTTTTCTTACAGCAGAGATATCTAATTTATTAATTTTATTTATGACTGGGCTTCAGCTATGGTTGGGAAGAACGATAGCCAACGATTCTTCTCTGTGAAACCTGACCTGCCTCGCAATGAAACCCTCTATCTTGCGCCGGAACTCCTCATTACTCATGGTATTGGTATCCTCGCGATATGACATTTCTGCCGGATACTCGCCGTGATTCATGATTTTCCAGCATTTCTCCGTCTCCGACCGTTGGAACTTCTCGTACATCTCACGCTTCAAGTTCTCCGACTGACTCCTCCGGTAAATCTTCGTATCCGGAGCTGTATTCGTGACCGTAGTAACTATATCTGGATACGATGGAGTAACCGTATTTTCCTCACATACGATTTGCTTGTCCTCGTACACGATCTCCGCGAGCTCTGACGCCGATGCAGGACCGTCTGTGCGAAACTTGTCGTGCTTTACCTTGTTCTCGACGAACTCGCCGTAGAAATCACTTCCGGCATTGTTTCCGGTAGTGTTTGGACTGGAAAATTGGCCGGATTTCGCGAAGAGTGTGATGACGATCGCGTTTCCAACTAAGAAAACGAAGCGAGGGCTGACGAGGACATCGAAGAGGTCCCGAAAATAGTCGCCGGAGATTTTGACTGCGATCGGTAATCTAGCGGAAAGCCAAGAGAGCAAGATCAGAACCACACATACCTCGACTAGCCGTAACAAGTTCGCAAACTTCCGAAGACGACGATACCTCAGCATCGCGTTTGCCTTCTCAACTTTAACGTTATCGGTTTCGAACGAATCCATTTGCAGGAGAAATACAGAGACCGAGAGATCGATTGACGTTTTGCTTTTCCTAGAGGAATTGAATGAGAGAGAGAGAGAGAGAAACCGAAAAAAAAATTGCTATCAAGAAAAGGGAACCGAACGGATTTCACGGCACCGTTTAGCTAGAATTAAAGATTTATTGTCCTCCGAACCGTTTCTCGAACTAGATCGAGCTCTGGTTTGCCGCTATAGTTTCGAGTTTGGACGCGAAGAACAGACAATTCGGAGCTGATACGGATATTGTTTTGCTCTTTCTTAATCGGAGATCACTCAAATGAGGCTTGATTACGGACCAAAGCTTCGGTATCGGCCGTTCTTAGGCTACTTTTCAAAGCGGTTACCACTGAGATTTTATCTGGTTACTAGTTTGGAAAAAAAGAGCAAAGTATGAAGAAATTTCGCACTGAATTTGAAGGAGTGCTGAGATAAGAAAGGAAATGGAGATCTGAGATGAAAATCTGGAAGAAAAGGAAAGATTGTTGTATACAGTGAGCTACAGCTCTATTTTTGTTTTCCCTCTTTTGCTGGGCTTTTCGAAGGCAATTCAGAGAACTGAACCGTTTCGGAAGAGCAAAGTCTCCCTTTATAGCCTTTGGAAAATTCTTATTATGGCACAGGATTCTCTCGAGTTCGAACCCCTGGAGGTCGCCACGTGTCTCCTTTGACACCTCTTAACCATGGGTAAGGTTCACCCACCCCTTGGTTCATCTACCCATCCTTGGTTTTTTTTATATATATTAATTATTAATTTTAAAATTAAAAAAACTGCTTTTAGAGTTTTTTAATATTAAAAAATGTTTTTAATTTTAAAAAAATAATTCATATTTAAAAAAAAAAACCAAGGATGGGTAGGTGAATCCTAGGAGTGGGTGAACTTTACCCATGGTTAAGGGGTGTCAAAAGTGACACGTGGCGACCTCTAGGGGTTCGAACTCGAGAGATTCTCTCTAGTTCAACTCAAGAGGATCCTGAGCTTTGATTATTTATACTAACGGGTGACACGTGCGATGCACGTGAGAGTGAAGGGAAGGAGTTAACGACACCCGATTAAACTTACTAGTTGCACTTGCGATGCATGCGAGAGTGAGGGGAAGGAGTTAACCATAGTTAATAGAAATTAAAAAGGGCATGTCTTAACCCACGGGTGTCATTGAACTCTCCCCAAAGATCAATTCTGATTGGCTTTGATTCTAAATTGATAGATAGCAAGGGGTAATTTACAAATTAAAGAAAAATATGAAATCAAAGGCAAGTGTAATTTGAGAATTAAAGTAAAATATTAAATCAATGTTTTTTATATAAGGATAATTTAAATTTTCGCAAAAATCATCTACACATGCTCTCGGATTTTATAATAGTCAAGATAAAGATTTTCCATTTCACAGGAAATTTAACCCTGTTAGTCGGGGAGCCTCGCAGATGCTAGCGTGGCATCACAATTTTAAGATGAATTGATCGCCGCGCCATACGAGGAATTGGACCTCGTGAGTCTCGTGACCATAGCTTACACAGTTGCACGTGATCAGATACTGCGTTGGTGCGATGGTCTCATGGTAGGGACAATATGGTCTTTTAAGGAAGATCGGATCACAGTCAATCCGATTGAAATTTCTCCGAGTTCTAACACGTATCCCTTAACTCTTATTAATTGTATTTAAGATTCACTAATTCTTAAGGTTCAATAAACTAACCTTGTTTAGATTGCTAAACCAGAATAATTAATAAATCTTAATCATAATTAATAAAGATTAAAAAAGACGCATGTTGCCTTGTTGGTATGAGTATGATTGAACTCAGGAAAAATTCAGTGGCAATTGACGTCTCATTTTAAAGACATTCTTGGATGTGGGGGCGAAACTATAATGAAATGACACGGGATCGTCTCTTGTTGGTGCTAGCGAGAAAACCACCAGCACCCGATCTAAATGCGCCACGTCTTCCAATCAAAGTGTTGGTTTGCATGCAAACTCCTTGAACTCCTTGATAGGTGGGCATAGCCGCATAGGAGGAGTGTGGATCTGAGTGGTGTTGGTGGTCTCCTCTCCAGCACCAACTTGGGGATGGAAATACCGCGTATCAACCACGTACGTATACTATCCACGTGGTTCTCAAACTCACTCTTTGGGAGAATTATTGACGAGTTAATACACGAGTTGGGAATTTAACGCAACCGAGAAAGATAGGCATGACAAAGGAACTGTCAGACACGCGACCAAGTCTCTCTGTCCGTCCGTACACGATCTCCTTCGATTTTGGGAAATGCTAGTGAGACCGCAAAGGTCCATACCACACTTGTAATGAGTGGATCTTAAAAATATAAATTCAGATTAATGAAAATTTTGAGATCCGCTCATCACATGTGCGGTCTCGGCCCTTTACAATCTCAGTAGTAAAGTCTTCGTTTTTCCACAAATTCATTTCCCATGGAAATATAAAATTTTCATTCTCCCGAACCATTTGTATAACCATATTTTATGAATTAGCCTAGACATACTCCCAAAGTGTACTCCCATTTATAATCTCAAATCCTAACTATTGATCTCAATTATTAAATGGTTAGATTAAAATTGATGTGACATTAGAAAAGAATATTTAAATCTTAATCCTTAGTGATTGATCATAAATGATTAGGATTAGAGAATATAATTGGGAGTACCTATACACTTACTCTTTTTTTATTCCTCGCCATATGTCAAACCATTTACTTTTCTACGGATAATATAATTAATATAAACAAAATAGAATTAACAGAATACCTAGTCGCTTCCTTCTGCACTCTTTCATATTTTTAAGAACAATCACTAAGCATTGTATTATGGAAAATGGTTAGCTTACCCGCGGTTTCATTAATGTAACGACATGGTGGTCCTCATTGGTCTTCCACACCACTTCTTAAAACTCATGCGGTTAAGATTCAACTACTCCTAAGATAAAGCAATCCAACCTTAATTACTTTCGAGAAGAAAAAATTAAAATCTTAACTTTAATTTAATTAAGTTTAACTAAAGTTAAATGGAATTAAAAGGGAGACTAGACTTTAATAGAAGACCTACCGGGGGTCTTCTAATCGCTGCTCACCCTACTTTTGCGCGCGTGCAGTATCTGAGCTAGCTCGGTCGGACTGCACGACGTTAGACTGCCCACATTTAGATGGATAGGGAAAGACATTTTCCTTATTTTCCATTTCTTACCCTTACCTTTCCTCCAAACATACCGAAATTAATCACATTATAAAAAAGGAAAGGAAAAGTAAAATGAGAAGGCTCGCTAAGGTTTTTGCATTTGAATTTAAGGGATTTCTTTATCAAAGATTTCTTATATATTCTTTTTCCATTTTCACCGGAAATGCGGAATAACAAGAAATATCTCATTGATTAATTACGAATATAGACCACCCAACCGTTTTTTGTTTTTATCTCCAATTTCATAAAGGAAAGAAAAGGAACAAAGAGATATTTTTCTTGCTTTTGTTGAAGTGTGCATGGTTGGCGGACGGATCCCGAAATCCCCGGTACCTCCCTACTCACTTGACTTCAACAAGACCTGTAGATGAATCATGACCATTCACCCCGAAATGTTCTGGAAGTTATCTAAAAAATTCTATAATGAAATTCCCAGCTGTCTCATACGTGGATCATTTCTTGTTTGAAATTTCTCTAGCTCAATGGTTGATAAATACAGTTTAAAGGCATACGCCACTCGGAAGTAGTTGGAGCTCGACTCGTCAAAAGTTTCGTTCAAATTTATTTATATTTCATAAATAAGCCGTGCTTAGAGGATTATGTAATATAATTTTTTCTCTATATTCTTTATATCCCACAATTAAGGGAAGGGAGAGATTAAGGTTAGGTAAGGTGATGTTTGATTGTTGAAATTATGTCGTGTTTACAAAAGGAGGAGCCGTTTGGATAATGGCCAAGAAAAAAGGTAATGTGGGTCTCTCTAGGGTTTATATGGGACACTCCAACATATGTATGATAAGCCTTCTTATCATAGATACGCATGTCCAGGGTTTTATTCCTTTCATAGGTTCTTTCATTCATTATTTAGTGTGCACATCCCAATTACAAATTTATCGAAGCCCATGCTTGAATTACATAGAGGAATTCAATGAGGTGTAGCTAGGCATGCTTGGGATTGGGCATTGGTGCATGAGCACGTTTGCTTGCACGTGTGTGTTTATGTGCCACGAATGCTTGTTCCGCTATGTGGGAAGCAAATCGTATGTATTCTTACCTGTGATCATGAGTTTGGAAGGTCAGGATCAAATCGTCTATACCAATTTAACAACGGTAACACCTGTTGAAGAGTTCCTGGCCTTCAATAACTCTGGCCATGGGGGTAGAACTCGGGGATGAATACTGACGATATGGCTCCTCTTATGTGTGTCTGCATTCACTTATTTATGTAAACTAGCATCCACTCGAGGGCTTTTCTAATAATTGTGTATATATATATAAGTAGCCATGTTTCATGTTAATAGAATTTTCCTACCACCCGAAAAATGAAAGGAAGGCATAATTTTCTACGAGATTAACTACAAACATGAGTTTTGGTTCTTGAGATGAACAGAGCTTCCCAAAATATGTCTAATCCCTAAGCATATTTTTAGAATTATATAAAAGTACGTTGTTGTATTTATAATTTTCAAATTACCCTTGTTTTCTCTTGAACTAAAACTCCTAGTTAAAACTCTTTTTTCTATCTTTTATCAATTCAACCAAGATTAAGCGGCAAACAAAAGCAAAGTACACCTAATTGTACTTAATACATGTAAAGTAAGTATATAATACATATGAGAACACCAGTGAAAGAGTCCATATAAATGACTAAAAAATCTAGGGACAAAAGAAAGAAGGCCATTAAAGCTTTGCTTTTATGGCATTCTAATTAGTGAAAGTAAGAAAGCAATACAAAAAGGCAAGCCATATATTAGGTCGAAGTAGGACACGTAAGGGTTTAAAATAAACAGTGTAAGAGCGATCAGAAGATCTAAATATATGTTTGTTTAAAGGGGCACTCTCCATTTTACATCTCTATCATTGACTTATCCTGCCTCCTTCAATATTTTTCATCATACTCCTATTATTCAATAACGGTAGTAATTAAATCATCATCATCATCATTCTAGAATTCTAATGTACGTACTCTGTCAAGCAAGCTTAATTTAAGATTGTTGTTGCCGCTAAATATGACGATGATGGGTTAACTATGATTTAATTAAATTGATGGAAGAGAAAGCTAGCCCCAACGAAGTCTTCCAAACTCTCATGAGGAGACATGTGTAACTATTTTTTTCATGTTTACCTCTATAGCGCCTTAAATCACCTACTGAAAAGGTAGCAACCATGACATGTGTTTGCTCCTTCAATGAGAGTCTAGAAAAAAAAATTAAAATCTGCAAGGTTAGCACCCCTCATGGACTGAATCATAATAAGGTGTTTTCCAACAGCCTTGCTTACACGTGGCATATATTAGAACCCAAATCCTCTACGGTGATAACCGGATTTGCCAAATCCCGGTTATCATCCTTTGAGGTCTCCACGTGTCCCTTTTAACAACCCTTAATTGTGGTTATGATTCACCCACCCTAGGGTTCACCCATCCATCTTTGGTTCTTAAAAAAAAAATTTAATTATTTTTTTTAAATTAAAAAACTATTTTTTTTTTTAATATTAAAAATTTTTTTTAAAAAAAAATTAATATTCTTTTCCAAAAACCAAGTATGAATGGATGAACCTAAGAATCGGTGAATTTCCGTTTTCCCATAAAGGATTTGGTGTCATATTATAAGGTTTGGGACACTGTCAAAAGGGACACATGGAACCTCAATCGGTTATCACCATAAATGATATGGTGTCATATTATAAGACTTAGGACTGCCAAAGGGACACATGAAAACCTCATTCAAGTTATCACCATAAATGATTTGGTGTCATATTTTAAGGCTTGGGACCCACTGTTGAGAAGTCTCGTCAAAGAGATCTCCTTATCCCAATACTCAGCCACTCAGGTCAATGACCCTAACGTAACCACCCAGTGTGTACTGATTTGTGGCAAATTTATATGCGGGCCCTAACATAATCGTAGTCTGTGATATTGAAGTCTTGGACACTTGGACACTTGTTGATATGGTCATGCAATCACATTAGTGTCCAAGACCTAGACCTAGGTTAGAAATCCATCTTTACCTCAAAATTGAGTAACCTTGAAAATGGGATAAATGAACACAGCCCGCCTCTTGCGCCAATGGTGAGGTTTGGCCTCTGTGTTGAGGGAGGTCCGAGGATCCGGGGTGATGAGTTCGCAAGAGCTCTAATCCCCACACTAACACATACTAACTTAAATAAATAAATAATATCCTCAGCAAAAAAAAATGAAGGCCATATGACATGTTGAACCCAAAAAAAAAAAAAATATATATATATATATATATATGCGTGTGTGTGGAACCTAAGCAATTAAGTCACCGATCAACACGACTTTTATGGGGCTAGGGAATCCTCTAACAACCTACTCGTACATTAGGTCGGATCGGTTCTTTCTTTAACTTATTTGACATTTTTTTTCAATATTATTATCTTTATTATTTGTAATGGGTAAATTTCGTAAAACCTAAGTGTGGTAACAACGAGCTCGTCCTCAGTGTGGTGTTATCGTTTGGGCTCATTTCCGTCGTCTCCTCAACGACGGGCCCGTTGTCGTATGGACGACGGACCTGTGGTCTCACGGACGACGATCACGTCTTCATTCTGACGACGGACCCGTGGTCTCATGGACGACGATCATGTCTTCATGCTGACGACGGACCCGTGGTCTCATGGACGACGATCACGTCTTCATTCTGATGACGGACCCGTGGTCTCATGGACGACGATCACGTCTTCATTCTGACGACGGACCCGTGGTCTCATGGACGACGATCACGTCCTCATTCTGACGACGTACCCGCCGTCTTATTGTCCACGATCGCGTATCCTAACACATAATGAGATCTGGCGTTACTGTCCAGTCGCCTGGGACTGATCCTACCTCTACGATGGTAGGTGGGTAACACTGTCTTGGCATTAAATGGCATTTAATGCTGCATTTAATGCCAGTCACCTCGGACGAGTTCCTACTCTTTGCCTGCTCTTTTGTGTGCAGATACGCGTGCAGTACGAATGACCGGGAGATCTGTCTAAAATGATTACTGAAGTACACATCAGGGATTCGAGGTATGCATGGACATCAATGGGTGCCCATGGCCATGGTTGGGGTGGCCTATTTAAACCTGTGAAAAACAGTGTGAAAGGGACGGCAAAAAAAAGATTGAAAGAGCTAAGATCTTCGAACTCTCTATTATATTCTTACTGTTCATCGTCTTCTACACCTACTGACTTAATCATCGGAGTACAGGTCAGGGTATCACACCCTCCACTCCAACCTTCTACCAGTAATTCAGAACTTGGGAGCAGCTGCTGCTGACGCGTGTCCTCTCGGTAAATTCCCCTCACAAAATTGGCGCCGTCTGTGGGAATTTCTTAGCCGAAACCACCCTTTGCTCACACCACCTCTCGGTCAGCATGGCAGACCAAACTCCCCAGTCTATCATCGAACACCAGCCCCCTCAAGCCATTTCATGCACCCCTTCCACCGCGCAAACGTTCGCATCAGGCCCATCTTCTGGACAACCAGAAAGGCCCATGACCATATCTGATCCCATCTTGTTACTATTACAACAACAACAGGCCACTCTGGCCCAGATAGTCAGCCAACAACAGTCACTGCAGGAGCGGCTTGATGCTTTGGAGCACGGAAACTTGGAGATCGATGACGAATCTCCTAGAGGAGGCTCTGCAGCTCGTAAACTCAATTTCCCTCCTTCTCCTCCCCCCAGAGGAGCGGCCCCGATCTCGCCGTCTGCGCCAGAGAATCTGGAAAGAAGATTCACTCTCACTCCTTCTACTGAGGAAACTGCCCACCCTCGTTCTCTTGGTGCTCGTGCTGAACATCGAGATCTCCATGTCAGCGACGACGGGTTGAAGACAGGTCTGACCCTCAGAGACATGGAAGCTTTGATTAATGCTCGAGTCAGAGGAATGACAGGTGGAGCCTCTCTCGATCAGTATGCTCAGAAGTACAAGGACGAGGAGGAGACATCTCCTTTCTCCAAGGAGATCGTCGAATCCTATACCCCATCAAAGTTCACGGTACCAAACTTTGTCAAGTTCGACGGGAGGAGAGATCCTATTGACCACCTGACCGACTTCAAGAATGCTATGGCTGTCCGTAACCCGGATGACAATCTCCTCTGCAAAGCCTTTCCTAGCAGCCTGACTGGAGCGGCTGCGAGATGGTTTCGTAATCTACCGGCGGGGTCGATCAGGTGTATGGCTGATCTGAGATCAGTTTTCATTGACCAGTACATCATTAACAAGAAGAAGAAAGCAGGCGCAGATTCACTCTTCGCCATGAGAATGAAGTCGGCGGAATCTCTTAGAGATTTTATTCAACGGTTTACCGATGAAGTCTCTAATATCGACAAGATTGAGGACTGCACTTGCATAGCGGCCTTCAAGAATGCCATACCCAAGAGTTCCAAGCTCTACGAGTCTCTTGCCCTTGACTGTCCAATCAAGATGGACGAGCTGATAGTCCGTGCCTCTAAGTACGGAAGGATGGAGGAGGATATCGCAGCAACAACGAGGCCCAGAGCACGAGGGGTAGATGCTGTGGAATGGGGAAGCAGACCCTCCTCCAAGAGAGGGAAGAGACCAAGTATGAATCATCTTCCAGTGACGAGGAACCACGTAGACGCACACGACAGGAAAAAGTTGTGTACGTTGAACGACGAGGAGAACCGAACCGACTCTCGTTGGGAATCCGCCAAGATGCAGACTCGTCAAGGAGAACGGATCTACGGTCCAATTTCCGGCGGAGGGACGACCGTGCCTATCAGGGACGAGAGGAACCCGGGCATTACAAGGAGAGGGAGAATCAAGCAACAGAAAGACGTCCTTTCGCGTCTCGTGATGGTCAAGTCAACTTCTCAGTAAGCCCGACGACGATCATGAAGACGATGGAAGACAAACCATACTTCGAATGGCCATCGCGGACCGTTCGTGATGTCACCACGGGACCCAGGGCGCACGAATACTGTCAGTACCACAAATGCCACGGGCATCTCACCAATCGTTGTCGCATCCTGAGAGAATATTTGGAAAGATTAGTCCGTGAGGGTTATCTAGGAGAATACGTGGACTTTGGAAGAGAAGAGGGGCATTCTACGGAGCCATCCACTCGGTCTCACGAGGGAGAGCCATCTGGTCATATGAGCCGAGGCGGAGAAGCTCCGAAGGGAGTCATAAACGTCATCCATCGCGCTCGAGCACCGGAAGTAGATGTCGAGCAGCAGTACCGAGCGAAGGCAAGGAAGTTATCACTCGTGGCAAAAGTTTGTCAAGTGCGATCGACGACGAAGGAAGTCGAGCAGGCCCTATCGTTCACGGATCGAGACATGACAACCGTGGTCAGGCCTCACTACGATGCTCTTGTCCTGTCTATGAGAATTGGCGATTTCGACATCAGGCGAGTGCTCATTGACCCTGGAAGTGGGGCAGATATCCTGTATCTCCATGCTTTCGCAAAGATGGAGTTAGACCCGGCGGTTCTTGTCCCTGCGCAGACCCCCTTGATAGGATTCGAAGGAAGTTCGATGCAACCCCTAGGAGAAGTCGTCTTACCAGTCAAAGCTGGACCTATCACCCTATCCATCCGGTTCTCCATTATCGACGCTTCGTCCCCATATAATGCTATCTTGGGGCGATGGTGGACTCACGAAATGAGAGCTGTTCCGTCTTCCTATTACCAGGTACTGAAATTCCCCACTCCGGACGGACCACGTGAAATAAGAGGAGACCAGCTGGCATCGCAGAAGTGTGATTACGCCTCACCCAACCCGCTCAAATAGCAATTACAGGTCGGGTCCGTGGAAGAGGAGAGCACGGGTGAATCACTGATAAACCACTCTGTTGAACCCACAAAGCTTGTCAACCTCGGGACGGAGAACGAGCCAAGAATGCTGCAGATCGGGACTTGTTTGACAACGGATGAAGAGCGGGAGTTGATAACTTTTCTGAGGAAGAATCTTGACGTTTTCGCTTGGTCACATGAGGACATGACGGGTATACGTCCTGAAATCATCTGTCACCATCTCAACGTTGATCCCGTAGTCAATCCAGTTAAACAGAAGCCTCGTAGACTTGCTCCAGCGTACCATGAGGCCGTCAATGAAGAGATCGATAAGTTAATTCGGCACGGGTTCATTCGTGAGGTCCAATATCCGGAGTGGATAGCCAATGTAGTAGCTGTTCCGAAGAAGAACGGGAAAGTCAGAGTCTGTATCGATTTCACTAATGTTAATAAAGCCTGCCCGAAAGACTTCTTCCCAGTTCCCAGAATCGATAGACTAATCACAGCAACCGCGGGTCACGAGATGTTGAGCTTCATGGACGGGTATTCGGGTTACAATCAAATCCTCTTAGCGGAGGACGATCAAGAGAAAACGGCCTTCATAACGGAGCGTGGCCTGTTCTGTTACCGGGTCATGCCCTTTGGCCTGAAGAATGCCGGGGCCACTTATCAACGACTAATGAATCTGATGTTTGGACCCTTGCTTGGTAAATCGGTGGAGGTGTATATTGACGATATCGTTGTGAAAAGCCGAACTCGGGCCTCTCTTGTAACCGACTTGGCGGAGCCATTTTCTATTTTACGCACTTTCAACCTGAAGTTAAATCCTGAGAAATGTACATTCGGCGTCGCCTCGGGCAAGTTCCTTGGTTATCTCGTCAGTCAACGGGGCATCGAAGTAAATCCCACGTAAATTCGTGCTCTGATAGATATGCCGGAACCGAAGACAAGGAAAGAAGTTCAAAAACTGACGGGACGTATCGCTGCTCTCAACTGATTTATATCAAAGTCTTCTGATCGATGCAGACCTCTGTTCGAGTTGCTGAGAAAGGATTCTGTCTTCAGATGGACAGAAGAATGTTCCCAATCTTTCGCCGCCTTGTAGACGTATCTAGGCTCTGCTCCGATCCTCTCCGTACCTGAACCTGGCGAAGTGTTGTACCTCTATCTCTCCGTTTCGGAACGAGCCATTGGCTCCGTGCTGCTCAGAAGTCACGACGGCGTAGAGAAGCCTGTTTATTTCGTCAGCAAAACATTCTACAAGGCAGAGTCCAACTACAGCAGAATGGAGAAGGTATGCCTGGCTCTCGTCTTTTCTGCTGAGAAGTTACGTCCTTATTTTCAGGCACATACCATCGTCGTCATCACAACGTACCCTTTGAAAACTGTGTTGGGGCGACCTGAAACCGCGGGACGTATGTCGAAGTGGGCCGTGGCGCTTAGCGAGTTCGATATCCAATATCAGGCCCGAACCGTAGAAAAGGGGCAGGCCGTTGCAAGCTTCTTAGCCGATTTCCCCGTGGAGGAGGCCGAAACTTCAGCAGAGCCCGATCGTCACGAGCTCCCTGACGATGCGGAGGAAGATCCCGTTGTGGAAGAAGAGGCTGGAGATGGAACCAAACTGACGGCGTGGTGCGATTGGGTCTTGTACGTGGATGGGTCGTCTAATGTCAGCGGTTCGGGACTTGGTGCTGTTCTTGTCAGCCCTGATCATGTTAAAGTACAGAAACTGACGCGCCTTGGTTATGCTGCCTCCAATAACGAAGCTGAATATGAGGCGTTAATCCTTGGGTTGCAGAGTGCCCGAGAATTGGGAATTTCTAAACTCCGGGTGTTCTGTGATTCACAGCTCGTGGTGAACCAAGTCAACGGTACCTATGAATGTCGGGATGAGCGGATGAGGCGCTACGCTGCATTTTTACAAGAACTACGGAGGGCCTTTGATGTCCTCGAGATCAAACATGTCCGAAGGGACGATAACAGGCATGCTGACGCATTAGCATACCTCGCCTCAATGATACAGACTGATGAACCCAAGACAATCCTCGTTGAGTATAAAGAGTACCCCTCTATTGAGCTACAAACGCAACGCACGGTGTTGACCGTAAATCAAGTGTCGAGCTGGATGACGGGCATAACAACTTACTTGAAGAATGGAATTCTCCCCTCTGACACAAAGGAAGCAAGACGAATACAATATAAAGCTCCCCGTTATACCCTTGTGGACGGGGAACTGTACCGTAAATCCTTGGAGGACCCCTTTTGAAATGCGTACATCCTGAAGACGTAGAGACGATCCTAGCCGAGCTCCACGAAGGGATTTGTGGCATCCATTCTGGAGGACGGACTATCGCTCATCGTGCACTGGGGAAAGGATATTTTTGGCCTTACATGCAAGCTGACGCACAGAAGTACGTACAAAAATGCAGTCAATGTCAGCGTCATGCGAAGTTGATTCATGCCCCCGCTCAGGAACTCAACATCGTATCTCAACCTTGGCCTTTCGCTCGTTGGGGACTTGACATCGTGGGACCCTTTCCCAAAGCTCCCGGTAATTTAATTTTTCTGCTGGTGGCCACGGATTACTTCTCCCGGTGGATCGAGGCTGTTCCCCTAGCGCGTATTAGAGAACAAGAAGTGAAGAAATTCTTGTGGGAACATATTATCTGTAGATTCGGTATCCCGCAGTCCATCATTTCTGACAACGGGAAGCAATTCACAGGAAAGCTCATCGCCGACTTTTGCCGAGAGTTGAAAATCAAGCATATCTTCTCTTCTCCTTATTATCCTCAAGGGAATGGCCTTGCCGAAGCAGCCAACAAGAACATTTTGAATGCCCTCAAGAGAAGACTGGAAGATTCCAAGGGAAAGTGGACCAGCGAATTACATAATGCGTTGTGGGGATACAGGACAACACCACGGAGCCCTACGAACGAGACCCCGTTCTCTTTGGCATACGGGGCGGAAGCTGTTATTCCCACTGAAGTCTGTCTGCCAACAACACGTTCACGGAAGAAACACGGAGAGGAAAACAAAAATGTCGAATTAATGGCTATTCATTTAGACTTGCTGGAAGAAAAGCGGGAAGATGCCAGCATTCAGATGAAACGCTATCAACAACAATTACGAAAAGCATACAACAAGAAAGTACGGAGAAGGATTCTTCAAGTCGGAGATCTCGTTCTTCGAAAAGTTTTCCAAAACACTCGAGAAGTCAATAGCGGGAAACTGGGTCCCAACTGGGAAGGGCCATATATCGTGGATCGTGTCGGGAGTCCCGGGGTGTACTACCTTAAAGACTTACAAGGTAATGTAATTCAAAAATCGTGGAACATTATGAATTTAAAACAATTTTTCCAGTAAAGTTGTGTGTTATGAATTACCACGAGTTAATTTTTCAATAACGTACATATTCAGTACGTTGTAAAACATTCTAGACGAATTACCACGACGGGTACATTTCACTCGCACAGGGTACTCACCACGGGACACGGGCGGCTCATACAAAGGAATTGCCATCTGAGCATCTTAGCGGCTTATACTAATGGAATGTCCTCTGAGCATGGTGTCCCACCACGAGTTACCACGGCGAGCGCATTTCACACGAACAGGGTACTCACCACGGGACACAGGTGGCTCATACAAAGGAATTGCCATCTGAGCATACCGGTGGCTTATACTGATGGAATGTCCTCTGAGCATGGTGTCCCACCACGAGTTACCATAAGTTCGTCTTTATGAAATGAACTTGTTGTCAAATTACGTCCGTAGTGTTAATCCGCTTCTTTGACGACCCGTTATTAGAAGTGATGTGAATTATATTCGTTATGAGATTTATACTCGATCACGAGTTAATTATGTGTTATTTGTCTTATCTTTGTTATGAGATTTATACTCAATCACGAGTTAATTACGTGCTATGTCTTATTTGAACGAGATGATTATTCCGAACCAATCGGTTGCAACACAGTGATCATAAAAGGAGGCATATATAAAACAGAAATTTTTTTATTGATATAAGATGAACGAGAGTACAGCCGATACAAAATTGAAAAGAAAGGGATAGAAAGGAGGAAGGATCAGTCTTCGACAACGTCGACGATCACGACAGCGTCATCAGGAACGGTCGGAACGTCGTCAGCAGCAGCAGCAGGATCGGCAGAGGCGATTTCAGCAGGAGCCTCGGGCAGGACGGGAGATGGTCCAAGAGATGACGGGGGTTGCCCCCCTCCTTGTACCTCGGGTTCTTCGCCAGGCGAGATCTCCATGCCCACAGCCTCAGAACGAGTGGCCTCGTCCTTCGACTGTTGGGGAGACTCTACCAGTCGTCCCGATTCTCGGAGTTCGTTCATTAATTCTCTCTCCGTCTCGACCCGGTCTTCAGTTATCAGCCGTTCCATCTCCGTCTGGAAGTGGGCTCGAAGAGACTCCGTTAAAGCCTCCTTGGCGGCTTCAACCTCCTTGTCCCTCGCGGCCCTGGCCTCCTCGAGCTGTTCGGCCAGTGCTGCCTTCTCGGCCTCCGTCGCCTCCAGCCGCTGTCGGAGAGAGTTCACGATCTCGTCCATCTCACTGATCCTGAGGACGGACCTCTCGGCCTGTTCTGCTGCCGCCTTCTCTCCTTCCATTGCCTTGCGGGCTTCATCCCGAGCTTTGTCCCGCTGTTTCACGGCCGTGGCAATCGTGTCTTTGGCAGACCGAAGATCAGCTTTGACGGACATCAGCTCGTGATTCAGCCGTTTCACGTCCTCGGCTCTCCTCCTCTCCAGGTCAAGGACCTTGTCCCTCAGTCCATTGGAGGTACGCCTGTTCTCGGCTGTGACCTCGTACATCCCGGCAAGCATGTTGCCCAGCTACAAAAAGAAGAGAAAGAAAGATGGTAAAAAAAAAAAAAAAAAGCGTACCGTGGCAACAGCTCGACTCGCGGCACTGAACATCCCCATCCAGTGCAGGTCCCTCGTTGCGGCCATATCCGCTGGGAGCCTCATCGCCAACATCATCGATGTGGCGATGGAATCGTGCTCCATCGCAGAATAGGCAACGGTAGGACGGGTGTACCCTCTGGGGAAGACGGGATTCCAGAGTTCGGCGGGGCCCCCCATGGTGATCCTCTCTCGAGGAGGGGCAGAAGATGAGGCCACATTTGCGGCTGGTGAGGGAGCAGAGGCCGGGACGATCGCGGGGGCAGCCGTCTCTACCACAGTGGACGGAGTGGCTACAGCATCCGCGGGAGAGCCGCTGCTGACGATTGGAGGTTCCTCCACGGGAGCACCACTCCCCTCGCCAATTGTTGCCGCCTGAGTAGATGACACCCCAGCAGATTCGCGTTCGCGGACCCGTCGATCGTGCTCCGCTTCTCGCCGAGCCTTCTTCGCCGACAGAGCCTTGAGAGCCTCTGCTCTCTCCCTTTTCTCCGCCCTCTTATCCGCCGAGGATAGACGGGAAGGGCGGGGAGGACGAGTTAAGGCCGGAGCCTGTGAAGATCGTGGAGAAGGTTGGTCAGCCATGTCTTCTTCTTCTCCAAGAACAGCTGCCTGTCCAAGCGGTCTCTTTGACGGCGAACGAGCTTGTCGACGAGACTTTTTAGGTTTAGCCCCTGCTTCTACAGTAGACTTTGTCTCTCGAGCCGAGGACGGCTTCCAGGTGACGTAGGCGTCCCCTTTATCGCTGCGAACCCTCCGGAGCGCGTACTCTTCTTCCGCGGACAGGTCAGAGAAGTGTATCTTAGAAGCCTCTGCAGAAAAAGCAAAATATTATTAGCCATGTGACAGGAGCACGTTTTCAAAAAACCGACAACGGAGAACGACTGAATAGTAACAGACCTGAGGTAAATTCGTGGGGAACAGGACGGGCAGTCTCTGCCCTCCAGGCACCGGAGACCACGAAGGGCATCTCCTTCCAATCCCGTTCCACGTCGGGGAGGTGTGCGATGATGTCGGGAATTTTGAATTTTTGCCTCCAGGTGAAGTACGTCTTCTTTCCCTTCTCAACAACCCCGGGACACTTCACGACGTAGCGGAAGTGGAAGACGTGCCTGACGTCTACATTGTACCCGTCTCTGTTGAACTTATCCATCAGAGACATGTACTTGTAGAACTTCGGGTGCATTTGCCCCGGGGCAATTTGAAGGGCGGACAGGATGGAGTCCGTGACGGGAGAAAGGGGAAATCGAAGTCCAGCCTCGAACTGAGCGAGGTAGACGATTGTGCAAGAAGAACGATGGTCGGGAAGAACATCTTCTTCCCCGAAGTGAATATGGACGTGAGGAGGAATTTGGAAAAGGGTTCTGTAATGGTCAAGAGCGTATTTGACCACTGGTCTGGTTTTGGATTTGGAAACACCGGTGATAACACCATGAGGGGCACTGCCTGAGCAACTGGCCTCATCGGCACTGTCTATCCTGACTATTTCGGCAGACATGGTCGCAAACAAAGAGAAAAAGAAGAAATGTAGGAAAGACGACCACAGAATAAAAAGAGAAGAGAAGGTTCTTACCGAAACTGGATTTAGGAAGCAAGGGGAGGCACAGCCGGAGAAGGAAGAAAACCCGAACAGCAGATCGTCGGTGAGGAGAAATTCCGGCAGAGTAACAGGATGCAAGAATTCGAGTGAAGAGGATGAAGTGCCAGGCCTTCGGTACTTATAGACCAGTCCGTAAATCTAAGGACGATAATGACCTCAATCTATACCGTACGCGTGTCCACACACATAGACAGCGCGAGGGACACTTTAGTCTTTTGACCGAGTTAAGTAACCGTCGGGAAAAACGAAGCGTCCGGAAGATAATGATGACAGCCTGCCAAACATTTATGAGGTATGACGTTTCGGCACGCGCAATACAGCTGGCACGACGCTCCGCCTTCGCGTACAGAGTATGTGACCTATCATCATTCTGAGGTTAGCCGTATCTTCTCCTCCGACATTTCATTATATTTATGACACTCTGAATCACGTTCAAAGTATCATAAAGGGGCAATTTGTAATGGGTAAATTTCGTAAAACCTAAGTGTGGTAACAACGAACTCGTCCTCAGTGTGGTGTTATCGTTTGGGCTCATTTCCGTCGTCTCCTCGACGACGGGCCCGTTGTCGTATGGACGACAGACCTGTGGTCTCACGGACGACGATCACGTCTTCATTCTGACGACGGATCCGTGGTCTCATGGACGACGATCATGTCTTCATGCTGACGACGGACCCGTGGTCTCATGGACGACGATCACGTCTTCATTCTGATGACGGACCCGTGGTCTCATGGACGACGATCACGTCTTCATTCTGACGACGAACCCGTGGTCTCATGAACGACGATCACGTCCTCATTCTGACGACGTACCCGTCGTCTTATTGTCCACGATCGCGTATCCTAACACATAATGAGATCTGGCGTTACTGTCCAGTCGCCTGGGACTGATCCTACCTCTACGATGGTAGGTGGGTAACACTGTCTTGGCATTAAATGGCATTTAATGCTGTATTTAATGCCAGTCACCTCGGACGAGTTCCTACTCTTTGCCTGCTCTTTTGTGTGCAGATACGCGTGCAGTACGAATGACCGGGAGATCTGTCTAAAATGATTACTGAAGTACACATCAGGGATTCGAGGTATGCATGGACATCAATGGGTGCCCATGGCCATGGTTGGGGTGGCCTATTTAAACCTGTGAAAAACAGTGTGAAAGGGACGGCAAAAAAAAGATTGGAAGAGCTAAGATCTTCGAACTCTCTATTATATTCTTACTGTTCATCGTCTTCTACACCTACTGACTTAATCATCGGAGTACAGGTCAGGGTATCACACCCTCCACTCCAACCTTCTACCAGTAAATCAGAACTTGGGAGCAGCTGCTGCTGACGCGTGTCCTCTCGGTAAATTCCCCTCACATTATTATAATAGGAGAGGCTGGTAACCTGATTTTTCCAAAATTCCCAAACAACCCTCATATAAAACAAAAAAGCTTTGATTTTATGATTTACTTTAATTCCCAAACTAGCCAATCACGATTCAACTCTGGGAGAGTCCAATTGCACCTACAGTTAACACATGTCTTTTTTAACTCCTATTAACTGTGGTTAACTCCTTGCCCTTGTCTTACGTGCATCGCATGTACCACCTACTGGTTTGTAATAATGACAAATAAAGCCCACGTGACTCATAATGTAGTTGAAACTCCCAATTTCATTTATTCTAATTAATTATTTTCATTGGATGGGGATAGGTGAATCTTCCTTTTTCATTTATCTGTCAATCAATTTATTTCATAGGAATTTTAAAAATAAATAATGAGACTCGAACCGCATTCCATGGTGGTTGAGAGTTGAGACTTTGACTCTTCCTGTTTCTTACTGGCATTGATTCTACAATCTGTCCCTCTCCCACATTATCCCTCTAAACAAAACTAACATGTAAATTGTACCTCTCCCACGTTATCCATCTAAACAAAGCTAACCTATAAATTAATTTTTAACGGAATAAAAGGGGGAGAGAAAAATGCTACATTTTTTATTAAAAAAAAAAGGCTAAGGTGACACATTTGGTAACATTAATCTAAAAAGAAGTGCTTATTTGAAAATTATGCTTAGTTAAACTTCATAATGTTAAGTAGAAGTTTTTATCCCTAAAATCTCTAAAATATAGATATGTAATTAATTTTCAACTTAACAATATGAAGTCCAACTAAGCATAATTTTCAAATAAGCACTTTTTTTTAGACTAGTGTTACCAAATATCACTAAAAACTAGTCTCACATGCTGCATAGGAAATATTCCTCACCTCATACAATTGATATTGAGGGGAGCCCAAGAATTGACCTCGAGACCTCCGGGTTTACGGTTCGTCCTTCGACCACTGGGCTACACACTTGAGGTTAAAAAAAAATGCTACCTTAGTCACAAGATTAACAAGAAAATTTATTGTTCTAACTGTAAAGTGACATGTGTTATTACTTTAATAAGTTATTTTTTAAAGCAGTTAAATTATACTTTTCTCATTTTTATATTAATCCTGGGAAAATGTAACAATTAAAACGTCACTATTTGTTCATAAGTGTATGGAATGCAAAGGATGGCTAGCATTCCTCTTAAAAGAAAAGGAGGAGTGCTAGCCCCAGTCGCATTTACTCTAATTTTTCCTCTGACGCAAGATTGGGGCTAACACGTGGAAAACTTTCATATTTTTATAGTTTAAAAAAACACAAATTAGAGAATGTTTGATATTTGTAACCACCCAGTTGCATCTTTGGAAGATTTGCGACTGGGGCTAGCAAAATCCAAAGAAAATATAATGAGGTTGCTAGGGTTAGTTGCTTGGGAGAACCGGATTTGGTCTGGCCTCACTCATAGAGGCCCTTTAATTGTCATTTTAACTCTAGTTAAGAAATTTTAACCCTTATGATTAGTATTTTTTTCCTACTTTTTCTAAAACCAAGATTACATAATTGAACCCTAAGAATTAATGAATCTTAACCACAGTTAATGGATGTTAAAATGGAAATATGTTGACCTTTGGGATGAGGGCTATACGGTTTTGGTCTGGCCTTCCATCCGTTGCTTAGATGCTGACTCGGAAGTCTAACCAGGTTGTCAAGACTCGTGTGAACTAGAGTGCAATTCTTCCATCCGGTACAGGGCCGAATTTATATTTGGGACACATGACTGAAAACTTTGCATATGCCTCTTTTAATATGCCAAAACCTTCCAACCAAAAAAAAAAAAAGCCAAAACCTTAGTTGATTATCAACCTTTAGTTTTTTTTTTTGTTTTTTTATTTATTTTTGCAGTGAAAACGTTGTAACAATAAATTAAAGAAGAGATATTTAAATGAAAAGCCCATTTTACAACATGCCAAATACAAAATTACCTCTCTTAAATTGTTTTTTAAAATTTAATGGACCTGTTTTTCTTCAAAACAAACCCAACCTTAATGTGAGGGTTTTAGAAGAAAAAAAAGTTGCTTTTTAAAAAGGATAAAGCTTCTGAGACCTCATTAGGGCCGAGACCATGCTCTAAGAGCATTAGATTTCAGGTGGAGCCTACCATGTGAAATGGGCCCCACCTGAAATCCAATGCTCTAAGAGCATGGTCCCGGAGGTCTCAGCCCTAATGGGTTGTCAGTAGCAAAGTCCTTTCAAAAAAACAGAAATATATGTCATGTTTTAATGAAGGCAAAATCACAACAAATAAAAGATAAAAGAAGAACTCTTCCATTAAGTTTAGGACAAATTGCAGCTTACAAATGCATAAAAAGAACCTTAAATAGAAAAATTAAACCCTATAACTGATATAGCCATCCAAGATTACAAGGATTAATAGTTTAAGATTCAAAAGAAAATCCTAAAAAATAATTACAAAACTACCAATAGAGTTAAAATTACAAAACACCCTTAAAATAAATAAATAAAATTTTGTTCCATAAATAATTAAAATGATCCTCAAATAGAAATCTGAGTATTAGAGAATCTCATATCATTCAACCTAGAATAATCATTTTGAGGCACCCCAAAACCATAATAGTTAAACGCACATCCAAAATCAAAAGTTATGCTTGTTTGAAGTTTTACCACTAAATAACGCCACATTTCTTTAATTAGGTGGCCAAAATGGGGTGGGATTTTGTATGGCCCTTGCTCTACAAGCCACCACGTGTTCCTTTTAAAACCCATTAATTGCGGTTAAGGTTCACTCACTCCTTTGGTTCATACATCTAACCTTAGTTTTTAGAGAAAAAATATTTTCAAAAAAATTAATCGTTAGAGTTAAAACTTCTTAACTAGTGTTTGAAAGGTAGTTAAAGGGCTTTGTGGGTAGGTCAGACAGTTTTGGTCAAGCAAGGGCTAAACCAAATCCAATTCGGGAAAAATTGATTTATGAATTTTGTATATGGTCACACTCTTCTTTTTAGCATAGCATCTTCATCTGAACCCTATTATATATACATTATTAAAGGGTACGTGACACCGGACACATCAATTGCATAGGGATTTGGAGTTGTTTTTCTTTAATAATTTCTATCGCTTAATTTTATTTTTTTTGTTCTCTATTATGAACATTTCTTAACTAAATTTTATCTCAAATTTTTCTTAAATATGGGATATGGGAGACACGAGATGAGACATGCTCTCTCCTACACAGTTTCATTTCTAATTTATTTTTTTCCTCCTATAAATTTAAGGGGTTTAGGAGGGGTCAGTGTTGTTCTCACTATGGATAAAGGTTGGAGCAAAGTTTGATTGGAATCTAACTTTTGATATGATATGTTGATATGTTTGATGTTCGTCTTTTACTATCATTTCAAGATAGCAAATCACTCACGTTCGTTGAGCGGACAACGGTGAGGCCCATCACCTAACTAGGCGAGTGCTTCGAGCATCCATACCTAAGATGGGAGATATCACCCTATTGATTTTTTATTCTGTTAAATCCCGGGGTTCATTCCCCTTCCCCTCCGGAACCTTTTGACTCTTTGTTATATTTCCTTTTTTTTTTTTTTGGGTATATGAGGTTGCTTCTTTGTAGTTCTTTTAATCATTTTCCCATCAATAAAAATAAAAAAATTTTAAAAAATAAAAGAAGAAGAAAAGAAGAGTGAGAAAAGCTTGGCATCTTGAAATTGGAGATATTCAAGTGTTAACTCCTATAAGGGTGTGTTCTTTTCGTAGGTATTTGAGGTGGGATTCTTAGAGTCTCGAACTTTTCGAATGCATATACTGTTCTTTTGTTCAAAAGCTTGGGACTTTAAAATCCCATGAAACTTTAAAAACCCGCCAAAGTCTGAGTTTAAACACCCAAACAAAATGCCCGGACATTTCAAAGCACACGCCCGTGAGACTTCAAGGGTCTTTAATATCGACACCCCCCCGATAAAAACGAACTCTTCTTCACCAAAACCATTTTCCTATTGGATCACCGTTTCTGGCTACTACCATCGCCGTCGCCTTTTCCGGCTACTACCGTGACCGTCGCAGTCACCTTTGCCGGCTACTTCCGTCGTCGTTGCCGCTACTGTTGTCGCCGTCGCTGTTGCCGTTTCCGTCGCTGTCCCAAGGTAAGGTCTCCCTCATCTCTTCCATTTTTTCTTCTCTTTTTCTTCTTTTTTTCTGTAATTTTTTTGATTCGTTATCTATCTTTCAATCTTTATCATTTGTTGATTCATTATCTTTTATTTAATATCTAGGGTTTGACATTTCATTTGATAATCCAAATGGTTCTATTTTTTCTTCTTTTTTTCTGTGATTTTTTTGATTCATCATCTTTCTTTCAATCTTTATTTCATTTTTTGATTCATTATCTTTGATTTAATATCTAGGGTTTGATATTTCATTTGATAATCCAAATGATGCCCTAAAATTTCTAGTGTTTGCCAAGATCTTCTAGAATTTCACGGATTGGAAGGATTGATAGTCCAAATCCCTCTTTGTAGAGTGGTTAGAGGCACCCCCGCTATAAGGTTTTTTTTGTTTTTGTTTCTTGCTAAATGTGTTGTGCTAATAAGCCCAAAACAAGAGTAGAACCCCCTCTCTTTGGTATCAAATGGGTCTTTCTGGCTGCTATGGAAGACCCTTTTGTGGGTAGCATACAAGAGATTATTAGAAGACCCTTTTGTGGCTGCTATGGAAGACCCTAAAGCAGGAGCTTCATGGCTTTTTTTCTTTTTTTTTTGTATATAAGGAATTCATTTCCCTAATTCTCTAACCTTTTTTTGTATATAAGGAATTCATTTCCCTAATTCTCTAACCTGCAGAAGACTTTACTTCCATGACCTTTAAATTTCTTCTACTCTTGCTTCCATGACCTTTAAATTACTTTAACTTTTGCTATAGTTTTGTTGTTTCTTTTGTATATGTATTTGGATTGTTGGGATTGTTTAAAATTTCAGATTGAGCTTTTCTTTCTTGGGTTCCAAGGCAAGTGCATGACCAGGTTTCTTGGCAAGCTTTCATTTCAACCTCTCTAGGAGAATCCTCTCTTTGGTCCCTCTTCTTCTACGTAATTTTTCTATCATACTCATTTCTTTTTTCTTGTAGCTTTCATTGGTTTGTGTTCAAATTCATTGATTGTGCATCTTCTGCTTGAGTTTGGGTTTGTGAGTTTCTGAAATTTTGTGGGGTTTTTTTTATAAAATAAAATAATAATATGGTGCTTTGTGTAGCAATTTGGTTGGATTTGTTGAGATGAGTTCTTTTTAGACGGGGTTGCTCTTTCTTGTGAATTTTTTGTTGATGTGTTTTGGTGTTATTGTTCTGTTTGTTTTGATCTTATTCGGCCATGGAACGATATTTTATTTTAGCATCTGTAACGATAACTTAGTTGTGTTTGTGATTAGCAGAACAAAAAGGATGGATAACAATGATAATAGCTCTGAGAGAATACAACAATTGATATATGTTGCTGCTGTATGTGTCTTTTGTTCTGTACGAGTAATATCGAATAAATTGTCCCAACACATGTGTGCAACTAGACAACCTCGTCAGAGAATAGATGAAAGAAGACGTGAATTTATTCAAAGCCTTCTATACCATGATAATCGACTTACTTATTGTCAGTTGCGTATGAACATCTAGGGCTACATCATCCCGACAGGACAATCAGAAAAAGAAGAGAAAGAAGAGTCATCGTGAGTTAGTTACAGATGATATTCAAGTTTTTAGTGAAAGCTTGAAACGCATTGCTGACGCGATAGAGGGGGCATCATCTGTGATTGACATAGATAAGTTGTTTATAGAATTGATGAAGATTCCTGATTTTGATAAGGAGCTAGTCATCGAAACTGTTGAGTATCTGTCATCGGATAAGAAGAAGGTCGATATGTTTTTTGCAATGAATGAAGACTACAGGAAAACGTGGTTACTAATGCGTCTTCGAACTTGATGATTTGTTTATGATTCTCATGGATTGAGTTGGAAAAACTTGTTTGGTCAATATTTCTCTGTTGGATCTTTTTGTTTTACTCTTGTTGTTTCTTTTATTTTTGCTTTTAGTGCCTATCCTGTATCTGCCCTTTTCAAGTTATAATGAACTTTACTTTCTTTTATCAGTTCAGTGAGCTTTACATCTATTCTGCTTATCAATGCTAACAGTAATGGAATGCATTTAGAATGATATGTACATTTAAGGACAAAAACTATTTGTACTATCTGATGAGTCAGTACTCAGTCTTTTGAAGATTTGGAACTTGAACAAATTTACATCCATGCTAGAGCCAAACGAGGTCAGGCTACCAATAGCCACAACCTTGCAGAAAGAGTAAGTTCTTAATATGATGTATTTTTCCTTTTTATAACAAACTTTTTGCGCTGTCCTATTGATTTGAACCTATAAATATTGGTGACTAGTAGGTGAGAAGGGAAAAGATTAGTGAGCGAATGATGTTTCTTCAAGATCTTGTTCCAGGATGCAATAAGGTAACTGAAGAAGGTGTAATTTCTTAGTAAGCTCTTATTTTGTTTCTTCAAGATCTTACCAATACCACCCTCTTGTTGATTTTTACATTTGATAATACGCCAAACATTACTCGAGGTGGCCATCTGATTCCAGTAAGTACCCCCTTTTTCTAACATTAGATTTCCCAAAAATAATAAATCCATGTGCTATTACTCATAATACAAATACAAACATCAATAGAACTACAGTACATGATTGTTTCAATACAATAATTGCCTGCACCTAATTTTAAAATGCTTTGCTTCAAGAAAACTGATGTCCCCCGGAAAATATCATGACTGCACTAGTACTACTACTTCCCTTCTTTGTGTTTCTTGAGTTTGGTTTTGGATGGTGCTTGGAAGAATTGTAATACTATGAAAGAAATATAACTGATAATTAAGAAATATATTTGAAATTTTGACATAAAACCAAGGCAATCTCAAAGTTAAGAGGATTTCCTATTCGTCTGAAAAGATTTTGAAAAGAAGAGAGAAGGTGAGAAAGGAGACTGTGTTCATGTTGATGTTGGCGAATGAGAGGGACGTTATTTCTACAGAGAGGGCAGGTTGAATGAGATTTGAACCACATGTCGATGCAATCTACATGGAACCCATGGTTGCAGTTTGTGTCCCTTTTTACAATGCATTTATCTAAGGTCAGCAGTTTACTGAATTGGTGGGCATTTTCTTACGTCAATCCACTTGCGGGTTCGGTTCCCGTACGCCGGTAAATAAATCTATCCTTATTTTTAGAAGAAAAAAAATCAATTCTTTTGGTTAGTAAAATCATAAACAAGGTTAAAAGGGACATATGGTGAGCATGGGTGATGTGCGCATTCTGCTTCGGTGGAGCGCCCGGGTAATGTATCAGGCCCGTTTTCCAAAATACTGAGACAAAATACCCTTCTTTAATATGTCATACATTTCCCAGATAAGACTGATCACTTCCTAGGATCCTGGGGATTATCCTGATGGAGATTGGCATGCTCTGTGGTAATGTGCAGTACCCAGATGGAGATTGACATGCTCTTTTTGGGTATCATATTAACATGCTAGATTTGCATTGTTTTTATACTTGGTTTTGCATTGTTTTTTTGTTGCAGTGAGACTATTGAAATGTATTCATCAAACATAAGGAAACTATGCCAGTGTTGCAGCAAGGCAAGGGTGGCTCAGTAGGCTTGAGCCGAGACACCTTCGATGAGATGTTTAGGGTGGCCGTGCAAGCAGTGAGGATGAACTACTATCCCCTTTGTTCGAGGTCCGACCTTGTGTTGGGTCTGAGTCCCCACTTAGATGAAAGTGCCATCACACTGTAAAATTGATGTAAAGTTGATGTAAAGTTAGTGGTAATGTTGTAATTATGGTAATATTGTAATTATGGTAAGATAAATTTTTTGTTCAAGGATCATCATTTTCATTTGTAATGAGATTGATGTAAAGTTGGTGGTAATGTTGTAATTATGGTAAGATAAATTTTTTCAAAGCTGTCACTACTGTCACTATCGATTATAGTTTTTTTCTTAAAAATCATCTCAAAAAAAAAAAAATCTCATAGTCTCAGTAGATTTATCCCGTGTTAAAAGAAGGTTGGCATTTGAAATCCTGGACATTCACTCACAAAGTCACACACAAAGTCCTAGGTACTAAAGAACACAGAACAAAATGTGTTCAAGTTTGTCAAATCCCGGATCATGAAAAGCTCGGGCTTTTTAAAGTACTGTGCTTTTGAAATACCGACGAAAGAACACAACCTAATCGTCTTGGGGACCTCACTCTTATTTTTAATCTTTTTCCATTTTCTCTTAAAATAAGCACGCATTTTTTTTGACATTGTAAGAGTTAATACTTGTCCTTTGGTAGCAGTGGCAATGTGTATCCTCCATTTGGATGGTCGAGGATCGATTCCACAAGTTAGTGAGCCGTTAAAAATCTCACAATTTAGTCAGCTTCAAAAGCGAGGGTTCTAATTTCCAACCAATGAACAAGATAGAAACAGGTTGTGATATAAAAAAAAAAATATTATAACAAAAAAGAATATTTGGATTGGTGTTATAGACTTCTTTCTCGATTCTTACCCACTAAGAAATAAAGTAAAGAAACCCGCCATGTCACAACACCTTTCCTTCACATTTCACCTTCTCCCACATTTGGGGGTTACTCTTTGGCCGACAACTTATGAAGCGTGGCTTTTCTATAAAGACGCCACTTGGCATGTAAAAGTTCCTCTGGCCAGCCTTTACGCGTGTTAACTCTAATTAAAAAGCTTCAACTCTTGTGATTAATTTATGTTTAAAACTAAGGTTAAATTTATTAATTAAGTTAGTGAATCTTAACCATAATTATAGAAAGTTAAAAAAAACAAGGTTATTTTACTTACGCCCATGCACAGGAAATCCTCGTGCGAGGAGCAGTAGTCTGCTCCTTGCCCCACGAAGCCATTTTAACCATCTTAAACACCAGTTAAGATATTTTAATCATTGGTTAAAATCGATCTTTTTAATATTTTTTTCCTAAAAACCAAGGTTAGATGCTTGAATCCTGTGAGTGGGTAAATCTTTACCACAGTTAAAAGGAATTAAATGGGGACAAGTGGAAAAAAAAAAAAAGGGGAGGAGATGCCCCTCACTCCCCTAGTGAGGAGGTAAATATTTTCTTTTGATAAAGCAAGTTTAGATCCTCTACGGTTTGTCAGCTATCGTTTTTCCCAATTTGTTTTTGTCTAAACTTCAATAGGATTAAGCTAGCAGGGTTAATGTTGATCAACTATAATTTAGAGCAGTAGTCCCCTCTTCGGCCGAGGAGGGGACTATTCCTCTTCGCCCTCACAAATCCCTTTTGAACTATGGAGAATAAGTTTTAACCCCTGTGATTTTTAAAAAAAAAAATCTAAAAACCAAGGTTAGATGATGTAATTATAAGAGTTAGTGAATCCTAACCATAGTTAAAGAAAGTTTTTTTTTTTAAAAAAAAGGGAAGCATGGCAAAAAAGGGGGCGAGCTGGTAAGGTTTAAACTCATTAGTTATATGCTCCCGGTTAAATTGAATTACAATGAAATAACTTCACTAAAAAAATGTTAATTTAATCAATCAAAATTTCATCAACAAACACATACCGAACTGACGTGGCTGAAAATATGAGTAGAGAATCATCAGATCTGATTTGAAGGTTAAGATTGAAAGAATACTTGGAATTTTAATTTCTCATTATTTTCTTTCGAATTTGCATTGAAAAAAAAGTGAGATCAAAGTCAAGCCCTACTAAGTTTATGCCCTAATAGCTAGGGACTTGAGAACAAGTAGAGTAACCCTAATTATCCAAGTCAGAGCTCCATAAGCTCAGTTAGAGCACCTTATCAGAATCAAACATCGTCAAAGGACTTCGACAAAATCCGTTTGTCCACTTGGAAGACAAAGTGAATAGTGATTCTGCTTTGGGGAGTCTTAAAATTCTAATGAGAAAGATCTCTGGGCTCCATTTGCTCCATAATTATTTGCTTTATTCTGTTGATGTATGTTTTACTAATTATCCAAGTGATAACCCCATAATTTAGATTATCCTAAAAGCAAAAAGAGAGAGAGAGAGGTGAAAAAAAATGCTTTTTCTAGAAGCTGAATAATGGAGAGTGTAAGTGAAAATTCTGTTATTCTAGCATTGATGGGGGGAATTTGTCTTAGACACAATGATTTTGAATGTGGTTGTGATTCAAAGTAGAAACTTTTTCAGATAATAATGCAGACTTTCTTGCCTGTAAAGGACTTTCAGGAATAGATAAAGCATATAATGAGGACTGTTGTAGCTATTTAGTTTTGGGCTAACTCTCAAAAGTTGATGGATTAACTGATACCAACCTCTCACTTTCTTCATTTATCAACACCCCGCCTCTTGCACCAATGGTGAGGTCTGCCCTCTCTCAATCGAAAGGTCTTGAGATCCATTCTCTCGAGTGATGAGTAGCAAGAACTCCAATCCCCAATGCTAGCTACTACTAACGTAGGTCAATGATTTTCCATGAGTTCCAAATCACCATTGAATCTAAGATCCATGATTGTGTGATCATCACATCTCACATTGGAATCGATGGTTCAAATGTTTTCTTATATTCCTGAGAAACAATCACTCCCTTACATATCCATAGGGCATGGATATGATTATATGAAGGTGCCATCCACACAATCCTACCCAACATGGGGAGATGAGACTGGGTCCATACTCCATACACTAAACCTTGTGGACCTATGGGCTGTGGTGCTAATATTACACTAAAAAAAATTTGTGTGTTGAAGTATGAGGAATGGAAATAACAGAAAATATATAGATCAAGAATGGGCCCAAGTGAAGTGTGGGTTGGGTTCTCTCCTGGCCCATTTATTAGTTAGGCTTTCGGATCAATGTTCAGTCTAAGCCTACCAAAGGCTGGAAAAATAGACCGAAGACGTCAAGTGTAAGCTTCAGGGCCTGCCACCCAAGTAAATGGGCTACGCTTCAGCTCGTTTTGAAGTGGAGGCCCGTGTGTGAGAATGCACTTGACAGTCAAAAGTAGAACCATTATTTAAGGGATTGAGAGAGCATGGGAGAACGAAGAACCATTCTCTAATCCAACTTCCAACCACATATAATTCTTCTCAAAGCAAATTAAATGAATTAAAAGTTCAAAAATTTTAATAATATTTTATAGTGAACTAAAAAAAACTTAAAAACAATAAGGTTTTGTAGCCCGTTAGAACATTCCTAACAGCCTCACCAAATTTCACTCACCAAAATAGCCAAAACCCACAAAAAGTGGTTTTGGTGAGCCACTTTTTTAAAACACTCCCAACAGCCTCACCATTTTAACCAAAACAAAAGGAGAGAGAAGCAATATTTTATCATTTGTGTGGGAAAACGAAAAAGGAAGAAAGAGAAAAATATTATTTTATTGTTTGTGTGGGACCACAAAAAAGAAAGGGAGAGAGAGAAACCTTATTTTATTATTTGTGTGGGCCCAAGGGTGAGAAGATTTAACTTTGGTGAGTCTACAGTACTCACCAAGTTTGGTGAGTACCGTAGACTCACCAAAGGGATTTCTTCATTCTGTTGAGGCTGCTGGGAGTCATTTTAGCACCTTTTTAGTCTTTTGGCTCACTGCTAGGAATGCTCTTAATAGTGCTAATCCGAGTCATCGCTGTCTTAAGAACATTGGTGTCATGTTAGAAATCTCTTAAAGGGCATAATAGTTATTGTATTAACAATTACAAACAAAGTTGAACAAAACTGAGTTGAGTTTGTTGCGAGTTAATTTGTAAAACTGTAATACATAACAATGTATTTGCAAACTAGGAAAAATCTAGCGGCTGATATGCAAAAACAATTATCTAGAATACTTCCAAAGTGTACTCCCAACGTGCCTGTCCATGTGGTTGTGTATCTTCCTTTGAGGAGGTGTGACTTGTATTCGAGTCCTGGTTTTGCCGTTGACCGCCCACCCTGAGTTCTAACCTTTAACCCCCTGACCCCTAACATAGAAAGATAAATGATCTAGCTGCTTACCAAAAAAAAAATTTACTCCTAAATTCTAATCGTTTATCTCAATTATTAAACGGTAAGGATTAAAGCTGATGCGACTTTACATCATTAGAAAAGACAAAATCAACCAACTCAAATCCTGGTCCTTAGTGTTACAAACGATTAGGATTTACAGACGATTAGGATTAGAGAGTATATTTCAGAATACCCATAGACGGACTCATGCAAAAAAAAAAAAACCATAAAAAAACGAAGAGATCTACAAGACCAAAACCGCACATGAAATAAGAGCTCTCCTTTGACTTTTTATATTATAAGGGTTTAAATACTAGGTTGACTTTCTGCTCCAAGACGTTTGAGGGTTCTCTAGTATAGATGGGCCTCTTGTAATAATTAGGAGAGGTAATGGAAATTTTTTTAAGAATTTTTTTCTCTATAATTTCAAGACTTTTACCAATTGTACACATAAAAGAGGCCCCAAACTTAGAAGAGCTTTGCCTTATATTTAAACTCATAATATAAAATATAATTTTTTTTTTTACTTTAAGTATATATATACTAGTAAAGTTGCACGTATTAATTTTTTTAATATTAATGAATAAATAATAAGAGTAAATTAAAATAATTTTTAGTATTATTCATCATTTTATGACCTCAATCATATGAGACTTGATAGACACGGTGCATAAGTAGGACTAGTTATGATACTTTTCAAGTGAGAGTACATAGATTCTCCTCATGAATAAATGTGGGAAAAAAAAAACTTAAAATTCATATATAAAATAAAGGTCTATGACACTGTAACTTTGATATCTAAGGAAATAGAAACAAATCTTGGTAAAAGAAACTAAATACATCCATCCCTTCAATCCATGCACATATAATCACAATACACAAATGAATGTTTTTGCATTTATTTATGTAAGTCCATATTTTATGTTGGCTTATTCCGGTGTCAAAACATAAGTGAATTTAGTGTGTCTTGAGTCCTTGTCATGAAGCATCCAAGACTAATGAAGATGAAGACTGCAGACTTAGATCATCATCGCCTTCGTTTCACTCATAGGATGGTAAGTGACCTAGATACCATGTTACCCTAGGTGGAAATTGAATTAGATCATCATAAAAAAAACCCTAGGTGATAGCTAGACCCTTCATAACCTGAAAAATCAGGTTTCTAGGCAAATTCAGGGAAGACCAGCCGACTGGTCAACAGGAGGGGTCAATCGGTGGCCTACTGGTCAACCGCTCCTAGTGACCAGTCGACTGCTTGTGCAAGATTTTTGTTAGGCTATATTTTTCAGAGAGGTTGTAAAGGAGGGGTCGACCGGTCCTTGTGGATTTTGACTTCTAGTTGGTTTCTAAGTCCGAGAATTGTCCTATATAAGTTGGGTTTGATCCCCATTCGACCTAAGAGAATAGTGAGAGTCTAGAAAAAACTTTTAAAGGAAAATTAGGGTTTCTTAAACTCATTCTCCTCTCCTCTTCCACCTTAGTGTATGCAAGACATAGTTTGATATTTCTTGCTTGATTATTCCTATTGTGGGGAATTCTACTAGGGTTTGATTCTTAATCAACCATCAACTCGTTCTTGTTAAGAACACCTTGATCGGAATAATCTGAAGCCTTTGCAAAGGAGAACGTTCCGAGGAGGATCATAGATATTTTGTCGGTGGAATCCAAAGCCATCATTGACTTGATCGAGAGATAGTGGATGTGGAGACACAGAGAAGAACGGACTACTACGGTAGATTGTGAGATCATAATTGCTTTCGGAGGCATGAATGACTGAGTACTGAGGATCGTAATGTCGAGTCCGGTTGAGTACAGTTCGAGCCTTATAAGTGTTTGTTTCTTTTTCTTAGTGATTTCTCTTTGCTGGACTAGGTCACGTGGTTTTTTTCCGAAAGGTTTTCCACGTAAAAATACCTTGTGTTGTGGTTTGCTTGTTTTTCTTATTCAGCACTCTATTGTTCATCCTCCCCTTAGTTAATAATTTAATTTTTAAAATTTAAAAATGATAGCTAGACTTGTAGGGAGACCTAGCCACCCTCTTGGGTTTGAGGATCATAGATATCTTATCATATACATCGTTTACTACTTCATTCTTATTTCCCTTCTAACAATCATAAATTATAACTTAGACCATTAACCAACCTAGATGATGATGACCTCAAGGTGAAGTAGAGGAAACGTGCAAGTAGAGCTTAGGGAGAGCATATATACTTGTCTGGAAAGGGGTCTATATCCAAGGCTAGGATTAATCCACTAGATCACTGTATTGGATGATTGGAAATAGCATGTGGATCACAGGCTCACCGACCCTAATTATTTATACACATATACAATAAAAAAACTACAACTCTCAGACATCATTTTTTTCAAAAAAGACGACAAGATACAAATAGAAGTGGAATTTGACATGCACTCACCACTCTTGTCAACATAAATCTGAGGGTTCTTGGTCCATTAACACAATGTCATGATGACTTCAGAACCTTGGCATAGAAGGAAGCAATGTCGGGCAATGAAAAACAACCCCTTCTTGCTCTCTCTAGGCTACAGTAGTCTGTCTCCGCGTTAGCCTGGTTATGCCAATAATTATTGCTAAAGAATATGAAAGTTTAGAATTCTAGTTGAAGAAGAAATCTAATTTAGTTTGAGTTAGATTAGTATAATTTTAATGAGTCCTTCTAATTCCCTACTAATAGAGTCCTTATCAATAAGAATAGCAAAATAGAGATTTAAACAAACTAAACTTCTATTAACATTTTTAATAGATACCATAGGTTAATAAGTTAATATATTGATTAAAGGGTATTTACATCCAAGAAATTTTTTGCACACTCCTTATACATTTATTAGTAGAATGATATATATATATATACTAGCAAAGACCCCATGCGATGCACGGAACGCCTAATTGAAAAGATTTTTTTACAAAAAAAGGAAGGAACTACATTTGAGGACTCGTAGAAAAACTATTGTAGAAATGTGTATTATTAAAATAATACTTTATTTCCATAATATGGACATGCTAAACATTACAATTTGAGCAAGACTGGCGAGCAATTAAAAGATCAAGAAAGTGAATTACCCCCATATATGACCTAGGGTGTGGTGCAACAGAGGGGCTCCACATATGCAGGCGCTGATGAAGGCATTACTGTACAAAAAACTCCAGTTATCAGAATGAAGAACATGTGGAATAGAATATGCTTTGAGAATTTTAGGGTTAGATAATTTAAACAATAGATAGTCAACACTTTTATCCCTAAATAACAACCTGAGCTAATGTTAAAGTCCACCAAGTCATTTGCTTTCACGTACTAATAAAAACATTTCAAGCAAATAAGTCCACCAACAGGGACATTCCTAGACTACAAAAATGAAACAACTCCGTAAAAACAAACCCATACCCTAAATTTCAAGAAACCAAAAACCCATATGAAGAAAATAAATATAGTCTCACATAGTATGAATGTCCTTCTTATTAGTAAATGGTTCTTGATTTTAATGGGGTTCTGAAGTTTTTTCTAGGCAACCAAAAAAATTATAAAGGGAGACGTGAGTGGGAGAGGAGAGAGAGATGTGGTAGAGTGGGAGGGGAGAGAGAGAAACGTGGGAGGGGGAGTAGTAATGCAAATGTAGGAGATGTGTGTGTTTGAGATCAAATGTTAGATAGAAAGAGATATGTCAGAAAATTTAGGAAACGGTTTTTTGACTACTCATCTCTTATTACAATCCCTTAAAATTCCTCCAATGATTTTTGAATTAAGAGGGTGCGATGTGTGAGAGAAAGAGAGAGAGTTTAACGGTTGAGATTAAAGAAGGTTGCCACATGAGAACTTTAAAATAGAGCTCATAGCATTCCTGAGATTGAAGATTGGAGAGCAAAGAGAGTGGGTTAGGTGACACTTATTTCTTTATATATATAAAGTATAGAGAGGAGAAGGCTTGCTTTATCTCCCCCCCCCCCCCCGGCGGCCCTTTTTCGTTAATAAACAGGTAGGGGTTTGCCAAACCCCCCACTCTCATTGAGTGGCCTAAAAAAGAAAACAGGAAAAAAAAAAAAAAAAGGAGAGGGCTCTAACTAAGCCACACACACACACACATATATATATACTAGTAAAATTGGAAGTGTATTGCATGTAAAATATTTTGATGATTCATTTGCTTTAAATTTACAAAAGAACGATTATATAAGGAAAAGATTGAAAAGGAAAATTTAATCCAACAATGAAAAAGGAAAAAAAGAACAAATGAATTAAGAAATAAGTAAATAAGATGATAGTTCACACCTAAATTGTAAAATTTCAACATATACTCACATTCTGGTAAACAATTGGATAATACTATTTCCACAATACAAATAAAAATAAATATAAAAATGTAAAACCTATACCAACCTACATATACCTCTCAAATATAATAACACAATATTTATACTAGCAAGCACAAGCATAAAACCTATATTTACAAACATACCTCTCAAATCCAATTTTATTCCCAATTAACAAAGTTAGAGGTATGAGCAAGCCAACTTCTACTGGCAATTGATCATTTTATACTAATGGTGGGGATGTGCTTCATTGACAAAGTAATTAGGAGTTCATAGCGTTCCATCTAGAATGACGAAACCTCCATCGAGCTTCATATCATGTTCTTCTTCATTAACATTCTTGTTGTCGGGGTTGTTGACGAACCGGCTAATTACAAATCATTAAAAAAAATCACAAATTATAGCAAAATGTAAAATAAAAATGTTTATAAAAATATTCCGGCTATCACCTAATACCTAGAACAATCACCATCATGGCTGTGGAGAGAAAGAAAGAGAGCAGAATCAAAGGTCGTAGAAAAACATAGTAACTGGGTAATCCTTTTATAGGATGGTTGGGAAGCCAATTACATGAAAAAATGATGCAAAAAAAAAAGGTTTTGATCAATCCAAAAGACATCCCCACATATGAACATTTCAGATTGATGATGATTAACAACATACCTGAATGACATGCCCCTGTTCACCTTATATCACCATATACTTCTTGTCACTTATGTGTAAGCTAGTTGGTCCAAGTGATTTAAATTTAACAAAATCGTTCATAATGATATTTTAAACAAGCTTCAAACCCTCAATTGATATTCTCCTAACATAAACAATACCAAGTGAAATCACACCCATCAAGCCATATATGCATTCCTTTGCATGCATGAGTCCTTTGAATATTGGAAAACAGTTAAGTAGAAAAAGAGGTTCCACATGCATATGCCTCCTGCAAATAATGTCTTATTGATCTGGATTGAATGATTTTGATCATAAGAGTTACTCCAGGACTGCATATACAATTTGCAGTAATGGGAAATCACACACAATTTCCCTTAACAAGAACCTAAGGTGCACATTGCTCCTTTCTCAGCATCATAATAGAGAGAAAGAGAGAGAAAGGGCTGGTGAGGTGTTGTAGAAAGAAGTAGAGTTATTGTGGGGGAAGGGGAGTGTTCTACCTGAGGAAGTTTTTCTGGGGAGGGAAGAATCTATGAATTGTATACAAACTATAATTCTTTTGTCGGCACCCCATTTTTACACCCCCTTCAATCCTGATTAATTAATTTAACCATGGTTAGCTTGGTCTAACCCTAGGTAAATCTTATACCCTAGGCAAAACCCTAAAATCCAAACCTATTCGGGCTCAAGGCCCATTTCAATTTAAAAGCCTAAACCCTAGACCAAACCCTATGCTAACCCTAGCTAAATATTAGGTCTAACCCTAAGTAATCCCTAAGCCTAGCCCTAGTCCAAACCCCTAGTCTAACCCTAAGTTAAAGCTTCATGGGTCAAGGCCCATTTCAAGTCCTAAAATTCCAAAAAAAAATAGCTAAAAACCTATCTTTGGGCTCAAATATGGGCTCACAAGGCCCAACCCTAATGGGACCAACTACATTTTTCAAAATTCAAATGTGGGAGCAATTCATAAATGACAAAGCCAACATTACCTTCACCCCACGTGTTAGGGAAACAAAAAGTGGGGGGGAGGGGGGGGGGCAGACACTGTTCATCGTCTTCCCCAACTAAACTGTATACAGCAGCCTTCCCCCCTGCTGTCCCTGCTCCTCTCCAGGCCTCTCCTGCCTTGTCCCCCACACCTAGGATTACCCCCAAGGCCTTCCCTTCTCTCCTATAAAATCCCCACGCACCCACAGTTCGAGGCATCTTCTCCACTTCAAAAATCTGCTCCCATTCAAAACCAGCGCCTGAACCCCTCTAAAAATCACCCTCAAATAGTCCCAAACCACTCCGTTAGAATAGCCACTGTACCTGACTTCCTCAACAGCCCCAAACAGCCCTAGTTCAGTCCATATCCAGTCCAAAGCAGCCACTTGTTCAACCTTTATTCATCCCCAACTCGTTCAGTCCACAACAGTCCCCATTACAGCATCCGACTTGCCTTTTCTCAGTCCCCATTACAGCATTTTCCAATCCTAAAACAGCCTCGTGCACGCCCAGGTTGGCATCAACAGTTGGTCCATCTTTTTCTCCAAGCTCGACCACTAGTCCTCGCAGCAAAACATATATACCCCCCCATCTCTGCGCCACAGCAGCTGCTGTCACCATCCATTGAACAGCCCTCTCATCATAGCAATGCTCACTTCATCTACACGATCTCATCATCCCCACCATTCATCTCTCTCACACAATCACTCACGGTTCAGATCGATGTAATTGATCATCTTTCCCTCTTCATGGAAGAAACTCTAGATTCTCTCTCAATTGCCCATACTCTCGTGGTTTTTATTGGATCGTGAAGCGCCAAATCTGTGCTGCCCCGCACCAAGAAGTTACCTATATTGTTCAGGTTTTATTTGATCCATCCTGCCGTATCAAGTTACATCTGCTGTATTTAACTCACCATAGGTATGTTTTGCATTTACTTGAGTGTTAGATGTGCTACTCGATCTTGAATGCATATTCTATGGATTTCTAAAAGAAATACAGCATTGCATTTTCCTGTGAGTTTACTGGGATGACTCGTTAGAGCATCAAATTAGATGAGGCGTGGATGAAATTTTAAACCTGATGCTATGAGGATAGTCCGCATGATTTTTAATATTTTTTTCAAGTGATATTCATTACATGCCATTTTTTAATAAAACATGTTACTCAAAAATCTGAACCAACTCTGAAGCAAATAAATTCCAAAAAAAATATGCGGGCTCAACCCTAGGCCTCTGGTGCAACCTAGCTACTCTGATGCAACCTTAGCCTTTCTGGTACAACCTTAGCCACTCCGGTGTAACCTTATCTCTCACCCTTGGTCTTCAGCCCAATCCTTGGCCTCCAAGTCCATGTTCAAGACTTTGCACTTGACCAACCCGGTTAACTAAACCTAGTTTTTGGGCTAGATCCTTGATTACCCTATGCGCACACACACCCTCCTAGCCTTGACACGGGCTATACCAGAACTACGCTCAGTCTGATCTCATCCCAATGTGAGTACGTAGGCAACCCAACTCGAGTTCGACCTTAGCTAGCTTTCTACCTTTCTTGAATTAGTATTTGATTAAACACTTATGCATTTTAATTAAATTTTGAGTTTAAATTTGCTTAAATTTAGGGAGTAGGTAACCATTTGTAAAATGAGGGTCCTGAAGTGCCTAATACCTTCCGCAAGACTTAATCGAACCGCTTACCCTAACTCTAATAGACCATTTGTCTTATCCAAATCAATCCCGAGACCTATCCATTTGAATAAATAGGTAACGATTCTTAGTCAAATCATAAATATGAAATTTGGTAGGAAAATATCACACTCACATCTTTATTAAAGTTTTTAATTTAAATTATTGACCTAATTAATAAGGTATACAATTATTTATGTAAAAAAATATGTTAGGTATTTTAATCAACGTAAGGTTTTGCATACTCCTTATACTTTTATTATTAGAATGATATTTATATTTTACCGAGATGCATTCACCTGAACGCACATGGCCAACAGCTCACGATTGCTACTTTGTGCCTAAAACATTGTGAGGTCTACCATTTTTATGGGGTTGATATTAATGCACTCACAAATCTGCAAACAAGAGGATACTGAATAATGTAATTCCAGAGTTTAACTTAAAAGGAAAGAGCAGAAGAAAAAAAGAATTATCTACTGATAATTCCTATCCAAGAGATAGGCCACGAGGGTAACCATGTTCTCCTTACCTTAAAACAAAACAAAAGGAAGAAACCAATCTATTATTTTCAAGAATCCAAAAGTCCCTACCCTTTACTCGGTCCCCTCTCTCTATACATATACATAGATTCTAACTGGAGTAAAAAAACAAAAGAAAACCCATTACCTAAATTACCTCAAGGACTTCATGTTCTCCTAAACAACCAACTCCACTAGCATCTGATTATTGTTCAATAAAACCCCTAAAGGGTTAGAACTCTTACTGTGAAAAATTATTATCTTTACGCATCATAGGAATAGCCCTGTAGTGTATCCTCTCATTAGGAGGGAGGTCCGGGCTCGAGTCTCGTGTAGGTGGGGGTTGTGATTTTCATACACCAACCCTAGAGTTTAGACTCTACAAAAAAAAAAAAAAATTTATTTTTTATTATTCTAACAAAAGCTCATAACATTTAGGTGAAACAGGAGGTTGGGCTGTTGGCTAGGACCAGTGGAGGTCTTGAGTTCGAATCCCCTCCCTTTATTAGCCACCTTGTACATGTGGAGGAAATAGTCAGGAGCTCTGAGAGGTCTATATACTGATCTACGGCCTCGGATTGTCTCTGGCGAAGCCAGAAAGGGGCCTCGGGGTTCCATACATTGTGCGGCAGCTGGCAGAAAAATGGGGAGAAGTCATTTATTTTCTCCCCATGATTTTTGACTTCTCCCCTTTTGATATCTCTCCCCCTTATTCTCACACACTTATCGCCACATGTCCATTTGTGTGTGGAGAAGTCAAAATCATGGGCCCCATGATTTTGACTTCTCCACCACATGTCACCTATTCTATGGAACCCCGAGATAAGCCCTTTCTGGCTTCGCCAGAGGCAAGCCAAGGCCACTGATCTACTGATCTGTATGAGCCATGACGGTAACCGCATCAGATATGTGGGGGCACCTTTGTCGTAGGCACAAATGGTCAACCGGCCATTGGAACTCGCACTTACCCCAATATTTAAATGATTTTTTTGGTTATGATATTTAAAACGATTGAGTTTTTTTTTTTTTTTTCTTTGGACAGGCGTGCTTTTCACTTTTTCCAACCTTTCTAATACTATATATGTGTTGTGCTATCCTTACTCTCAGTCATTTTCTGTTTTCAATCAAAAACTAGCGCCAGTCTTTTTACTTAAAATAGCTAGTGATGAGTGTCGTGAATGTATGGAAGCGAGGCTAGCACGCCTCATACTACTACTGTTCTTGAGGGAAAAAAAATATATATATATATATATATATTAAAACTGTAAGATCTTTTTCTTTGTTTAATAACTATACTAATAAGCACGAAGATCAAGAATTAGAGCCTTCTCGACCAGATGCCAGATGTCTTCTTTGGATTTTTCTGAATCAACCAACCAAACTGATGATTTCCCTGTTTTCTTTTCGCTCTCTCTCTTCAAACTCCTCCTTGATCTGGGGCTGAAGAAAAATGTCACCAACAGTAGTTTCTTACAGATCCACCTTCAGATTCTCTCCTTTTCTACCTTCTCGCCTTAAATCTCTAAAACCCAATTCTTCATTTCTAGTCTCTAAACCGGTTTTCTGTAGTGGGTTCATCTCGAGAAGACCTGTTTGTGATAAAAACAGGGTTTGGGGGTCCAA
This sequence comes from Tetracentron sinense, assembly GCA_015143295.1. Lineage (NCBI taxonomy): Eukaryota > Viridiplantae > Streptophyta > Magnoliopsida > Trochodendrales > Trochodendraceae > Tetracentron > Tetracentron sinense. Next base: position 43,901,693 of record CM026556.1, on the reverse strand, counting down.
AACCATGACCGAGTTGATTAGAATTGATGCTTTCAGAAACAGTAATGGTGATGAAGGTGTTGGGGCCATCGAAACTGAAGCCTTAATTGGTAATGGGTCATCCGTATCTCGTCCAGATAATATGTGTGGGGAACTGGAATCGACTCTCAATCGATTGGTTAGTATAGTTTCTCTTATGTTCTCCCTTTTTTTTTTTTGGGTAAGAACTGTTTCTCTTATGTTCTGAATCATGAATGTTTTTCTGTAGAGTTGTTCTATGATATTTTCTGCATTTGAGCTATTGTCTAGCAGTCTGGGTGATTTGATTTGAGGAACTGAAGATTTGAGATTACTTTTGAGTTTTTGTTGAGTGTGTTCGATACAGAACTTATGGGTTTTGATTTTTTTTTTCAATTGATTTCATCCTTGTTTTTTCAGTTTAGTATAATGTATAAATTTGTCTGAATTGAAGGGGGAACCGAATATTTTGTGAGGGTTCCAAGAAACCCTCTATATATAATAGATACTGTTGAAATTAGTAATAGTTCAAGGTCCAACATCAGTGGTTAATTCAACCCAAACTTTTATTTGTGTTCGAGTTAAGTTGAAGAATCATGGGCTCCTAGAAATATTGTGATGTGAATGTGCATGAAGTCTTGAGGAGTTAGTTGAGTCAGTTCGAGGTTGTGGAGTTAGTTGAGTCAGTAGAGGTAGTGGTAATGTCAGTTAGAGGCAGTGGTAACATAAGTAGTGATATAGTGCTAATCTGTCCATGTCTTGTTCTATTTAAACTTGAGTTGGATTCAATGAAAAGGAGAATATAATTCTACATTGCTTCATCTGAAGCCTTTATCGATTTACAACATAGGTTATAAAAAGAAGGTTCGTATCAACTTGGTGTCAGAGCAGGTTGCAAACTTGCAAATGTAAGTAAAATCGATCAGTTGGCAAGCGTTGTCCTCAAAGAAAAGGGAGAGGCATATGAAGGTCGAAGCTCTCATCAAGGTGAAGGGGTGGAGTCTTCAAATTTCGGGTCTGTGGGTACCATTCAATCTTGGACTTTGAGGCTTAACTTTCCAATCTTTGAAGATGGAGTGAAATTACTCAAACTCCTAATCTTAAGAATGAGTGAAATAATTTCTGTTTATTCAAATTTCACAGACCCCAAAACTCTAGAAGGCATATGATTAATAAGAAAGGCAACAGTTAAGAGAGCATCAGACCAAAAAACTTGAAGAACATTCATAGCAAATAAAAAGGGAATGAGTGATTTCTAAAAGGCGTCGGTCACCATTTTGCTGAGGAGTATTGACATAAGTTGTTTGATGAATGATATCATATTCACTAAAATAGGATGCAAGACAATCAAACATGTACTCTATACCATCAGCTTGGTGGGTAGCAGCGTAGCGCTTATAAAATCCTTGCTACCAAACTTCCGCCTGTCATAAGCTCTCTCATCTCTGCTCCGCAAGGAGCTTTCGTCCGTGATAGACAAATCCTTGATAGTATCCTCATCCCAAATGAATGTGTGGATGCGAGGACCCATTGTCCAACTCTCCTGGGATACTCTGCAAAGTAAACTTAGAGAAAGCATTTGATCATGTAAATTGGGAATTCCTCGACTACTTAATGCATATGATACAGTCTGGGATCCTCTAACGATCTTGGATGAAAGCATGCTATGCCTCAGTCTCTTTCTCGGTCCTAGTGAATGGATCCCCTGCTGGATTTTTTAAAATCTCTCAAGGCCTGATGCAAAGGGATCCACTATAGCTGTTCCTCTTCATCATAGTAACGGAAGCCTTCTGCAGAATTATCTCAAGAGCAGCTGAATCTATCATCTCAGGATTCACCATTGGGAGGGACAACCCCCGCTCCATATCCCATTTGCAATTTGCTGACGACACACTCATTCTCTGTGATGCCTCCTGCACTCAAATCCTCACCTTCAATGTTTGTTTCGTTGCTTCGAAACTGTCTTGGGACTTGAAATTAATTTCTCCAAAAGCGAACTCTTTGGAGTTGAAGATGTTCTCACCTCCCAATCCTATCTTCCATTCTAGGTTGCAAGCTCAGTTCGCTCCCATCCAAATGCCTAGGCCTCTCTCTAGGTGGCCCTTTTAATTCCAAATCTACATGGGACCCAATCATCTCCAGATTCCAACAACATCTTATCTTTCCAAAGGGGGCTGACTGACCCTCCTCAAGAATGCTCTAATCAACCTTCCAACCTACTTCCTCCCTTTCCTCACCATCCATGTGTCGGTAGCCAGAAAACTGGAAAATACCTAAAAGAGATTTCTTTGGAATGAGAAAGTCATGAAGCGCAAATACCATCTTGTAGACTGGCCAACGGTTTGCCTACCAATTGAAATGGGCGGCTTGAATATTTGCCCTCTCTCCCTCTTTAACAAGGCCCTACTAAAGCAAATGGCTTTGGCGATTTGATGCCGAACGTGAAAGCCTCTGGAGGCAGATTATTGTTTCCAAATATGGCTCCCCCTCCATCTAGGAGCCCCCAGCTGTTCACGGTCCCCATGGCATGGGTCTCTAAAAAGGCATTATGTCCGGCTGAGAATTGTTCTCCGCCAACATTAGCTTTCGAGTGGGTAGAGGCAACAAAGTAAAATTCTGGACAGACAAATGGTGCAGTCCCTCTACCCTTAGTAGTGATTTCCATTCAATTTGGCAACTAGTAACTAACACCTTTTCCTAAAACGCATCGAGAAGTTACAGGATAAGAAATCTCGGAAGGAGAAGGGAAACACCCAGTTGATGCCCAAACGAGATAGGAAATAGCTCTAAGAGGGCGCTTTGATCATCGCCTCGGTAGCTTGGTCCCTCTGGATCGAATGAAGCTCGAGGGTCTTCGAGAACTCTCCCTCCCAGGCCATTAGCACTAGCCTACGAGCAGGTCACCTATTGTAGCACTAGTGCTCCATCTTCGAGAATTTTTATTTAGCATGGTTACACTTTCTTTTGTAATAGCATAGTTTATTTCACTTCTACTCTCTAGTCTCTTTTAGCTGGTCCTGGGTTCACTCTTTGGTGATCATTATATATATCACAATTAGCAATAAAAAAAATTCTGCCTCTATCGAGTCTTACATTGAGTATCTCCCCAATACTAGAGTCTGGTGCCCACGCTTGAGACGAAATCTTAATGAGTGGAGAATCGACAATCTCCAGACCCTCCTCGCTCCACTCCACCAGATCCCCACCTCCCCTACCCTTAGGGATACCCGCCCGTGTTCTAGAAACAATAAAGGTCAATTTTCAGTGAGATCCCTTTACAAGGCCTTATTTTATACCATCAGACAACTTTTTCCTTACAAATCGGTTTGGAAGACAGGTCTGACTCTTAAGGCATCCTTTTTTCTTTGGTCCGCAACCCTAGATAAGATACTAACTTGCAACCATCTTAAGAATAGGAGGTGGCAGATGCTTAATGGCTGTTTCATGTGCCTAGCTGCTGAGGAGACAGTAGATCACCTCTTGTTGCATTGCCCTTATGCACACAGGGTTTGGAGTCATTTCCTTTCCCATTTGGGAACAAGCTGGGTGTTTCTCCTCTCCTTCCTGAATTTCTTATCCTGTAAGTTTTCGACGCTTTTGGAGAAGAGGATTTCGAAGAGGGTGCTATGCTTATTGCATCAGTAGCCTGGCCTGTTTGGCTAGAAAGAAACTCGAGGGTCTTCAAGAACTCCTCCTCCCCGTACACTAGTACTTGCCGATGGGCTGGTCATCTACTGCAGCACTAGTGCTCCATCTTGGAGAATTTTGATTTAGCATGGCTATACTTTTTGATGTAACACCACGATTTCCTTTGTTTCATTTTTTAGTTAGCTTCAGGCGTGGGTTTACTTTCCTGTGACCCCTAGCCCTTCTTTTAACACTAGGTGAAAAAAAAAACATTATACCTTTTTTTTTTGGAAGGTGAGAACCTTATACCATGTGTACTCATCTTAATTAGATGTGACATATAAAGGTAAAAGTACATACTATTGTCTACATGGAGTGCCATACACGCATAGTTGTTAAAGGCGTTGTCTCAGGCGGTCACCTAGGTGACCAGGCGCTCTACTAGGCTCAGGCGATTGGCTGCCTCAGGCAATCAGTATTATAAATCTGATATATGTAATATTATTATTATTTAAAAATATAAAAATTACTTTATTTGAATATAGTAGTTTGGTCAACAAAAAAATATGTTATTTTATATATTTTCCATGTCTTTTACCATATAATATGTTAGATTTTGTATATTCAACAAAAAAAAGATTTGCACACAGAAGAAGAAAGAAGAGAGGAATAATGTCAAGTATGTTTCCCTCATGTTAACCTATCCTCTCTCTCACTCAATGGGTGGACAATTGGCCTATCTCTCTCTCTTCCCCTGTTTGTGAGTGGACCATATTGTCCTCATCTGCTTTTACAAGGTTTTTACTTTTTTCAACCGTCGCTTAAGCGACCAAGTAAATAAGTGGGCTTAGCCGCTCAGGCAATCCAATAATTAAAATTAGGCCTTTAAATGCCTCAAATTTCTTGTAGAACCCCCAAAACTCTCATTTTTAAAGAGATCTTTTATAATTTAAATAAGTGCAAACCCCATAATTATATATTTTACCAATTATATATTTTTTATTATATTTCTTGAATATAATCAAGAAATAAGAAATGACAATAAGATGTACGCCCTCTCCCCCTCTCTTGTCTCTCTAATGTTCGACGTCACATTAACTGTCAGACTATTTTTCTGTTATTTATTGAGTCCTACACTCCTTCCTCTCTCATCTCCTTCCTCTCTCATGTTCAGCTGTTATTGTGGTTCTTTCTATTTTTATCCTTCATAATCTTTCTCTCTCCCTTTCGACAATCATTGTAGATTTTATTTTTTTTATTCCGTTATTTATTCTCAACACTTGAACCATTTATTGTTTTTATAACTGTCTCCAAGGATGGTTCTATCAAAGTATATCTTAACAATAGAAATTTTGTAATTTACATGAATTGCAGGACCCCTTATTCAAGGAAATGTATCATACATAGATCTCATATTAGGGCTGGGGGATGTCTGCAGCTAAAAGTTCCTCAGACGATGCCTCAGGCTACCGCCTCAGTCGTCCATGGGGTATGTCATCCCAACTCGCCTAGTTGCCTTGACAACTATGCATACAAGAATAACTTGACTATCAACAGAATTTCTCTTTCTATTTTAGGGATGACCACCATTTGATTGGATCATATGTTCTTTACCAACTTATGAGTCACTTCACATATTATTACAATACAACTCTTTAATAACCCTAGTCCTCTTCCTCAAGGCATTTCTTCCTCTTTTACTGCTTTTCTTTCCTTTCTTTTCACCTTCACTCTATGTTGTATGCAATTTCAATTGAGAGTTAAGTCGAAATCTTCTTTGTAGCAATCAGGTTTGAATTACCCTATTATAATCTGGTACCTTGATTCCCTCTCCATGAGTGATCGGCTGGAAAAATAGAGGTTCCGGGTGGCACCCCAAAACCAAGGTTTGGGACTCAAGTGCTGCTACAATTCTTGAGAGGAGAAGAAGAAGAAGGAAAGGCTCTCTCCAGATACAGCTTTTCAGGCTGGAATGTGATGCGGGAAAAGTTGTGACATTTGAAATAGAATCTCTTTGGCGCGAAGTGGTGTGATAACCCTTAACTTAGATTGTCTAATGGTCTAAATAATTAGGGCACAGATACATTTAACATATTAGTGGTCATTTGATCTCTTTAACGATCAGGTAGTTTCATACTTTAATATCATTTGGCTTACAATAAAAGATGCTAGTAGTTGCAAGTAAATTCCAATTTTCTTGTGGTCAATATCTACATGGCATGTGTAGTTACTAGGGCTGTATTCGGGCTTGACCGGGCTTGGCCAAGCCCGGCTCGGCTTGAATAGATTTGATCAAGGCTTGAAGCCCGGCTTGGCCCAAAATGGCGTTTGAATGTGCGGCCCGAATTCAAAATCTTGGCTCGAAGCTCGGCTCAGCCAGAATTGATTCAAGCTCGAGCCGGGCTTTGCTTGGCTCGAGCTCAGCTTGAATCCTTTTTTTTTAAAAAAATAATAATATTTTATATTATTTATATATATAATAATGATATATATAAATAATACTTTTATTTATTTTTTATTTTTTTAATAATATTCGAGCCGAGTTTGGGCCGAACCGAACCTCAATCGAGCCGGGCTGAGCCGCACAGGGGTTGGCCCAAGCTCGGCTTGAATTAGCTTTCAGGCTTTTTTTTAGGCTTGGCTTGGCTCAGCTCGGCTCGGCTTGAATTAGCTTTCGGGCCTGGCCGGGCCGATTTCGGGCCAAGCCGAGTCGCACCAACGGGCCGATCGGGCTTTGTGCAGCCCTAGTAGTTACTTCTTTATCCTATGAGAGCCAAAAGTGAAGTACACCCTACAGCGTCATGGAATTACTTATTGGTTTCTTTGTGACAATAAAACTAGAAATTATTTTAAGTCTCTGGGGGATTTACATTAAAAGTAGCTATTGTCTAGAATATGTAATAGATCAACTTCAAGATTGTTGGATATATGGATTCATGTTCTGGACTAAAAATCATAAAACAAAAATTATAAGAGATAAAGGAAAGACTTACCGGATTTTAGTTGAGGCGAGATAATAATCACTTGGCTCGAAGTTGATTTGCCCTCCCTGGACTGTTATCTAGTGCAAGTGTGCAACAGGATTCTGGGCACTCAACCTCGTGAATACAAAGACTGTCGCCTGATCACTGGTGTGCACTCACTGTATGCAGGCTCGAACCACCATATAGGATAACCTGAATAAAAATAAAAATTAGCAATGAAACAAATGTTTCCAAAGGAGAAAACCTTACAATAAGTGACTAAGGACTTAGGAGGGAATGCCCTTATATAGGCACCATCACATCGCTTCACAAAAGACATAACCATCATATGATACTGATATTTTGTTTATCAGGTCTAGGATACCCTGAAACTTGTATAGTGGTGTATGCCAGGCACAAGATCTCACAGTAGACAGATACAAATATGGGTATCCATCCAATATGTTCTACCACACTATTGATTTTAGTTTTATTAAGGTTGATCACTGTGCCTCATTTTCGTACAATCAAGAATATCCAACATATGTAGTCTTTACAAGTATGCTTACAATAGTGATCCCGGATTGAGATAGTATCATGTTGATTCCTACTTGAGAAACATACATAAGAATTTGGTTGTCCCCCAGCTCCACTAATTTATACTTCTGTCAGTTTTGATATTTGATCACTCGCTCCGTTACAAAAGTGGAACCAAAAACTATGACAGGGATCCATACATGTTATGCCATACATGCTTTGGACTTTTTATAGCTATCAAGGTTATTCATATGTGATCATTTCATTTCAAGATTTTCTATCTATATATTTCCCTTTAGATGTTTATGGTTCTCCCTCTGTTGGTTCCAGAGCAAGTGGCTAGTGGCTGCATTCTTTGGTGTCGTCATTATTTGGAGGCATGATGCCGAAGCCTTGTGGGCCGCAATGGGATCTGTTGTAAATATTGTGCTTTCTGTTATCCTGAAGCAGATGCTCAACCAAGAGAGACCCTTTTCCACCTCAAGATCCGACCCTGGAATGCCATCTTCACATGCACAATCCATCTTTTTTGCTGTCATTTTTGCTATTCTATCATGTAAGTTCTTCCAAATTACTGTTTCTTTACCTAAGAATATGTAGGGCAGACAGTCTCTGTATTTATAATTTTTAATATGCAATTAATTAGTTACAGGTTTTGATGAATGGTTCTTTTCTTCCATATATAACCAGATGCACCACTTCTTCTAAATTCTTATTCATCCACTTGAAATTTTAAAAAATGGGTTGGTTGAACTTGAAAATTTAATCATTCAATGAGCAAACAATTGAATTGGGTTCAGTTGGATAGTACCAACGAAATTGAGAAAATGTATTGTCTTTGCATTGATGGGTTAATATGGTGTGATAATCTATAATAATTTCTGCTATGATCAATCAGACTTCTTTTGAATGTATAAGTTCATATGAATACCTTCCAATTCCGAGTGGGTCGGTGCGGATACCCAAAGGGACTAGTCCTTGGCTCGAAGGCTTTGGGAAACCCTCCGTTACCAAAAAAAAAAAATGAATACCTTCCAATAATACATTTTCAGAAATCCAAGCTGAATTTCAAATTGAGAGAAACTGATATAACATTCATCCCATCTATCATTTTGATAAATGAAGCTTATAATTTCAAAGTTTCCCATTCCATCTTATGCATAATATGAAGCTAAGGCTTAAACTTAAACAAGAAAATAGAATATTTTGAGTTTTCACTTTCCAGTATGCTCCCTCTCAAACATGACAAGATGATATGTAAGGAAGTATAGCATTGGTGGGGGAAAATAACAATATGAATATGTTATTTATATAACAATATGAATATATTATTTATATAACCATGTTAGGGCATCAATAGGCTCCTTGACACCCTGCTATATACATTTGGTTCATCAAAAATTTCACATGTTAACTACAGCTACTGCAATCAATTGGAACTCTGATCAGAACATTTTTGTTTTTGGTAAGAAACTCTGGGTCGAGCTGAAATAAAGGGTAAAAAGAAAAACTAAAACAAGCCTTCTTTTTTACTACCTCAGTTTCAAGTTGATTGACAAGTTTCAAGTTAGTAGCAAGTTGACTCGGAACCCACCAAAACAGTTTTATTGGATTAAGTTTCAACTCTCAAGTTGATCTGTGAGTGTTTGGACATCGCACTCAGTACTTTAGTAGTACACTGATCTAAACAGGACTGTTATTTCTCTGGGTATGAGGTTCTTTTGAATCTAGCAGTGTTACCTAGGCACTTCAGTTTTTCCAAATTTTACCGTGCCGACACTTGGACACGATACGACACTCCAAGGCACGACACGACACTCCTTGATACATGCCTAATTGCCTATACCATGTCATGATGACGTTAACATTATAGTTAGGCACGTGGTGCTTCAAGTATGTCGTGCCATTATAAAAATACAATTGCTATGAAATTTTTGTCAAGTTGTGTTGCTTTTTTAGAAACATAAAAGAATTTTATTAGGAGAGCACCGGTCTCTCTTCTCTTTTTTCTCTCTTGTTGCTCATTTTCACTCCCTATATGAGTATTTTTTATAACTTAGGTATATACTTTTTTAAAAAATTGGGGACATGTGATCCCCCCTTTTTTTTATTATTGTTTAAAAATTTTGAGTTATAATATATATATATAATCATTTTTAAAAATTTGTATGTCCGTATCACCATATTGGGATTTTTAGAACTTGTCGTGCCGAACACCTCTAGACACCTAGACACTTGGCACCCGTACCACGTGCCTAGGTAACACTGGAATCTAGCAGTGTAGTCAAGGCTTCCAGGCGATGCCTAAGCGATAGGGGGTTCCCTAGGTGAGGCGTTGCTTAGGAGATGCCTAGGCGACCAAAATTTATTTATTTTGTTTATATTATATAAGAAATAAAGAGTGCCTGCCTAGATCATGATCTAGGCGATAGGGGTCCTGGCTAGGTGAGGCGGTGGCCTAGGCGTTGCCTAGGCGACATTTTGACTACACTGGAATCTAGATGGCAGTTTAGATGCTGTTTGGTTCTTTGTTTAGTGTAGACACTAGAATTGAGCTTTGCTTCTGATCTGATTATTTAAATTCCATTTTACTGGTTATAAAAAAAAAATCTCCTTTTCAGATGTTTGATGCTTGTTTTTGTGCCTTTTTCTGTGGCAGTGATTGAATGGCTGGGATTCAATGGACTTACAGTGACTGTCGGAGTTCTTGCCTTTGCTGTTGGTTCATATCTTGTAAGCATCATAACTTTTGAACTTTTCTGTCGAGTAACTGCGTCCACCAACTCATCTGGGGGTGTTTGGCAACACTACTATCAAGTACTTATTAGTCAATAAGTACTTATTTAAAAATAAGTATGTTTGGTAAAAATAAATAAGTAATGTGTAAAAGTGATCAGGACCAAAAAAGTACATATAAATAAGTTACCCCATATCCAATTTTTAAAAAAGTACTTATTTACAAAAAATACTTATTAGCTTATTACTGTGTTGTCAATGCCCAATCTTTGTATTTTTCAGTACAATGCAGGCTATGTGCTGATTTAGTCTTCTAAATAATCAGGGCAAACCACAAACAATAGAACCAGCGAGTTTTAGCTGACACTTTATATTAACAAATTTTCACGTCTAGACTAGTGAGGAGAGGATTAGAGGATGGGACTTATGTCCATTTATACATAAACGTCGAGTTATGTTAGTTCTACAACTTTTGGGGCCAACCCAGGAACAATACATTATGGCTCATAATTCTGAGCCCTTACATGTATACATACTTCACAACTTCATAAATGCCAGTAAATTTGCAGCTTGAGGTTCACAGTCGGTCAAAGTGACCAGGAGCTCCCCTGAATATTCACCATCATAGCATGTAATGAATACATATAACTAAATGCCTCGACTGATGAGAAACACAGTTTCTACTTTTGCAAAAACATCATTTGAATAACTATAATTTCCTTCTCTCTCTCTTTCTTCAAAGCATTCTTCCTATAGAATGATAAATAATTTTAATGGACTGTTTCACAAATAAATTAGCATCTTGCGAAATATTGAAGTTATATTGAGAAAATGTGAGCACTAATAAAAGATATGCATGAATATATATATATATATAATATACACACACATGAACTTGCTAGAAAATATAAAAAAACTTCTAACCTATATATATAATTCCAAAGGAAATAGCACAAAAAGTAATCACTTTAAAGACATAAGATTACCCAAAAGTAAAGAAAGTTTTTCAATTTTCAAATAGTAAACACATGGGTGAAGATTCACTTTCAGAGTCATCAATTTGCAAACTTTTGTGGACTGTGTTGTAGAGGTCAGTTGCTTTAGTCCCAGCTTACCTATCCCCAAAAAATAAAAATGAACAAAACAATACCTTGGGAATTGTGTAGATATAAACTCATTTAACAATAACTTCCTAAAAGATGGCTATGTAAATTTGACATTCGTGCTTATCTGTGAACAAAGAAAAGTGAGTAAGAAATATAAAAGAAGAATAAATTGAAAGGTCACTCATGCTAAATATATTATTGTCATATGTGTTGACAGTCATGGCTACGGGTCTCGCAAAGACTTCATACCATCAACCAAGTTGCTGTTGGTGCTGTTGTAGGATCCATTTTCTCTATCTTGTGGTTTTGGTCATGGGATGCAATTGTGATGAAAGCATTTATTTCCACTTTGTGGGTCCGGATTCTTGTTACTGCAGCGGCTGCTGGATTTTATCTGGGTTTTCTGCTGTATTTGATTCGACATTGCCTTGTAGATGAACAATAAGTTGTAATATGGATGAAAATGTAAGGTGTGGTGCAATTATTTTATAAGCCCTTCCAAGATTATTGAACATGAAAGAAGTTTGCGCTACAATATTTTAAAGTTGAACTGATCTGAAAAACTTTCTTCAGAGGAATTGTTAATCTTTGAATAACAGTCTGCATCATACTCCATTAATATCCCATAAATCGATTGGCTTCAAATGTGTAAAAAGGATGCTACTATGTATGGATGCTTCTGTTGGATCTACTGTTATCCATGCTAACATTCATTGTGTAGGCAAGATCCTTTAAATCCCTCCAAGGCAACATGACTAAGGAACTGGTCACTCCTGGATGGACTGTCGAGAGCATTCATTGGGTGGAATGATGCAGAGTCCTGTCTTTACTGAGAGTTGTAGACTATATTGGCTGAGTTACCAAATCTATTTACTGTATATGTGTGGTTACCTCATTTTTGTATTACAAAGTGAGTTATAGAAATTGCTTTTTCTGCTTCTTTTTCCAATGGATGCAATGCAAATTGTCACTAATTTGAGATACAAGCTTGAAAGCCCTTGAGAATCAAATTCTCGGCCTTTATAAATCTAAATTAATTTTGTACCGTAGGTATATTAAGATAAATCTCAAGGTTTCTATAATTTCTATCAGGAAGGTGTGGTGTGGTATGGGGCTGGGATTTAGGAGTCACCATGGATGGCAATGGGCAGGGCCAGAGCCAGGATTTTCTTCTAGGGAGGCAATAGAAAATGATAGTAATTGCAAATGAATTTGTAGAGAAAGATTATGCGGGTACAAAATATACTAGGTCTAGGGGATGGGGGGTGCTTTGAACCCCTTTTAAGGGTTTGAGTGTAGCCCTCAGGAAAAAAATGATGATCAAGTTTGACGTTATATATAATTAGGGGGCAGTTGCTCCTTTTTTAGGGGCATGCCCCCAGTAATGTGTCTCCCAGATCTAAGTGGAAAAAAAAAAGTTGTGCTAGCCCTAATTATGCATTTCCTACTCAACAAAAAACCAAAACTTGTCTTTCTTTTCAATCAAAAACCAACATCTGTCATAGTAGAGAGTAAATAATATGCATGAGAGTAGTGCTAGCAGCCTAGCACGCCTCAATTAAGATAGAAAAACCACTGGGGAAGATATGAATTCGAGGGGTGGGGGTTAAGCATTTAATTTAATGGGCCTAAAAATACATTTGTGGCCCATTAACAAGATAGTGCTAGTGTCCCCTCTAAGAGAATGACTGAAAGATCTCAACCATCCAATATAGATCTATAAAAATAAAAAAGTTTGAAATTACATCGGCAGGAAAAAAAGATTAAAAAAAAAAACAGCTCTAAATCGTTTGTTTCTAATGGAAATAGAAGAAGAAATATAATCTATTTCTTCTTGCCCCCTTTAGCGGATTTACGCTTGGTGGGGAGGATGATCTCGCCGTACTTGAGCACAGGAATCTCCATGATCCTGGAAATCTCACCGAACTTCTTACGGAACTTCTCGACCTGGTCGGCGTCGACGAGCAGAGCCGATCGGTTACCGAGATAGAAGGGGTGGTTCCCGGACCAGACATCCACCACATACTCTTTCTGGGTTCCTCCAGTGGTCATCACAAGCTCTGCGTTGCAGTACACCTTCGCGTCTTCATGGAACTCCGGATGTATGTCCTTCTTCCTACACGTCCACTGCGGCCGTTTACCCACCATTACAGCACTGCTCTTCGCACTCACCTGTAAAGAAATTGAATCCAAACCCAAAAAAAGACAAATTGCTTTGAATTTGGCGGAGGAAACAAAGATGCGGGGGTTTTAGTTTTTTTACCTTCATTTGGAGGGTTGTAGGAGAGGGGTTCCTTTGGAGGAATGTGTTCGTTAGGGTTAGCGCCATTTCCTTCCTCTCCTCTGATAATTTTCTCTTTTTTAATTTTATAGATGAGTGTGGTGGAAGAAAAAAGAAAGAGGGGTTTCTTATCCTTCTACTTCGAGTTTTATGTGGGTCCGTGATGGTTCTTGTTGATCGAGAGATGTGGTGGATCTGTGGTTCCTGTTTGTGGGCTTCGGAGTTATGTAAATGCCCTTGTTTTTTTCATAAAATGACGATTACTGTATTGTTCAGTTTAGGCCCATCTTGCCCAGCAAGGTGGTCCGTTTTGGATTGGATCCGGCTCTTCTGCTTGCCCGAGTCGTTCTGGGATCCGGCTTGCTTTCACCCAGCATGACACCTCATCTTGTTTTTTTTGGATGCCCGAGCGCCTAACTCGGGCAGCCTCCAGAGCTTAAGTATTTTCAGTGACGTGTGCCGAAAAAATTGAGCGCCAAATAAGAACGGATTTTGAAATCAGAGAGTGGGAAGATTCCACTTTCAAAGGGATTCGCCGATTCGGCTCCTCTGTTTTGTTCTCTTCCCTCCCCTCGAACGAATACCATTGTCGACTGCTTCAAACTTTAAACTCTGACGGACAAGGCCATTGTTGTTCTAAGTAGTCCAGAATATAATTAATGAAAGTAATAAGAAAATTAAAACAATAATGTACTTACGGAATTTATAGAACAGCAAGAATAATGAGAAATAATAAAAAATCCGAACTCTGTGTATCACAGTTTCTCTAAGACGAATTCATTCTCTCTCGGTACTTAAGGTTGATGAGTAATCGTCTCCCAAGATAGAACGGATTACAGTTAAGAAGAAGTAGTACTTCAATCTTCAAAACTCAACGAACTCGACCATTGTTTGTACTCGAACATCAATGATAAGGAGAGAGACAGAGAGAGAGATATGGAGAATGATTATTCAAAATTCGATTATTTGAATGAAGGAATGGAGTCTATTATATGGACTCCCTTGTGCCTGTTCGGAAGAGGCACAAAAACGGACTCAAAAAACAGTTTTATTTTTTAAAGGTTTGAAACACCAACGGACACTATTTGAAATCGACCGTCCAAACCAAAAACCCATATCCATACCCATATCTATCCGGATCAAAAATACGGGTCAAAAAAATTTCCTAGTCAAGCGGGTCGCACTCCGGGTTTCTTTGTCGGCCCTATTCTCATTCACCAATATATGATAAATCCCTTATCGGATCAATTTTCCAACACACTTCAGATTTTCCATTGAGCTGCCATGTTATTATACAAACACTGTACACAAGATTTCAAGATACATGGGAGAAAGAAAAAAGGAAAAGCTTTTAATCATGTTGATGGCATTTCCTTTGTTTTGCTCTGGGCAGTTAGTTGTTTAAATCTCACTGTAACAGCAATTGGGTGTGCAGCTCTTGGATCCACCCATGCCCAAAAGAGGTTCTACGCCTATACCAATGCGAGAGAAGCCTGTTCTGGAACTGGAAAAGCCCACTCCCGAATTGAATAAACCAGGTCATGAGATTGATGAGATCTTCTCTAGAAAGAAGAAGAGGAGGAAATCTAAACAAGAACAGACCAGGAAGCTGACAGAAGATGAGGCAGCCAAATAAGATGAAGAAAAAGAAGAGTAGGGTACCTAAAGAGGATGGGTTTATCAGTCCGCCTTCACGGCCAAGAAAGAGAACCGAGGATGGCTTAACTATCTATACTAAAGAAGATATAGGGATTGGGAAGTCGAATGGTGGAGGTGCCCTTCTTTGTCCTTTTGACTGTTACTGTTGCTTCTGATCACATCCATTAAAAACAGTTTTTAATTTTTTAAAAAAAGAATTAATATTTTTAAAAAAAAACAAGGATGGTGGGTGAACCTAGGGGTGGGTGAATCTTACCCATGGTTAAGGGGTGTCAAAGGAGACGCGTGGCGACCTCTAGGGTGATAACCGGATTTGCCAAATCCGGACCATAGAGGATTTGACTCCTTTTCGATTTCATTTTACAAACTTGATTACCACTTTATAGGTTAGAAAAGATTATTATTATTTTTTATGGAAGATACCACTTACAACTCAGGAGGCTCAAAATTAGTCTTGGGCCTCCTGACTACCAAAATGTTCCTACTTTCTATTGGTGATAACTTTTTCGGGAGGAAGTTCTGATGGCGACTAGGTCCATCCGATAATTGGGTTGGGCTTGGGCTTAGAGTCTAAAAGCCTGTAGCTTGCTTCGGTAGGCTTTTAATCGGGTTTAGCCCGACTGACCCAGCCCGATTAAGCCCGTTTAGTTTATAGGGAAAATATTGCACATGATTTTTTTCGATGGGCTGGCTGGCCAGCCCGACTTGATTAATAATTGGGTTGGCCCTGCCCGTTTATTAATCGGACCTAGTTAGGCACGGGCCGAGACGGCCTGAACCTGGCCCATTGAGACCTCTAATTATATATATAATATCAAATATTTTATGTTTTTATTTAAAATATTTTTAAATAAATCAAGCTTGGCTTGGCTCGAGCTTTAATCAATTCGAGCTCGAGCCAAGCTTTTTGAATTCAAGCCGAGCTTCAAGCACATTTCAAGCCGATCCGAGCTTGGGCCTACAATAAACCCATTTTAAGCCGAGCCGAGCAGGGCCAAGCTCGGCCCGAATACAACCCTAATTTTCACTATATTTCACAAAATTTTGGTTGAAATAATATTTTATTGAAATTTAATATAATGGTATAAATATTATTATTTTATTTTTTAATCTTTTTGAAATTTCAAGAATTTTTAGAACAATTTTGAAATATTTTAATAATTTATTAAAAAATTAAAAATAAATTTCTGAAATTTCGGCCAAAACAAAATATGAGATATTTTGATTTCATACTGTAGGATTGAAGCAGAAATTTCTTAAAATTTCATTAGGATTTCGAACCTTGCCACACTTTCACTGATATACACCAATTTATTTTTTGGTGAAAGAGGCAAGTAGGCAACACACGGACACACCCAACACAACAGGCATACTGATATATACCATTACTTATAATGGTGAACGATAATTAATCAACCCTCGTAAAACCTTTTTTTCTCCTTAAAATATTTTCAAAGTTTCAACTCTTTTATTATTGGTCTTTTTTTTTTGGTTAAACTATCATTGTAAACTATAAATATTTATTTTGAAAGGCCATAAAAAAAAAATTACCTTATAAGGACCCTCACCACGGTTATGTATGAATGCTTCATCAAACAACTTACTTGAATTTCGTTTCTTTTTTTGGACGGTTTGCATTTTTAAACCAAAAAAAAAAATATCACCGAATCCAAAATTCAAATTTATCAAACCTAAAGAAATAAAAATAACCGAATTCAAAGAATAAGACCATTGAACCAGAAGTTAAAAATTGCCGAACTTGAGTTGTTGGGAACGAATGCAGTGTTTGCTCATTTTCACGAACCGAATTGAACTGTACCGCAAACCGGTTTGTGGTCTAAGCCTGCAAAATGTATGCCCGCCCCATTCGCAAAATAAAGACATGAGTAGACGATGATGTAATGGTAGAGGAATGTCTACAATACCAGAAAAAGGTTGCAAAAGACACACACCATTACAAAATTCTCATTTAACAAAGTTAAATATATTGTCTTTTTTTTTTAGTAATCAGATATCATAAAACACGAACCCAAAAATAGCATTAAGGCAAGGGATACTTCCTAGAGACCAACAGACGCCTACACCCTCTCGGGTCCAAAACCAGGGACATAAAAGAATCCCGACGGCTCAACATCAAACAATGAGAAGGCAAACGGTGCACAAAAGAGTTTGCAATCGATATTGTCTTTCTTTGTACATAGCTTTATACGTGCAATTAACTAGAGCAATAAAAGGAGTGAATACGGAGCGGATAGTGATATATCCAAATTTGGATAATAGTATATCCGAATCCGTATCTGTTTATTTATTCAACTATCGGACACCAATTAAAAATTTTGAATTCAGATAATATATGACTAGTTTTAAACAATTTTAAAAAATTTAAATTAATATAAAAAAATACTTACAGATAATTAATTAATATTTTATCTTTATTATATTAAAATATCTTTTATGTATTAAATTATGTGAAAAGTACATATTTATAAGGTTATTTTATTTTTATAAACCTATAATATATTATAGGAATATTTATCAAATCAAATATATCAATATTAGAATTGAGTATAAATGAGATAGTAAAATTATTATTTGAATTTGCACAGTTGAATATCGAATAAACAATTAAATATCCAAGTAAATGAATTGAGATATGAATATTTATACATATTCAATTACACCCCTATGAAACCTTGGGTGTAGCCCAGTGGCCGAAGGATGACCTGTAAACCCAGAGGTCTCAAGGTCGATTCTAGGCTCCCCTCAATATCGGATGTATGGGGTGGTTAGTGTGGAGTCTCTGCGATCAAGCAGAGGCTGCCCTACGAGATGCGACACAAAGTACAAACTGTCAATCCGGACCACTACCTCTTACATGCAGGCAGTTGCCCTAGCAAAGCTCCACATGCATAAAGATGCAGCTGACATGTCGTATTAGAAGAAAAAGAGGCAACATACCACAAACCAACCCTTTTAATTCCTTAAAAATAATTGTTCCAAAAATTCTACTTCCAGCCCCATCCTTTTTTTTTTTTTGATAAAGGGCAACTTTCATTAACTAATGGCTGTGAACCCTGTCCGAATGGGCAAAAGCCCTTACAAAGGAGGGACTACGAAGGCTATCATTAAGAGCCAATTGCGCCAGGTTGTGTGCCATGGAGTTAATAGTGCGAAGACCGAATTTAAAGCTCAATGCATTGCAATTGAGTCTTTGGTTCATGATATCAAACATGATAGGATGAACCTCAGAGTGGTAAAGATTGCTTTCTCCATTGAGGAAGTCGATTAGTTCTTTAGAATCAAATTCAACCACTGCGTTAGACCAGTTTTTGATGAATACCAGTTGAATCCCAGCCCTTAAGGCTTCTGCTTCCGCTAAGCGAGCTGATGCTCCCGGCAGGACTTGACGAAAACTACAGACAATGTGCCCCTCATGGTCTCGAGCTACTACCCCAAAGCCAGCAGCTACTCCGGTAGACAGTGCTGCCCCGTCCACGTTCACCTTAATCCTTCCTTCCAAAGGAGGGCACCACTTATGGATAGCAATGGAAACCCAAGAGCCTGTACCATGGATAGATAGATAATAATTGATGAGGGATTCTGCTTGGATTATGGTCGAGGTTGGATTTGGTGATCTTGCATCAAAAATAACTTCATTCCTCATCTTCCAAATGCACCAAAGAGTGGTGCTGATACGGATAGCTAGCCTGGCATCATCCTTTAGAAAGGATGAATGATTGGCCCATCTACTCCACCAATCCTTAATGGGGATTGCTGACTTCGAAGGAAGGGGAAGGGATAGTTGAGATCCAAACCACTCGCTACGAGCACACAGGCATTCAAGGAAGAGGTGGGTGGTGGATTCGGTCTCTAAATGGCACAAGGGACAACAGTCATCTACCCGCATCACCCGTTTCTTTAACTAGGTGGCCACAGCTAATGCATTATGGCAAATCCACCAAATAAACACCTGAATCTTGGGTGGTATCGGAATTTTCCAGATTCTAACCCAGGGCTTGCTGTTTCTCTCATCAAGATTGGAGCTAGAAGATGGTCTATAAACAATTTCCATTTGCTTTGCCAAGTGGGTAGCAGAATTCACTTTGAAGCAGCCCAGCTTGGAGAAGTGTCAAATAATGAGATCTGAGGCGTTGTGAAGACTAACAGGAAGCCTCTTGATTTGAAATATAGTTGTTGGATCAAACAACTCGTGAAGAATGGTATCATCCCAAGTGCCCCTGTCTCTATCAATCAAGGCTGCCACACAAAATTCTTCTACCTGATCTGACTGTCGAAATCTGGCCTTAAAAAAGGATGGTTAGGGATCCAGGGGTCTTAAAGAAAAATGAAGCCGTGAGAATTTGTTATGAAAAATACTGAAAGTGTTTGTATTGAATTTCAACGTGAACACTTAGGCTATACAAGTGAAGTATTTAAACCAAATTACATTCAAATAAAAGATCCCATGAAATCTGGTTGGTTCTGGTTTGATAGCTTGCTTGATAATAGAGAATCCCTCATTAGTAGAAGTTTGTTAGATCATTATGCTGATTTTCCCTTATTTGAAGGCTCGAGTGGATTATCATTTCGGTTTGAATTTGTTACCGTTAGGCCTCCAAGATCACTCAACTTCTCACCACTGATTGAGGCTAGATTGTGAGAGTCTTCACCCTTTTTTCTCCAAGAATTTCAAGCATCCTTATCTCTCCATAGACTCTCACAGTTGTTAGACATGCCGAGCTGTGATATGTTGCTAATACCCTCCCGCAAACTTTGCCGGGGCTGGAGGCAAAGTTTGTTGCGGAAATAATGAAGAGCTGCTTTTGACATTGGTTTTGTGAAGAGGTCAGCAACTTGATTATCAGAAGAAATATGTTGAGTGACAAGCAGTCCACGTGCAACGCGTTCGCGCACAAAATGATAATCCAACTCGATATGTTTGCTTCGTGCATGGAATACAGGATTTACTGTCATATGAAGAGCACTAAGGTTGTCGCAATAGAGTATGGGAGGAGATGACATTGTAATACGAAGATCTTTGAGAATGAAGGACATCCATGTGAGTTCAGCCGTTGTGTTTGCCATTGCGCAGTATTCTGCTTCCGTGCTTGATCGGGAAATTGTATGTTGCTTTTTTGCACACCAAGAGATAAGATTTTGTCCAAGGAATGTACAATAGCCAGTAGTTGAGCGCCTCGTTGTAGTGTACCCTGCCCAATCTGCATCTGAGAAAGCAAAGAGATCAAGTGCAGTGTGTGAAGAAAAATGTAATCCCATTTCAATTGTTCCTTTGACATATCGTAAAATACGTCGAACCATTTTTAAATGTGTCATTGTGGGAGCATGCATGAATTGAGATACATAATTAACACTATATGAAAGATCAGGGCGAATGAGTGTAAGGTACTGTAGAGCTCCAACAAGTCCTCGATAGTAACTTGAATCTTCCAAAAAAATATCATTGGAAGATGTTTTCGTTTTAGCTTCAAGAGGTGTACTCATTGGCTTACAATCAACCATATTGGAGCGTTCGAGTATGGTCAGTGCATAGTGTGACTGGGATAGATGAAGACCACTTGTTGTTGGCGTGATTTCCATCCCAAGAAAGTGATGAATAGGCCCCAAATCTTTCATTGCGAACTCACTGCTTAACAACTGAATAAAATCTGAAACAAGTGTTGGAGTTGATCCAGTGAGCAACATGTCGTCTACATAAAGAAGTAAAAATAATGAGCCATAATCCGAATGAAAAACAAACAACGAAGGGTCAGCTAGACTACAAAAGAAACCATATTTAAGAAGAAATGCACTAAATCGATCAAACCAAGCACGTGGTGCTTGTTTTAGGCCATAAAGCGCTTTTTGTAGTTTGCAAACATGTGTCGGATGCTGAGGATCCCCCATTCCTGGTGGTTGTTGCATGTAAAGATCTTCAGAAATTAAACCATGCAAGAAGGCATTTTTCACATCCAGTTGACGAATGGACCACTTCTGAACAAGAGCTATGGTGATTATCATGCGTATTGTCCCTGGTTTGATAACTGGAGAAAAAGTTTCAGTGTAGTCCACTCCATCAATTTGATGATACCCTTTTGCAACTTAACTTGCTTTGAGACAATCTAAAGAGCCGTCGGGTTTGAGTTTTGATTTAAACACCCATTTAGAACCAATGACATGCATGTTTGGCGTGCGTGGAACAAGTGCCCAAGTCTCATTTTTATGCAGTGCAGCTAGCTCCTCATCCATGGCTGCTTTCCAACCAGGATGTGCTAAGGCAATTTTGACAATGTGAGGCTCATGAGGTATATTAGAGGATGTGATTGTGTTTAAGGCATACTTAGGATTTGGTTTTACCACCCCTATTTTAGACCGAGTGACTATCGGGTGAACCAATGGTGCTGAAGGAACAGGATTATGGTGAGATGATTCGGGTGTTTCAATCACTATTGGTTGAGCTGTGATATGTAAGTTGTCAGACACGTGAGGCTTTTGTGATGGAAATGTTGCAGGGGAACCAGTGTTGTTTGGGAACTCTTGGAACTCATTATCTCCTTCACTGGTATGTGACTCGATGATGGGAGGGAATTTATGTGATGACTCATTGGGACTAGAATTTTGGAAATGTGTTTCTGGAGTATGTGTAGCAATGGGCAGCAGTGGAGTTAGACATGGAGGAAGAGTCCGTAAGTATACCTGCAGAAGAAGAAGTGTTAGTATGTGGCAACCAAGAGTCAAAAATGCTCATTACATGTGGTTGATTTGCTGCTGTGCAAGACATGTTAATAGGCTTATATGGAAAAATTAACTCATCAAATACAACATGACGAGATATAAAAAAAATTTTGCTTGATGGATGAAAGCATTTATAAGCCTTGTGTTTTTTACTGTATCCTACAAAAATGCACAGTAGTGTTTTCGGATCAAATTTATTTTTTCGTGTATCCCAAGTGTAGGGAAAACACTTAGAACCGAAAGCTCGGAGTGAGAAATAAACCGGATGTGTTCCATGAAGTGCAAAGTAAGGTGTTTGAAAGTTAAGAGCAGACGAAATGGTAGGCGATTCATAAGATATACAGCCGTGGTGAAAGCTTCTATCCATAAAAATAAAGGTGCGCCACGATGAAATAGCATAGTCATTCCTAATTCTCCTATAGTCCTATGGCATCTCTCAACCACACCAATTTGCTCAGGGGTATACGGAGAGGATACCTGATGAACAATACCTGTAGAAAGAAAGTGAATCGATAGTTTGGAATTGATGAACTCACCACCTCCGTCTGAATGAAAGATTTTGATTTGCTTGTTGAACTGTCTAGCAACATATTTCTCAAAAGCTAGATATGCATCAAAAAAATCAGATTTGTTGCGTAAGGGAATAATCCACGTATATTTGGAAAAATCATCAACCAAACAAGCATAGTATCTGAATTTTCCAATAGATAGAACAGGGGCAAGTCCCCACAAATCACAATGAATTTTTTCAAAGATACTAGTACTTGAATGTTTTGAGCAAGAGAAAGGTAAACGACTAAGCTTTCCTTGTTGACAGCTATCACAAAGATTTTGAGATTTTCTTGTCCCTACGACATCAATGAGTCCCTTATTTTAAGCATATGTAAAACTGAAGATTGAGGATGGCCTAGACGTTGATGCCAAATTTCTGCAGTGCCCGATCTGAATCGATGAGAGAATACAATTCTGGAGAAGTGGGTAGGACATAGAGATCACCCTTGCGTTTCCCTGTTATCATTGCTTGTCCTGTTTCCCGTTCCTCAACACAGAAATCAACATTAGAAAATTCACAGTTAACAGGAAATTGAGTCGTCATCTGGCTTACAGGAAAGTAAGTTTTTTGTTAAGTTCGGAACCAACAGAACATTATTGAGAGGTAAGGCAGTATTTTTTTGTTTTATACAAGAATCACCAATTGCAAGAATGGGCATGGAAGACCCATCTCCAATTAGCACAGAATCAACACCATAGTATTTACGAATGTTTGTTAACATACCTGGCTTACCTGTCATATGGTTGGAAGCCCCAGTGTCCGTTGTCCATTCTGTGTCTGTAATGGTATTGTCCAAAGTAAGAGCCGCTAGTGCTTGTGGAATTTCATCTTGTTGAGTAGGTTTCTTTGGCACCCACCAGCATATCTTAGCAATATGTCCCATCATCCCACAATATTGGCATTGTTGTTCACGATATTTGTCCCTCTCTGCGGGCGTCATTTGGCGCTCACCAGGTGGTGGAGGACAACGTTGTGAGTTTGCTGAAGAAAAGTCCCTTTGCTGTTGAGCCTGGAATCCACGACCATTGGAGGTGAATTTTTGTGAAGGTCCACGATAGCCTGAAGAGTTCGTTTGTGGTCGTTGCTGTTGTTGTCCATAAAAAGCCATTTGATGAGTGAGGGAAGAAGCTGGGATGTCTGTGTGGTTAGAGAACCAATTGCGCCTTTGATCAAAGTTTTGGAGTTGAGAGACCAACTCAGAGTATGATGGCCTGGGGGGCTTCAATATGGTTGTTATGAATGTTTCATAATGAGGACCAAGGCTGGTGAGAAGGCAGAAGACTTTTTCTTGATCTGGTACAGGCTTTCCAATGACTGATAAATTGTCACAGAGACCTTTGAAGGTGCGAATATGTTCAGTGATTGTTGTGTTGTCTTCCTTTCAAAGATAGGTCACTTGTTGTCGTAGTGTAAACTCACGTTCTTGTGAGTCTTGTGCATATGCATTTTTGAGAGCCTCCCAAACAGCATGAGCTGTGTCGAGACCAACAACGAGTCCGAGAGTTTCCTCAGAGAGTGTTCCAATGATCCACCCTCGAAGGAGACGATCTGACTTTCGCCATGCTATAAAAGCATCTGTTACTTGTGGTGTTGAATTTTCTGCATTTGTGTATTTGGTTGGAGCGGGATCTTCATTTGTGAGATGCCCGACCATTTCTTCACTCTCGGCAAGAGCCAATGCTTGCTCACGCCACAAGGGGTAATTGTTTGGGGTGAGTCGGATGGTGATAAAGTTGCCAACATTGAGTGACAAGGTAGTCATGCTGAAAGAAATGAGTGGAAGGTAAGATGGAAGTTGTAAAGAAAAAAAAATGCCAAGCTGTGATATGTTGCACCTAGTGTTCAGGCTTTGATACCATAAAGAAAAATGAAGCCGTGAGAATTTGTTATGAAAAATAGTGGAAGTGTTTGTATTGAATTTCAACGTGAACACTTAGGCTATACAAGTGAAGTATTTAAACACAATTACATTCAAATAAAAGATCCCATGAAATCTGGTTAGTTCTAGTTTGACAACTTGCTTGATAACAGAGAATCCCTCATTAGTAGAAGTTTGTTAGATCATCATGCTGATTTTCCCTTATTTGATGGCTCGAGTGGATTATCATTTCGGTTTGAATTTGTTACCGTTAGACCTCCAAGATCACTCAACTTCTCTCCATTGATTGAGGCTAGATGGTGAGAGTCTTCACCCTTTTTTCTCCAAGAATTTCGAGCATCCTTATCTCTCCATAGACTCTCACAGTTGTTAGACATGCCGAGCTGTGATATGTTGCTAATACGAGCCAACCTTGATTGATTCTCCATTTCCCACCTGCCACCTTGCGCTTTGTCTAAGGACCTCACAACCTGCTAGGATGCTTCTCCAGCCCCATGAAGGTTTATAGCCCATTTTAGCTTCAAGAAATGAATTATGAGGGAAGTATATGGCTTTGCAGATCTTTGCCCACAGAGAATCTAGCTTGGTTAATAAATTCCAACCCTGTTTAGCTAACAAAGCTAAGTTGAATGCATTGACCCAAACCTCCTTTTTCCTTTGGAAGACAGTTTTTCCCAACTAACCCAATGAATCTTTCGGCCCTCTTCAGAGCTCCACCAAAATTTGCAATTGCTGAGTTGATTTCTCTAATCAACTTCCGGTAATTGGAAACAACTCATAGCATAGGCCGGGATGGCTTGAACCATCCATCCATTTGCATATTCTGATGTTGGTTTCTCAATGAGAAAGACATGTGTTGACGTTATCATCCATTTGAAAGAAAGTAATGCTAAGCATTTTCCAAAAAGGTATGAGAGAGAGAGGGGAGTTCGTAACATTCGTTTTTTTTACATTAATGGATAAAACATAGATTACATGATAACATTTCAAAAAAAAAAGAAGCCTTAAAACAAGATTCCCCTCCTGCTTTCCGTGTCTCTATAAACTCTATAAACGAGAATGTCAGTCAGCAAGCAATAAGCTCCAGCACCTGTGATAGCCAAACAAACAGAAGTTTCTGATTAACAAACAAAACAAAAAAAAGGGCATAAAGAAATTACATGATAACATTTCAAGAAAAAAAACACCAAGAGAAGAAGCAGAAGCCATAAAACAAGATTCCCCTCCTTTCCGTGTCTCTAAACGAGGGAAGAATATCGTCTGTGCTTAATCCTGAGTTCTTTCCGGTGGTCAGAACGTGAGGCCGACGCGTGGCACGAGGAGCATGCCACTCACGTGGTCGTACAAGGTTGACGGAATGGGCTCGTTACTAACGGATATCCAAACGTGCGTTTTTAAAATTTGAATTTGATCGATCACGTTCGTAACTTCTTTTTGCTCTTGATAAAATTTTGGATTTTAAAATTCGTTTTAACTTTTTTGATTTGATTAACAAACCCATTTTAATTCTCTTCCTTCTTCCTCTTCTTCTTCCCTTCCCTGCTTCCTCCTCTTGGAAGCAAATCGCTTGACTTTATCTTCAAAGCAAATCCACTAGATTGGGGAGCCACTGATCTCGTTCGCGAGTTTCTCTTCGAACATGGGGGACTCTTTCCAGTTTAATTTCTTCCTCCCTCTCCGATTGCTCCAAATCTCCTTTCATTTCTGTTAATCTCTTGATGTCGGAAACCCTAGATTATGCTGTGAGCGGAATCATATGTGTATGAAACCCTAGCTTTTTTTTGCATTGCTTTTAATCTTCTGTTATTTGTTTGCGTTTTACAGACTGACGTCAATATATTTTGAAAGTTTTTGTATGGGGGTAAAACCCTAGGTTTTATGTTTGGATCAAAGACTGATCGGTGGCTGCTTCTGTTTTGTTTGCTTTCTCTTACAGAAGAAATATTACATTTTGGAAAAGCAACTTTGTTGCATTAATATCGTACATTCTCAAGTATTGGATGAGTCCTATAATTGGGATCATAATCTTTCATATTTGGGATTAATGTCTGCACGGGTTCTTACTGCTATTTATGTAGGCACCCATTTGATTCTTCAAAATTGGGTCGTATATGCGGGTTCCACATCTTGGATCGTGTCCTAGGATGATTATACTTTCTTGGATCCAAATATGTTTGCTTATGGACCCAGTTTATTTGTAAGATCTAATAATACTTTTACCTTTTTTAAAAAAAAATATTTATTGCAATCGAACTACAAAAATGCTACCGATTGAGATATCTCGCCTTATTTTCAATTTTAAAATTTTAACAATATCTAAATAATAATTAAAAAAATCCAATTGAATAACAAAAATCAACTATTTGTAGTTGATGTTGCCTTAGAAAATATAATTGTAGGGAGAAGTTTCAATTGCTTCTGATGTTGTTGCTATTGCTATCACTATCGAAACCAATGCAAGGAAAACTAGTCTTTTCTTGGAAGAAGCTTAGGACAAATTCTAGAGAATGTCTGTCTAAATTAGGAATGGGAAGTCACCAATGTCCATGACTACTAACACTCTAAAAGCTATTACTGCTACTCCTCTTGAGCTTCATCGTTATGATATCGGTACAACGGCATAGTTTCATAAGCATAGAGCATGATGTTATAATCCTTAATGTTATGTTGCATATCATACAACTACAGATCACATTAGTTGCTCAAAAATAGCCTTGTGAACTTTCCTGGAACTGTTAGGTTTCTTGATATGACCAAAGGAAATGAAGGTTTTGGAAGTGGAAAAGGGGTTTATTTTAAGCACAAAATCTTTCCCATTTTGAGGATCAGATATCATTTCTTTACTGCGTCATTTGTTCATTTTCTTTTATTTTGTTATTTGAATTCTAAATAATGTTTCCGATTCTTATTTCTTGTATTGCATGAATATGCTGTTTAATGAGAAATAAACTCTAATGAGATTTATTTGTAGGTGCAGGCAGATATACTAGAGTTGACGATGTTAGTGCTTGGGCTGCCGAGAAACAGACTACGGCAAGAATGTATTTGTAGGTACAGGCAATTATACCGGAGTTGACACTGTTAATGCTTGGACAGCCGAGAAACAGAACTATGACTATGCTTCCAATAGCTGGGCAGAGGGGAAGGTTTGCGGAAACTATACTCAAGTTGTCTGGGACATGTCCATTAATCTCGGGTGTGCATGGGCAACATGCAACAATGGTTCCATCTTCATCACCTGCAACTATTATCCTCTTGGGAATTTTGTCAGGCAGCACCCTTATTAGATTAGATCGAAAGTGGGCTTCGTGTTTCTTGTTAACCTGTAATAAGGTGCTTCAGTAGTAGTTTTCGTGGCAAAATGGGCCTACTTCTAGGCATATTTATTTGCATGCCTTTGAAGCCCTTATACTTTCAACATTTTCCTTTGATATAAGATTAGTATTCTTGAAAGTATACTAGATATGAGGTTGCCTAGATCTAATCCAGGCCAATGTAAAATACCTCATTAACAAATTTATCAGTTCCTTCTTCACTAGATGCTTTGCAGTAAATATATGACAGAACACAAAAGTGCAAAAATCTCTTCAAGAGATGGCCCACGTGGATTGTCTGCTCTGCCATGATTGAAAAAATAAAACCTGGGTGACAATAAGAGAAACGACTCCAAGAAAATCTCCGAGAATATATTACAGAAGCTTGAGCTCGACTCTGAAATCAAGTTTCTCAAAATTTCACTTCCAGAATGCATAAACTTGAAATGTAGAACCCTTCTAACCAAAAAAAAAGGAAAACGTAGAACCCTCAACTTCCACAACTCTGAAATCAAGTTTATCAAATTTCTCAATGCAAAAAGTTGGCCTTCCTCCTGGTCTTCATCAAGTGGAAATTGTAGAGCCCTTCACTTTATCCGGTTCTCATGATAGCCATAAGCAGCACATCTGCTCTTGACAGCTGCCACGTCCAAGATTAAAATGAAAAGAAAAAAACTTTGTATCAAGCTTAGCAAAATTTTAGCCTTATCATTATTAGGGAATATATGAGGAGTATTGTAATAATGTGAATGAGATACATTAAATCATTCAAGTGTGTCTCAACACAATATTGGATTGACATCAATCATGGATTTGATTAGGATTTGATTAGATTAGGTTTCTATCTTGAGGTCAATGTAATCTCTATATAAACCCTATTAGAGTTCATTGTAATTCATGCAAGCTATCAATAGAATCCATTTTCTATCATTGTATCAGAGCGGATCAGTCCGACCATTCTGTAAATTATTTCTTTGTCACTTTGTTCTCCTTTAATTGACATTGTCTTTCCGGTGGGCGGTTTGCACTGCCGCCGCCCGTCGGGTCTAAACTATCATATTTCATTAGGTGCAACTCTTTTCTAGCATTTCAATAAATCCTTTTTCCCCCTTATCATTCTCCCTCTCCCAGTCCATGCAAGAGCAACCCTTACATCATTATGTTTCCACCATGTATTACAAGCTTGAAATCTCCCCACTTATGACCATACAAAACAAGATTATTTTCATGTCAGACAAAATGGTCAAAAGCTTGAGATTCACTTCAAGAGATCAACCATGTTCTCCTTGCCGTTATTTTTTGAGATGTGCTCTTGTTGTCACCTAACCCACCTCCATGTATCTTGGATGTGTTGAGTATTGTTAGTGTGTATCTTACACACTCGTAACATTCAATGATTGTTACAAGAGCATTCCTTCTTCTCCCCTCTGGTTTTTCCATATGTTCCAAAAAAAAAAAGTGTAATGACTCAACTCACTGGGCCCAGGCCCTTTTCAGCCTAGTTCGAGGCTCTTGCTCTTGCCCATTAGAGGCACATTTTCTTGGCCCATAGAGGCCTCTCTTCTTTGATCCATAGAGGTCAACATATCAAGCCCATAGAGGCCTTATATCTTTGGCCCATACGGGCCGGTATTCATGATCCAAGAGGTCTGTATTTTGGCCTATAGAGGCCCATTTCAAGCCTTTTTAAAAGGCTGATTTTCTTGGTCCACAAAGGCCCATTTCAAGCCTTTTAAAAGGCTAATTTTATTGGCCCATAGAGGTCCTTTTCAGGCCCGTTAGCCCTCTTCTTCACGAACTGGCAACAAATTCGGTGGGTATTCAAATGTAGAAACATCATGGCATGCAACTCATTCAAAGTAGCACACATCATGACAAACTTTCCACTTTGGCAAAATCATGAAGATTGAAGAATTCAAGCGGAGATCAAAAACTATCAAGCGGACATCTTTTAGTGGCAAATACATGGAGATTTTTCAATCCCCATATATTTGAGGGGGAATATTAGGGAATATATGAGTAGTATTGTAATAATATGAATGAGATACATTAAATCATTCAAGTGTATCTGAACACAATATTGGATTGACATCAATCATGGATTTGATTAGGATTTGAAATCAAATATTTGATTAGGATTTGATTAGATTAGGTTTCTATCTTGAGGTCAATGTAATCTCTATATAAACCCTATTAGAGTTCATTGTAATTCATGCAAGCTATCAATAGAATCTATTTTCTATCAATCATATCTTTGAGGAGCTATACACACTTTCTCCACCCAAAAAAACAGAAACAAAAAATTGCAGACTTAAATTCTTGGATGCTTGTATCTCAACATGGAGGCTTGAACAAGAAGCGTAGGACTGCACCCAAATGCGTTCTTGTAAAACCCAGTCCAAGAAAAAGATAGCACATAACTGATCAAGTCTGATAAGATCTAGTGAGCGTGGCTCATCTTCACTTTAGGCATCCCCTTCCTTTTCTGCAACTCTTCATGCCTAGCATTAAGAAGTTCTTTGTATACCTCTTGCTCATCTGCCCAAGAACTGCAAAGGTTATAACATATTAAATTATCCTACAACCTATAAGAAGTTATTTTTTATACTAAAATAATTAAAAATTTTACTTCAAGCTTTCATTCAGAAATTTAGATTCCTAAGAGCATCTCCAACGCAGAAGCTATTTCTTCCCCATTGTTTCGTCTGAATGGAGATGCCCATACATATAAGGAGCTAGAATTTGAGGTTGAACTCCAACGCACAAGCTAGTTCTTCCCTATTTCTTCCACTGTTCCTCAATCTACTTTTCCAACGTTTTTTTTTAAAAATGAGTATAGCAAGTTGATTAAACTAACATTGCAAAACAACCATGAGATTAAACGAATGGGCAGCCAATACCTTTGATCGAAGTTAATGCAAACATGATTTCTGCTTCCCATCAACGTTCGTGTTCAAAACAAGAAGAATGTGTTGGAGGTCTTGATTCACAATGAGCGACTGCAAGTAATCAAAGGACGACGAGAGGTATTCAGATTTTGAGAAAAATAGCAATGGCAGCCTATCTCTGCTTCTCGACCTGAAAGAATTTTACCCTTAATTTGAAGCATCCTAGCTCGAAGAGAGGTAGAGAGATTCAGGTCGATTGCAAGCTGAAAGTTTTCCATCCGAGCTCGACGAGAGGCTGATAGATTTGGGAAAGCATCTCGGTTTCAGCCAAAAGTTTTCCCCCTTTTTTTTTCAATCAAACAAAACAAAAAAGAGTTTGTTCGAAGAAGAACTTTTGCTTTTGATAAGGGATGACGACGACAGCCCCTGAAAATTAATATTTAATTCTAACAATATTCTAGCAAAGAGAATACATTCTATGAAATCAAACCCAGCCAACAAAAATAGTTCAAGTATATGGCTGCTTAAACAAACCAGGCACCATCATTCCATACCACCAATTAAACTGTAAAGATTTCTTCAAAATTTCTTCTCCGCAAGCAAAAAAACACCGTCGTCTTCTTCTCCATCTATGAGGTGAGCATAGGAGTGCACTGCAAGTGCACTTGAGTGTCTGTATTCTCTGAGATCAAACCCAACCAACAAAAAGAGTTCAAGTATTTGGCCGCTTAAACAAACCAGGCATCATCTGTAGAGACCTGAATCTTCTTCATGCCTTTAATGTAAGTAATATAGGTATAATAGTCTTTGTGATGTTTTATTGCTTATGTAATTATATCTAAATGGTGTGTGGTGTGATCAAGGCGTAGTCAAAGTTGTAAAGGAGAGGGATGTTTTAACATACCCTCATCTTTAAGAAGCCCTAATTTCCTCACCGCTGATCGAAATCGAGTGATTCTTGAACCATTAGAAAGATATTGAAATCATTTTCAATGTTTATGCTTATTATTTTTTCATATTTTGAGTCAAGGTTAAGTTAATGTTGGATTTCCGAAGTCGGGTCTGCTGAAATTCTAGTCTACCGTAAACTATCCCAGACCTATCAGCTTTAGAGCCCATTTAGGTAATTAAAAATTTAGAATTAGGATTTCTCATCAGAAACAAAATTGTTCCCCTTTGAATGACTAGTCCAACACAAGTTGAATCGTCAAAATCCGATGAACGAGTCAAAAGTTATGGTCGAAATACCAAACCAGAAAAATCGGGACCGCTCACTGGAATTTGGATGATCGATCGTCTTAAGCCCGACAATCGATCGTTCGGAACCCAGAATTTGGATAACTCACTGGAATTTGGACGATCGATCGTCAGAACGAAACTCTGTTTCATTAAAGACTCGAAAATTGGGGTTTTTAACTCTTGAGACTATAAATAGGGATCCTATTTCGAGGTTTTAGGGTATCCTAACCATTTCTAACCTAATTTGGCTAAAGAAGAGAGAAAACCTAGAGTTCTAAGAGAGTTTTGGCTTGAAGAAGAAGAGTTTTTATTTAGAGGAGAAGAAGCTTAGCTTGTAGATCATCTCTAAATCTTAAAGGAGCTTCATCTAGCGTTTTGGATCCAAGAGAAGGATCCCTAAAGTCGATATCATTTCTAATCTAATCTTAGTAAATGTTTTGCATATTTTAAATAAGAATGTTTATGAATTATCAATTATATGATTATGCAAAGATGAGTTGGTAATAAGCATGAATGAGAGATTTTACTCTTGAAATGAGGGTTTTGCATGTGCTACAAGCTCTATTGTGTATGAATAGTCGATATCCTCTCTAATCTAAATCTTGTATTATTATATTTATTGATTAAGTATGATAAATGATGAATTTATATGAGATATTACATGTTTAAGTAAGGATATAAATGAATTTATATGTTAGAAGCTTAAATTGGATTATGTGTTATGTTTTATGAGTTATGGATATATGAAAATGATGTTGGATGGAATAAAATGGTAAGAGGATGGATTATGGATGCATGGAGTAGGGTTCAACTCGAATTGGATGCTCATAGATTATGTGAATGACTATTGTATGATGAAAAAATGGGGAAAGACAAATACACATAATAAATACACTTAAGGTGTTTGTTTAAATGCTTGAGAGTGTTTTCAATGTTAATATGATGTTATTAAGAATTGAGAAACTAAGCTAACGAGGCATTATGGTTTATCAAGCTAAATTATGTGTTATTTATATAACATGGGGATTTTGCATGTGCTATAAATTCTATGGAAATGAATGAGGGATTTTATCGATAACATGAGAATTTTGCATGTGTTATGAATTCTATTTAGCATGAATAGGGGAATTATATCCATGACATGGAGGTTTTACTTGTAATGCAAATTCTATTAAGTATGATGCTACTATTATGATGTTCTATGAATGAGGGAATGAAATGGAGTTTACTATTTATGAAGTTGGTTAAGAGAATTGTGAAATCATGATAATGTATTGTTTACTATGACTATGTAAATTATGCACTAAATACTCGTATGTTAAATTATGTCTTATTTATACTTGTATGGTGATCGACATTCGGATAGGCTAAAGCCTAGAGGAGGTCCTTCAGGTCGGGAATTCTCCAACTGGGGAGATGTAACCTAGCAGAGTTTCTTGGCGGAAAACTGAAGTCTAGGCAATGACCGAGTTCGAATATTAATCATGAATGTTAAATTATGTCTATCTATATTGCATGGTGATTGATATTCAGGTAGGGCAAAGCTTAGAGGAAGGTCTTCCAAACTGGAAATTCTCTAACCATATGGTATAAGACAATATGGTGGAGTTTCCATAGGGGAAGATTAGAATCTAAGTGATGACTAAGCTCGGATGCTAATCACAACACTCAAGTACAAGTTCACATGTATGGTAGTTTGCTTACAAGTCTCATTAGTATATAAGCATTACATGGACATGGTCTGTATCCTCAAGCATGTCAGTTAAGTTATTGCATGGACATGGTCTGTATCCTCAAGACCGATGTGAGCATGAGATTTTTCTATCCACTTTCACATTTGTGGTTTGACTGAGAGTCGCCACCTATTCATTCTAAGGGATAGGTCCTGAGTGATTTGGTCGGATAAGGCAAAT
Organism: Tetracentron sinense; assembly: GCA_015143295.1. NCBI lineage: Eukaryota > Viridiplantae > Streptophyta > Magnoliopsida > Trochodendrales > Trochodendraceae > Tetracentron > Tetracentron sinense. The sequence continues at coordinate 43,868,269 of CM026556.1, read as the reverse complement.
GGTCTAATCAGAGTTAGGGTAAGCGGTTCGATTAAGCCCCGGGGAAGGTGTTAAGCACCCCAGGACCCCCATTTTATAATGGTTACCTACTACCTAAATTTAAGCCAAATTTAATCTCAAAATTTAATTAAAATGCCTAAGTATTTAATCAAATACTAATCCTAAAAAAATGAAAAAGCTAAATAGCTAGGGTCGAACCCGAATAGGGTTGTCTACGTACTCACCGGGTGAGATCAGATCGAGCGTAGTTCTGGCACATGAGCCTGTGCCAAGGCTAGGGGTGTGTGTGTGTGCATAGGGTAGTCAGTGGTCTAGCCCGGAGACTAGGGTTTAGTTGACCGTGTTGGTCAAGTGCGAGGTCAGGTCTAACCGCAGTTAGAGGAGAGTTAATCATGATTAGGGGCTAACCAAGGTTAATAAGTCCTAACAAGCATGTTTTTTTTTTATCTTTTTATATTTTTCTGATTTTTTTGGTATTTTTGAATTTTTTTGATTTTTTTGGATTTTTTTAAATAGTAGTTTAGGCTCGTTGTGGAGCAACGGGCCTAAACTAACTATGGTTACTTAATCCTAAGGATAGTCCTAAAAGAGCTTAATTAATTCAAGAATTAAACTAACCTAAGTTCAAATTTTTGAAATTGATTGGGAACTAAGCTAATTTCTAGGAACTAATCGAAATAGATTTGAAGCTTGCCAAAGAAAAGGGTTTACTCAAAATTAGAACTACTCTTTTAAAGTAACCACAAAATAGAATCTAAGCTAATTTTAGTACAGACTTAATCTAAACTAAGATAAGTTTTAACACAAACATAGATTTTTTTTATTAGCCTAAATATAGTCCCAAAACTTATTCTATAACCTAATCTTAAATTTGGAAAAAGTTATAAACCTACAAATAAGTTAAAACATAAATCCAGGTCCAAAGGGTGATAAGAGAAAAAAGAAGAGGGAAAGAAGATCTCACCTACTGTCCTAGCCGTGGAGGACAAGGGCTGGCTGAGTCAAATGGTGTGGCTGTTCGGGAATGCTGGAGGGCATGGAGGCGCTGCTCACGTGTAGCAGATTGGAGTTACCGTTGCCGGAGAAGAAGGTGGAGTTGCTGGTCGGACTGTTGCCACAGGTGGTGGCACGATTGCTGGGCTACTATGGGCTTCTAATGCCAAGGCTTGAATAGGGGCGAGTCCACTGCTACCATGTCGGAGAATGGTGGATCAAAGCATCAGGTCGGGCATGTGAGAGGCCGCAATGTGACTGATCTATATGTGTGCAAGTCCCCTTTTGCTGAAATCGCAACCGTGGAGATGATGGAGGTGTCGGGGACGTCCGTGGTGGCACCGGTTCGTCGGAGGTGTTGCCGGAGATAAAGGGATCTCTTCATTTTTCACCCGAGACCTGAACTGACGTGAACCATGGGATAAAGGAGAGTTCCAGTGGTGATGGGAGGGTTGCATCTACCGGTTGGTTCAGATGTGAAGGTGGGGACTGTTATTGACGATGAGTTTGCAAGGACTTCATGTTGCTGCCACCGAACTAGGAGGGATGGGAAAGGGTCTAATCTTAGCCAAGGGAGAAGTGGAGAGGGAGAGATATTTGGGGGGCTGAAGACAAGGACTATTGCTGGCCGGAGTTCTTTTTTCTATTTCCCTTTCTTCTTCTTCCTCTATACAGTAGATATCCGACGGAGGATTGAGAGGTGGGTGAGAGCTTGTGCCAAAGGGTGAGAGAGCTTGGGAGAGGAGAAAAAAATAAAAAAATCTCCTTCCCATTGCTGGAAACGAAGACGAGAAAGGTAAAGGGAGTGAGGCCTGTGGCTGCAGCTCCTCTCCACTGTTTTTTTTTTTTCAAAAACCTCCCCCTGAACAGTGGCTATCGTGAGAATTTATAGACGAATAAAAGGTGGCCGAAGGGATAAGGATGAAGGGAAGAGGCGTGGGAGACCAAAGCAAGAGGGGCAGGGCAGCAAGGGCAGGCGGTCTGTATGCTCGTCCCCATGGCAGGGACGATGAACAGTATTTACTAAATTTTTTTTTTTTTTTTTTTTTGCTTGTATGGTGTTTGGGTTTCCCTTTAGGCCCAACCCACATGTGTGCGTGGGCCACGCATGCTGATCTTGCCACATGGGGTTGGTGCCCAAAATTCAAACTTTTTTTTTTTTAGGTGGGTCCCACCCTAAAAGGCCTTAGGCCTTGGTTTGGGCTTTTGATTGATTTTTTTTTTAGATTGTTATGCTATGGGCTTTGAGCCCAAGGGCTTTAGCTTAAACTAGGGGCTCACCTAGGGTTTTGGGGTTTTTCCTAGGGTTGGGTTGGAGCTAACCATGATTAAGTTGATTAACCATGGTTAAAAAAAGGGTGTAAAAATAGGGTACTGATAACCGGCATATCAATTAAGTTATTGCATTTGGCATAGTCCATATCCTCAAGAGCGGCGTGTCAGTTAAGTTATTGCATGAGCATGGTCCGTGTCTACTTTCGAGCGAAATGCAAGTTACTTATAAATTCTGAATTATGAACATTGAATTATGAGGACAATGAAACATGATATGGTAGGTCTACATGTTCTTCCGCACTCTGATTATGGGATTACGCATTGGACTAAGATATTGATTATGTAAATGTCACATGAACATGTTATCAATTATGTTATATAAACCTATAATGGATTGTGCAAATGTCACATGAATATGTTATTGATTTTGTAACTGTCGCATGAATTTGATATTGATTATGAACATAAGTTATTACTATTATTAGTTAGACTGGATATCCACTGAGCGTTGTCAATGCTCAGTCGACTTGTTATTGTCGTTAGGTTTAGAGCGAGTTGATGGCTGAGCCGTGATTGAAGATTTCTACATTGAGATAGAAAAAGAAAGTGAGCCTCTAGTTGAAGAAGCTCGAGAGTTGGTTAGGTGGCCACATTATTAGGCCTTGTTTTATATTTTGAAATGGTTTATAATAGACTTATGTATTTCAGGATGTTGCTTAGACTGTCTTACTTTTGTTGGTGGTTTTAGATTATCCTGATTATGGTGGATTATGTCAGACAAATTACATTTGTACAGAATGGTTTTCGTTTTATATATCGAATTTTATTATTCTCATTTTTGGAGACTCGTGTTGTATGCCTTGTATGTTATGGGATTTAAGCAGGTTTAAGAAATGTGGCGACCCAAGGTCTTAATTTGGTCAAGGTAGGATTTTGGGTCGTTACATCATCATTCCATACCAGCAATTTATCCCCAAAAAAAAAAAAGTATAGATTTCTTCTCCGCATGCCAAAAAACACCGTCATCTTCTTCTCCATCTATGAGGCGAGCATAGGAGTGCACTTGAAGATTTAGATCCAAAAAACGTAAAAAAAAACTAAGTAATGTAATTATTTCTTACCAGATAAACAATGCCAATGATCATTGGGACAGCTGAGATCATGTATGAGTCCTCTTGTTTTTCCTTCCGTAAGAAAAAGTTGATTAAAATCATGGTAGTAGACCCGATAATAATAGCCCCAACAAGGTTGATGCGATCTGAGGGCTGTTTTGTTAATTTTGTCAGGGAAATTAACAACAGGCCAGCCAATGAGATGATCAAAGTGTTGTATATCCCCTTCTTCATGAGTCCATTTCCGACTTGAGGAATCACAACAAAAGCAGTGGTCAAAAAACGTGGTATTACGCCGGCTACATGAATCAACTTCATCGGAAAATATGAGGCATATATGATACCGGAGAAGAAAAACCTAACAACGTTACCGAGTAAAAACCATGATACAAAGAAAAAACTTATCTCTCGAGTGGTATATTTCTCTCTATTGACTAGTTTCAGAAACAGGGCAGCTGAAAAAGCATCCCATGAAAAAATAAAAATCACTTTCCAAAAAAATCTGTGGACTTGGGCCATTGTAAACGCCATTGGTAACTACATTAAGCTTAATGGGAGTTCTGAAATGATGGAGAGAAGAAGCATATTTAAAGAAAGAAAATATGGTGGTTTTACCCGCATCCAAAAATGCAAAAGATTAGCTCTGGTGGCTGCCCAAGCACTGAGCTCGGGCATCCACTCAGTAGTCACCACATGGAATAGATGGGGCGGGAAGTCGAAATTTGCTGGAGTGCCGTTTGTGCTCGTTAACGTTAACATTTTTTAAATTTAATAATAAAATAAGAGATGTTGGGATTGTTGAATGGGAGTTACAAAATGATGGAGAGAAGAAGCATATTTAAAGAAAAAAAATAGGGTGGTTTTACCCGCACCCAAAAAGGCAAAAGATTAGCTCTGGTGGTTGCCCAAGGGCTGAGCTCAGGCATCCACTCAGTAGTCACCACGTGGAATAGACGGGTGGGATGTCGAAATTTGTTGGAGTGCCGTTTGTGCCCGTTAACACTAACATTTGTCAAATTTAATAATAAAATATGAGATGTTGGGACTGTTGAATGAGAGTTACAAAATGATGGAGAGAAGAAGCATATTTAAAGAAAAAAAATAGGGTGGTTTTACCCGCACCCAAAAAGGCAAAAGATTAGCTCTGGTGGCTACTCGAGTGCTGAGCTCGAGCATCCACTCTGTAGTCGCCACATGGAATAAACGGGGCGGGAAATCGAAATTTGCTGGAGTACAGTTTGTGCCTGTTAACGTTAACGTTTTTCAAATTTAATAATAAAATATGAGATGTTGGGAAGAGTGCTACAGTCTTCTCAACAGACAGAAACCAAGAAGAAGAACACTCTACCTTCTTCTTCGTTTGGGCTTAAGGGTAATTTTCTCTAGCAAATCCGAATCAAGGGATTGTTCTGAGAAGCAAACACTCCGAATAAGGTAATCCCTTGAATTTTTCCGTGGCTTTTTCCTCAAGAACCGAAGTCTACCTTGTATTACTTTTCGTTTTTTGAAAAAATGGAGGTGTTTCATCTTGTTTAGATAGTAGAATATGACAAATCTCTTGTTTTCTGAAGCACAATATATTTATTTTTTTGTTTTGTTTTTTTCCTTGCTTTTTAAGCTGTTGGTTGTTCTTCTTTGAGATGGAGGAATGGATTTTGGGGTTTTGGAGAAACTAGGGTTTCGAAATGGGAGAAGTGATGGATTTGGATGAGGGTTTATGGGAGTTGAGATTCTTCAGTTCTTGCATGGTTTTGATGTAGTAGGATTACACGGATTTGGTAGTTTCAGAGTTCAAATTTTGAGGGAGAATTCTTTTGGTGATTTAAAGGTTTGATTTTTAAGGTTTAGCAATTAAATTCCTTTGAGCTTATTGTTTTATTTTTAGGTTCTTTGTTCTTCAGGTACTCTGTTTTGTCCTTCTTTCTTGAATATAGAGTTTATCCCAACATCTCATATTTTATTATTAAATTTGAAAAACGTTAACGGGCACAAACGGCACTCCAGAAAATTTTGACTTCCCGCCCCGTCTATTCCATGTGGCGACTACTGAGTGGATGCCTGAGCTCAATGCTCGAGCAGCCACCAAAACTAATCTTTTGCCTTTTTCGGTGCAAGTAAAACCATCCTATTTTTTTTCTTTAAATATGCTTCTTCTCTCTATCATTTCGTAACTCCCATTCAACAGTCCAGAGCTTAATGTAGTTACCAATTGCGTCTAACAATGGCCCAAGTCCACAGATTTTTCTGGAAAGTGATTTTTATTTTTTCATGAGATGCTTTTTCAGCTGGCCTGTTTCTGAAACTAGTCAATAAGGAGAAATATACCACTCGAGAGATAAGTTTTTTCTTCGTATCATGGTTTTTACTCGGTAACGTTGTTAGGTTTTTCTTCTTTGGTATCATATATGCCTCATATTTTCTGATGAAGCTAATTCATGTAGCCGGCGTAATACTACGTTTTCTGACCACTACTTTTGTTGTGATTCCTCTTCAAGTCGGAAATGGACTCATGAAGAAGGGGATATATAGCACTCTGATCATCTCATCGGCTGGCTTGTTGTTAATTTCCCTGACGAAATTAACAAAACAGCCCTCAGATCGCATCAACCTTGTTGGGGATATTATTATCGGGTCTACTACCATATATATATAGGATAAAGTTGTTGAGAGACCACCGAGCTCTAAGAGCACGAGATTTCAGGTGGGCCTACCATATGAAATGGGCACCACCTAAAATTCCGTGCTCTTAGAGCACGATCTCGGTGGTCTCGGCCCTAAGGGGGTCTCAGTAGCAAAGTCCATATATATATTGGCCAATGGGTCGGGGAAAGCTATTATTTATATAAAATTAATTGTATTTTAAATTTTTTTATATATTTTATATACAGTATAAAGAATTCTTTTTTTGCAAAATGCGCGGGCCTCTACAGCTGCCACATGTCCCTTTTTAACACCCATTAACTTTGGTTAATATTCACCCACCCCTAGGGTTCACCCACTTATCTTAGTTTTTAGGAAAAAAAAATGAAAAAATGTTTAACCCTAGGAGTTAGTGAATTTTAACCGGTAATTAAAAATATATATTTTTTTTTTTCGAAAACCCAATGATAAGTGGGTGAACCTTAGAGGTGGGTGAATCTTAACCATAGTTAGAGTCCGGTTACGCCCTTGAGGTTTCCTTGTGTCTCTTTTGACGCCCCTTAATATTTTTAGAAAAAAATATTAATTTTTTAAACCCTTATTAAAATTCACTAACTCCTAAGGTTAATTTTCTTTTTCATTCAATTTTCAACCAACCAACAATAAATAAGTGAACCTTAAGGGTGGGTGAATCTAACCACAATTAAGGAGTGTTAAAATGGGCACATGGGACCTCAGTGGCACAACCGGAATCCAAGGAGTCCGGTTATAACCGTAGAGAATTTTAAGTTTATTAGATAGATGAGTGAGGGTAGTACGGGAATTGTTAACCGTTATTTCTCAAGTTTTGTTGCTTCTCTAAGTAACTTTTCCGAAGTTTTGTTCCCTTTCTTGTTAATTTTTTTCAAAATTTTTAATAATTTATTATTCTAGTCATACTTCTTGAGAGTCTAAGAGGTGGGAGATATTACTAAATTAATTTCAAGGGCACTGATTAACCCACCACCTATTTCACCATGTAGACAAATTCCTTGTCCGCGCGTGTCCTTTTTAACACTTATTTAACTCTAGTTAAACTTAAGAAAATTAAGATTAATATTTTTTCCCTATAAACCAATATTAGATTGCTTAACCCTAGGGGTGAGCAAATCAAATTAATCCATAACCGCAGTAAGTTAAACATTTCCCTAATCTCAATGAAAGTGACAACGGTAGAAAACCAACACGTTTTCTTCTTTAGCTTATAAATGTCAACTTTAGCCTATAAATGTGGTGAGTCTGTCCATTTTTCTATTTATCCTCTTTGGCTTAAGAAGGGCTTCGAGCTTCGTTGTTGATAGGGGTGTTCTTTTTTTTTTTTTGATAAATGTGAGTATCCAGGGTAGACTCAGACTAATCCCACGTGATGCATAGGTAAACTCTCACCCTATACATCCGATATTGAGGGGAGCCCAGAATCAATCTCCAGACCTCTGGGTTTAAGGTTCGTCCTTCGGCAACTGGGCTACACCCCCAGGGGTTCACAGGGGTGTAATTGAATATGGATAAATATTCATATCTCAATTCGCTTACCCGGATATTAAATTGCTTATTAAAATAGGTATTCAGCGGTGTGAATTCGAATTCAAATAATAATTTTACTATTCATTTATACTCAATTCTAATATTGATATATTTGATTTGATAAATATTCGATTGATGGTATAATATATTATAGGTTTATAAAAATAAAATAACCTTATAAATATGTACTTTTTACATAATTTAATACATTAAAAGATATTTTAATATAATAAAGATAAAATATTAATTAATTATCTGTAAGTATTTTTTTATATTAATTTACATATTTTAAAATTGTTTAAAACTAATAAGATAAATCAGATAATATCTAAATTCAAATTTTTTAATCAGAGTCCGATAGTTGAATAAGTAATCATATACGAATTCGGATATACAATTATCCAAATTTGGATATACCACTATATGCTCCGGATTCACTCCTTTTAGCGCTCTAGCTAATTGCACATATAAAGCTATGTAAAAAGAAAGATAATATCGATTGCAAATTCTTTAGCGCACCATTTGCCTTCTCATTGTTTGATGTTGAGCCGTCAGGATTCTTTTATGTCCTTGGTTTTGGACCCGAGAGGGTGCAGGCGTCTGTTGGTCTCTAGGGAGTATCCCTCCCCTTAATATTACTTTTGGGTTCATGTTTTATGATATTTGATTACTAAAAAAAAAAAAAAACAATATATTTAACTTTATGAAATGAGAATTTTGTAATGGTGCGTGTCTTTTGCAACTTTGTCCTGGTATTGTAGACATTCCTCTGCCATTACATCATCGTCTACTCATGTCTTTATTTTGCGAATGGGGCGGGCATACATTTTGCAGGCTTAGACCACAAACCGGATTGCGGTACGGTTCAATTCGGTTCGTGAAAATGAGCAAGCACTGCATTCATTCCCAACAACTCCAGTTCCGCGATTTTTAACTTCGGATTCAAAGGTCTTTCTCTTTTGGATTCGGTGATTTTTATTTCTTTTAGGTTTGATCAATTTGAATTTTGGATTCGGTGACTTTTTTTTGGTTTATAATTGCAAACCGTCCATAGAAAGAAACAAGATTCAAGTAAGTTGTTTGATGAAGCATTCATACATAAACGTGGTGAAGGTCCTTATAAGGTAATTTTTATGACTTTTCAAAATAAATATTTATAGGTTACAATGATAGTTTAACAAAAAAAAATAATAAAAGATTGGAAACTTTGAAAATATTTTAAGGAGAAAAAAAGGTTTCACCAGGGTTAATTAATTATCGTTCACCATTATACTTAGAATGTGTGCGTGTGTTGCCTCTTTCACCGAAAAATAAATTGGTGTATATCAATTAAAGTGTGGCAAGGTTCGAAATCCTAATGAAATTTTGCCAAATTTCGGTTTCAATCCCACATTATGAAATCAAAATCTCTTATATTTCATTTTAACAAATTTTGGCCAAATTTTCAGAAATTTATTTTTAATTTTTAATAAATTATTAAAATATTTAAAAATTGTTATAAAAAATTTGTAAAATTTCAAAAAGATTAAAAAATAAAATAATAATATTTATATCAATATATTAAATTTCAATAAAATATTATTTCAACAAAAATTTTGTGAAATATAGTGAAAATTAAGGTTTTATTCAGGCTGAGCTTGGCCCTGCTCGGCTTGAAATGGGTTTAGTGTAGGCCCAAGTTTGGATTGGCTTGTGGCTCGAAGCTCGGCTTGAATTCAAAAAGTTTGGCTCGAGCTTGAATTGATTAAAGCTTGAGCCAAGCCAAGCTTGATTTATTTAAAAATATTTTTAAATAAAAACAAAAAATATTTGATATTATTTATATATATAATTAGGGGTGTCAACAGGCCGGGTTCAGGCCGTCCAGGCCCGGGCCTGGGCCTGATAAATAAATGAGCCGGGTCAATCAAGCTAAACCAAATTAGAAGCCTACCGAAGCAGGCCACATGCTTTAGACTCTAAGCCCAAGCCCAACCCAATTAATAATCAGGTCGGACGGACTTAGAGCGGGCCAGGCTAGGCTGAGTGGGCTCGTGTGCTGGCCCAGCCCAGCCCATTGATGCTCTTATATATAATATTATATATAATAATGATATATATATATATATATATAGGAAGGGATCCAGAAACATATAGAATAGAACATATATGTTCACACACGCACATTACCATTGGATCCTCTCATCCAACGACCATCTTCACTCCACTTTTATGTACAGAAGGATACTTTGGTGGTTTGTAAAATTTCTTTAAAAATCTTGCCTTTTTCCTTGAGAGAGTTTTTTCATTCATTCCCTTTTTCTCTACCCCCCCCCCCCCCCCTCTCTCTCTCGCTCATCCTCCCTGGCCTCTCTCTATCCCGCGGATTCCAAGCTTTTTCTGAGAAACCCTAACCCCTCTCTCTCTCCTCTCCTCTCCTCTCTGTGAAACCCTAGAACCAATCCGGAGGCAATATGATGTTACGTGACTAGAGTTAGAGTTAGAGTTAGAATTGGTTAGGGTTAGTGGTTGGTTAGAGTTAAGGGTTAATTATAGGTAGTGGGTTGTTATGAAAATGAGTCTTCTCTATTTAAACTTATCTTAAATCTGTAATTGAGTATCTATCAATCAATTAAAATCAGAGATTTTCTCTTATGGAGGTCTGTTACCCTCGAAGTAACACCAAGGAGGTCGGTTACCCTCGAAGTAACCTCAAGTTACATAACATATGACTTCCGACTATGTGAATTCCCAATTGAGGTTTGGGGTATAATGCCTTAGAATGAAATGGGTATTTGCAGATCAAATAGCACTGAGATTGGTGAATGAGGAGAGCCGAAACTCAGGGAGTTGATGGGTTCTTACAAGATAACGTCGAATCACTGTGCATACTTGGAAAAAACACAATCCAGATTGCCCTTGCTATTAACAGTTACAATAGAAATACTGTGAGTGGTTTAAGATCAATCGATCAAAATCTATTTCTTTTTACAATCAGTTTATTCCATTCCAACTAATATGATGAGACGATTTGAACAGCTAATCTGATCGTTTATTTGCCTCCGCTACAACAACACATCTTTCTTCAATTTAGCGCAACCTTCGTATGGTGGGTTCCCAATTTCCTTACTTCCCATGTGTACAATTCTCCCTAACTAGACCAGTAAGGGCACTTGACTAGTTTCAAAGAATGAGACGGTTATGCTTAGGGACTCCAAAGGATTTGGTTTTAATTCTTTTGAGGTTTACTGATCTATTGGAAAAATGTTTTTAAAGTTGGTATATAGTGGGAAGTAGTCATGGATGGAAGTTCTTTGATATCAACGAGAGAGAGAGAGAGATGAATGAAGAAAGTGATCCTAACAAGGAGATGGTTTTAATAGAAAATTTACAAATTCCTAAAGTACCCTTCTATACATAAAAGTGGTGTGAAGATGGTCCTTGGATGAGAGCATAGTTCAAAAACCCGAAAATTCAACTCGACTCAAAAGTTAGCCGGGTTGAGTAACTCAAAAAACTCAAAAAAAAAATCGTCTCGGTCATACTCAAAATATATATGTAATAACTTGAAAAATCTAGGTTAAAAAAACTTAATGAACGCTGGTTTTACAATCTCAAACCTACAAACTAGGTTTAATAGAACTCATAGTAGGTTGTCTTTGTAGACCCGAAACAAAAATGATGCAAAAATAGTGTGACGTTCGAGTTTACGTTGAAAAAATGATGAGAATACATTTTTGTGACTCGACCTAGTTCGACGAGTCGAAAAACTCGGCTCAACTCGACCGAGTCACCCGAGTAACTCGGCAAATAGTGTCTCTTTCGAGTTTTGAGGCGACTCGACTCGAAATTCAGGCGAGTCGAGTAACTCGGCCGAGTTACTCATATAACTCGCTGAGTTCTCGAACTATGGATGAGAGGATCCAATAATGGTGTGCATGTGTGATCAAATATGTTTTATTCCATGTCTCCTGATCCCTTCCCTATATATATATATATATATATATATATATATATATATATATAAGTCGAGTTGAGCTCGAACCAAATCGAGTCTCAATTGAGTCGAGCCGAATGAAACAGGCCTTGGCACGAGGTCAGCTTGAATATATTTCAAGTTTGAAAATTTAGCTCAATCGAGCCATATTTTCGAGCTCAACTTGATCGAGCCTAATTGAGCCGAGCAATTGATCTAGCTCGGCTTGTGTGCACCCCTAGTGAAAGTAGTTCATTTTAATAAAATATTAAAAAAAATAAATCTTCTAAAATTTCGTTGAAAAAATAAAAAATTTCAGAATTTTGATTTCATTTAGCGACTGAAATTACCTGATATTCAAAAAAAAAAAAAAAAAGTTTCTGATTTAATCCATCAGAATCATCACCAAACAAGGAAGGGTTAAGGTTTGGGGGGTTGTATAAGCATTATCCTTTTATTTACTGTTAACACTACTCAACGTGGACAAAAATTTTTTATAAAAAGAGGGCTTGATTGTCACACTAGATGTTGTATTTAAATTTTTTCAAAAAATTGAGATTTGTAAAGTTAATCTTAAATTTTGAGGTTTTTATTTAGTAACATGATCTCTTTTTTGGACTTTTGAGTGCCTATTTCCCTATAAATTACTTTGGATCGTTTCTTTTCTGCCTATGGAAAGCTTATAGTAATTAAATAATAATAGGCTGTCGGCCAAACTGCGATTCACTCCACACTCCACAGTACACATGGCTTCTTCTTCTACCGTTTCCGGAATCTCATGACTCGTGACTGTTGTAGCGGGTACTTATTAATATAAATTAGAATCTCAGACCTATCAGATTCCGTTCAATTGAGAATTAGAAATGCTTACTATTCTCTCTCCCTGTTTCCATCTCTGTACATTGCTTCTCATCTTGCTCTCCTTGTGTCGCTTCCCCCACCTTATTATGGTATCGTACGAAATCGACGGCTGAGATTCCTCCGGAAAGTCCAGGATTCCCTTTGGTCGGAGACACAAGAGTTCCTGGCCGCTAACAACAGTAGCAAAGGATTCTATGATTTCGTTCGAATTCGACGTCTCCGACTCTCCGGTAATTTCATTTCGATACTTTTATTTGCATGCATACCCTCTTATATGGTATATTGTCTGTTTCTGATTATATATCATTTTCTATTTAGAGCTCATCAGGTCCGCCCAAGCCATTTAGAGGCCTAAAGCGAGAATTTTAAGCAGAGCTTTTTTTTTAATTAGACTCATTATAAAATAGAGCATTTTTTTTAAATGGAAACTTTTTTAAGATTTCTTTTCACTAACCGTTCATAAAGTCATCAAAGCCTACGTTTTGAGGCCTTCAGTTTTTTGGAGCCTAAAGCATGGGCTTTGATGGCTTAATGGATGGGCCGGCCCCTGGAGCTCATTTAGGATGAGTAATGTTGATTCTCTGTTTCCAGAACCGATTCTCAATTCTTAGATTTTCTATACTCCCATAATTTGATTCTTATGATTCCATTGAGAATTGAAAATAGTTGGTAAGAAACGAATAAAAATAATAGAATCACGTTTGGATGGGTTGGGTTGGGCTGGGTTGGATTGGGTGGCTATGGTGCTAGCTAGTGATGGTAGTAATAGGGTATGGGGGATAGTTGACATAATGAGAGTCGGTGGGGGGTGATTGAGGGTGTGGTGATGGTGGCACCGGGCGGCCGCAGTAAAGAATGGGGGTGGGAGAAAAGAATAGCGAATTGGGAAAGTAGTATTGATGAGACCTCTATAAAAAAAACTGGTATAATTTTTTTTCTATTCTAGAAAATTTATGTTTCCACCCTTAAGAGTGGAAAAATGTTCCTAACAGGGCCGTTTGGCTGTAATTCTTTTATTCTAAAAAAATTAATTCTTATAAGTTTTTATTTTATAATTAATTTTGTGCAGTGAACACAGTTGATAACTATGTGTCAAAATCAATTAGGAAGAAAAGAAACAATTGAATTACATTAGGATGAACAAAAAATTAGATTATTGGAAGTTTATGGAGAAAAGAAACAATTGAATGAATTACATTAGGATGAACAAAAATATTAGATTATTGGAAGTTTATGAAGAAAAGAAACAATTGAATTACATTAGGGTCTAGGGTGGAGTCAGGAATTTTTCCTTGGGGGGCTGAAGTATACATATTAAGAAAATTAATTGGATTGGGGATTCGGGGGCATAGCCCCCGAGATCTTTTTTAGTAATAGGCCATGCATAAAATTCATTAAAATTGCATTCCAAAAGCAGGTCTAGTAATAAGAAAAACATGGGACTCCCCTTTTATAGAGTCATTATACAAATAAAATTAAGGAAAATGTTTAACTTACCATGCATTTCCACTATGTAATGAAATGTCGGTCTTCATTGGTTCCTGCTCACCTTTTTAATACATACTAACTACGATTAAGATTCACTCACCCCTAGGGTTCATCCATTTAACCATGTTTTTTAGAAATAATAATAATAACTTAAGTTGTTAAGTTCAACCACGGTTAAAATGGATGAAATGAGAAGACATTTGATTATGTAGTCAAATGCAGGTTGAGCTAATCACTACTCTAAAATCAACTATATTTTTATATATAATTTTTTAGATTTTTTTGGTCAGTTGGGTTGGGGTTAGTATCTGTTCGTGAGGAAACACAATGCTCACTTCTCTACCAGGGGTTGAACCCAGGATCTACCTCCTAGTGATACATCACCACTGGGATATTCCCAGTGTTTGTACTATATTTTTATATTATGAAGATTATTATTTTTCCCACTCGTTCTATGTTTATTGGAACGCATGCCTCCCTTGCTTCACAAACGTTCCTTTTAACACCCATTAACTGTGGCTAAGATTCACTCACCCCTAGGGTTTATACATCTACTAGCCCATTAATTGTTAATCAGTCACTAAGACTAACAATTAAGAGATTTCCAAGCATGAGAACTGGTGAGAGAAATCAAAGGAAAATAAATAAAGAAGACGAGCACAAAAGAAATCAATAAGTTAATCAAAGATAATAAAAAAGAATTCAATATCTCCCATCTACATCCAAAAGAAATGAAAGAAGAAATCATACCTCTAGAGTCCAGACTTTCCAGCACAAAATCCTTCATAATCAAATTAGATAAGCAAACAAAATGCCAACACCAGCTATATAGTGAACCAGGAAAAAAAAACCAAACATTTTTTTAGGTAAACACATGAAGAACATAAGAGAGAAATTAAAGATAAAGAAATAGAATTGCTGAGAGCTAAGGTTTTGAATAATTGACTTTAAAAACGGAATGGGATGAAGAGAAACTGGATTTTGGAATTTCAAAACCCCTAATCGTAATTGATTTAGTAAAAGCAAAAAAGAATAAAAATAAAATAAAAAGAACAATGGGAATATGGGATGAAGAGAACTTGGATGTTGCCTAGTTTGTGTGGTTGTGCCGTGGCCCGTGATAAAAGCATCAGCCATCAAGAAAATGGAGAAAATGGAGGCTTCTGCAATTGCCTCTTGCGCCCTTCTGGGAGTGCCGAGTTTGAGTTGCTTCTAAGTTCGAAGCTTCTCTTTTGTAAAGTCAACACTTTTAAGGGACCCAAGTTAGATTCACACACGTTTTGATGAACTTTTTTTTTTTTTTGATGAACTATTCACACACTTTCGGGGCCCATTATATAAAGAATTTAAAAAATTGGGGCCCACTATATAAGCAAAATCCGACGAAAAATTGGAGGGGTCACTGTATATATGAAACTAAAACGTGGGGGTGGGGGTGGGGTTGGGGGTGGGGGGCGGCACTGTATATTAAAAAACAAAATACTTTGTGGGGCCCACTGTTTACAACTACATTACACAAGATTTCCAAAAATTCTCATAAGGATGAACAAATAAATAAGATTATTGTAAGTATTAAATATGGTTATATGCGTCGACACACATTTATAAATGGCATACAATATCAAAAGTTGTATTTTATCATTGAATAAAAAAAAATTGAATGCAAATTCATTTTTTTTTCCACACTGACATAGCTTTTTAGATGGAAATGAAATATTTAATTTGAAAGAAAATTAGAGCTGATTTTATCATTTTTTTTTCCACACTGAATTTTATTTTTAACCATAGAAATTAGTTTTTTTTTCCACACCTATTTTCTATGGAAGCAAACAGGTGTTAGAAAAAGAGAAATCTTTAATGTGGATACATCCAATGGAGAGTGGTGAAATAGTCATAATCTATCCGCCAAACCAAACCATGTGTAATTTGTCAGAGAATAGTTTGTACCTTTGAAATTTGTTATATAATAGTTTGTTCCTTTTGATAGGGATCTTGTGTGGACCCCCCTGCTGTAATTGTTGGGATTTAAACCACGCGTTTAATCCCTAAACCCTTCGGATCTTGAGAGACTATGAATCACAGAAATCACACAACAAATAGAAAGATTGCAGAGAAGAAAATAGAGACAAAACACACGGATATACGAGGTTCGGCAACGTGGCTACGTCCTCGGGAGCCACACCAATTCACTATATTGAAGATACAGAATACACAGAGTTTTTTCTCTCTTCAAAAAAAAATTACGGCCACTTCTCACACTCGTTAAACCTAAAAAATAAGCATACAACTATATGTTTAGGGTTAAACTGTAAAGCCAAAAATACCCCCGCAGAAACGTAAAATATCGATTTTCGTCGCAATCTGGGTCGTGGTGGGCGCTGCCCCCCTGCCACCCCCCGGGCAATCTGCTAAAAATTGTCTACATTCCCAACAAATCTCTCTAGTGGTGGCGGTCACGGTGCTGGAGTCTGGACTGCTGCCTGGTGTGGATGATGTCTGGTGTTCCTATCTCTATTACCTACCAACCACTTTCTCATTTTTCCATCATTTCTAGAACACTAATTCCATGAATAATTTTAGTTGGTGGGAATTGGGATTCCATCAAAATGCTTGGGTCCCAATCCCCCTCTGCATGCAAGCCGCGTGTCCACAAGACGGTACGTCTCAATCCAATGCCAGTACGGACTACGGAGAGAAGAAACTAGTAACTAAGTAGGTAGAGATGACTAGATGTTTTACTCATCCTTATCATATTTCTGGTGCTCAAAAAGACGACACGACAAATAACGCGGGAGAAAATTATGAGTTGAATCATTGATTAGCTTTATTGCCACACAAGTGCTATTATTGTCCGTTAATTTTCTGACACGTGTTCGACTCCAGAAGCTAATACCCATCTCCATTTCCCTTGTCCCAGTCTCATCTCTCTCCTCGTTTGGTCAACTTATCAACATCTTCTCTCTTGGAAGTTTCTCTGCTGAATAGTCAATAACCATTATTATTATTATTAAAACAGCATTTGCCTATGCCTGCAATTATGATAATTGGGGCCGATGATAGAGTGTATCTTCATACGTATCAAATTCTCTGTATATGTTCTCACCAGCGTCGTCTACAGCTCTTGATCTTGTTGAGCTTGGACCCCACAGCCACTGGTTATGCGATGTCCTTGTGGTGTGGTGCGAAACCTGAGGAACAAATTAAGTCGGTAGCTCGGGAGACTCCTTATCAGCCTCGATAAGCTACTTTGGCTTTGGACCCACCGACAACGACAAGGATACTCAGGAGATTACACGTGGGGCCACGTGGGGAAACATCATGGGCTACTGAAAGAAATATCAGCCGTCCATGTTATTGGCTGCACCAGCTGTGGGACTTGGAAACGACCCTTAATAGAAGAATACAAACTTCACTTATTTCTACGTGACATATTATATCAAGTTTTATGAATACCCTCCCTTTAGTTTTTGATATGGGTCGTGATAGCATTATTTATGTGGCTTGTAATTAGGTCTTGGACCCCCATGGGCATATGTTGAATCCTTTTTCTCTCATAATTTTCATTTAATTAGCTGTTAATCACTCAATCAAATCATTAGCGGGATATTTGAGAAAATAAAAAGGAAAATCCAGCAATACCTATTGGGCTCCGTTGCCTATATCTTGAATTTTCTTATATACTAAGAGGTTGTTTGGTTTGAAAAATTTTAGTCGATTTAATCGATTAAAGTTGATTCTAACGATTTTATATCTCGAGAATCACATTTTGTTCACCTGATAAAAAAATTGATTTTATCATAATCGAATTTTTTAAAAAAAAATGCATTATTTCAAATAGGGAGACGAGGTGATTTTGAGAGAATCATTTTGTTTTTTTCTTGGAAAACTACCTGGTATCTTACAATGTTCTTATATGACAACTAAATGAAACCTTATGTTCATATAATTTCAAATTCATATGAATATCATTCATATTATTTGCATAACTGAATTAGGTAACATTCTAGTAGTCTCTTAATCATTCTTCACCATGACAAGAAATTATTCTAAATCTATGTGTGCATGTAATATGAGTATTATCCAAATATATATAATTAAAACAAAAGATAATTACATAGGACTTTGTAATAAATGGTTTGTAATTCTGTATGAACCAAACATGGTTATTTACATAGAATTATTTTTCTAATAAAACAATTTTGTCAAGCATTTAAATCACACAAGATTATTTGCAACTGAACTTGTTATCAATTGATTTCTATACCATTAGTTGTAATCACAATTGATTTTGGCCAAAAGAATCCGAACCAAACAAAGCCTAAGACTGACTCCAAATTCTCCTATATTTCAACCTTTTTGTTGTTGCTTACATCAACACCAACAAATATCAATACTACCATAAGGTACCAATTATAACATGTGAGAATCTTGTGTCATACTTTTACTTTTTTTTTTTGGAACTCAGGGTGTCCCTAACCTTTTGGGTCAGGACTAATTCCCGAGGATGCGACGTGAGCCCGCAACTCGCCATACCAAGTAACTCTGGGTAAACCCGTGCAGGGCTTGCCCCAAAAGGGTAACAAGAAATGCAACCTAGGACCTCCCACTTGGGCAAAGCCGAGTCATACACTAATTAATACGACGTCCCTTAGATATTTAGAAATATCTCCTTATTTTTTTTTACTTCTTACAAATTTAAATATAGTTCTCTATAGTAGATATTTTTTGGGGTAATATCTAAATAGATATTTTAACCTTGAAGTAAAGTGGTGATTACTGATTAGTTTAGGGATTTTTATTGTGCTGGATGGAGCATTAAGGCTTATACTTCGTCTAATTTGGCCCACTAACTTCTAACCACCTACCTCATCAGGTGATTTTTCTTGTAGGGCCATTCTATTGTTTTTGGTAAACTCAATCATCCCACAAGGCAATGACTGAAGGCAAATATAAGGAAATACTCACATCTGGTATTGTCCCATTAATTAGACGGCTGGAATACTTCTAGAATTTGCTATACCATACACACATGACATTCCACATTTCCACTAAACTAGAACCTTAGATCCCAAATGAATGCTAAGCTGTTAGTTTTAAATAGTAATTTTGGGTTTAGTAAAGTCGTGATCAGTTAATCTGGTCCATGTTCGGTGGCGCCAAATGCGCCTACCTTAACTGTCAATATGAGCCTGGAAAAAGTTGGAAGCCGCAACGGTCATATTTCTCCACTTTTCGTTCTCCATGAATATAATCTTAAGTATCTTTGATTACAACTAAGACCTTTTTTTAACTACCATTAATCAAAATAATTTTAAATTTTAATTAGTCTTTTCAGGTTTTTGACCTGAAAAGGACAGGTTGTTGGATTTTAATGGGGCTTCTCCAAATGCCACAAAGTAAGTGGAAAAACAGACTGTGGAGTAGAAGAGGTGGAATCACAGGGAGAGAGAGAGAGAGGAGGGAAGGTCACATTATTTATTATTATAATATGATATAATATAATAATAAAAAAATATCTCAGGATTTCTCGTGACGGCTCACGAGCCAATAAAGCTAACCATTCCGTTCATAATCATCATTCACACTCTTCCTGCGTATTAATCTGCCCTTTATTAGCAAAACTAAAAGCTCCCTGATCATCTGGTCAAAAAAAAGAAAAGCTCCCTGATCACGTTTTCTAATACCCCATTTCACTTCTCCTACTTTATTGGTAGTTCGAGGCGAGCTATCTCCGAGTTGGGTTTCTTTAGAATTTGTTACTTTTAACATCTGGGTACTTCGGATTTTCGCTTCTTGGGAAGTTCTGTGATCTGGGTATTTCAGCTTTTGTTTATTAAAATTTGGGATTGGGCATAAAGAGTATTAATTTTCTTTTCTGATCTGAAACTTAGAATCTGAAGCAAAAGTCGGTCTCCTTTTCTTTGTGATATCTTTTTGTGGTCGGTACTCTAAGATTCTCTACTTTCCTGGGTTTTGGGTTCAAGGCTTTCTCCTTGTAGGATCTCTGATCCATCACCTGGGTTACCATTTTCTTGGCTTGTCTTAGCAGTGAGGTTAGTGTAATGGATTCTTGCTGTGCGACCTTGAAGATCAATGCCCATCTGGTGCAAGTAAGCAAAGCAGGTATTAGTAATGGAGATAATGGATTTTGGGGTGAAAGGATCAGGGGGAGTATGAAGAGCAGGAGCAGGGTTTTAGGTACCCATTTGGCGAAGAGTTTGAGAAGTGAAAAACGAGTTCCAAGGGTCAAACCTGGTGTTGCTTTCTCTGTTCTTACATCAGATGTCACCAAAGAGACTCTTGTATGTAAATTCCATTCAGTACTCCATATTCTTCTTGAATCAACTTTTTTTTCGTCAAGTTCTTCTTGAATAAACTAGTATTTTTTTTTTAATTCTATCTTTATCACTTGTCTGTAAAGAAATAGAAAGAATCACAAATATTCTATTCTTTCAAATTCTAGGCAATCTTTAATTTTTATATAAGGATCCAATTCGAAATGGGTTTGATTTTCTCCCCATAGGTAATCTGTTAAATTCCACAAGTTTGTAATGTTCAGTAAGATTATTGATTTTCTTTCTTGATCTGATAATCTGGTTTTATACTGTCACTCTTACATTTAAATTTTGAATTCAGACATTTCAAGCCCCACTATTTGAGAAAGGAAAAGCAGACCCTAAAAATGTAGCTTCTATCATATTGGGTGGGGGTGCGGGGACTCGCCTCTTTCCTCTTACCAGCAGAAGAGCCAAGCCCGCTGTAAGAATTTACTGCAAGATGTTTTTTCTCTTCTTAAATTGTTCAGATTTCTTGAGCTTGATTACTTAGAAATTTGATAGGATCAATCTGTCCCTGTGATTTTTGGAAGTTTTTGGTAGTTTAGGATGATAGAGTTGGAATGAACCTATTTGGGGGTGGTTTTGAGAAATCCCCTCCTCCTGTCTTGAATTTGCCCAATTTGGAGGAACTTTTCCTTAAAATTATGGGTTTTTCCCAATAGTGTACTTGTATTTACTTTATTATATTGTTTTTTTGTTGTCGAACTCGGGTTGCATTGTACAATGAATTGGTCTGATCTGCAGGTTCCAATTGGAGGATGCTACAGGCTTATCGATGTCCCAATGAGCAATTGCATCAACTGCGGCATAAACAAGATATTCATCATGACCCAGTTCAATTCTGCTTCCCTCAATCGTCACATTGCTCGCACATATAATTTTGGAAATGGTGTGAATTTTGGTGATGGATTTGTGGAGGTAAAAATTATAATCCCTTGGATTAAGATCTTCCTTCAAGACAGATACTCTAATATCTAGATTCTAGAAGCCATCTCCATCATAAAATTAAGATGATTTAGGTGAATATAAGTATGTTACACTTCGTAAATAATATTAGACAATACCAAGAGAAAAAGATAAGTTCAAGTTAAATTTTGTAGTTGAAGACTGTATCGAGAAGATACTGCATAGTACTTTAAAGAGAACAACTTTATCTAATTGTGTATTCTTTAGTAATTCTAGTCCATGTTCCTGGGTCTCTGTATAACTCATAGCCAAATTAACCTGTGAAACAGGTTCTGGCGGCCACTCAAACACCAGGGGAAACAGGAATGAAGTGGTTCCAAGGAACAGCAGATGCTGTGAGGCAATTTATATGGGTTTTTGAGGTGAGTATTTTGAAATTAATTAACTCCCGCAATATCAGGCTTATCAGCCCAGAAAAAATTTGAGGGGATTCCACCTAGTTATTTACTCAAAATTCAAATGTTGTCTGATCTTGTTGATTGAATCTTGTAGGATGCCAAGAACAAGAACATTGAGCATATACTGATCTTGTCTGGTGATCATCTTTATCGGATGGACTACATGGACTTTGTTCAGGTAACCCTTTACTTTCTCACAGGTTGAACATTTTATTTCTACTTTCCACACATTTGAAAATATTGCTTACTAATTAGCAATGTACTTGCAGAAGCATATAGACACAAATGCTGATATTACAGTTTCATGTGTACCAATGGATGACAGGTATGTTGGGTGTACTTTCTTTTATCCCTTATTTCTGTAAAGATTTGAGGAATTGCTTTCTCGTCCGATTTGTTACCTTTTATTTTCATTTTCTGAACTCTTTAACCCTCTTGTTCCACACCTGTTTCTCAAGCCAATGAAGTAAAATGGAAAAGGAAAGGAAAAATAACACAGATAGAATTTTTTTATAAGCATTATTTCTGGATTCCCATGAGGAATATCAAGAGCTGGGTACTTGAATTCCGAGTTCCCCATCGCACTTTCCCTGGATTATGTTCTCTACAACCTTGGCTACTTAGAAATTATAGAGATGAATGAAGGCTTGCCTTTACATTTACTGAAATGAATTTAGTCATAGGCAAAAACATCCATCGTGTTTATGTGATTGAATACTGCTTTTTCTTATGGCTCTTGGAGTTCATCTCAAATAAATATTGTTTTTTACTTATGGGTCTTGGAGTTCATTTCAAGTTGATCTGTTATCTGGCAGCCGTGCTTCAGATTATGGATTGATGAAGATAGATGGCAGGGGCCGTATCATACAATTTGCTGAGAAACCAAAGGGTGCTGACCTGAAAGCAATGGTAGGCAGAATCTCTTGCCCCTGCTTACTTATCTTGCCTTCTTTTCCAAATAGTTAGCAGATTTTATTGATCCAAAGAGGAAGCTTACTGTGGAAACATAGATTCTCATATACACAAGTTCTTAAGCAACCTTCCAAGGCAAAGAGTTGGCAACATAATCTGCTTCCTTAAAGAATACCAATAGTTGTATCCGCATTCTCAAACTAGTCCCAACTCTCAATATCTTGTCAAGATGAAGTCTAGTTGATAAGAAAGTTACCCCTGCATGATTGAAGCAATCATCAAATCACTGATCTCTTATCGAGACACAAAGAACCTCTAGCCACGACCAATGATCTAACCACTGCCTTGTTAGTCTTTAATATCAATCAAGCCTGAAAATTGCAAATTTAGCTTCTCTATTACCAGTACGGTAGATAACTGCACACATCAGAAAAGCCTGGATTTCCTACAGCTACCTTCAAAATCAAGTTAAGGAGCTACTATCATGAGAGATTTCATTGATGCACTGCCTCTGTACTTCCTTTTATCCCTGAAATTAGGCCCGCATACTGGATACCTTTTATCTAATCATGATTCTTGGTTGGTGCACTGCAGCAAGTTGACACCACTCTCCTAGGGTTGTCTCAGCAAGAAGCCATGAAATCTCCTTACATTGCATCAATGGGAGTTTACGTATTTAGAACGGATGTTCTACTCAAGCTTCTGAGATGGAGATACCCTTCATGCAATGACTTTGGATCTGAAATCATTCCTTCGGCTGTGATGGAGCACAATGTCCAAGTGAGAGAGAACTATGAACCTGAATTCCCTCATCTTTTGAACCTTGTTTTCTTTCAATTTTAGTAGGCAAATGGATTTAATTAAGAATTGGTTGAGCCCACAATATTGAGGCACCATCTGGTTGAGCCATGGGCTCATTCATGTTTGCATCTTTTTCTAATTTAAATTGGGGAGTGGGTAATGACACTGCTGAGTTTCTCAATGCCTTTATCTTGCCAGGCATATTTATTCAATGACTACTGGGAGGACATTGGAACAATAAAATCTTTCTTTGATGCTAACTTGGCCCTCACAGAACAGGTGGTGTTATCCTTGCAGAAATAACTTTAATTCCTATAGTATTGTTTGCTTAATTGTTAAAACTGAAGGAGTTTGAAATTCATATCACAGGCAAACAGTAAAAAGACAATGTCCATTGTAAATTGGGTTTACCTGCTTGGGTACAAGACATATTTCTGCAAATTAACTAACTATTTATCTTCTATGTAGCCTCCAAAGTTTGAATTTTATGATCCAAAGACACCTTTCTTCACGTCTCCTCGATTCTTACCACCAACCAAAGTTGAAAAATGCCGGGTATGTTGGTATATTTTGGGTCAGTTTGTGGCTTCATCTATCTTTCTTGCATCTAATAGTTCCCTTGGTTTGCAGATTCTGGATGCAATAATTTCACATGGGTGCTTCTTGCGGGAATGTAGTGTACAACATTCTATAGTGGGTGTCCGCTCACGTTTAGAGTATGGTGTCGAGCTTGAGGTGAGTTATATGCCCACTTTTCTTCTCCTTAGAGACCAAGGGAGCCTAAGAAGGTAGAGCAATTTCTTCGGGTTCCCTTTGATAAAAGGCTAAATCAAGTGAGAGAAGCAGGTTTCCTAATACCTGTGCAGGACTATCGCACTTGACAACACGACTCTAAGCATCATAATATGTTTCTGTTTTGAAGGAAGATATTGGATTGACATATGAGTTCCTTTACAGGATACTATGATGATGGGTGCAGACTTTTACCAAACTGAATCTGAAATTGCATCTCTGCTGGCAGAAGGAAAGGTTCCAATTGGTGTCGGTAAAAATACCAAAATCAGGTAAGATTTGGATTGAACTATATTATTCTCATACAGACACATATACATATACCAGGAGGGAGGCAAGTAGAAATGTAGAGTTTTACTCAGTCTTCACATCCCCTCTTGTCTTTGTTATAAAATACTAATAAAAGTAAAGGACATAAATGCCCTTATTATGTCAATGTTGTGACAATGTTTTCCATGGTTTTCTTGAAGGAACTGCATAATTGACAAGAATGCTAAGATAGGAAGAGATGTGGTCATAGCAAACAAAGATGTAAGCGACCATCCTTGTTCAACAAGACCATTTTTATGCATAGAAACTTCTTTAAATACTACTGTTTATAATCTACTAACACATAGCCATCTGAATGCTTTTCTTTTAGGGAGTTGAAGAAGCAGACAGGTCAAGTGATGGCTTTTACATTAGGTCCACGATCACCGTTATACTGAAGAATGCAACAATTAAAGATGGCACAGTGATATAAAACCTAATATGCTTCCACTGGTTTCCTTGTATAAGATGAGACTGGGCTGGGATGTATCAACTGGGTTTGCAGGTGGCTACAACAGAAGATGAGAGGACGTTGGTTGACAGCTCTACCCTGTTTGCTATAAAAGCAAGTAGCGCCTCCGTTCCTATGTGTAAATTAGAAGTTCCTTCTTTGTATGCAAGAAGAGGCTATAACTATTAGAGTACTAGTGAGTTCCTGAATAAATCAAAGGGCTGCTTGCTTTCTTTCTTTGTATAGGAGTCCATTCTGTAAGACAGTGTTGAAGCTTTTGTAGGTAGGAGTCTTTTGATCTATTGGCAGACTTTCTTGTCTTGCTAATTAGTAATAAATAATCATGATCTAATTTTACTTGTCGACTATAATGGGGCATGCACAAAAGATTCTGGAAAAAATAAACTGGTCATTCAAATATTGTAGTGTTTTATCTCACATGATCTAATTTTATTTAAGTAGGAATCAATTTCATTTGTAACAGCTAACAAGTAAAACTAATCCAGATTCCAGAAACAAACAAGAGGAAGCTTGCCTTTCCCCCTTTTTTCCTATTTCAGCCAAGTAGAATCTAAGTAAATATAAAAGACTTAGTTCGCAACATAGGTAGACTTGTAAAAATTACACAATCCGTCAAACCTACTCTCCTGGATGAACTGTCATTCATCTCTAAGAGAGTATACACCTCCCTAGAACCTCACAAAATCCCGGAGCACATCTCTAAGAGAGAATCCACCTCCCTAGAACCTCACTAAATCCCGTAGCACGCATGAAGGTTTTTTCAGTTTCCTCCCTTGTTCATAGCCAACCACTGAGCCCTTCTAATGCCCCTTGCCCTCTTCAACTTCTCAATGTTTCGCAGTCTGGCATACATCTTCCGAATTCGATTGAGCTTGTGAGACTCTTGGGCAATTGTGGTAGCCGTTGAGGGGCTCTCACTCAAAACTATCTCATATCCATCCCGGAAGGAGTCCATTCCTTCAGTTAGAAGTTGCCAGAACAGGCCACCCACGGTAGCACCTCCAGTTCTAGCTGATGAGTAGATATTGTGGTATACAGTATTGAACACAAGGTCCCTCTGGTAGGTGTTGAAACCAGGATCTTTCGACGATTTCCCGAATTCAGTGAGGAGTAATGGCTTCCGAAGAATATTTTGTGCATCTTGAATGTGCACGCTGAGCCAGTTGTTTAGAAAAGAAAGTTGGTCTTGATCATTTGAGCTGGATAACCTGTTATGCAACAAAATCATAAGAAACATAGTTTACGAAAAGTGGGAAGGCTTTGTTAAATATTTACACTAAAAATGTAGATATTACAAGCTCTTGAGCACTGTTGTAATGCAATTCAAGATGCATGGATTTTTTTTTTTTCTGTTGGTAGTTACCATTGATCAGGATATGAGTGAACTGTAGCAAAATCGATGCCAGGGATCTGATTATTTGCAATGAAGTCTGTTCCTATTTGAAAACCCGGATTGAATTGCTTCTTCTGTGGTGATGTTTCTCCATAAAATCCTTCCAAACCAACTTCTAGTAAATGATTTCTGTCTATAGATTTCACATGAGAAGCCATCTCCGTAATCCAAGCCTATTAGACATGCAGCAATGAAGAGAATTCAGCATAAATTAAGCTTAAAAAATTGAAAACTTTCCGAAGGGAAACATATGCTAATAAACAACTGCTTTTATGATCCTTTAATATTCTTGTATGTATTCTACAACATGTCATTTCAGGCACATTTTAGAGAAGAACCATATGTATAGCAAGTAGGTAGCAATGAAATCAACTTATCCTGTAACGTTGACAGAGTTAAGAGGCCTTAACCTACTCCTTACCCTCATTGGAGAGGGAGTATGCATGTAAACCACATAATAGCTACCCCATCACGAAGGCAGACCTCTGTATTTTCCAAATCACATTAAAGCAATCTCCCAATTTAATTTTGTATAGGTACAGGAGAAAGAGGAAAGTGACCTTAGACGCAAAGGATCTCCGTTCGGTGTCATTACATGAGATAAAGATCAATGGCTTATAAACGAGAGTTAGAACTAATAAGACATCAGTTCGGGGTTATGTGTAACAAACATGATTTTTATTTTTTTTTTGGAACTCAGGGTGTCCCTCTTTGGGACAGGACTAATCCCCGTGGGTGCAACGTGAGCCCGCAACCCGCCACACCAAGTAAGTCCGTGTAAACCTGTGCGGGGTTGGCCCCAAAGGGGGAGTGAGAAATGGAACCCAGGACCTCCCACTTGGGGAAAGGCCCAGGAACCATTGGTCCACCCCTTTGGGGTTAACAAACATGATTTTCTTCCTCTATTGTTATCCTTATTTTACAAAGTTGCTCTTCAGGCTTTAAAACATGGACCCCTTTCCTTAACTCCTAAAGCAGAATTGAGCTCTTATGTAATGGAAATTTTCCAAGAAAATGTTTTGGTAAATCTCCTACAGTCCTACTAAGCTAATGATATCAGAAAACCAAAATTCTGCAAGAAAAATTGCTATAAAAACTCCAAGTTTGAGAAAAAGGAACTGAAGAAATAACTGAAAAAATGTAGGGGAATTTGGAGGAAAGGCCCAATCATGAGACTCTGAAATTAGATCAAGCTCACAAGGAAGGAGAATATAAATAAAGGCACAAAAAATTAAACAAGCAAAATTTAAAACTAGAACTTAAATAATGAAGGAAGACAAGAAGGGAGAAGGTATTCCTAACCTGTATGGTCCTTCCTGATGTATCTGATGTGCATCTTGGCTCATTCATAAGCTCCCAAGCCATAATTGTTGGGTCATCCTTGTAAGCAATTCCAGTCATGCTGTTATATCTAGTAAGAACAGTCTAAACAAATAACATTATAAATAAATTAGAATATATACCATCAATCTCATATCTCATAAATGAGAAATCTCAGAAACTCCCATTTATGAGCCAGGAAGATCCTCATGGAAACCATTATCCATTCTTTAACAAGAGTTATTTTTTCCTCCTTTTTAATTTTCTCTTGAGAAAACCACATCATTATATAATTAGAAACAGCTGAAACTCAGAGAGAGAGAAAGAAAAGCAGGTTTCTTCTTACTTACCTTGATATGATTCTTGTAGTATCCCTTAACAACAGAGTTTCTAAAGAAATCATCCTCAGATGTCAAGTACTGCCCTTGACTCCTAGCCCAGTCCACATACTGTTTTCTCCCTCCAAAGTTTTCATAGTTATTCACCAAGCTGAGTATAAGCTTAATCCCATGCTTTCTAGCCTCAGATATTACAAAATCCAAACCCTTTAAACGAAAAATAAAATTGAGAAAAAAGGGTTAAAAAAACAAAACCAGATCGAAAACATTATAAGAGGTTCAAACAAGAAAGAACAAAAAATGAGATGTAGCAAACAGACCTTGAACATTTGCTCATTGTAGGAGCCAGGAGAATACTGTAGAGGACTATATCCACCATCACTGAAAGCCCAAGTTCTTGCTACTGTAAGGCCATGGCTAGAAGCCTGTTGAAAGGCAGCAGAGACTTTGGTTCTCTGAGATGGGTCTGAGGCTACATACATCAACCAGTAGGCATTGAACCCATTTGCATAGTAAGGGCTACCATTCAACATCAAATGCACTCCTCTGGTTCTGATGAAACCATCCTCTCCTTCAACTTGGAGAAGAAAACCCAGTTGTTGAATCACAAGAACAAAGAAGAGAACCAGACACCAATGCTTCATCTCTCTCTCTCTCTCTCTAAAAACAGGAAGGAAGCATAGATTGAAGGTTTCTCAGTGAGGCAGATGACAACTTTGGGGAGGCTGTTTAAATAGGTCTCTGTTCAAGTCTGAAACTAAAGTTTAAAAACAAAGAACTGTCCCAAAGAAAATATACAGTTGGGCTGCTGCTTCCATTACTAGTCTTCAAACGCTCATGAGAAAATCTATAGTACTTCTCGTATAGACCATACCATGGGTGCACCCTATCGTCGGCATGCAAGATATTATACATCTAACGCCTTAAATCAGCAAACACATGATGATAAGGTCAACTTTGTTGCTAGGGAGATCTCTGCTGTTGGATACTCTGACTAGTTTCAGTCCAAGTGTCTTGCATGATGGAGGACGGTCTGGTAATTTACACAAGTTTCTGAAATTTCTAAAACACCCTTCAAAAATTCCATAACTTTAATCGTCCTGTAGATGAAGGAAGAAATCAAAGTAAAGACAAAGCTAAAAAAGCAGAGTGGTGGTACTTTGCTCTTTTCTTGGTCAATTCCATATCGTATAAGAATATCAAACTTTAACTTTAACCATCATCAGCCGTACACGTGGACACCGTTCATTTGAAGTTACGGCGCCATTAGCTTTAGGATGCTTTTTTCTGGTCCATTACCCCCCCCTTCCCTTTAACACACTGTTACCAAGACAACCTCCAGTAAAAAGGGCCAAAAGACAC
This sequence comes from Tetracentron sinense, assembly GCA_015143295.1. NCBI lineage: Eukaryota > Viridiplantae > Streptophyta > Magnoliopsida > Trochodendrales > Trochodendraceae > Tetracentron > Tetracentron sinense. Next base: position 43,838,981 of record CM026556.1, on the reverse strand, counting down.
CCAACAAGGATTCGCTGCAAAGTAACGGATGGCTAAACCCTAACTTAGCTTGCTTTTTGAGTGCCATTTAAATTTCTAAAACTTAAGGAGAAGACCAGGAATCCTACGAGAATAACGCTGATCGTGGTATAGTAAAAAGAGTGTTTAAGGGTTGGGTTTTTATTTTAAAGATTTGAATCTTAACTCTAAAACATTCCCTCCATTCTCCTGATTAGGTTTTAAAAAAAAATTAAGATGGTAACTAAAAAACAAATTAGGGTTAGGGTTTAAGGCTTTTGCAGCCACCTCTTACCGCTAATCCTTATTGACAGACCACGTGTCAAATGTATAGCACCGAATCCATGTGACGTGCGCCACACATTATCATTTTAACCATAAAATTTTATGGGGGTGCATGTGATATACCAGACTGATACGCTTTTCCAATGTTTCCTTGTCTTCTCTCTTTTTCTTTCATTCATATGATAGTTCTTTGTATTTGGTATACTTCGAAAATGATTGCCGCGACCTTAAACAATGACTGAAGATGGTGTGATCTGAGACGTCGAATGCTCGACTTTTAAGAAAAAAATTTAGCTAAACTTATGCGGAAGCAGCGGAACTAGAAACTTCACCGACTAAACTTTTATGCACTGTCCGAGATCATTGGCGTGATCTGCGCACCCACCACTCCGTAGACGCGTAGCTGAGTCTGTGCGTACCGTGACAGGCGCAATGCGAAAGGGCCCCAACCCGAGCTCGAATCACAGCCATTTGCGATTGAACTCTGGGAGAGTTCAACCGTACCTACATGCCAACATTTATCCCGTTTAATCCTTATTAACCATGGTTAAGATTCACTAACCTTTGAGGTTCAACAATATAACCTTAGTTTTTTTTTTTTAAGTAAAAATATTAATTATAAGGGTTAAAAATTCTTAACTAGAATTAAAAATTATTTTTTTTTCTAAAAACTAAGGTTATATTGTTGAACCTCAAGAGTTAGTAAATCTTAACCACAATTAATAAAAGTTAAAATAGGACACCTGTTAGGTTGTGGGTGTGATTGAACTCTCCTCGAATTCAATCACAATTGGTTAAAATTCGGTAAGGCCCATTTCCAATTGTTAAGAGTCCTGATCTTGTCTAATTGCCATTGAACTTGGGCCATAATTAATGAAGATTAAAAGAGACTGTTGCCTGAGGATGCGATTGAACTTTGCTGCTAACAATGAGGGACCCTAGTCAATTACGTTTGAACTGTGAACTCTGGTAGAGTTTAATTGCACTCACATGTCAATACGCGTCCTTTTTAACCCTTATTAATTATGGTTAAAATTCATTAATATTTGGGTTCAATAATATACCACTAATTTTAGAAAATCATATTAAAAAATAGGGTAAGGTATACTCACCTCCCCTGAGATTTGGTGAAATTTCAGAAACCTCCCCTCTTCTTTCTAAAATTACATGACCTCCCTGTCAAGCTTATCATATTAACTTCGTTAACTTATGATATTATTTTCTAATTTTACCCTTATTACTTAGAGCAAACACGTAAGCTTAATTTGAAAACCCAACAAAAAAAAAACATTAAGGTCCCAAGCTGCAGTGTGTCCCTTCTAACACCCACTAATTATGATTAAGATTCACTTACCCTTAGGGTTTATCCATCTAACCTTAGTTTGTAGAGAAAAAATTATCTTAGGTTGATTATGCTTAACCACAATTAAAGGGGTACTACAAGCCACCATGTGTCCCTTTTAACACCCATTAACTGTGGTTAAGATTCACTCACCCCTAGGATTCATCAATCTAACCTTGGTTTTAAGAAAAAAAAATCAAAAATATTAATTTTAGGTTAAATATGTTTAACCACAGTTAAAGGATCTCTATAAGCCGCTAGTTGTCTTTTTTAACACCCATTATGGTTAAGATTCACTCACTCCTAAGATTCATCTATCTAACCTTGATTCTTAGAAGAAAAAAAACTAAGGTTGATTATGCTTAAACCACAATTAAAGGTGGCTCTACATGCTGTCATGTGTTCCCTTTAACACCCACTAATTGTGGTTAAGATTCACTCACTCCTACGATTTATCCATCTAACATTGGTTTTAAGAAGAAAAAAAAATTGACCTTAGGTTAATTATATTTAACCATAGTTAAAATCTCTATAAGCCATCACGTATGCCTTTTAATATCCACTAACTATGGTTAAGATTCACTCACCCTAGAGTTCATCTATCTAACATTGGTTTTCAGATAAAATATATATATATATATATATATTTATTATAAGTTGATATTATTAACCTTCTGTTTTGAAAATATATATTAACCTTAAGTTGATACTATCAAGGTTACCAAACTCAATTATCATTTATTTATTATATTAATTGAATTTGTTTTTTTGAAAGATATATTAGACATTTTAAAATATTTAAATGATGACATCATCAAAGTTCATCCAAGTAAATAACAGCAAAGTAATAGAATGGATATCAGTTACATAGAACCAAAATTGAGGGAGGACAATGTAATTTCAAAAACAAGATAAGAGATTTCTGAAATTTCATCAAACTTCTAAGAAGGTGGGTGTAATTTATCTAAAAAAAATATTAATTATAAGGGTTTAGAGTTCTTAATCTAAGTTTAATATATTTTTTAAAACAAGGTTATATTGTTGGCACAGTTAATACCTTTAAAATGGACACGTGTTACACACCATGGATTTGTCCTAGTAGTAAGAGAGTGGAGACTCGTGATCGAGTCTTTGGTGTGGCTGTTGACGCCCACCATGAGTGCTAGCCCTACTGACCCTGACATAATTAGACAAATGATTAGAGCATACCAAAGAAAAAAAATGACACATGTTGACATGCGGAAACAATTGAACTTTGAGATAGTTCAATCGCAAATGACTGTGATCAGATTTCATCTGATGAGGATGTACGGATGTTGTACTACACTATTAATTGCACCGACTCGGTGGACCCTGGGTTAGTGTTCAAATCTAGATCATGGATTCTCGAGATTCGTGCCATTTCAGGCCATTAAGCATGGTCATGGCTCAGTTATCGAATCAGTTGTGATTAGGGCTATCAAAACGAAAGGGCCCTGTCTTATAGACTCACCGACAAGTCACAGTAAATTGCGGAAGGCATCGCACTCATAGGTTAACATGTCTCTTTTAATCTCAATTAATGTGATTAAAATTTATTAACTTTTAAGTTCAACAATCTAACCTTAGTTAAAAAAAATATATATATATATAACCCTAACCATGTTTGGTTGCCGAAGAAAATATGAAAAAACATTGAAAAAAAAAGAAAATTTAAAATTTCTAATACAATTTTTAGTTATGTTTTGTCCAATATTTTTTTTTTTTCTATGTTTTAACACATTTTCTCAGCAACCAAACATAGGATAAAGGTTAAAAATTCTTCATCAAATTATATATTTTTTTTCTAAAAACCAATATTATATTGTTAATCCCTATGATCAATAAACCTTTATCACATTTTTTCTTATTTCCAATCTTAATCACAATTAATAGGGGTTAAAAATAACACTTGTAGACCGATGGATGCAATTGAACTCGGGGCCGTGATCCAGTATCTCTACCAACAAAGGCTAGATCCTAGAATTGCTCTGGGCCCAAGACCTACCTTCAAGAGCCGGTCAAGACTAAAAGACAAAAAAATCATATACCTGCCATAAAATATCAACCAAACTAACATCAACTCTCACCCCTTTTAACTGGTTTCAAGGACGATGCTTGGACCTTTTTTTTTTTTTTTTTTTTTTTTGGGGGAACACGGGGTGTCCCGAACCTTTTGGGTCAGGACTAATCCCCTAGTGTGCGAACCCTTACCGCATGGTAAGGTAAATCCAGGTCAAGCCTTTTGGAGTGGTTGCTTAGACTTATACACATGTGTGCGAGTTTAATGTGTTACATGATAAACTTCCGTCCCAAAAAAGGAAAAAAAAACATGCAATGCAAAGAGCAACACTAAACTTTGGAGTTTTTATTTTTCAAAGGAATGCTATATCCACTTCCCTGTTATTCATTCTCTCCTAATTTTGTACAAAAAGGCAAAATAATACAAAACTTCTTTGTGAAACCCACCATTTTTATTATGTCTTTTTGATTAAAATGTAAAAAAAAAACTATTCGAAAGTAGACAACCAAAAAGTGGACATAGACATGATCCTATTTTTTTCATTTTTTTTACTTTGACAGGAAGAATGTTAAGATGAAAAATGTTTACCGTACCCATGGTTTCCATTATTATATAAGGTACGGTTCCATGGTTTCCTTTATTATATAAGGTACGGTTTCCATTATTATATAACAAAATGGCTGGTTCTCATTGGTCACATCCCACTTTTTAACATTTGCCAACTATGGTTAAGATACACTCACCTTTAGGATTAAACAATCCAATCTTAGTTTTTAGAAAATAAAAAAACAAAAATATTAACTTTATTTAATTAATCTTAACCAGGGTTAAAAAGGGACATGAGGACACGAACGGTAAGTTAAGTAGTAATCACTGCTCTATTTTGATATTCTTTTTGAGTCCGTCTATGGGTACTCCCAATTATACTCTCAAATATACTCCCTAATCCTAACTGTTTATAACAAACCACTAAGGGCCAAGATTTCAGTTGGCTTATTTTGTCTTTTCAATTGCCATATCAGCTGGAATCCTAACCGAATTGAAATAAAAGGTTAGGATCAGGGAGTATATATGGGAGTACACTTTGGGAGTATCCCTAGACTAATTCTTTTTTGTATAGTATAAATTTTATTAAGTGTTAAAATAAGTCATAGTATTAACTTTGATATAGTGATAACATAAAACATTTGAAATAAGTATGATATTCGGCATAGTACTAGAATATATCTAATTACATAGTATTAAAATTTTATTATATAAAGTATATATATATATATATATATATATGAATAAGAGTAGTGTAGCCCAAGTCTCAGCATTCAATTTTTTCGACAGGATGCATTGTGAGCAACTCTTGTTAATGCTAAAAGCAAAAATGTCAAACTAAGAATTTTTTTCCCACAGTTTCTCAAGGTAACATGTTGATGTAGTGATACTTGTCACTACCACCGTGAGACTTTGAATGTGGCTAGCATTTATCTATGTATAATATAGATCTTATATATAATATACGAATACTCTACATGCATATTATGGTGTAATAGAGCATGTGGAGGATCAAGCTGGACTAGGACCTTGTCAAGTTGGGCATAACAAGATCATAGCCCTGCACTCAAGTTAGAGTGCCTTCAAAAATTTGGCTGGGGGCCTCGAGGCCAAAAAAACACTTGAATATGCAGGTTTAGGAGAGCTGGGTACCCTAATTCAAGGGCCGGATTGCCACCCCTAGCTGTAATGTATGTGTAATACAAGAAAGAAGTTCAGTGATCAAAGATCACAAGATTACCAGCTTCCAGTTACTTCCAGTTACCGAGGAATTGATCAAAGGCTTGTTAACTTCCATTTTTTTTACATCAATAATAAAGGAGAAACATCATCATTTAATCATGATTTGGTCAGGCAGCACATACCGATCACAATAGTTCGTGACTTTTCAAAAAATGCTCCACCTTCATGTATGTTGTGAAGTAGATATGTTACAGGTTGATCATGTAATACTCCCCCATTACAAGGCTTGAATTTGCCCCCCATAGCCGTAGTACTTCAGAAGGCCTTCATCTTGCCGCCAATTCTCTTTTACTCTCACTTCAACCTGTTCAATCAGCAAGTTACTTGCAGGTTACTTAAAGAGCTCCAGCCCAGTACTAACATATTCTTCAGCACAGTGTTCAGTAACAATTCAGCATCCTTATTAGAGCAGATGCTTGGAGTGCCTAAGATGCATGTTTACAGGGAGGCTTCGGTTTTATATTGCACAGGACTAGTACTAAATCTTTAAATAAACTCTAATGCTAAAATGAATACTTATTATAGAGTGGAAAGGAAAATTCTTAGTAGGTTGGCACCTCAAGGAAGACTTTCTTCTGCAAGAAATCTTCTATGTCAAGCCGTGCAGCCGTTGCCAGTAGTTTTATAGCTTTCCCTTCCTGCACTCACATGGGGCATGTAGAATCAGACAAACCATATTGAAGCACATATCTAAATTTGTTGGCACCTTTGGATTCATTCTTTCACTTGGTAAATTGAAGTGCATATGAGAGTATTGCAGCAAACTTATCAACTTTTGACAAAAGATACTCGTTAGACTTGGGACATTATGGTTGATAAAAATGGAAGAGATGAACATGAAACAAAATATAAAGATAAAAGAATGGAGGCGCTCAAAACAATCAAACTAAATAAAAAGGAGCCGAAATAGAAAAAAGATGAGCTTCCATCCTGAAGTACCTACATCTAAAAGTCTGTTTTATTATGAAACAAGTTATTTACTTAATAATCTTGTCAGATTGTACTGTAAGTGTAGAAGAATCAACAGAGCATCAAGTCAAGAGGAACCTGTCTAAGAACGCTCTTGCAATCATGGAAACAGAAGTTTTTCAAGCCATCTTTCTAAGTCAATAATGACATCTGCTTTCATTTCTTTTACATCTTTTTTTGAAGATTATAGGTTTTAAATATAGAGTTTTGACATTGAGAGAGAGAGAGATGATATAACCATGCATACCAGATCTGTTGAGATTTAGTTGAACAGAATACAGTGCACAAGCACAACTATATCTCCCATGAACTATGATGTAAGAACCACCCTTAATTTCACGATTGGCTCTAATTTATGTGGAATTCTGACCACATTTCTGCCAGAATTGAACTTTCATTTAAGAGCAGCAATACACATAAAATAATGAACTTGAGTGAAGTTAAACATACATTAACAATGTATGGCACAGAGGCACAGAAGCCCCCCAACCACACTATGCAATCTCTTGGTGATAAATTCAAGAGTGCTAGCCCCAGACGCAGATTTCAAATTGTTTTTCAAACTCACTCTAGGTGCAACACCTGTCATTGCTACCCTTTCAACAAGTTGAGAAAACAATTTTTTTTAGATGTTGAAGTTATGGTTTCAACCGGTTCTAAAGATAATAGGGAAAAGTAGCGACACAAGTCGCTACCACAGTGGGAGCTTTAAAGTCTGTGAGTAGGGCTATCATTTCTCTAAATTCAATTATTTACAATTCATAAAAATAGTTGGGTTAGTTAATTGCAATGCGGGCGCAAGTTCTGAAAATCATGATACTACATGCTCTTGAATCTTCTGAGATGAAACCGGAATATACAATCAATTGACACAAGAATCAAACATCAAACAAAACAGTCTAGAACCCCCAGGTGAAAAAATAATTAAACTTACTTTTCCAATAAGGATGACCTTTTGTGAGTTTTTCTCAACAACAATCTCAACTTGAATAAAGTCTTTTGAGGTTGGCCTAGTTTTGTAGCTTTGTACATTAACCTGTAGAAAGCAAGAAATCAGAAATCACATTCTACATTATATTTAATTTCTTTAAAATCTCGAGCTGTAGATAGAAGGGACTAGAAGAAAGAGAAGTGTATGTCTCAAGAAGCTCGAGACTAGTGAATATGTCTACACCTGACACGCATAAGGAACTTCATTACGGTATTGCATGAAGATCTTCTCTCTAACAATTTCGCCTACAAAGAATCTCTCTGGGTGCTCGCTAACGATGTCCTGAAAACTCAATGAAACAACTAGATGAGTGTTGTTTCCTAACGGGTTCCAAATACTCAGTCCTACACAAAACCATTATAGAATATTAATATGAAGATTAAAGATGTTGATGATTAGTAGGTAGGCAGGGAATCAAATAATGCAGAGTACAAGGCTAGCTAACCAGAAGTTCCCAAACAGGTCTCGGCCCTCAGTCAAGCTCAAACTTTGAGGTTGACCAGAGTTTTCCTTCTCTTAACAGATATGAAATTACGCGCCAAAGAAACAATGTGACAACCTCAAGGTTATTATGTCCATTTGCTTCGCGATTTTTTTTATCACACTTTGTGGCTCTTGTGCTGTTCAATATAGACAGTCCAACCAATGAGCCAGCTCTCATATAACAACTTCAACGTAATGAACCTAAACATCTGAACAAGTTGGGGTAAAATAGACAGATTACTGGTCATAAATTTATAGACTGTTTAAAGTGCATGACTGGATTGATGGTGAAGATATCCGATCAACGTCATTTTTGACAATACGTAACAAAGGTAGCTAAAGGGCAGTGATGGAGTTCATAGTAACCAAGCTGGAGTTCGAGATTGTTCGGTTAGAGAAAATTTTGGCCAAATTCAAGAAATTTGAGAAAATGTTGGTAAAATAGTAATAGTAATAATAATAATACTGATTATGAAAATGATTAAAAAAATATGTTTATATATTATATATTTATTCGTGGTTCTTTCAAAATTTCATAAATAATACGCAACAATTCACTACTTTTTCAAAAACAAAATCATGATTTTTCAAGTTGGAAAAAAATCGTAAATTAATTGTTTGATGAAAAAGTCACGAATTATTTGCAATGTTTGAAAAAAGGTCAAAATTTTAAAGAAGCTCAGTAATTGGAGAATCTGGATCATGGCATGCGCGGAACAGATCCCACAAGGCCATCATTACCTAGATGTAGCATCATTTCTTCATACACCATATATTGTACTGGAAAGAAAAATTAAAGTAGTACACTCAGTGAGGACACCTGCGTGTGAGTTTACTCAAGTAGCTAACTGCGCCTGACACGATTTGGTTTCAATGTGATGTTTTATGGCTATCATTTTTTATTTAGGCATCTTGGTAAGAGGAGTTTGAAACGACGAATAATGTAGGAGGATTGGCGAAATTTTCCTGCCGGCTACCATCCTGATGCAACCCTCCTTCATAAGGTTTCACCGATTCAGTCAAACAATGCAGACTGGCTAAGCTAATTGCATTTATTTCTTATAGGCTAACTAGCATTAATTCCATATTTTTAAGAAAATAGAGGGCTAGAGTAAGAGTGAAAGAATGCAAGATATGGCCCATGCTAAAGTGGAATGGCGGAAAAAGATCATGTAGCAGACGCTGCAAACCCCAAACAGTTAAGATTTGGATGATGATAATGATAATGCAATATAAGAGTCCGCCAAAGATAATCAATGTTCACCCTTAATGAAAAATAAATAAAAGGGTGACTTTCTTCATACCTTTGGATAGTAAGCTGGCCCAACAGGAAGTTTTGACAGTATCCAATCCTTGACATCATCCACTCCATGACCATATTTGGCGCTCACAGGTATGACCTCATCAACATCGGTAAATTTCTCATACCACTGCAGGAATGTGATATTATCTTGGGTTCAAAATTAGTAAAGAATATACGAATCTAAGGGACCATGCGTGCAGACCCCAGGGATGGTCTGCAACATATAGGTGCACGGGTAAGACACAACATTTAATGGGTCCAGATTCTCACTTAGATATACACAAAACGAATAACCCAATAGAATGATCATTAACATCCATTTCATAGATTTTTTTAGAACATTCTATGAATATTTCCCTGGCCATCCAAAGTCTAAACCATAGTTACCAAGTCGGGGTTCAGGAATAATTCATCTAGGAAAATGTTCGGAAACAATCGCCAAAATTCGGAAATAAATCAGGAAAATGTCGTGTAAGAAATGAAGAAAATATAAAATAAGATTACTAATTATTAAAGGTATGAACAAATATATTTCATATATTAGATATTTATTCAGGACTTTTTTAAAAAATCGTGAACAATTCATGTTTAACTCGCGACTTTTTGAAAAAGTAGCTATTTTTCCAAAACTCATGAATTAATCGTTTGACAAAAAAGTCGAGTATTATTCGGGATGTTTTGAAAAAGTCGAAGAATTTGGTAACTATGGTCCAAACAAGGGTGATTGCTCAGATGGTTAAGATAATCCAATCAGGTAGATCTCTGGTGTAGGAGATCCCCCCGGTGAGAACCATCATTTCCTGAGTCCAACCACATGCATGCATGCCACATGCGATCTGTTGGTATTCAGTCCCTAAAGTCTACCAGTATAACCCCAAGGTTACGGATTCTCAAATACCATAGGCATTCTAGAAGATGTAATTATTAGACAGAATCAGTATATTTCATGATTAGACTTCCCTGTTACAATAACAAGTTATGAATTATGAAACATGGGCATAAATAGTCCCACTCAAGTGCTAACCTCAAGTCTCTTTGCAATTTCTCCGGGCTTAATCAGGTCCTTCTTATTCAACACCAGCAAAGTGGGTAACTTGTCTTTAAGACTCCCCACACGTTCTTCCAACACTTCATCAATCTAGAAACAAAGAAATCAATTTAGGGAACGGAAAAATAAGTTCCACAAATAACTTCTCAAATGAAGAAGCATACCTTTTGAGGCACCTTACATGCATCAACAACAACCAGCACACAGTCGGCATTAATGGCAGCACTGCGAACATTCTTCATCATCATAGAATCCAACTTGTGCATTTTCTTCTCAATAACGCCAGGCGTATCATAGAGTATCATCTGCAAGCTAATCCATAACTCGGATGAGTAACTTTACACTACTCATTGCATTGAGAGTTTCTTTCTTAACTTAGTTGCATGAATGGAAGATGTGGGGCTAACAGTTCAGGAAGTGTTTCTATGTTATTACATAACAAATTTCACCATATACAATTTCTGTTTAATAGGGAATAAGAAATCAGCTATGCATAAATAATATTTTACAGAAAAAAGTCTCAAACAATAACCTTTTTCTTCTAAAAGGTTAACATACGAGAGTTTACATCCAATTGTTTGCAATTTTGCATACACACTTCTAAAGCTAGGTATGTGTTTCCATTATTGGTATATTCCACATGGACATAATTTGAGTCCACTTATGTTAGCCAGGCTCTAAAAACAGGTTCAAAGTCCTTTTCTTTTGTGTATTTGATTGCCGCAGCTGAGTTAAGTTTGGAAATCAAAAGACCCCATTGCAAGTTCAACCCAAATTGCATTGCGATCAATTCGCAGAATCACTTTGATGTCATCAAAATAACTAAATCTGAAATCAAAGAAAGCCACAAAAGATACAAAGACAATCAATATGGGATTTGGTGAGGGAATCATAGCAATTTAGTCATCCTGTATAATGGGTTTTAGAGACTGATCTAGGTCTTCCTCATATAGACAATGGATGATATGTTCTTTCTATAATGGGTTTTGTACATTTCTAGTGAATTCTGACTAAACGGGCCTAAATAAGATAAGAAGAATAGGGCTGTAAATGACGTTGTGTCATAGGACTCATAGCGGTACATGTGGTACACATGCAAGCCAGAGAGATGATGCAACTAGAGATCTCCTATGAAAAGGTTGACCTTATTGGATGATTATATCCATCTGACCAAGAAAATTCTTTGTTGAGAACCATGTGCCATATTTTTTAGCATCCAAGAGAATGGAATAGTTCAAATCGTTATGTCTGTATCAATCTTTTGTGTAGGATTCCTCTTAGTTGGGATCCATCAAATTGCCAATTCCGCTCCTTGCCAGTTCCTCATGCTTGTCATTTATGCACTACATTATTTTGTCTATGAGAGGAGGATCTTGGTTTACCTTTCCAAGATTGGGACCTAATTGTTCTACCAAGAGAGAGTCCAAAATAAGGGCAGGTAAGTAAAATCCAACATGAGAACATTAATTATAGAAAGATTTGTACCTGATACTCGGGACCAGTACATATACCGAGGATTCGATGCCTTGTAGTCTGAGGTTTATCTGTAACAATTGAGAGCTTTTGACCTATCATCTGGTTTGAAAGTGTACTCTTTCCAACATTTGGCTTTCCAAGTACAGCAACATATCCTGCATTTATCTCATCCAAATTAAGATGTATTATGGAGAAGATAACATTAAGGTTTCTCATAACTCTGCAACAACCAAAGCTTATATCATGGATAACAAACTGGCAAAACAACACCAATTTTTTTAATTTTTGTTTGCTTGGTTTTGGAAATCCCTTTTCCTCATGTCCCTTAACTTTCTTTGCCCTTTACAAATTTTTATCTATAACCTATATAAAAAGCCTGTAGAACTTGTTGTTCTCATTTATGAATTTCCATTAACACCCATGTCCATGTGTCCTCACCTCTTGTCTCCTCTCTCTCATTTGTCTGTTTCCAGTAATATCCCTCTCTTCTCATTTTCCTAATTTTCTAAGATCTGCTCTTTTGGACCTGAGCAATTGTTCTCTCTTCTTCTCTCTCTTTCCCTCTCCAATGCCAACCCAACCAATGTTATCTCCTCCAATCTCTTTAAGCACTCACTTTAAGGCCGGCTCTCTCTATCCGCATGTCTTTCCTTCCAGCTAAGCTGACAGATGGCCGTGATTACACCACGACTGCCAAATGTCCCTCAATCACTTACTAAAATGAGAAATCCTACGTTCCATAGAAGCTTTATGCTCTCTCTGCCATTGTAAAAGGACTCAAACACCTCCGTTTCTACTACTCCGGCCGAAGTTATGGTTTCTCCAGCAGTTTCAGAGAGAAGGCTTCTAATTCCTTCTCGATCTTGTGACCACCAAAGACTTTGATTCTCGTTGAAACTTTCAGCTCCAATCATTTAGTCTATGGGACTTTAAATTTCTGATTGGATTGATCATTTTGAAAAAGAGAATTTCGTCTTGATGCTATCTGCAAATCAAAGCGCAAATGCTACATAGAAACCTCTCTGCCTTGGTTCCAATACCTTTACCTGCTCTGCCCCTTCTTCCTCGAATAGATTAGCAAACATGGTTATAGATTCTTTCTTCTCTGATTAAAAATCAATCAAGAAATTGGAGAAGGAATTTGAGGGGAGGTGTGATGTTGAATATCTTAATGTTTAACTGTTCTTGAAAAGCCATTGGATTGATATCGTTTCGAAGAAGAGATTTTTGTCTTGATGTAACAGCATATCAAAGCGCAAATGCTATGTAAAAACCTCCCTGCCTTGGCTTGCCAAACCCTCACATGATGTCACAACTAGTAATTTTAAAAAATGAAATACAGAAAGACTATCACAATATTCATGAATTTCATTTGGATAAATGCATGCTGCAAGGGTAAGACTTCTAACTGTTCCATGAGGGCAAATATAGAAGAATATTAGTATAAGCAACGAGCTGTAGCTAAACCTTCAAAAGAAATTAGCGCCTCTCTTCTTATGAAAAATAACAGAATTTCTCCATAACTAGGTAATGCGGCAACGTCTATGCTCCCATATTGCTTCTTGTGGGTAAATCTTAAGTACTGATTACTACCTCCATCATATTCTCCCTTCTTTTGTGGGCTATGGAGAGAAATGACAAAGATGTATTATTAGAAGAAAGAAATGCAAGCAAACTGATGGGAGAAAGACTTATACGTCACTTATCCAATCCGTAAACTAATGGGTATAGTTCAAAAAAACCTTGACATTTCCTTCGGGGCAAGAGGAGTTATGGCTTTGACAAATCTAAGATTAATGAAAAGAATGCATTAAGTTCTCCATTTCTAAATTATTTACCAAAAACCATGCATGCAATAAAAAAATGGTATATAAATTTAATAACTTAATAGATGGAATCATGGAACAGACTCTTTCAGTACTCACTAATACAAGAGATTTCATGGGTCCCTACAAAACATGTTCCTCTTTGCATGCAAAAGACTTATAATAGATCACTATAGAATAATGAAATTCTAAAGCCATATACAGTTTGGTTATAAGTTATAACAATTAATATATAAGCCATAATATTAAGATTTATTTATCCTCAAAACCTGTTACAATTGTCTAAGTCTTGAGTGATAATTCATGCAGCAGATTACACGAGACCCCTACAGAGGAAAAGGTTGAGAAATTATGAATCTATTTTTGTCCTACTAAAAACAAATAATAGTAAGTTTCCTCCATAACTTGTAGTTGGTGGACCGAAGATTAATTTTGCTGTGGTTAACTCAATCGAGGGATGGATAATGAATTGCTTTTCTGAGGCTGAGTCAGTTGAAGGGCTTGGCCTCAGGTAGGAGCTGTTGAAGATTAGGAATTAGGACATCATTTCATGGCAGTCCTGCATTGTGCATCAGTATAGGCCTCAATGGTGGCCTCCCTTGCAGTCCTATACAAGATGGGGAATCACCCACTTTCAATAGTTCTATCTTTATACAAAAACTTCTGCTTCTTGGGCATCTCTGAGTCATTTTATCATCAATCTATTGAGCTTTTCTTTAAAGAGTAATTATCTGGCCTTTTTAAACACCTTTGTTCACCCCTTAAGCGATCTACCTCTGATGTTCATCATTCATTTTATAATAAATACAAAAGCTAAATCTAAATATACGAATTGCGGGTGTTTCTCCAATCGCCGTGAACATACATTATACACGTAGAATCTCATAATAATGAAAAACAGCAAACAAATGAAACCCATTAAGTTAAACTAAAAATAATAGTAATAGTGTCTGGTTTTACTTGTTTGAAGAAGAAAAATATAAAGGAAGACTAACCACTTCTATGATTGGGATTAGTGTCAAAATCGAGTTCTTCCAACTCGTAGTCGTCGAGCAAGGACATGTTCCTGTCTGGCTTTTCACTTAAAGAGAGGAAAGAGAGCTCGTCGGAAGAGCTTGTCCTGGCTCGGTTCTCCAGCTCTTCTCTGTCATTTCCTCCTTCGGAGAGCAGTTTCTCCAACACAGGCTCTCGGTTCCTAGCCCGAAAGACAATTTCTCGAAATGGGTTTCTCGTAGATCGCGGGAAAATGGTCTTATTGGGGATGAAACGAACAACTTTTTCTCTTGGAAGAGATGCACAGATGTGTAGTAGACCTAGCTCCATTTTGGAGCGCCAATGTTTGCTCTTCTCTGTTTTTCTTATATTTATCTGTTCCAATTTTGTAATTTTTCTTCTTTTTTTTTGTAAGTGGGTCAGTATACTAGATTAGAGAAATGCTAGCCCTAATCTCAGTCAAACTCTACTCTCAATCTCCACCAATCACTTGTCCATTCTTGATGAGAGACAGTGTTTTAACCATCATAACTGATTTGAAAATAGATAGGTGGTTGGTGGAGGCTGAGAGTAGAGTTTGATCGAGAATAGGGAAATCACGCCTCATTGGATTATGTCATATTCAAATTTTATTCAAAATTATAACATTAGTCGGAGGGTTTCCGAGACGCAAGATGATGGCAACAGGTGACATCACATCTCTAACATCATGTGTTTCCTGTCTGGCACTAGCACTCCTCAATTTTATTTAATTGAGAAGGTTGTGTGGGTGCACTAGGCCTTGTGCCAAGGGGTTGGGTGTTGGGGGTGTACTACCAAAAACTAAAACAAAAAATTATTTGACTAAATATTTGGCGGATTCAAATTCAAATTAATTGGATAATAAATTAATCCATTTAAGTTCAAATCGGATTATCCAATTAATACTTAAATCCAATTTTCTATTGAATATTAGTTTTTTAGGGTTAAATTATAATGAAAAAAGTTATAGGTATTTTAAATAATAGTAAATGTATAGGTATTTTAAATAAAAGTATGTATGGAATTTTATGTATTAAAAAAATTAATGTATTCGAATTGGAAAATCAATATTTAAATCTGATCCAACAAATGTATAATCAGATCAATATTCATTCCATTTGAATCCAAATCTTGATCCAATCCTTTGAAAGCCCTACCAAACATACAATGCATCTACCATCTACCTATCTCTAGTCCCTCATTTAAAACCCCCATATGACAGTATGATTGCAACAATTGAACTCACATAGGATGGATGTTTGCATGAGACCTGAATTTTTTTTTTTGGGGGGGAAGGTGGGGAAGAAAGCCGGGTTAGGTGGATCCCTACCAAGCATAAACTCGTGGTATATCATAGAAAACCTAATCGTTCAACCTCCATGCAGCACCAGAGAAGCTACCTGCACAGGACTCAGCCCTGGTCTTCCTGAGTATGCTTCATGCCATCAGCCTGGATAGGCATTCACTATTTGTATTGACCACAAACGAATACCAAGAGTAAGGCTCCCTTAAGACTGAAACCCAGGAAAAAGATCCGCCATTACAAGAACTAGATTCCTACTGATAGCAGAACGTAGTCTTGTGAACTTTAACGATAACCAATGGAAACCCTGTCCAGGAATGGATCTTTGGTATAAAAATAAATAAAAATTCCTCTTCATCCTCTAGATTCCCAAAGCTTTTGAGCACCATCCAGCAGCTTACGTGTAGGCTAAGCTCAGATGACCCTTCTGGGGAAGCTCAGACTCCAATATCTGCTCGAATTAAAAACACATTCATGGTAGAGATAATTCAAGAAAAACTGAACTAATAATAATCTCAAACTAAAGCCACAAAACCACATCCAACTGACCTACCACAATAACCTAATAACAAATTATATTGGTAATTTTTTTTTTTTTTGATCAATAATAACAAATTATATGGTAATTTGTAATCAAAACGGCGGTATACAAGTTTGAGACACAATACATCATATCACTAGACATACAGATACAGGTATTAACTTAAATAGTAATTCATCCCAACTCAAACTGTAATAGAAATGCAATTGAACAACAAGATCAGAAACAAATGCATTTTCAGGTAAGTTGGGAAGTCTTAAAATAGAGAACCAGCAACACTCAAAACCAGCCCAAATGCATTTGGATGTAAGCTACTTATTAATCCTGTAGCCTCAAGGTAGCATGAGGAGTCCAGTTGGGCATATTAGCGCCATTGCATAACAAGCACACACACCAGCCCTGCACCTTCTTTTAGAGATAATCACATCTATGCATTGTGGTGCCTTGAACACTCGCTTTCAACTAGTGCATTAGTGTAGACCCTATGACTTGATAGAGAAAGAAAATCAGCAATTTACGACTTTAGAGATAAGGACTGTATACCTTCTCCAGTTAGGAAGGTAACCTAAAATGCTTATACAATTTTGGTAAAACTGTACAGCCTATGGCAGCAGGAAAAAAATGTGACTGATAAAAGCAAGAACATTATTCCAAACTCGACGTCGACTTTTTCTTTCTCTTGCTTTAATTTTTTCTTCTATAGCATGGCATCATCCTTTATTGTTTATTGGAAGCTCATTGCTTGGCTGCATGATCACCCTCTGGACCCTGAGAAGCATTGGTGGACGATGATTCTTTTTCAGTTGGGATATAGGACCATGCTAGGGCTGCAACACCAAGCGTAATTGCAGCACCAATAGAACTCCAAACCCACCGCTGCCTTCTTTTCCTTCTTTGCCTATGATGTCGTGCCATCTCTTTATACACAAAATGGAAAACAACAAAATTAGAAAGGCAAAATATGGTTATAGAATCTATGGCAGCCAATATTAGAGTCAATGCAGTTAAGCTTCATATACACAGACGCGTTCATGTAATTATATACAAGAATTCACATATATACAAGTAGGCATAAATAAGATAATTTGCAGATGTGTATGCATCTTCTTGAAATGATTCATAAATTGTAAATCATGGAGAGAAGTATTCAAGCTCGCTTTCTTGTGTTGCCATGTGGCAAGCAAGCTCATTGATCCAGGACTGAATTGGTGAACCCCACCAATGAAGATCTACCCTAGTTTATGGGACTTATAGCAGTTGCACATTCATTGAACTCTCTGCAGTGGAGATAATAACCCATTGGACAAAAAAAATTTCCCAAACATGATGAAATTCAAATGAAGGAACTTAGTATGAGTGTAAACTCTAGTATATTGACATATACGTCTCCATGACCATATATGCATGTCAGGTGTAGACACATGAGCATGTATCCCAGCGAAGATAAGCTGGAAGACAAACCAAATAATGAGAATATTTATAAAATGGATATATGCAGAACAGACATTTACTCAAGCTCAGCCAAAAAAAAACTACAGATAAATCGGACTTGTCTGACAAAGGTTAAGAGAATTTAACCAGAGAATAAAGAATATAACCAGTACAGAAATCTCACCAATAGCTTCTTGGTTTCTCTGAGACATTTCCCGATTCACAGTTTCATAAAAATTTAGCCGGTCACATAATCGAGTAATCTCAAAGTTCTTTGACTCGATCCTCGCTTCCATCTCCATCTGGACCTCAGCCTTTCCACACCCCCTCCCAACAGAATTGGACACAAACCTTGCAAGATGGATTTGTCGGCAAATGTCTTCTGCAGGATCATAATCCAGATGTTCATCCTCTGGTACAGTGGTTGGGTCGGCAGGGAAGGTCAACCCTACATGAGACAACTGTTCTCCAATCCTTTGCCACTGTCTTTGAACATTATTTAGGGCTTCTTCTGCTTGCTTCCGCCTCTCAATCTCCATCAATAAACTCATTCTTATCTCACGCAGTTCATCTTCAACATTAGGAAGAGAAGGCTGTGGGCCACCCTCACTAGATAGTTCTACAGGTAAGTAAGAAACTCAAGTAAGCCTGCTGATATTATAACTAAGCAATAGATAGTTGATAGTAATATGCTTAGTGAGAGCAAGGTAATTAAAACCAGACCGGAAAGATAATCCCCCCACATGCACATGCATTTATGGAAGGTGAGATTTCACTACCTACCAGTGTAGTCAAGGCGTCACCTAGGCGGTTTTGACTTTTGAGCTGTCACCTCCTAAGCACCTCTATAGGTGGACGGAAATCACCTGGACTTTACTTTCGTTTACTTAAGATATTTATATGTAACAAGATGCTCCCATTTGAATTCAATAAAAATTATCCTAGATCAAAATTCCTAAAGAATAAAAAGTAACTTTCCAGTTCAAGAACAAAATTCGTTTTTTAGTACCTTTGTCAAATTTCAACTTGCAAATGCTAAGGTATTTCTCAAACTTAAAATTTAATATTAAAAAAAATCAACTAACGGTTTAACACAAGAAGACCTACATTAAAGCTTTACAACATTCAATGTTAATTTGCCTATTTTATCGTCAACTCTAGGAGGTTTGAATTGTTATGTATATATATATGTATGTATATCTACTACTTATATGTATCTACTACTTATATTATAGATGACATGTGACTTTTCTCTTTAATCGCCACCGTTTAGGTTTGGGACCCATATCTCATCCTAGAGTCCTCTCTTATCTCCAACTCTTGAGTGTATTAATTTAAGTTTAATACTAAAAGACATGATTTTCTATTAGTTAATTAATACAAATAATGATGTCTATCAAATAAAAATTATATTATATTATTAAAAATAAATTTTATTAAATATTCTTAAAATATATTACTTAATATTTAAATAAATAATATTATTTAATTTTAGGTATTCTTAAATTATTACTCGTGCATCGCATGGGGTCTCTACTCTCTACTAGTATTTAATATATATAAATAGTTAGATTATTTTTATCGCATGGGCATTGCCTAGGCAACGCCTCGCCTAGGCATCGCCTAGACACCTTGATTACATTGCTAACCACGTGCTTGATGTTTGGATCGATGCTTAAAAATCATGAAGCTAACTTAAGCCGAGTCTTGATTAAGTTATGAAGGTGTAAGATTTCTTCTGAAAACCTCAAAATAACCCCTTTTTTCTTTCAAAAATCTAAGAGGAATATCCAGGAATCGATTGAGCTTAGGAAAAACTTAATCAAGCATTTGACAATATAAACATTACAAGAAAAGATTGTTTACAGTAAACTAGGTTTAAATTAGGCTCACAAACTGGCTAGTATGGATTTTGAGGCATGTCTCAAGCCTTTAATCCTTAGCTAGATTAAAATAGTGCAGACTATAAACTGTTAATTGTCCATGACATAGAAATATGTGGCAAATATATTATACTGCAGAAGCATGAAGCATCCAATAATTCATCATCTTGTGACACATGCAAAATTCTCAACTGGTAAGGCATCCACCAAATTGAACACAAATAGCATCAAGACTAAGCCTGAACTCACCATTTAATAGTGTCAACCAAGGAGATCTTTTAAGGCCAAACTTGACTCAAAATAAGACCCATGTAAGATAGAGGCTGAAGAACTAATTCTTCTCATCCCCAGATACTTTTCCTTTATATAACGAACAAACAGGTAAACAATAGAAATGAGAGACCGAAAACGCAAGTACCTTCCCAGGCATCAAAAAATTCCACCATTGGCGTAGTCATCCTCAAGGACCGCTCAGCTCCATTATTATCCTCCACATCTGTGTTGCTTGTGACACTCATAGATTCCCGAGGATCAAAGAAATCTTCACATGAGCAGTCTACCTCCAAATTGGCAGCAACCATCTGCGACGAAGTATTGGTCTCACCCAACCCATCATCCAGATTACTGCTTTCAAGCTCTCCATCATGGAAACCATTCTCACCCACCTCCTCACAAACAGTAGCAGTAACAGAGACACCCTCGGTTGAATTCACAACCTCTTTATCAGCGTTTCGGCAGTTTTCATCATCCTTCTCTTCCACCGTTCCTTGTTGGTGTAAGGAGACATCATCTTGAGAAATCCTCTTGAGAAGACGCGGACCACGCCGCTTGTGATCAACGATATATGGGGAAGGAGGGAAAGACGAAGGGGAATCAGGAAGTGGGGTCGCTTCAGGAGTGGCGTAGAGCGATGGAGATATCTGTGCCCTATGAGTTTTCTTCTCCGTCGATGTATTTCTATCCAGCTTCGAATTAGGAGGAGGAGTTTTTGCGATGGATTTGGAAGCTCCAGGTTCTAAAAACCTATCAATCGCAATCGCCGTAAACGTCGGCATAGGTCTGAACAATCAAAGGATCGGCCCTAAGCGTAAAGAGAAGATGTCCAAGCTCGCCAGAAACCCTAAATCGTAAACTTTCTGGTTGAATCAAATCTCAAACCCTAGAATTGAAATCTGGTTTTAAACAGTACCAAATCGAAGGCCAGTGCTGAGAAAATACCTGCAATCGAAGCTGAAACCCAAAATCCAATAGCTGAATCAAATTCCGAAGAACCGCAAAGATCAGAAGCCCTAAATACTAAATAAAAACAGAGAAATCGCAAAGATATGAAAGGAGTAAGATAATACCTCGAAAAGGGGAAATATCTCGGAACCCTAGCGGAGCTTCGTTTGAATAAACATTTTTGAATCACATTTTTGTCTCTGACCTTGAAAAAGTAGCCAAGCGAAGCTTTCTAGTTTCTATTGTAATGACCGTTTCCGCTTGTCACAGCCTCAATTAGGTTCGCAATTTTTTTTTTAATTAATATATTGACCTAATCTAAGCTGTTCCCAAAACGTGCGTTTTGTTTCCATTCTCGAGCTGGTCCTCTGATCCAACGATCTAAAGGCTGTGTTGTATCATCGTTAATAGTCCTTCAAATGAGAGTATACAATGTTCAGCACACCGGACCGGAGAATTAACGACTTTTTCTTCTCTATCTAATCTAAGCCATGACGATAGGTTTGGGGGTTCGCTTATTACGCACTGTGGGTAGGTTAATGTTAAGGATGATTTTTTTTTTTTTTGGGCAAGGTTAAGGATGACTTGTCCATATTAGAGCTTCCAGAAGTGGGTTTGCGTATTACGCACCCTGAGCAAGTTAAGAATGTACCATATTAAAGTTGGATAGCCGTGGTAGGGTGGCACCGTGGTAGTGGAAATTAAATAAGATGAATTTGTATAGTGACCAAAAAAAAAAAAAAAATTGAATTTGTAAGAGGAACCGTCCATTTTTTATCATCTGAAACTAGAACTTCCTCGAACTAATATTAAGAACTATTAATTTCATTCATTCATTGATTTTCCTTTTACATAATACAACCACTTAAATATATCAATTGTAATGAGAGAACATCCTATAAAATATGATCAAATCGTAGGTAAATGATATCCACAGAAAAAAGAAAAAAAAACTACTATTTGAATATATGCTAAACTATATATATATATATATATATATATATATATTTTGGAAAGGTTAGCTAGGGTTAGGCAGAACCCGACCAGAGATATTGAATAAAAAAGATTACAACCTTAGATACATTTTCCCATACTTGTCCTCCTCAAGAATACTAAGGAGCTCCCTAGGAACTTCAGACGGAGAAAAAAAAAAGGAAAAGTTAACAAGACAAAGTTTGGCATGCCAGTCCGCCGCTCTATTAGATTCTCGCCAGACATGAGTAATGCGGCAAGATTCAAATGAATCCATTAAACTCAAGGCTTCACGATGTTCATTCATCCATCTCCAAGGCGGCGCAGATCTAGAATTGAGGGAATCCACCACCCATGTAGAGTCAGCATAAACTATCAACCGAACTGCCCCAAGGTCGCGAGTCATTGCAAGCCCACGAATAATGCCTTTTATTTCAAGAACGTCAATAGCCTCCGGAGCACAACCTTCAGCGAAAGCAGCAAAAAAATTTCCCAAGTGATCTCTAAGAACGCCACCGAAGCCCGCCACATTCCCACAAAGAGACCCATCTGAGTTTAAGGCCCAAGAACCTATAGGAGGGGGGGACCACGAACAACTTTTTATCTCATTGATAAAAAAATCAGCGGGTTAAGCTCCAATTATCAAAGAAGGCACGATTGTTTGGAGTATCTTCAACACGAGGCGTGGAGAAAGCAAACCTACTGCGGGTGTCGTTCCGTATAGAGAAAGAGATAGTATCAACATCCCGATATTGGTTTTTGAAAATCCTATTATTCCGCTCTTGCCACAAGTGGTAGATAGTGGCATTGAACCCAACTTTTTTCACACATTGAACGATTCTTTTGCCTTTAAACGATGA
The DNA here is from genome assembly GCA_015143295.1 of Tetracentron sinense. NCBI lineage: Eukaryota > Viridiplantae > Streptophyta > Magnoliopsida > Trochodendrales > Trochodendraceae > Tetracentron > Tetracentron sinense. Next base: position 43,816,207 of record CM026556.1, on the reverse strand, counting down.
TATTATCCAAGAGACTTCGGGATCCCAATCCAAGATCCTATGGACGATGTACCCACAATAGGAAAGAATGTTTGTCCAAATAGCCTTGGATAGAGGGCACTCAAAGAATAGGTGTCTAATGTGCGAGATGGGAATGTGTTTGGTGCTCTTGTTACAGACGTCCTAGGCTCAGATACTGGAAATTTTTTGGATCTTGCATTGATTTTGCAACCATCGTCATGTGGTGGGATCGGATTTGGTCCGGCCATCTAGCCCGCTTACATAGCCCCCTTAAGAGCATTCCTAGCAGCCTCACCAAATTTTACTCACCAAAATAACCAAAACTTTTTTTTTTCTATTTTGGCTATTCCTTTTTTAAAACACTCCCAGCAACCTCACCAATTTAATAAAAAGAAAAAGAAAAATGAGAGAAACATTATTTTATTACTTGTGTGGGAAAACAAAAAAGGAAAGAGGAGATAAACATGATTTTATTTATTTGTGTGGGACCACAATAAAAGAAGGAAGAGAAAAACATTATTTTATTATTTGGGTAGGACCACAAAAAGGAAGGGAGAGATGAATATTTGGTTTGTTGAGTGTACAGTACTCACCTGGTGAGAGTACTGTGCACTCACCAATCCAAAATTGTTAGTTTGAAGAGGCTGCTGGAGAACTATTTTAGCAAATTTTAGTTATTTTGGTTAGGCTGCTAGGAATGTTCTTGATTGTTATTTTGACCTTGGTTATTTTTTTTAATTTTTATGGTTAATTTTATTTTTAAAAAACCAGAGTTACATGATTGAATCCTAATTGAGTCTTAAGCATAGTTAAAGGCTGTTAAAGGACACGTGTTGACCTATGGTTTGGGAGCCAGATGGTTTTCAACCTGTTTTCAACTGGCGAGGACCAGACGAAATCCGATCCGTGGTGGGGTCTCTGGACCTCTTCTCTCCCCCCATCTTTAGGTGAGATGGATGATCTTTAGAGCATCTCCAGCCGGGCTCTATAACTCTAAATATAGAGACTTGGTTGAAAAATCCAACTCCAACCGAGCTATATATTTAGAGGCCTGCCTCTATATTGCTACAGTGAGCCTCTATATTTACAGGCCGGGAAAGAAAATAGAGATGGCCTCTATAACACTATTCATGTTCTTACAATACCACTTGTGTCCTTTTTTTGTCTTTCAATCTTTGTTAAAATGCCGATTGTGTCCTTTTACCTTTTGACACCCCCTTAACCGTGGTTAAAATTCATCCACCCATCATTGGTTTGTTTTAAATATTAATTATTTTTTAAAATTAAAAATTGTTTTTAATATTAAAAAACTCAAAAAACAGTTTTTTAATTTTAAAAAACGAATTAATATTTTTAAAAAAAACCAAGGATGGGTAGGTGAATCTTAACCATGGTTAAGGGGTGTCAAAAGGGACATGTGGTGACCGTGGTTAAGATTCATCCACCAATCCACGGTTAAGATTCATCCACATATGAAAACTATTTTTTAAAATAATATATGAATTGTGTTATAGAGTAGAAATAATGATTTAGAGTTGAATACGGTTGGAGCAAATAACTCAAAAGTGGGGCCCATCTCCTCTAAATATAAAGGAGATGCCGAGATAGAGGCGAGATATAGAGTTTTGGGTTGGAGATGCTCTTAGACCCACCAACATGGATTTGAACTGGATGGATGATCTTTTTTATGAAAGGGCTTCCAATATGGAAAGATAAAACATGCCAGGAGGTAAGCTGTCAACGAGAAGCTCTCCATGCAAGAACCAAGAGATCGGATTACAGTCAATTGCCATTGAACTCTCCCCAAGTTCAATCACACTTGCAAGTCAACAAGTTTCTCTTTTAACCCCTAGTTAACTGACGTTCAGATTCACTAACCCTTAGGGAACAATATAACCTTAATTTTTAAATTACAAAAATTTTAACCCTAAGAGTTAAAAATTCCTAACCAGAGTTAAATATTTTTATTTCCTAAAAACTAAGGTTATATTGTTGAACCCTAATAGTTAATGAATCTTAACCACAGATAATGGGGGTTAAAAGGGCACATATTGACCTATGGATGCGATTGAACTCGGGGGAGAGTTCAATCGCAATTGACAGTGATCTCCATGTAAGAACCAATCCATCGCATTGGACAAACCAAGGTATGTTTGTCTCTGAACCAAAAAAAAAAAGTATGTTTGTCTGATCAGTGTTGGTGTAATCGACAATGCTATGAACAAAAAGGAAGGGGGGGAAAAATCCCAAATTCAATACAGTTAGATAATTCAAATTTGCTTCAGACACTGCCATTTTCTAAATTTTCTAATTGAATGGGTTGGAGTCATTCCTAGGGGATCCCTTCTTTCCTGTACAATTGGACAACACACTTTTTCATGTTCTGTTGCTCCTCTCTAAGCACCGGCTGCAAAGTTCTGCCAGCGATCCAACTCTTATGTCATTGTTTTTGTTACACAGGTATTTGGGTGTGAAGTTAGCCAAAGACTAACCCCCATGGTCATAAAGATCACTTCACTGGGTACCAGACTAGACCAAATCTCTGGCCTAACATATCCGAGTGCTTTAGAGGCCGTTTGACATCTCTCCCATTTGTGTTCTTTAGAACAGATCTTGGCTTTACTTCTGCCAAACGGGTTTTCAGAACAAAATTAATCTTGAGAACACATTCTCAAGAATAATTTTTCTTGAGAACAGGAGAATCAGTAGAATTGATGCCAAACGAGCACTTAGTATCCCGTTGGAGAGGTGCTTCACCAAAATATTAATAGGCTTCACCAAAATATTAATAGGCTGATAGGAAGCATACAGAACAGCGACATCCATCTTCTCCTGGGTGATGATAAACTCTTCCATGATAGAAACTAAGTTTTAGTTATTCTTCTCCTGCCCTGTAATTAGTTATATACCACAGTTGACTACTATATTTAGCCTAGTAGATATTTGAATGGTCACTAATTGAGAGCTGAGGTCAGATCTTACAAGGAAAGTTTGTGATGTGTGAATGAATTGAATTTTGTAATAGATAGGAAAAGTAATTATCTTTCTGATAGTTATCTAATAAATAAATGATGAAAAGTGTAACGACTATGACGGCTACACAATCACTGCCTGATTGATATAAAACAGCATGTTTTCCCACGAAAAATTTTCCTTGAAGTGTTTGGTGTCTTAGAAAATACACTTTATTGTAGAAAAATTTTCCCACGAAATAATATTTTCCACGAAAAATGTTTCCCTCAAATATGGAGGGAAGTTAATTCCTTGGAGAGACCCTTTACTAAGGTCTTCAAATAAAAACAAGAACTTTACCAAAAATTTTCTTTTATTTATTTTTTATTTTTTCTAATAATTCTTATATGATTTTCTGATTTTTTTTTTTCCTTCTAGCCAAACAAATGAGATTAGGAAAAAAAAATTGGAAAAATATTCTTTTCCATCTCATTTTCCGTGCAACCAAACACAGCCTAAACGAACATTGCCGAAAATTTACAAAAATATTATTTTTACATTTTTTTATTCGAATAACAAAAAAAAAACACTCTAATATGTGATTTTCCAATGATCATTTACTTCAAACACAAGTAAGAAACATAAATAAATTTTTCGTCTTATTTTCAATAAGTGAAATTTTCATCTTTTATCGTAAAAGCTTTTACACCGTCAATGATTTAGGTCGTAAAACCATTTACGTGCAAACAAACGGAGAAAAAAACAGCTAAAGCACAACATTCTTAGTGGATCAGCCGATCAGGTGACAATGATTTGCTCAACCCAGCTGCTTGTTTTGTAAATCCAAGAAAATGTTCTAAACTGTTTTGTATCTAATTAGTCTGTTAACCCAGTCCCCTGTTTTGTAAATTTAGAAGAATGTCCTAAACAGGATTCGAAGTTTGCTTTTTCAGCTTGCAGTGAAGTTGTCAGTCAATGTGTGGTCATATGCAATTTTATTGTTGGAATATCAATCCCTAGCCTGGTTTAACCTGCAATGTCCAGAACTAAATTTATAAGCCACTCAATTTGCTTCACAAGGAATAGTATGGGCATAAAGTGATTGGAGTTTGAGTCATGGCTTGGATTTAGAGCTATTTGATCAGGAACTAGGGGCAATATTGAAATAAAAAGTTCTGATAGACTATACTAAAGATCACCAGAAGAACTCTTGGTGAAAGTTAATCAGGGATTGGGGACAAGTTTGAGATCAAAAGGGTAGAATTGACTTAAAAATCACCAAAAGGCCTTGATACTCAAATATCGTGCACTCCCAATAAGATGTATACATACTATAACACTGACAGATGATAAATGTTACATGGCATTAAAAAAAAACAGATAATGTATGGCATGAAAAACAACAATCTCATATTTACCTTAGAACAGAAGTGCAGAGATCCATTAGACCCGTATCTCCGGGATCTGTGAATGCAAAAATTTAGGAAAAAAGAATTCTGTTGTAAACAGGTGAATTATAAGAGCAATTATTTGAACAAAGGTAGCAAAAGCTAATCATATATCTAAGAATCCAGCTATGGTGGATAAGGAGGGAGAGAACCTAGTATTTTAGATTCTTGCTCTGCCTAGTTCGTTTGAGAGAAGGAAACTAGTTATCCAGTCTGTATAAGAAGACTAGTGTTTTAAAAGGCATGGAGGCTTACGCCTGGGACGAGGCTTAAGGAAAACGCCTTGAGGCTTAAGTCTCATAAGGCTCACGCCTCAAAGTGTGAAGCTCGCATGAGGAACACGCATCACACCTTGAGGCTCACTTTATGTCTATAGCCTACGCCTCATACATTAACTAAAAATAGGGTTCTAACCACGTAATTGAAATTTAAACATTGTTTATTTTAAATTTGTTATTTGTTTCAATTAATAATAAATAATACTCTATTTATTTCAGATAAGACATTGAAAATGATGATGGTGATGACAACATTGGTTTTAACTAATACTTAATTTATCATGTTTCATGTAGTTAGGAATTCAAAACTCTTTGAATCTAATTCACACTAATTTCCCCATTAAACATTGCAAAAATTTGGAGCCAACGACCTACAATGTTTTCTTTGCAAATTTTTACTAAAATTTTAAATTCACTGCATGAAATGATGATTGAACATCATCTTAAAGATGTATATGACAAAAAAAAAAGTAAAACATATTTCTCTCTCTACATATATATATACTATAATCTTTCATTAACTTCTTAAATATTTATATAATTTCTTTTACATTTTATTTATTTATTTATTAAAATGAGTGAATGAGACTTTCTTGTGAGGCTTAAGCCTCATGCCTTGATGCTTACACCTCACGCATCTTGAGATCCTAACGCCTCGCCCCACGCCTTCGCATTTTAAAACATTGACGAAGACCAACACCTAGAATTATTAGATTCTTGCTCCTAGTTAGTTTGAGGGATGGAAACAAGTTATACAGGAATGACTTTATAAATATTTCTTTACTTTTTCCTGTATTTAGTGGGAAGAACAAAATCTGTTGAAGGAGCACCATAAGACTCGAATCATGGTCCCAAAACTGAGTTCTGTCTAACCATCAAATGGATCGGCTCCAGGTGGTGTTGGGGGAGCTATTTTTACTCTCTAAAACTTGAGGAAGTACCAGGTTTGTCCTTAGTGACTCAGTAACTGAGACTCTTCCTGCTAGCTAATGTTTCTCCAACACAACAGACTACAGACACCTTTCATGTATACTTTACCTTAGTTGCAGAATATCCACCCCTAATTCACCAAATATGAGAATACAAAAACCATCAGAGTTTGGCAGCATATTCACTACTAGTTTTTAATAACTCCATAAAGATCTAGGAACAAAATAACCTGTGTGAATATAATGAACCGTCTCAAGTGTTTTGAGATTCAAAAGTTTATGTTGCAGTGCTGTTTTGGAATTTGGAGTTCCACTCTTCCTCCAGTTCCTGATTGAGATCTCTTGGGTTTTAGAAGAATTCAGATAAAGTAATTCCTTAGCTTGAGCCTTGAACCAAGACTTCCCCAAGTCTTTCCAGTATCTGATACTCTACTCAATCCTTGAGCTTCAACGAACTATATTAAAATTTTAAAACTGCCAAAAGTATTAGTCAGGACAGTGGAATCAACCATTTACAAAAACAGAACATCAGTGTAGAAACGGAATGAATTGGAAAGAATATCAGATCATCCAAATTTCCCCACGATTTAGATGTTATAAAAGAATGAAACCAGTACTGGTGGCAACACAAAGACAGCAGTGTAGAAACAGAATGAATTGGGGAGAATCTCAGATCATCCAAATTTCCCCACGATTTAGATGTTATAAAAGACTGAAACCAGCACTAATGGCAACACAAAGCGGTAACTTTTCTCATATTGCATTTTTAAAGAAACATTCGTTTCTCAGAAAGGAGGAACAGCAAAATAGGATAAGATGCATATACAGTGTAGGATAAAATAATTGGGAAAGGAAAATAGCATGGTCCGTCCAAAACTCTTCCTGAAGGGGCCTCTCATTTTTAGCCATGTGGAGGGATGATGTGGCTGATTCAGATTGTTCATCTGATGTTGGCTCTCTAGATTTGCTACGTGTACAGTTCCACTGTCCAAGTCAGCCACATAACCTTATGTGCGTTGGCTCTTCCCTGGCAAACAGCAGCCATTAAAGTCTTTTTTTGAACAAGATAATGCTGAGAAAAGATAGTCATCTTGCCATGTGGCAGAGTGCTATTGGCTCACACAAGAAATGACGAGGTGGCATACACATGAACCATTTGGGGGCCACTTCTGCTGCCAAGTGGAAGAAACCTAGCCCCTGTCCGGAACTCTTTGCTGGACGGTCCCACTAGAAAACCCATGCCCCTAGGAAAAAAGAAAATAGAAAAAAATAAATGCAGACAGCATACATACCAATGAAGGCCTCTCTTGCTTTCAAAACTCCGAACACCAGACTTCCAAATTGAATGTGATGGGTTACAAGAGCAGTTCTTCTCCTTTTTGCATAACCATCTTAACCACGACTGTAATTGGCATTTCCCGATGGATTCCATTCTACCTTCCGCAAGTCTGGGAGATTCAACTATTCTTCCCCAGTATCCAGGTGCTCAGCATAGAGTATTCTCAAAACCCCTCAGTATTCCAAACTACAAAAGAGCCCCTTTTCCTGAATTCACAAGGACGGAAACCGTTCATGGCCTTCCCCATCAGTGCCACAGCGTCAATGCTCGGAAACTGCTTCCCTTGAAACTCATCTGATGCTGTCTTTGAGCTTTGTGGCTCACAAACCACCACAGTTGTTGACTTCATCTGTGGAGTCTGTGGAGCTGCAGTTTGATTACGACACCACCTCCGAATCCAAGAATGTGATAACATAATATCCCGATCTTCCTTTACAGAGTCTGTGGAAGAAGGCTCACTATTTCTTAATAACACCATAGTCTGATCCAACCCCATCTGTCCCTTACCAAGATGTTTACCCAACTTGGGATCCGGACTGGTTCTTCTGTAATTCATAACTTCGCTGAACAGCTTATTTACATTTTCACTGGACGATGCTTCTCCCATTTTCAAACTCTTCGTACCATGAGGAATAGATTCAGAAACACCTAACTTGAGACGCTTAACCCACCTGCTGCTTAGCTCTGGACCCATACGCTTAACCCATCTGCTGCTTGGCTCTGGGTCCAAAGGAGGGTCATCATTCCGAAAACTGGAAATTGAATTTCCGGGCTGCTGGCCATGTGCAAGGAGGTGTTCCACATCCAAACTCTCAGTTTTCGATGAGCTCAGCTCCCTGTCGGCCATTGAGCCTGATGCAGCAGAAGGGGAAGGAGGCTCTTGGTTTATATCAGGTAACTCGGTCTCAGTCTGTCTGCTTCCAACCTTTTCTCTCGGCAAGGGAACTGTTGCAAGATTTTTGCCACCCATGACATCCTGCAAAACCTGCATTTAGTTATAATCACATAATGTGGTTCCCCATTAGCGCCACATGAACTCTAAAATCAGCTACAACATTAGCAGATGTATTGGCCTGCAAAAGGCTGATCAGGAGATCCCTATGTAACTTTAGGCACAGATTGCATGTCAGTCTTGGGCGCTGATACAAAGTGTCGAACACACTTACCTAGTATAGACTCATATTTCATGAGAAAAATCTTTAATGTTGTTCATATAAGTGAATACATAAACTACGTATTTTGATAAGCTGATGTACATGAAAATCCAGTCGACAATCATATAATATAATATAATTAATCAATGAAGATACACCTGAATGAATGATGCAGTGAGTCCAATTACGCTATTCTGCCGTGTGTGTGATAGAGCCAAACTTTCAGAAAATGGAGTGTCCTCTGTAAAGTCCATGTTTTAGTGTCGGCTTATTCCGGTGTCAAAACAAGTGATTCTAAGTGTTTAGATGTGTATCTTGTGTCATTGCCTTCAAGTATCCACGACAAGTGAAGTTGAAGACCGTTGAAGACTCGTTGATCATTTCCTTCTTTCACTCATAGGATGGTAAGTGACCAAGATACCATGTTACCTTAGGTGATAATTGACTTAGAATAAACCTAATATGATACTTTAGGTGGAAATGGTCTTAAATTAATCATATGGACCCTAAGTGATGAGATATGTAGTACAAAATAAGTTTAAAATTCTAAAAATTCTTAAAAAACCAAGGTTGCTTGTAGGTGGCATATCTCTCAAACCATAGCTCGGATTTGGAGTTTACTCCTTTTTCGTTTTTATGCTGTTTTGGGTTTTTAGCAACTTCTAAACATGGGTTTTGAACTCCCTATTTATGGTGAACCCTTCTAGTCCGAAAATTGGAACTTTGGAAGAGTATAGAAAGTGTTCTTAACCATCTCTGGAGTTCATAAAAACTCTGGAAACTATTTGTTCTCCTCCCCTTTATTAGTTTCTTTTAACCTAGAGTTTGCAAGCTAAAAGCTCCATTATAGCTTGCTTGGACTTTTCCATTGAAGGAGTCCATCTGGATTTGATTTTAATCAAACTATCAACCCGTTCTGGATAGAACAACTTGGCCGGAGTGTTCTGGAGCCTTTGCGAAGGAGATCGATCCGAGAAGGATCATGGATGTGTGATTTGGTCAGTGGAATCCGAAGCCGTCATTGACGGAAATCCATCGGAAGATCGTGTTTGTTTTCGAGACACAAAGAGAAGTACGAGCGGCTGTGGTTGATCACGGGACTTGTGAGTACATGATGACTTTTCGAGGCGTGAAGGACTAAGAACTGAAGGATCGTAGTGTCGAGTCCGAATGAGTCAAGTTCGAGTCTTGTAAGTTCTTGTTGACTTTGTCTTAGTGATATCTTTTGGCTGGACTAGGTCCCGTGATTTTTCCCACAAGGGTTTCCACGTAAAAATCTTTGTATTATGGTTTGCTTGTTTCTCTCTATTTCCGCACTTTAAGTTCATCATCCCCTAAGTTAACAACTTAATTGTTAAAATATTAAAAATGATAGATAGACTTGTAGGGAGACCTAACCATCTCCTTGATTTTGTGAGTTCTCAACTCAAACCTTAGATTTGAGGTTCACCGGATTTTTTCAATTGGTATCAAAGCGGGTTCACTAATTTTTTAATGCGATCTCATTCTTATATTCGGTGTATATGAATCTCTAAAGAGAGGGAGGATCCATCTCTTGTCCCTCGCTATTTGATGGAAATAATTATGCCTATTGGAAAGCTCCAATGAGAGTGTTTCTAAAATCATTAGATGAGAGAGTATGGATCTTCATTGAACAAGGTAGGACCCATCCAACAAAGACTATAGATGACCAGACCATTCCTAAACCTTCTTCTGAATGGACCAATGTAGATCTTGAAAGTTGTAGATGGAACAGTAAGGGTCTAAATGCAATCTTCGTTGTTGTCACACTCGAAGAATTTCGGCGTATTTCTAAATGTGACACTTCGAATGAGGCATGAGACATTCTTCAAATTACCCATGAAGGGACTACAACTGTCAAGATCTCTAAACTTCAAATGCTTACAAGTTTGGAAAGTTGATGATCTATAATAATGAAACTTTTGACAGTTTTTATGCTAATCTGAGTAACATTGTCAATTTTAGTTTCAATTTAGGGGAAAGAATTCCTGAGTCCAAAATTGTTAGAAAAATTTTGAGATCTCTACCTGAGAGATTTCGATCAAAGGTTACCATCATCGAAAAGAGCAAAAATGTTGATGCTTCCAAAATTGAAGAGTTGATTAGTTCTCTCCAAACCTATGAGTTAAATCTGAACCCATCTAAGAAACCAAAATCTATTGCCTTGAAATCTGTCAATGAATCCATAGATAGTTCAGATAATGACTAAGGATGATGAAGAAGAGTCGACTTTATTTGCAAAGAAATTCAGAAAATTTCTGAAATAAATTTAATAAGAGATTTAATCCGAAATGACAAAAATCTTTTAAGAAACCAAAGTCCAAGCACTTTAAAAACAAGAAACATCTTAAAATTGCTGACAGTAAATCCAAGGTGTTCAATGATATGAATGTCAAGGCTATGGTTATATTGCCGCTGAGTGCTCTAATAAGAAAAGATTTAAGGACAATTCAAAGGATGACAGTGAATCTGAATCTGAGGAACCAAATAGTTCTTCTTGAGAGAAGACTAGGGGTTACATGGCCTTCACTGCATCTTTATCTGTGATTGAAGAAACTTCTTCAAATGTTGTGAGTGACCAACACCATAGTGATGGTGAGGATGATGAGAGTCAGAATGACTAAGATTCTGAGGAAGACCTTGAGACAGCCTATGATGAGCTATTTCAGGAATGCCTAAAGCTAAAAAAGGTTCAATTTTTCATGTCTAAAAAGATCAAATCTATTGAAATGGAAAAAGATGTCTTAGACCAAGTGGCTTTAAGGTTGAGAGCTCTTGTGTCATAGTTTGAAGAAGAGAAGGCTTCCCTCCTTGTCAAGACTCAGCTTCTTGAATCTGATTTGAATGTTTGTCTTGATGAAAAGACAAGTCTTGAAATCAAGTTGGCTAATCTTGAGCAAGATCAGAGGTATAGAGATGAAAAGAAAACTTCATCCACCTCGAATACTGAGCCTGGTGTTAAAAGGCACCCTCCTGAAAATAGGAAGGACCCTTCAAAGAGAAGTACGATCGGCTGCGGTTGATCACGGGACTTGTGAGTATGTAATGACTTTTCGAGGCGTGGAGGACTAAGAACTGAAGGAGCATAGTGTCGAGTCCGAATGAGTCAAGTTCGAGTCTTGTAAGTTCTTGTTGACTTTGTCTTAATGATATCTCTTGGCTGGACTAGGTCCCATGGTTTTTCCCGGAAGGGTTTCCACGTAAAAATCCTTGTGTTATGGTTTGCTTGTTTCTCTCTATTTTCGCACTTTAAGTTCATCATCCCCTAAGTTAATAACTTAATTGTTAAAATATTAAAAATGGTAGATAGACTTGTAGGGAGACCCAACCATCCCCTTGATTTTTTGAGTTCTCAACTCAAACCTTAGATTTGAAGTTCACCGGATTTTTTCAATCTCATTATATAACTAAATACAATCCTAGAAATAAAAAACTGGCAAGCTGTAACTGGCTCTATTTGACAACTTAAGGAGTACTTATTCACAAGATCAACCAAGAAAGTCAACAGGGGACGGGTATTTCTAAGTCATGCACCTCTCTGGTCCGGACAGTGAATATATCATTGTAAAAGAGCACAGATTATAGAAGTCTTCTCTCAACCTAACAGTTAAACACGAATACAATACAACCATACCCATGGAATTCTGGAAGTAACCATTCAAAAGACAATAGCTTGAGCGCCACCAAAATCCGTTTCATCAGCTAACAATCTCTCTTCATTCTTTCAACTATTTCTTTCTTTTTTTTCTTTTCTTTTTTCTTTGGGGGAAGAGGGGTGGAGTGGAATGAGAGAACATCTGGCTTTGGGTGATTGAGAAAGCACATGGTTCCATAAAGTCCAGGAAGCAGAATCCCCACAGAAGTATTTGAATTAAGCAATGTTTGGCCATCCAAAGCAACCAGTCAGATTGTTACTGTCATCCAATCAGGTCTATTTTTGACCTTGGAGATCTTCAAGGAAGGACTCATCAGACAGTTGATCCATCCCTCTGCATTTACTGCTATGCTGTTTATGGACCACATTTGCAATCTATAGGATGGAACTGCAGATTTTACTTCCTAAAATAATTACTTATGTGTACGTCTATATGATAAAACCAGTGAAGCTCCCTGTGCACTGCACATAATTTTCTGAAAATATGAACATGTTATGTCTTGAAGATATCAATATGCAGGCTATCTGAAGAACACCCGTCCACGAGGGATACATAATTCAAAACATAGCAAAGAGCAAGTACCTTATTTGATGGGCACAAAGCTACACCTGCAACACAAAAGAAGAGGAAATGATTAGGTAGGCAAAATGCCCGTACTTAGAAATCGCATTCCAAAAGTAAACCTTGATTAATTACAACTTTTTGAAAAACCTTCTCTTACATTTTTACTGTGGTTTGCATTGGGGAACCTAAAGTTTTTCCATATGAACATTACATAAGATGTGGTTTGACTTAATTCTGAAATCTGAATATATAGACTAAAATGAAGTACATACCCTGAAGATGGTTCTTCACCTGAAAATCACCAATGTCCATGGTATCAGTATCTGCTGATGATTCATTCTTTAAACCTAATTCGCAGGTCTTGGCATCCCAAGCATCTTCCTGCAGTTGACTGTCTTCGGAGTTTTCTCGAGGTTGAAGCTTCGCCACTTGCTTACCATGAAAACCAACATCCAGAGGTAAGTTGTTCTTTAAACCTAGTTCACAGGTCTTGGCATCCCAAGCATCTTCCTGCCCTTGACTGTCTTCGGTGTTTTCTCGAGGTTGAAGCTTCGCCACTTGCTTACCATGAAAACCAACATCCGGAGGTAAGTTGACCAGTTTACTGAATGCATTTCTTTTGAATTCGGTGGATATTGTCGACTCTCTGATCATTTGACATCCCTTAGTCAAGTTAACATCAGTCTTCTTTGTGAACAACAAATGGTGTGTTGTCTCAGAAAACTTCGAAAGACCTCTACGTACTCCCGTTACAGAATCCACAGTTGTGCATATTCTCATAGTTTCCACACCATGAACAGATGAAATTTTTGGTAGTGATTTACAGCCATTACTTAATTCTTCTGATTCGGTTACCCCTGGAGGAATTCTATGGCTTGGTAACAATTCAATTCCAGAAAGCTTTCGCATCTTCTGATGCTGTTCAAAAAAAGTTGGGTACGGGTAATTGCTTGTTGAAGGATCATGTAGTAAAAGGGCCCCATCATTCCGTCCTAGATATGAAGTTTCACAATTCCTGGAATTTAGTTGGTCATCTATTTTCTTCTCACAAACCATAAGCTTAGAATGCTTGTGATAATTACATTGTTCATGTCCAAAAGGAGTAAAGTTAGTATTTGCGGAGTGTTCTTTAGATGCTAAGCCAAAGCCTAATTGATCAGTTTCTTTGCCTCTGTCCACGAAGAACGGCTCTGGTGTTCCCCTGGTTTTGAGTCCACGTGGCATAATGTTGGAATTTGACCCTTTAAGATAAGCCTGAAAAGGCCTTGAAACAGGTAAGCTGTTCTTATCAAGAAATTTATGGGGGTTCACCCACTGCTCAGGACTTTGTAATATACCTTCAGGTTGAAAATTACATCCTCTCGATGAGAATTCTATTTCTGAAGGAGCTGATGCTGGTATTATTGAGGGAGAATGGCGCTCACTTGTGCCCACATGAATAGTATTATATCCAGAATTGTCATCAATTTGAGACCTGAATGCAAACCTGTCACCGACAGTTGGATCTTTCTTAGGAGCCAAAATAGTCTCTCTATTTTTGTCAATATTGAACATTGGAAATGGTTGCCAATCTGATCTAGCACTTCTTAAGTTTTTTGAATTCATTGCTAGATTCTCATTCAAGATTTCAACTCTTCTGGCTTCAGTTAATACTCCAAATCCTTTAGCATGTTGGGGAACGTCAGATGCTATCTCTAGCCCTTGTCTGCATTTCTGATGATTCCTGTATTCAGATATACTACCTGGACTCACATCCATATCTAACCTTGTGACTTTCCAAGGCTCATCAGTTTGAGCAAGCATGGAGATCTGCTTGGTATCATGATCATCTTCATTGCACTTATCATGAACAGAAATTTGATTATGAACCCGTGATGCTGAAGGGGTTGTGCGCATCCAATGGGCCATCCACGCGGATTGGTAAGGATCCGTAGATTCCCTAGCTTTTGGATCACTATCGTAATAAGTTTGTACAGCAGGATCTGACATGATAAGTTGGAATATCTATGTAGCTTCAACTATAAATAGTTCCCTTGTGAGAGGCTCATTGGTAGCTCCCTCAGAAAATGCACCTCGCAGTGGTTAGAGGCCAGATTTTGGCCAAGGATGCCATTGTCCTACATGGTATTAAAGAAAATCTATAAGTATCTCAATGTCATACACAAAAGAACATATCTAGAGTTCAATAACCAGTGAATAACATATTTTACCGACAGAAAAAAGAAAGAATCTTCTCAAATGATTAATGACAGTAACAGTTGGTTATTCCCAATCATTACTGTCTAAAATGAGAAAAGCCGCTGTACATCAATCAGCAGGTCCCCTTTGCTAGCATAAACATGTAGATATTATCTTCTATGACCAAACAGTATGATTTGCCATATTCTACCCGAAAAACCAATAAAAGCAGTAGATGAACCCAGACTTGTCCTCATAGATTGGTATCAAATCCCTGGTAGAGGCCATTACTAATATCTCTTAGCTCAAGGTGATTTTATTGCTCGGGGAATTTCAATCCCTACCTAAGTGAATGGCTTCCCAAGTTTCAAGAGATTTGTCATCCCAAAAGACATTTTCATTCAATTGAATCACTCGCATTCACATGCAAGAGAACATGAAGCCAATAAAATCGCTAACCATGTGTACAATTACATGCCTAACTTGTAATTTTTTCAAACCATTTGGATTATTTTCTGTAATCTATCTTTTATTTAATAAAATATATACTGTAATTCAAGGGGTTCAAGTGTTGTCCAAATTGGATAAGATATCACATTTGGTACGCATGAAAACTGAGAGAAGTCAGATAAATTGATACTTGCACTCACTAGACCAATGAGAGAGAAAAGAGAGTAAAATAAACATGAAAACATTACTGACAGATGTTCAAGCATATGCTGAGCTGTATGTTACATGGTGTGATGTCATGTCCATTTATGTAAATCAGTTATTACATCTGAGCTTATGACGCAGGCTGGTCAGTGTAGACTCAACCCCATCTTCTTTTTTCTCTATATTTGCTCTTCCCCTGAATGAGAGCCAAAAAAAAAAGCTAGCAAATTAATAAGGCTCCATTCTTTTGGTGGAACTTTTAAAATTCCGAAACATTAATATTTTGGAACAAGAGGAAAGAGTATAGGACGAGAAGGGAGAGGGTTTCTAAAGGTTGCGTTTGGTAAAATTAGTCTAAAAATAAGTGCTTATTTGAAAATTATGTTTAGTTGGACTTTAGATTGTTAAGTTTAAGGTTAATTGCATGTCTACATTTTAGAGATTTTAGTGGTAAAAACCTCTACTTTAAAAAGTAGCTCCATACCTACTTTTTAAAGTAGATGTTTTTATTCCTAAAATCTCTAAAATGTACACATGCAATTAACCTTCAACTTAACAATCTAAAGTTCAACTAAGCATAATTTTCAAATAAGCACTTCTTTCTAGACTAGTGTTACCAAACGCCACCTAACTCTTTTACACAATGGTTGTATCTCGGATTTATCAGGTTCAATTTAATTAGAAGTTCCACATGTATGGAACTTAAAAAATCCCAAACTTTTGCTGGAACTTGAAAGTTCCATATTTGAAAAAAATTTGCACTACGGAATAATATAGTTCTAGACATTAATTAAAATTAGGCAGGAAACAATGAAAGTTCTAGACTTTAAAAGTAGTACCAAAGAACGGACCCTAAATGAAAACGAAAACTAAACTACGAAACAAGAGGTAGCAGTTAAAAGTAAAAGAAAATTCCAGCAAACCATCCATGAATTCACCATTCTAGCAGGCTACAAATTGGAATCACTCTATTCATCATGAAAACAAGATAAAAAAGTAGCACAATTGGCAGATCAACTACTTGTTTTGCAGAAACAGCAGAAAAAGAGATCAAATTTACAGAGACAATGTGAGTAACATCCTTAGTGCTCTAGTAGTCAATGAGAGAGAGAGATGGTTCTGCAAACCGCCATGTCCAGAAGAATCAAACAGAAAGAGAAAAGTAAGAAAGCAACAATTCAAGATCACAAACTCTATTCATAAAGTTGACACACATGAATCAAAAAAAAAAGAAAAAAAAGTTCCCTTCTGATCAACTTACATTTGTCACGATTAATCCTTCGATCGATTGATCCAAAGATATCAAAAAGAGACAAGAGAGAGAAAACGGAGTGCCGAAAATGTGCGAGAGAGAGAGATAAGTTTAATTCGTCTGCAAATTGCAGAGAGATTTGCTTCAAGAGGCAAATTGTAAATTCTAGTTAGGGCGGCCTGAGGGTTATAAAGGGAATTTGCGGAGAGGATAGACTCTAGAGTCTAGAGAACAAAGCCGAGCTCAGCCACGGTATTGCTCCAAGCCGAGGATACAGAGAGATACCTTTCTGTCCCAACACGTCTTTCACCTTTTTATTTCTTTTCTATCTTTTTTTTTTTCTTTTTTTTTGGAAAACAAGTATCGTCCTTTTTCCCTTTTTTTTTTCTCGCACAAACTCAAGTACTCAACGTGGTTAAAAACTTTCAACTCTTAAAATTAATGATAAAATTAAAAAATTATTAAGTATCAATTCCCATCAAAAACTAAAAAATAATAGGTGTCATTCCGATAAAAGCCAAATACCTTCTCTTTGGCATCCCGTATGCATCCCAACCATGATTAGGGGCAGAGCCAAGGGTATAGTTATCTTTTTAGATATTTGATATAATTTAATAAAGCATATTATGTTTGTTTAATTATTTAATAAGATATAGTTATGGGAGCAGAGGAGTAGCTGCCGCTCCAACTTTTGAAAATAAAATATATTTTTTCTTATTATATTCTTAAATTATTTAATGAAACATTGTCATGGGATAAGAGAATAAGTGTCCTAAATAAGGAAATAATATACATGGTATATGTTCAAAACGTATAAATGAGATGGCCTACGAATTTGATTGTCAAAAAAAAAATATATATATATATGTGGGGGTTGAGCCCCATTCCTCTAAATTCAAAAAACTTCGTGCCGTCTAATTATTCTCTATAAATTCATCAATTATTACTAACATTTTTAATCAATTATTTGTTTTTGGAAGGTAAAAAAAATAAAAATATAAAAATAAAAGAGGTGAGTGAATTATTGCTTGCCCCTTACAAGAAAATCTTGGTTTCATTAAATCCATAAAATTTCGTGCATGCATGACAAAACAAAGCAAGAAATTTACATATAAAATTTATAATTACATACAAAAAAAAAAGACTTATTAGCTACAAGGGTAAATTATGCAATCAAGATATTGTTTACTGACTCTAATCTATACATGATGTACTACCTGTTTTATTGAATAGGTAGGATCCTCTCATCTATAATGCTTATGAACTGAGTATTATTTAAGAGGTGAGTCATTATTATACCGTGTAAGTCTAATGGAGTTGTGTGCAAAAAATTTAGCACCGTTAATCCAATTTTCTTTTATTTCTTTATATTTCATTGACTTAATGCTATGTTTGGTTGCCGAGAAAATAAGTGAAAATGTGGAAAAAAAAATTAGGCAAAACACAACTAAAAATTGTATTAGAAATCTAAAATTTTCTTTTTTTTTTCCTATGTTTTCACCTATTTTCTCAACAACCAAACATAGCATAAGGGAATAAAGACAATCTCAAATAATCAAAAATTGCCAAGCAGATAATTGAATTTTCAATCCCAAATTGATTAATCAAAGAGAACTCAAAACATATGAGAAATTACAGTATTAATTTTCAATGAAATGAAGACAGTATAATATGAACAAAAATTGGTAAATCAAAAAATAAGAATGAAAAATGATGTTGACAAGTGGAGGAGTGATGGCAAATGAAAAGCGTGAAAAAACTGATACAAATAGAAAGTAAGTCCAATAGAGAAGAAGAGATTTAAGATTGGGGGTATGGTGAGTTGGGTTGGGTTGGGTTAGGCTAAAACCAGATTGGTCTCAATTTGTCTTATTTATTCTCATGTCTAACCCAATCCAAACTCAAAATCATTCAAATACATGAAAGCCAAACTTAGTCCATATACGATATTGCAAGTTTAGGTTGGATTTAGGCTAGCCCGATCTCAATATTTAAATCTATATTTTAATGCAATAGTGTACCTTAAAACACATAATGAAATTTAAACTAGAGATCTAAGTTGAAATTTGACTTGTTCAGGTGGGAATAGTTAGGGTTTTGTTTGATAATCTCTAACTCAGTAACTCTATTAATCCCTCTTTACTTGTAAAAATCGAAAAGATAAAAAAAGATGAAGAATATATTCAATTGTAGAACCAAGTGGGAAGAGTATATCTAACTGTAAAAACCGAAGATGTAGAGAAAGACAGATTATAGAAACAAAACTCAAACCCAATCCTTCGGTTTTAGATGCAAGACTGACTAAGGGTTAAATTTCGAACAATGTAAGTGCAAGAAAGAAGTTATTAAATTTCAGACTGGGTGAGTTAACATGGCTTTATTAAGGAGTCTTGAGAAGAGGATCCCAGGGTCCTATTCTAAGCTGACTCGCAGTGTCCCGTGTTCCTTTTAGCACCTCATTAATCATGGTTAAGCTTAATCAAATTAAAATTAATAAAAAAAATTTCTTCTAAAAACCATGGTTAGATTGCTTAACTCTAGGGAGTTAGTGAATCCTAACCACAATTTATGGGTGGTAAAAATGGGGAGTGGACCAATGAGATCACGGGTCAGCTTCTAAGTTGATCTTGGGATCCGTTTTCCATTTCCCTTTATTAAGGTATGCCCAAAACCCAACCCAAACACGTAATGAAGATAGAACCACACTCAACCTAAAGCCATAGAACCTTAACTCAACCCGTCCTAATTCGGGTTAGGTCGTGCGGGCTCGATGTACGTACAGCCCTATTTTGGTGTGTACATATAAGAATGAAAAAAAAATCAAAATAGAAGAAATCTTTTTAATAAAATATAGTCATCAAAAGTTAGAGTAGCCTAGCACCAGCCCTTTTTTAATAAATTATAAGCATATATTTATTATCAAATCTCACGTTCTAACTAATATTATAAATTTCATATTTTAGTTCGCAACTTGATATATTTTAACTTGCAAAGATTACACAAATTGATTTTTTTCTTTTCATACTCAGGATGTCTCGTGTTAGAGCAACACCCTTTCATACTCTATTACCTAAAAGCTATCTAGTTTTTCTATGTAAATTGTATGTTTTAAGTGTTTTGGTTTGACATTGCTTCACATCCGAATGAAAAGAAGCAGTACATCTGAACTATGCCTGATTGTCTTCTACCTAATTATTAATTACTTTTTTTGAGAAAATACTGCAATATTCATTTTCGATCGGAGTTTTTGTTAGTGTATGAAATAGCTCTTTAGTGTGACTGTGGCCACATGGATTGTTCCTTGACTCTAAGGGGGAGTTTGGATCGGTTTTTTTTTTTTCCCCCGATTTAATCACTTAAAATCGATTCTAAGTAATTTTAGACTCAAGAATCCCATTTGGTTCAATTTTTTTTTTCCTGACTTAATTACTTAAAATCTGAAGGGGAAAAATACCGTCACGAACACGCGTCAACTACAGTTCCTCACACGCTCTGGTTTACCGGTAGAAGGTTGGAGTGGAGGGTGTGACACTCTGACCTGTACTCCGATGGTAAAGTAAGTAGATGTAGAAGATGATGAACATTAAACTCTGAAATAGGCACTGAAAGTTACGCAAGGTTCTGGGAAGCACTGAACAAGTATCCTCTGAAGTACGGCCAAAAACGTGATCCCAAGCACTAAAAATCACGGGGTATTTATAGGGTAAGGTTGGTATGGCCATCGATGACCATGGATGGCCATAGATGTCCATACCACGTGTCTTGCACTCATTGCCAAATATGTCAGACATATCTGCCACCTGTTGCATCACACGTGAGAGCCTATTATGAGTTCAATCGGCCGGGATCTGACAGTACGCAGAAGTGACCAGCATTAAATGCCAAGACAGTGCTTTCGGCACAAAACAGTGCTTTCGGCACACATGTTAGAATTATGGATCGCCTCCTGATCACTTCCTCCTACGAGTCGGTCTCGTTATTGACTCGAGCTCGGTTACGGTGTAGATGTCTTAAAATACAGCCAGGACATCGTTGTCGGTGAGACAACGGACTCGTTGTTCATGTAACGACAAAAACGTTGTCAAGAGTACAACGGTTCTAAGTAATTTTAGACTCGAGAATCCCATTTGGTTCACTCATAAGATATCGATTTTATTAGAATTGATTTCTCAAAAATCAATTTATTTCAAATCGGGATGAATGATGATTTTGAGAGGGGAAAATCATTTATTTATTTATTTAAGAGACATTTGTATATTTCTTCAATTTTGAAAAAAAAATCAATTTTTTTTTCATGTATGTGAACCAAACAAGATTATTTGAATAATCATTTTTCTATCAGAAATCGATTCTATACAGAGTGTGAACCATATAATATTGTGATTATTTGACAATTGATTTATGCACAACCAATTCTTATTGATTCTGGATAATAGAACCAGATCCAACGGGCCCTAAGCTTTTTCCTTTCTTCTTCCTTATTTTTCCTTTTAATCTTGTTATTTGGTTCCTTAATCGCAGTGAGGCCACAGCCCCAATTAACATTGATTAGCAGTGATTAGTGGTTAGAGAGTCAAATACCTAACTTAAAGGCGAGCTAATTAAATATGGTAGGCCTATCATCTGCCACATTCTTTTCCCTTTAGAGCATCTCCAATCTAGGAAGCACGGATACTTCAAATTGGGCTTCGTACTCGTATCGGATACGGATATACCTCTGATACGACAAGATACGTACAAGATACGACTGAGACGTATCCTGTTAATTAAAAATATGTTTTTAATTTGGATACAGCTCCGATACAGCATGGATACGCCGAGACACGACCATGAATATTTTATTTTTTTGGAGACCCAGGGGTGTGACCCTATCTCTTTTGTTTTTGCATGGACATAGTCTTCTTTATATTTTGCTTGGTGGATGATAGGACGACTTTCTTTTTTGCTTAGTGGATGATGAAATCACCCTATTTCTTTTGCTTTTGCATGGACATGGTTATTTTTTATACAAAATTAAACAGAACTGAACCAATGGTTATTTTGCAATTATAATATAAAATATAGTATTATTATTATTTTTTTTTAAAATTACATACGTATCCTAGCCGTACCCGTATCCTGTTTTTTTAGGTTTTGCCGTATCACCGTATCCGTATCATACCCGTATCCGTATCCGTGCTTCCTAGTCTCCAATTGTGTTTTATTTCTTGTTCTATTGCTAAATTATAGCATTTGGAGCAAATAATTTGACTCCAATGGTTGAAAATATTTGTGCCAAACTATAGCATTTGTTATACTTTGTACCAAATTTGACACAAAGTATAGCATATGTTATATTTTGGCACCACTTTTAACTCATTGACTTTTGATAGATTTTTATTATTTTGCTGTGCAACAGTTATAATTTTTTTACCATTTTACCCTACAACGGATATATTTGATTCTTTTTATAATTTCGTCCTCCAACAATTATTGGAGCAGCATGTGTCACATGTGTCAAATATGACACTTTGATACTGTAGATGTGCCAAATTTGGAATTTGACAGAGTCACTTTGGCACAACCATGGAGATGCTCTTAGGGGTCCATTTGTCTTTATCCCCATATTCCAAAATGAAATAATGAGTGCAAGACAATTCATGACCATAATTTCCATGTGCAGCATGTCCATGTGCCTATAAGGCATTCTCGCTAAGACATTCCAACAAAGGTTATGACGACTTCGTATTTCTCATGCCATTTGTTTTTTTTTTTTTGTTTTGTTTTTTAAAGCGATAAGAGCTTTCCCAACGTTCAAAGTATATGAGCACCACTTTTAGCAAGATGGTCAGCTGTATCATTAGCACTACAAAAATTATGGCTATATGTACAAAATCCCAAGGACTTTGTATCCTCCGCGGTTATAACCGGACTCCTTAAGAGTCCTTGTTACAACACAAAAGTTCTTTTAGTGCTAATTTAACTCTAGTTAACAATTTTAACTTTTAGAGTTAATATTTTTAAAAAAATCAAAGTTAGATGGTTGAACCCTAAAGCTATGTTTGGTTGTCAAGAAAATAGGTGAAAATATGTAAAAGAAAAGAAAATTTTGGATTTCTAATACAATTTTTAGTTAGTTTTGTCCAACTTTCTTTTCTTTTCCATGTTTTTACTTATTTTCTCAGCTACCAAACATAGGGTAAGGGTTAGTGAATCTTAATCACAATTAAAAGGTATTTAAAAGGGAGTAGAGAATCTCAAGTCTATCCCATTTAGTCTGGATGGTATTGCAAAGGCTCCTCAAACCCAAAATATGAGATTGGAGGAGTCTCTTTTTAGTCATTAAGGGGTGCCAACTAAATGCTCTAGGAAGATATTTAGTCCTAGAAGAAGAGCTAAGCATCCATTTTATTTGAATCTCTAATTCTCACCAGGTCGGGGAAGAATTCAAGAATTGATTTGCAAAATGTTTAGCATTCGTCATCAATTGCTTTCTTTAGTGTTTACCTTGAATTACCGAGTCTAAGGAGCCATTTTTTGTAGTTTGATCGCTTATAAGAACTCAAGTACATAGATTTGTCAAGATATTGTCCATTTTTGTTGGGAATTAGGGGCACTTTCTACTTACGTTTGGTTTGGAATACGAAAAAGAAAATCCTCAACAATCTTTATAAAGAAAAAACCTTCTATATTTCTTCCATTAATTTAGGATAAACATACATTTCACAAGGAGTTTTATTCTTTAATTCGTAGAAGTAGCAATTACAATTGAAAAATCAAGTGAAATGTCTGAGCACAACACAGTTTCAGTAGCATAAGATAATCATAAGTACATAACAAAAAAAAATATCATCCAATACAACCGAATCTCGATCAAGAGGAAAAAAATGAATATTTAAATCATTTATAGTGGCCATAAGAGCTAGAACTACTGAGATTTTGAGCTAGGTCATTGATCTGAAATAAAGAAGAAAAGATTTGTAGAATAATCAATCTTTCCTTTTAACAATTTAACTTTTTTTTATTTACATGTGATCTATATTGTATAAAATCTTCATAAGCCGACAACGTTGAGGCTCCCGAACTCCAAGTAGAGGAATTCTTATTAAATTAGTGGCTCAAGCCCTCCCAAGTTATGTGATGAGCTGCTTCCTTCTCCCTGCAAAAACTCTAAAGGAGCTTAATTCGTCGGCAGCAAACTTCTAGTCGGATCAAGTTCAGGGAGAACATAAAATTCACTGGTTAAGTTGGACTAGCCTTTGTAAAGCAAAAGAGGTAGGAGGCATGGTGTGTAGGCAGCGAAATTTCCACGCCTAATTTTATTTGAGATTTAGGCCAGAAGGGATGTCCCCCACATAAAATAATAAACTCCGGTTGACGGAGGTCATTTGACACCAAAGTTCAAGCACTTCACACTCAAGTGAGGCGATTGAAATTTGGTTGTTACACATGGGTTTCCTTGAGTTGGGGTTGTTCAATAAGGCTTTATTAGCGAAGCAGAGTTGGAATATCCTTAAATCTCCAAACTCCTTGATGACCCAAATTTTGTGGGGACTGTATTTCCCAAATTGTTCATTCCTTGAGGCAAAGATGGGATATAGTGCCTCTTCGACACGGGGCTTAGATGGCAAGTGGGGGATGAGCATTCAATCCGTATGTGGTTAGCTCTGTGGATTCCCGACTTACCAAAATTCAAAGTCTTTATACCCTGTAGAGAGGGAGAGGAGTTAGCTATGGTGAGCTCCCTTATCAATGCTCATAGTTCCTCATGGTGCCTTCAAGTGGTCAGAAGTAGGTTTTCAAAGATGGAAGCCCAAGTCATCATCAAAATCTCGTTCAACACCCGAGGAGCTTAGGATATTCTCATTTGGCATTACATGAAGTTTGGGGTATTCTCTGAGAAATTTGCCTACCATGTCTTGGAGCAAAGCCGGATGATTAGTGCTAACACACCAGGCCCCTCTTCACCCACGGTGAGTAGTGAAGTCTGGAAAGAAACTTGGAAGATCCCAGTGCCCCAAAAAATTAAAAATTTGATCTGGAGAATTGTAGGAATGCTATAGTAATAGATGTAAATCTTCTCAAGAGGCGGGTTCAAGTCGATTTGTTGTGTCCTTTCTGTAGCGAGGCAGTGGAATCCATTACTCATATTTTCCTCCATTGCAACTTTGCGAGGGCAACTTGGTTGGCTCTATCTTTTCATTGGCGGTGGGATCCGGGTATCATGGTGGACTTTGTAAAGTGGTGGTCCCATTGGTCTGTGTCTCCCATCTTCAACGCAGACAATTATAGGATGATGGTGCATATGGCCACATGCCTTTGGGCTATCTGGCATGCTCGAAATGAGGTTGTCTTTTCTAATACCGTAGCTGATCCACGGAGATCAACAAACTGGGCTCAAAGGTTGGCGGTTGAGATCCTTCATGAAACGGCAAATACCCCCTCTTAGCTCAGAGTAGCAGGGTTGTTCTGAAGGGGGATCCGAATAAAAATCTCTGCGGAAACTGGATCCCCTAGATCTTAACACCATAAAAAGCATCAAAATTATCTAAGAGTTTTAGTCATATCACATCGGTAAATGTTTTTCACCGGTGAAGCTTAATCCACTCGAATCGTCAGAACTCTTTGCAGAGATTTCTCCGAAAAAATACTAGAAGCTCGATCCTTGTTCATCGCTATCCCCACGAAGCTTTAGAATCTCCTTTGGAATTATAGAAGCAAGAGGAAGAAGATGGATTAATGGTATAGACCTTCTATCGCCAATAATACTAAGGTTCAAAACCCTAGATTTGCAAAACCCAACTAGGACCACCAATATAGCTCACGAAAATCCCTAGAGGTCTCCCTTAGGGCTCACGGTTTGGAGAGAGAGGAGAGAAAAAATTCTGGAGAATTCTACTTAATGGTCTAGGGTGTTGGGGTATTTATAGACTAGGATCTTATCCTAATCCTACTCCAACTTGATCTTATCTAGTATGATTTATTAATTAACAATAACTCTTATTATTAATTAAATAAACTCCTACTTAATCTATAACTACTTTAGTTATAGTAATCCTATTAATTAAAGAGTCCCTATTATAAGAGGATTCATTAATTAAAAGGGATAAGTCAACATCCTACACCAAAGTAGAAAACCTAGTCAAACTAGAAATCCACAAGAGGGGGCGTGAGCTTCAATGAGGCGTGGGATTTGAGGAGTTAAAACTCCTTATTGTAATCTAATTACAATAACATCTTAATCCTAATTGCAATCCAACACTTGGATTTTAATTCCATAATAAAATGAATTATATTTCAATAATTATTCAACTAAACAAATCATAATCCAATTAGAATTCCTTAAGTGGGCGCTCCACCCTAGGGTTTAAACCCATGGGCTTTGGCCCATATTAAAGGTCTATTTTAATGGGTTTATGGATATGGGTCAAACTCATTTCCCCTTTAATTATGTTAATCAAATAATTATCAAAATAATCTCTTAGTTTAAATTAACAATTAATTTAAACAACAGATTAACTATTAATCTATTTAATTAAATGATTAACTTTTAATCACTTCAATAATTTATTAACTTTTAATCAATTATTGAGCTTGTATTTCTTATGTGAGCACCTCCACAGATTGCTCTGGGACATTCTTACTCTGGCTTATCCAATGTTATCTCATTGACCCTAAATGAGAATTACATCAGAATTGCAAGTGACGTGAGATATCCATGGTGCAATTTAATCTCAGTGTATGAACATTAACCATTACGGATCCCGCCACATGAACTTTTAAATTCGATTTATCCTTCCATATACATTATTCCTAATGAGCCTTCGAAATTGACATACTATCTAACCTATAGTCCATTGCAAATCATCCGGGTTTCCAAGACTTATGATTAAGACATGAGAAACACTTTCTCATGAAAAACATTTTGAAAAAATCATTTTATAAGTATAATGCCTTTTAATAAAAGTATATTTCAAAACTTATTTTGTTTTTAAAATCACATGCGCAGGATTTGAACTTAATCAACTGTTTTACCCGGAACTTGGATAATCTCTCAAATTAATTAGCATGGATTTCTTGTTTGAAATTCATCATGACTCGAACAACTTTCTGACTATCCAACTGTCACTGTATTGTATTCCCTAAGTTAGAAAATACGTTGGTGGAATCAAAACAGTCAGATCACTGCCCAATCATAGATGAATTCATCAGATCTAAGGATTATCGAAACCGTTCAATGTGAATGAGAAACCAACTATCTGATAGTATGTTTATGCAAGAGGTCTCTCATTGAATGCAATCAGTCAGTGTACATTTAAGCACTCATATGCTGATGTGTAGTCTCTACTACAATAGTTCGAGATAGAACTACATCTCAATTATTGAGAACATCTTAGCATTCTGGCAGCCATATAAGTGAAGTGCCCAGCTTCACCCACAACTTTGACTATATAAGGTATAAGGAGCCGGAAAGTTATATCTACCTATGATCATCTAATCACATAACTTTCCTACAATATATCATATGGACCTTTATCGATATCTCATATTGTATAAATCATCTCATGGTCATGGTCAATTACCCATAATGAATACACAATAGATTAAGAAGAAAATTTTTTTAATCAAATTAATAAGGTTCTAACAATTTAAGTGACTTTTCTGGGCATCATGTCCAACAGGTTCCTCTCAGATGGCAGGCACCGGCGAGGGGTTGTCTTAAGATAAATTGCAATGGTGCCTTCTGCGGTTCAGATGGAGAGGCAGGGATTGGTATAGTGGGTCGTGATCATAGTGCGGTGATTATGGCTCTAATTTCAAAAGTCATCCAAGCACGCTCTCCTCTTGTTGTGGAAGTCTTTGCTCTAAAAGAAAGTTTGGTCTTGGCAAGTAGGCATGGGTGGGTTAATTTTACCATTGAAAGTGATTCTCAAGTTATGGTAAAAGCTATAAACGATGGGTTTTCTTCCTCGGCGATCAAGGTCCGTCCAATCCCTAAGGATATATCCTCATTCTTAAACCTTCTCTCCGATGTGAGAGTCGTGTTCATTCATCATCAGACGAACTCAACAACTCATAGTCAGGCACAGAGGGCTTTGCGCATGTATAGATCGACGAGATACTCTAATTCTACTAGTCAGATCCGAGGGTTAAACCTCCCTTTCAACCCCGGGCATTTTGAGTTTGAGTGGAGAGGTTAGTGCTTGAGTTTTTGTATTTAGTCTTCTTTTTGAGTTTAATGAATTTCCAATTGCCAAAAAAAAAAAAGATCAGCATTATCATTTAACAACAACCCGCCAACATCTGAAGTGTTGATAGTTGAGAATGATACCCACATGGTAGGGCTGTAAACAAATGAGATTTAGATAGGATTTGTCTTATCTAAATCTAATCTGATTACATATTTAACATATATGAATCCGATTCGAGATTCGTCAGATTATAAATAGTCAATTTGAGTTTGAATTTGATTATCTAATCAATATTCTGAATCTAGTTTGATTAATATCAAATTCCAAAATTTAGTTATTGAGCATATAAAAAATTTATATAAAATTTCATAAATAATTCAAATAAAAGTACACCTAACATTTTATGTATTCAAAAATATATATTAATCTATTATATACATATATAGAGACACACATGCATGTATATATATTCATGCAAACATATAATCCAATTAGATCTTAATAAGATCATTACACCATGGATTCAAATTGATCTAATTAAAATTGGATTCAAAAAACAAGATCTGTATCCAATCTAACCAATCTACCATCATATCAATATCTACTCTAATTGTCTTGGATTATGATCTAATCCATTGACAGCTCTACCTACGAATTCTAATGCACGTAACTTTTTTTTTTCGACAATGATGGTTTGTAATTATCATTGCAAGCGAGGCTCAACATACCTTGTCCGAAACAGTAAGTGAGATCGTTTCATGTTAAAAAGTGTTATTACTTTTCAAAAATTTGCCTCTATTTTTATTATTCGAAATACTATATGGACATGTGTTAACCTGTTTTGGTCATGTTCACTCTTCTTGATGTGTTAACCTGTTTTTGGTCTTGTAGCCAGGCTACAAGATTCATTATAATTTTCCCGACTAGTTACATTTACCTACTAGGATCGCTAGGGTGGTAAACTTATAGAGGTTCAACACCTATGGTGAGGAAAAACCTCATGGATTTGATTTTGACTTAAGCTCTGATTGGAAATGGATTTGGGGTTGTGTCACCATCTAGATGTAAGAAAGTGATGCATCAAAGATTGGTAAGCCGCATGTGAGGCTGTCGTAATAATGATGCTTATTTTCATTAGAAATAAGATTTAAAACTCTCGATAATAGGAACTGTTGAGAGTTGAGCCGTCCTACCTTATAGCACTCGGGTTTGGGTTTTAACACGTTATAAATAGACTTAGGTGTTGCAAAGGATTTGAAGTAGGACCACAAGAAATATGTCATATTATTATCAAGTCTAAAATAAGTAATGAGTCAGTATACATCCAGTTTAGTTGCTTGCAAGTTGATCACTGCCAATCTATTAGCAGATGGATGGAGGAGATGAAATCAATCAAGGAAAGATTGCTCCGTACTTAAATATTAGTTGGACCTCCTCTTGAATTTGTTTATAGCGCTTGGCACAAGAACAGATGTTCTTCTCCGTGTTGATGGGTGAGGATAACTTGTAAGGTAACTCCCAAAGGTTGCCACTTGTCAAATTTTGATCTCATATACTCCTTGTGCTAAGAACAGTGTAGTGAAATGCCACATTGCACTGTAGAAAGATGATCAGTTCCTTAAGTGTGACGGTTGAAAAATCCACATATAAGCCCAGTTTCAAATGTCAGGCATACAAATATAAGGATGAGGATGAGCAATGCTTGCCCTCATTGGTACTGTGTGCCTGACATCACTCATCTGATTCGGGATCAAGTTTAAGACCACCCAACCCTAACCTCCTCAGGCAAATACTAGTCTAACTTACGGGTTGCAGCCTAACTGTGTGAAAACACCACTAATTAAGTGAGTACCACAAAAATAAGAATGTCACATTGCACTTTATTATTAGGTGGAGATTAACAATTATAAAATCATAAATGACATGTTGTGCACCAGTGACCAGAGATATGAGAATATCTTTCCATCAAATCTCCTTTTGAAGAGGCAATAAGGCACGGTCACAGTTGGGCCACATGACTGATTATTTTCAACCAACATCTGCATCATCACGCATTATTTCACAGTCGAGCCACCATATTATTTTTTCCTTGCCTTTACTTGTCCTTCATCTGCATAATCACGCATTATTTCACAGTCGAGCCTCCCTATTATTTTTTATTATTTTTTTCTTGCCTTCACTTGTCATTTTAAATCTTTAACTTGCATCACCTCACTTGTTCTCGCTAAAATTTATATTATTATCCAATAAAGGTATTTAAAATATCCCGATAAATTTTCCGATGCTATATGAACTACCTTAAAAAATATCAATATATTGTGATTAGGGTCGGAGCCAGGTGGGGGCCTGTTGGAACACGTGCTCCACTGAATTTTTTAAAAAAAATTCCCTTAGGCATAACCATGGGAATGGGGACATGGAGGTGAGATCGGATCACTCAATTGCGATCGAACTTGGGAGAGTTCAATCACACCTACATGTCAACAGATGTCCCTCTTAACATTTGTTAATTGTAGTTAAGATTCACTAACTCTTGGTGTTCAATAATATAACCTTGATTTTTTTAATAAAATAATAGAAATATTAACCCTATGATTTAAAATTCCAAACCAAAGTTAATTATTTTTTCTTCTAAAAACCAAGGGTATATTCCCAAGAATTAGTAAATCTTAACCAAAGTTAATAGAGGTTAAAAGGGATACGAGTTGACCTATGGGTGCAATTGAACTCTCTCCAAGTTCCATCACATTTGACTATGAACGATCTCCGTGAAGGTATCATTGAACTTTTAAAAAATATTTTATACTAAGTTGTTTAATTATTTTATTGCGAGTAATTATGGTAAGGGGCAATTGTCCATAAAAAAGTTATACTAATTTATTTAATTATATAATAGGTACAGTCATATGGCAAGGGGCAACATTCCTCCACTATTGAAATCATATATATTTTTATATTATGTTATTTAATGGTGCAAAGCCATGGGCCAAGGGGATAACTTTCCTATAAATAAAGAAAAATATATAATACTCATAAGACATGTGCGAAATGTATGAGCGAAATAGCCTAGAAACTTAATCATTAAAAAAAATAAATCAGGGGTTACGCCCCTGAACCCTCATCCCTCACTTTCCTATAAACAAAGAAAAACATATAATACCCGTAAGATATGTAAGAAATGTATTGGTGAAATGGCCCACAAACTTAGTCATTAAAAAAATTTTGAGGACTATGCCCCCGAACCCCCATCCCTCATCATGTGCCCCCACTACTAGAAAATCCTGACTCTACCCCTAATTGTGATAGTCATATAAATGAAGTTTTTTTTTATGACTGATAAAAGAAAGGACAATAGAGTTGAAGTGACCTATGGGCCCAGAATTTGGCTCAGATTGATTATTAATGACCAAATGTAGGATTGAACCCTCGGGAGTGTAGTCTAGTGGTTAAAGGATGATTCGTAAACCAAAAGGTCTCGAGATTGAATCTGGGCTCCACTCAATGTCAGATGTATGAATTAGAAGTTTACCTATAAATCACGTGAGATTGGTCCGAGTCTATGCTCAAGATACCCACGTTTACAAAAACAAAAAATCAAATGTAAGATTGCATCCGAGCCAAGCTAGCTCATCAATTCGGTTTGGTTCAACTTGTTCAAATTAAGCTCAAGTTGACATTTTAAGCTCAAAGGATCATGTCAAGTTTTAATTTAAGCTCACCAACCATACTTCTTTTGATTCGTCTCAGCTCGGCTCTTTTAAGGCTTGGTTCAACTTGAGATCAGCTTGACTCGATATTTTATATGTATATATATATATAATAGTTTTTGGTAATTATGTTTATATTAATATATAACTAGCCTCCGCACGTACGATGCACTTGAGAGAGGGAAGGGAAGAGAAGGGAGGGGGGGGGGGGGAGAGTGGAAAGAGGGACCCTAGTAAAACTCACGTGATGCACGTGTGATAGAGAGGAGATGTGAGAGAGAAAATGAGTTAGAAATTGTGAATTGTGTGGCAGTTAAAAACACATAGAGTGAGAGTGGAAGAAAAAAAATACGAGTAGATAGTTAAGAGAATCCGTCCTATCTAATAGTATTGAAGTTAATAGATTTGAAATGACTTTAATACATTTAAATATATATTTACTAATTGGTAATGGCACGGGATTGTCTCTTGCATATGCCAAATTAATGCCCGAGCATCTACACATCATCTGACATGTGGCAATGAAAAGGAGAGAAGTTATTTCATTTTCTCTCCATATTTTTGACTTCTCCCCACTTGATATCTCTCCCTTTTTTATCGTCACGTGTCGGATGATGTGTGGATACCCGAAAGCATTTTTCTGGCATTTGCTAGAGATAATCTGATGTCAATAATAATAAGATATTATAATATTTAGTTTTTTTGTCATAATAAAAAAAAGTCAATCAACGTTACATACCCATCATTCTCTCATTATAATAGTAGAGATAAATTTTTTTAACTATTAATAGATAAAGTTAGGAGATAATAATAACAAAAAAAAATTGAGAAGTTAAAAGCAAAACCCCAACCTTAACTACCTACTCTATGTACTGAACAAATTTGCTCAAATCTTATTTTTCGTGTGAGATTGGATTAATTTTGTAAAGTTTCTTATATTGTAATTTATTAATAAATATATCTTTAAAATTATGTAAAATTGATAAAATAATCCTAAAATTTGAATCAAGTTTTAACCAATTAGAAATTGGCTCAACTTGAATTGAACTCAAACAAGCTTTGTTCAAGCCGGAGCATTCAAGTTCCAATCAAACACAAGTCGAGTTCCAGCTTCACCAATATTGGATCTATCTCATATGCAATCAAGGCTTGTAATCAAAAGTCATTAAGGAATTTAGCAAAATTTTTAAATAGGAGATTTTGGTGGGCCTCCTTGGATCCAAACTAGGGCTGCATATTGGGCCTAAAAGCCTTTATGTAAACTGGCTTTGGATTCAAAAAGAGTCTTAAGAAGAGGACCTTGGGGTCCTCTTCTAAGCTGACCGCAGTGTCCCTGTGTCCCTTTTAACACGTCTTTATATATGGTTAAACTTAATAAAATTAAAATTAATAATTTTGTTTTTTTGTTTTTTTAAAAACCATGGTTAGATTGCTTAACCCTAGGGGGTGAGTGAATCCTAACCATAATTGATGCATGGTAAGAAGTGGGAGTGGACCAATGAGACCCTGGGTCCGTTTTCCATTTCCCATACAGAAATCACCAAAAGTCACGTGCAGCCCTAATCCAAATGTTTGTAGTTAAGAAGTGTAGAATGATGGAGGAGGATGGCTCTTCTCATGCTCCCAAGTGCCATCCTCACGCAAGCGTCATCAGTTTTTGGTAGATGAATTGGGATGGAGCTCGCTATGAATAGGATTCAAGGTGAACACAAGGTCGAGTAATGGGTTAAGTCATAGTGGAGAGCTCAAGCATGTCAAAGGAGGCAAGGAACCAATGCAACGAGATTGAGAGTGCGAAAGAGTCAACTTTAAATAGGATTGTGATTGTGCGCGCTCAATAACAGGCACTACGGCCTAATAGAGAATCCAACCGTGCCGAGTACTATCGAATGCATTTAATACAATATAGAATATGTGTTATTGAAGGCATATAATCACAATCTTTTTAATAGAAATGTTAGGTCTATTCTAATTTTTCGAGACAGGTGACAACAAGTATTAATTCAATTCATTTACGGGTATCAAATGTTAACTTATTGCATATGATCTAGCACTCCTCTCGCGTGAGCGTACTAATGTCCAGCATCTGTGGATCTTAATGGTAGTGGCTTGGCCGCTGAGAGATGGCGTCGAGCCGACAAAGTCAACATCTCCAAAGGAAAAGTCGTTAATCATATTCGCTGGAGATTTTGATTGCTACGAACCACGTTCACTCACCAAACACAAGCGCCTCTGGCTATCTTTAATCCACGTCATCCATTAATGTCGTTTTTTTCTCCCCCTCTCTCCAAGCATTGAGATAGATATCTATCGAATGAGTGTGACATTTCAGGTGTTATCCTTAATTTGAGAGAATTATTTAGTCTTTAGAACTGTATTAGATCTTAGAACTGATACTTTGTGCGGACACGCGTGCCAGCAGCCCATCACATGTCGATTTTCTAACTTATTAATCAAGATTAAGTTTAACTAATATGATATTAATATATTTTATTTAAAAAAAAAAACTAAGATCAGATGGATGAATCCTAAGGGTATGTATCTTAACCATAGTTAATGAATGTCAACTAACTTGAGGTTATTTTTCTAAGAACCAAGGTTAGATGGATGAACCTTAAGAGTAAGTGAATCTTAAACACTGTTAATGAGTGTTAACTAATTTGAGATTATTTTTTTAAAAACTAAGATTAGATAGATGAACCTTAAGGGTGAAGAAATCTTTAACACAGTTTATAAAAGTTAAAAGGGACACATGGCATCCCGTGGACGTGTGTGCTTTCCACCTAACGGAACGCATCCGCACAAAACAATCATTCTCCTTGCAAACTCATTACATAAGTTGATGATTTTGTACCTTGCGACCTACCAAACTAAATGGTGTTCTGGCATCATGGTTTACCAGGTGTGGTTCGTTAAAGTATGCAAGGCCCAGAACTTCAAAACTACCAAACTAATGTAGGCACTTAAGTAAGATTAATTTTAAAAGAGGGACACCTTTGTCCAATCCGAAAGTACAAAAGACTGAATTCTTATATAAAACATATCAAGAAACTGACTCAAAATAAATAAAAGTAGAAGAAAACAAGAGTGCCATTTGAAATTATATCATATAGGTCTATTTGAACCAGGATCCTATGTCCCTCCCTCTTTCACTTATTTTTTAAGAATAATTTTTTTTAAATAAATAATATATAATTTTTAAATATAGTAGCCCCCAAATTAGGATGTAACCATTACTTATGTGAAAAGTTTGGCTCCTTCAAAAGTTTGCAATTTTTTAAATACGTATAATACAAAAAAATTGCAATATAATTACTTAATTTTATGTAATGGTTCTCTCAAGGGGGAGGTGTTTTTTTTTTCTTGTATACCAGACATTTATTAGAATACAACATTAACAAATTTGATGATTACGATGGATTCATTATTATAAAAATAAAATAATATAATTTGGGAGCATACCCTAATCCCCATATCCCAAAACCCATTATTTTCTTGATACATATACTCCTCCTCCCCCCCCCCCCCCCCCCAAAGAAAAATTCCTGGCTCCGGCCCTATTGACAAATCTTTTTGGTGTGCATCGTCTGAGTGGGGACTCAAATGCCATCTTAGGTGTAATTTTCTTCAAAGATTAGAATATTTCAACAAGTGAGTTTGTGACCACCTTCAGCTTTACTTTAGAAAAATCTACGGTGTGCCGTTCATTCCCGCAATGTATATTCTATTAGGGAAATATTATGTTAGAAAAATAATGATGTAATATCTATATGAGATACTTAAGATCTCATAAATAATATTGAATTAGCATCAATCAAGGATTTGATTAGGATTAGGTTTCTATCTTAAGATTAGTGTAATCTCTATATAACCCCTATTAAAGGTTATTGTAATCACTCAAGAATTCTCAATAAATCAGATTTTCAACATACTCTGTGCATTCAACCTCCATACATGGTCAAAAGATGAATTATGATCAATTCCAGAGTAGAAGAAACAGTATCAAATGGAGGACTTTTACAACTATGATATAAGTAGCTTGGAGTTTATTTTCCAAACAAAAAACTCTTTGAAGTCAAAAGAACAGCAAGAACACTGCTTAAGAGCTATGAGAACCCTTCAAACTCAAAGGCATACACCACTGAACAGACAAACAGAATATGAAAAAGTAAAGCGGGTATTTTCCATGTTGCCACCCCAATGGACTTTGAATCAACCAACTCTGAGGTATGATAGTTCGATATCCATGATTTGCAATCTGATTAAGATAAAAGTTAGGAAGTATAAAATCACAGGTACTTACTTGCTTGATGATCTGGGAAATTATCAAATCCAGGCAGACTTGTTTGATAATCCCTGGAGGGGTTCCTTTTCCAAGGACATTTGGACTAAAAGCAGTTGTCCAATTAACTAAAAATGCCCTTCATAGAGAAACCTTTCAATGAGAAATATCAAAGTCTCCATGAAATCATGGTTTCCCTGTACTTCTTTAAGAATATTGAAAGTCACAAATTGTAGATTAGTCCATAAACAAATTTTAATTGTGCAAAGAAGCCTGTAGGAATGGAACTTACATTTTTTAAAATTATTTGACTTTTGGGTCATTTATTTAAAACAAAATGATCAACAAGCCCACCATTAATGGAGTTCTGAGCGTATCGCCATGAGTGATCGACAAGCCCACCATATCGTCTGTGTTCTTCCATGGGTTCTTCCCTGTGGCCATGAGTGTTGGAAGGCCAGGATCAATTCATCTGTACGGATTTAATAGCTGTAAACACCAGTTGAATTGATCATGACCGTCAAAAACTCTGACCACAGAGAAGAAAACAGACGATATGGTAGGTGATCATGTCCAGTACAATCACTGCCCTGGCTATGATACAGGTATGTGCATTGAAATTTGGTAGTGCTACTCAAAATCACAGCAGACTAGGAGTATAACTAACACTTTCTTCATACCATTCGCAGTCGTTGGTTATGGTGCAGGAAATGAAGCTGACTATTCAATTTTAAAGCAATATCAGCTAGTTCACCTAGATGACTTTGTGCAATGCTCATATATTTTCCTCTTGGAGCATCCCAAATCCGAGGGGGATGCATCTGTTCCTCTCATGCTTACTATCTAGCTTCTTTGAACTGGCAACAAAATGTTGAAGAAAATATTCTTAATATAACACTCCTACCAATAATGCACCCCCTCTAATTTATCATTCTCAGTACTCTGCCTTACAGTGTTTCTTTTGTTATATAGGGTCCGTTGACGTTAATTATGGCAATTCTTTCATTCTGCAAAAGAATTAATTCTCATATATTTTGATTTTTATAATTAATTATGTGCAAAGATCGTGTTTGACAACTATCAGCCACCACTCCTGGCCGATTTTGGCCCCCCCCCCCCCCCCCCCCCAGCCCTTGGATGAAGATAAATTCGGATGGAGATTTCGTTTCTTTGGTCAGGTTGTTGGCACAGGCGTCATTGTCAGAAACCATAAAGGCACTATAATGCAGGGACTCATCCAAGGCCTTCCGTGTGGATCAACCCTGATCACCGAAGCCGCAACACTCTGTAACACGATGATCACTCTAGCTGCTAATCAAGGATGGGAGAAAGTAGAATTTGCCTCATTAGATGTTGAAGCTCTAGTGAAGCTAATTCAACATCCAAATCTCAAGGGACCTTCAGAAATCCTTGCACCTCTGGGCGACATCCGGAAAGAACTCCGAAAAATCCCCCATCATGTTGTGTTCTATCTTTCTAGGCATGTGTTAACTTTTGCTCACAAGTTGGCTTGACATAGTTAGGGCTGAGCATTGCTAGAAATTTCAACCTCGGTATTCAATTCCGTGACAATGTAGGAAAATTATGGCTTCTAGGATCTCTCAATCTGTTCCTTCTAGGATCTCTCTTATAATTTTTTAAAAAAAAACTGTCAGTCATAATTAGAATTAAGTTTGGACATAAAAAGAAAGAAAATAAATTCGCATTAAATATAATTATGTTTATCAATACATTTATAAGTATCATATGATATTAAAATTTTATTATGTCTTGCTATCTTGTTCGGTTCTACGTTTATGTCATTAGTTTTAAGTGTATTTCTCATATTTAATTATGAGATATATCTCCTAACCAAAAAAAAAACTATGAGATATATCTTTTTTTGTTCCGCTAAAATTATAAAAAAACAGAATGATTCTTAGAAAATTTATGTCATTTTTATTTTCGGCATAAGAAAAACCATTTGGAAGCCAAACATTCGCTCAGTTAGTGCCTTACATGAAGGAGTGACAATCGGGCCGAGTTCGGGCTTTAAAGCCTTTGTGAATATATGAGGCTTCAGCCTAGGCCTATTCAAAATTACGAAAATTCAAGCCGGAACCTGACCATTGCCACTCCTACTTACATGTTAGCTAGCCTCGTTGACCACAACCTTTGGACCCGGATCTTCTGAGGTCAAGTGTTTAGTCTCCATTAATATAATATATAATTAATTAAAAATAGGTTTTATTTACTTGAATACACTTATGATTGTTTGGAGTACCCGAAATACAACATCCCTTTTCATATAATTAATTACTTTTATACACCCAATTCATTTTTATGGCATAAATAATAATTCTTCTAATCAAAGAATGGGTTTTACGAAACCCCACTCGTCTTTCCCAGCCCAGTCCTCTCAGTAACCCTAATTGCGGATGCACTATGGTTTGGTCCGGTGATAGTTGCAGATGAATTATCAGGCGAAGGTGTCTTGATACAGTTGAAGGAGAGCCCTGCTATCAGCTCTACACAAAATCCTTTTATGAGCGAGTGTTCAAGCCCAATCTCAACGATACAGGTGAGACCAGCTTCAACGTCTCAACACCCTGAACAGGTCTTTTAAGTGTGAGTCTTCTTATTCAATTCACAAACTACTGTCTATATAGATCAAAACAAATAGGGAAATAGAGAAGGTCTGTAGGGTAGGGGTAATTATGCCACGAGAAAATTAACTGGGTGTATAAAAGTAAATATATGAAAATGGGGGGTGTATTTCCGGTCCCCCAATAACCCTTTAAAATACTAAGGGACGAACGAAACATAAGCTTGGTACAGTCATATAATATAAAAGTATAAAACCCTTGTTTTTGGCTAGCAGGATTTCCAAACAACAACAATGGCGGCTTTCTCTTCTTCTAGCTGTTCTTTAAGATCGGACACCGCTTCTTTCTCTTCATCATCTTCCTCTTTTACCGGCCAGATTTTGCGTCAATCCGTACAATTCCCGGGCGGATTTCTGGGCATTTCTGTGCCTCCTCCTGCTAGATTTCCTGCTCTCCAACTCCGGATTTCCTGCCAGTCTTCCTTCTCTGCGCCTTCTGTTCAATCTTCTGTTAATGGAAAAGGTCTGTATTTTTTTTTTTTTTTGTTTCTTATGAGGTTTTAAGTTCTCATTTTATTGAACATGCGGTTTTATCATCATTTTTTTTCTTCAAAAATGTTGTTTGTGTCGAATCGGATTGAAATTTAGGATTTTAAGCTTACACATTATAGAATGAACATGGAACAGTTTTATTTCATTCGAAAGATTTAGAAGGTGATGATATTTCGGTGTTTTTGAACAATTACGGCTTCTGCATTTCTCCTTTAGCTAAATATCTGCTGTTTGAATTGTAAGGTTAAAGATGTGCTCGAATTAGGGTTTCTCATTGCAGATTTACTGTGTATGAACAAACTTCAAGGTATATACTGAGTTGAAACTTGAAACATTAAAGATCTGATAAAATTGAAGGATATTCAAGTTGGAAGATTAAAGTTCTGGAGCAAATCAGTAGGATTCTTTACTTAGTTTTCTTTAATTAGTTTTATTGTAATATATCCCACCAAGGATGGCAACCTGGTAAGTTGGTAAAGTCGTTGGGTTTTGAAACCACACCTTGTGTTCAAAACATGCCATTACCTGCTAACCCTCACAATTCACTTCACGTTTTCTTATCCAAGAAAAAAATGTGGAGGTAAGATATGATAGGAATAGTTATTTAAATTTGAATTCAAATAATATGGATATTAGGAATTATTTTTTTGACCAATAATATGGATATTAGGAATTGAGAAAATAAAAGAAGGGATATGCTCGTAACGTCAACAGTTAGGAATAATAAATTAAGAGAGAAATTTCGTAAATTTGATCAGCTTATTATTAGGATACATTAGATATCCTTACAATTGGTATTAGAGTTGTTGATCTTAAGGAATTAACTGATGGCTCTTGCTTGCAAGTAGCTAGATCATGCCTTACGACATGTCAAAGACACCCTTATAGATCACGGTAGTAACTTAAACAAGATGAAAGCTTCTATTGTCGCGATTGATTGGAAGTTGGATGAGAATGCAGCCTTTCTGCGTTAACAAACTAATGTAAGTTTCTATTGTTGCGCTTGATCGGAAGTTCGATGAGAACACGGACTTTTTGCTTTCACAAACTAAATTAAGTGTCATGAACATTGTTTTAAAAAGCGTGTGAGGCTTACGTCTCGAGGCTCACATTGGGGCAAGGCTTAAGGAAAATGCCTTGAGGCTCAACCATGAGGCTTAAACCCCATGAGGCTCACATGAGACGCACACCTTATGCCTTGAAACTTGCTTTATGTCTATGGCATACGTCTCATACATTAACTAAAATTAAGTTTTTAGTTATAACTGACTTAAATGTCTTTTTTTTAATTTGTTATTTGGTTCAACTAACTTATATAGTATTTCCTATGTGTACGCGTCTGCCCACACGAACACACAATCTACACGAATACAAATATATATGTATAGTCTTTCATTAACTTTTTGCAAATTTTCGTATATTTTATTTATTTGTTAAAATGAGAGAGCATGAAGCTTTCTCGCGAGGCTTACGCCTTACAACTCACGCATCTTGAGGTCCTAACGCCTCGCGTCACGCCTTTACGTTTTAAAACATTGGTCATGAATCATTTTTAATCAAATGAAAATGGAAGGCAACACGTATCATCGCGAGCCAATTGAATTAATTATTCAAATCATGTTAAAACAATAACTTCAATCTAGAGTTCCTGGTATTCAAGATCGATTTGCCAATGCCCAATGGCGACGATCTATAGCATAATCGATTTACATCATTGAATAGTCCCAAATGTTTCCTTGTTTGATTGAAGAACAGATGACAACAATTGCATCTTATCCATTTGGTTGTCAATGCAATGCCTGGCATTATTGGATGAAAATTCTTTTGTGAAACTATTATGGATTCTATTCACAAGAGCATTATATGTGATTTGGCGCACTTGATAGTGAGGATCCTGATTGAACACCATCTAAACTCTATTGGACGACCACCGTCCAAGAGTATTACTCCCAATTTGAGCGCCTTCTTGTTAGGATATCCAACGTACCGAACAACAAGTTGATCTAATTTGAGAAAGATAGGCCTGATTTATTGTTTTCTCAGGTACTGATGTTATGAGTATGTCCCTTCTCTATTTATTCTCTCAATTCCTAATATCTCTCTTGATTGAATTAAAATTAAATTAACTAATCATATCCTATCTTATCTGACCACAATATTGCCATTGATTGATGAGATTTATTGTAATAAAGTAGTTAAAGAGACTTAAATAAAAGAATCCTAGATTTAGTCTACTAGGTGAGAGATGATTCTATGTTTGCATCCACACTTATATCCATACACCTACATGAGCTATGCACCGTGAGGGCAGAGCTCTAACATTCTTTCCCTCCTGAAAAGGCCCTTGTCCACACCCCACAGGGGTTGTCATTACCTTGTGCTTGCTCGATATATTTGTCATACGAATTGAAACCTTTGAGAAGTGCGAATTATGCTTTGTAACAATTTCTTGGTAGGAATTTTTAAAACACAAATTCTTCTTCCTGCCTTTCATTCATTTTCGTCTTACTAAGTCTTTTGATAAGTAGGCCTTTTTTTAGCTGTGCCAATAATTGATGGTCTTAGTGGAGCATCGATTGAGCAAGGTCGGCTCTTCTTGCGTCAAGGCTGTAGTGAATGCTTGCCTAAGAGTAAAAGGTTAGGGCATTCTAACTCCACCCTGTTACAACTTAATTTAATCCAAATTAATGGACATAAAATCAAGAGTAAAAATAATATACTTGCAAGTGCACAAGTGACACAGTTGATGTATCTAGTGAGCACAGGGTCGAATCCACAGGGATTGATTATTGTGCAACAAGAATTAAGGAAACGAAATCTAAAGAGAAGAGAGATTTAAAATCGGTTTTCCACTCAATGAGAATGGAGCAAAAATCACTGATAACTGTAAAGCAATGAAAAAGAGGTCTAAGGCTTCAGGAAAATCCACCTATCCCTCTTTATGCTTAGATTTGGATGAAAACACATCTAGAATTAAATAAAGATTTAATCTAGATGGAAAATTATACGATAAAACCACTGATCATTAAATTCAATTGAATAATTAGAGAAATTTGAAGAGTACTTTGTATCTAACTCACAGGGGATCCAAGCATTCCATATATCAATAGATCATATGAAATCAAAGAGCATATAGAGAAGAACAATTAACCAAAATAAGAACTATTCAATTAAAATTAATGATCAAACCATCCACATCATGCACATAAATCGGAAAAAGGTTTCAAATCCCTAACCTTAGAAAGGTGTTTAGCCCACCATGATTGGAGTTGTCATCCTCCTTAATGGTGTTCCAAACACTACAATAAAATAACTCAAAAAAAAAGCTAAAAGAAGAAGAGAGAAAAGAGAATGAGAAAAGATCAGAGAGCCCCCAAAAGTCTCACACTCTAAGTTTATATAGACTAAAGGGAAGAAGAGAAGGGAAAGAAAAACAAAAGAGAAACTTCTAATTCCAAAATTCCAACCAAAATTGCACTTCCCTCCACTTGACGACATGTTTTGACCCCTTAAACGTCCGAATTAGGAGATCTTCGTGAGATACAATTTTGTTCCCCTTTAAGTCTTCTTTCCAAAACATCAAACCTTGTCTTAATCCGAATTTTGAGTCAAAAGTTATGTCCAAATTAGTA
Source organism: Tetracentron sinense (assembly GCA_015143295.1). Taxonomy (NCBI): domain Eukaryota; kingdom Viridiplantae; phylum Streptophyta; class Magnoliopsida; order Trochodendrales; family Trochodendraceae; genus Tetracentron; species Tetracentron sinense. The sequence continues at coordinate 43,773,854 of CM026556.1, read as the reverse complement.
AGTACTGTCCAGATTAGGCGGGAATCCGGGAAATCCTCATTCTTTGTTTGGGATTGGTTGCTAAATAATAGCACTCCTCTAGCCATCCACGAAATTTCTTGCTTTTCTTGTAGATTTAGTTGACCTCCATTAAGCTCCTTGCTTGAATTCCAAAATCCATAAAAAATAAAGAGTTCTTGTGACCAAAATAGGCTTTCTCCTTTTTTCTGAAATAGAAACATCAATATAGCACACTTCTTCTTTCTAATTCAAGAGAGTTCCACTCTTTTTATGCCAAAATCATATTAATCCATATCTTCCTAAGATTCTCGAGCCATGTTGTAGAATCTTTCTATACTTGGTCTTGGGCTTTGCTCTTGGGCTTTGACTCTGACTTGAGACTTGGCTTCTTGGACTTTTGGCTTGGGCTTTGCTCTTTGGGCTTTAGCTCCTTTAGATCTTTGAGTTGAACATGGGCTATTTGAAACTTTGGACTTCTTGAATCCCGAGAGTAGTTTGGGGTTAGGATTCCTACAAAAAATAAATACACGTAATAAGTCTCTCTTAAAAATATTTTGCATGCGGCCTTCTAAGACATGTATGAATACATGCAAATGTATCATGAAAATTAAGAGAAAGAGGACAACGCAATGGTGAGAAGAGAATACACCACTTTACGTGTAAAATGAAGATATAAACCAAAGAAGTATGATAATGTTTATTTAAATGGGGATAATTAAGCAAAATTAAGCACTTATCACACCCCAATTTCTTCCTAAAGTCTGGAGCTAAAGCAACTTACATGGAAGGATCCTGGTAGATGGGTGGAATTGCTGGCAAAACACTCAAATTGAGATTGATACACTCGAGCCGTGGTCATCTGATGAAATTTTGATAGTTTGCCAACAATATTATCACCATCAAGTGGTCCAAATCACACATAATGCTTGCGTGAGTTGGGTCCACAATAAATTTCCAACAATTTTTCTCATTCATTGATGTAGGGTATTGCATCACCAACAAAATGGATGGATGTTTGATTGTTGTTGTTTGTTCACCAGCCAGACGATGAACCTTTCGAGCTCCTTGCAACTAAGAGTTGTCATTTATATATAAAATAAAATTAAGAGCTATCACATCCGTTAGCTCCTCCAGATTGACTGCTCTATTACTAATTGTTAGGATACCTGATGTATCCTAACAATAGTTGATCTAATTCGAGAAAGATCGATCTCTTAATTATTATTTTTTTCATTGTTGATATTACGAGTACATCCCTTCTCTATTTATTCTCTCAATTATTAATATCTTTCCTAATATTTCTTTTATTTGAATTCAAGTTTAAATAACTAGTCCTATCCTATCTTATCTCCACAATCTTGTCATTGATTGGTTAGGTTTAGTACATAAAATTAATCAAAAAAGTTAATGAAGAATCCTAAATTTAGTGTACTGGTTTAGAGATGATCCTATGTGTGCAGGCACAAGATATGTCCATTGACCTACATGAGCCATGCATGGTAAGAACAGGGGCCTAATAGTTTTGTTGAAGATTAGTGAGTTATATATATATATATATATATATATTCTAATAATAAAAAACTGCATTTGTACTACATATGTTGCCCACAGGTGGATTCTAAAAAAGGTGCCTTAGGTAGTACTTGGGTGTGGCATTCAGATAGGTTTAACGCATTAAGAACAAAATGCAGTGGAATTAATGCTGTTTTATGGCACACATAACACGTTAAGTACAAAAACATATTTTCTGCCCATGGTGAACGCAATCCACATTTTCATGTCCTAGTTGAGCCCAAGAAGGCATGAACATGTTTGACAATGTAAAAGAGAAACGTTCTTGGAAATATATCGTTTAAAATTAACAAATATTCTTAGAGCAGCACGCTGAAAAAAAAGAATTTGCATTCGAAGATCCATCTTTGTTGTTTTTGGAAATATATTTTATGTCATTTTTATCAGCGGAACTTTGCTTGAAAACAAATGATTGTGCACTAACATCCTCGATGTAAACTCAACCCCCTGAAAACCAAAGAACTGATCAACAACTAGAACTTACTTTGCCTTTGTTCTTATATTTTCTATGTTTTTCAGCAAAAGCAGAGCTCAAGGACTTTCTGCATATTAGTGATTTTGACAAGGCCACAATTTTGAAAATCCTCGATCGTGCTGTTGAGGTCAAGGCCCTGCTAAAATCAGGAGAAAAGACATTTCTCCCTTGTAAAGGGAAGACAATGGCAATGATCTTTGCAAAGCCATCAATGAGAACTCGGGTTTCATTTGAGACAGGGTTCTTCTTGCTAGGTGGTCATGCTCTATATCTAGGACCAGATGATATCCAAATGGGTAAGAGGGAGGAAACCCGTGATGTTGCTCGTGTGCTCTCTGGCTATAACGACATCATTATGGCACGTGTGTTTGCTCATCAGGTATGATGGTGAGTCTCTTATGCATTATTTTTTGCCCTGCCATATGATGATATATCAGAATCTGACATATTACTCTCCTTTTTTGAAGGATACATATAATTAATATCCTTTTCTGCAAGCTTGCTTGCACTCTGTCAAGTAAAACAACTTCAATAACTTTATCCTTATGTGAGCTATACGAGAATTAGCGTAGTAACAGGTTGTGTTAGTTAATAATACCTAATACACTGTGATTTGGGATCCAGAGCCCATGGAAACAGATCACCATTCCACTTAAATACTATTTGAGAATCGCTTCTTGTGATGGAAAGTTTATTGTTCTTAATGGTTTTTAAGTCAACCGTAAGATAGATTTAAGGCTTACCAATAATAACTGCTGGCAACATTCTAAAACCTTTTCTCCTTTGATTGATTCAGATGCTCTGTATAGTTTATTAATACATGAAAAATGTCATGTTTTCTATAGTAAATATATTCAAGCAATTCTCAGCCGCTTTGATCCAACCTCATTATAATCTTAATATCGGATTCAATATTTCATGAATGCTGGTATAAATGTATAATTGATAATTCAATATCGAAAACCTAAATTAATGCATAAAAGGGTAACCTTGTTATTCTGGAGTGAAAGTGATGTGACTCGCATGACCTATTTTTAGGTTTATTTAAGGTTTGCACAATGTGTACGAGTTTGAATAAGGGATTGGTATCATTTAAACTGTTACAACTCAGGAAGGTTGCTACATGTTGGCATATCTTAAAACTTTCAGTAGATTCACTTTTAGATAACATTCTGGTATTAATTTCTCTATCCAGAGCTTTTACCTTATAATAGAAACAAGTCCTTATGTATGTGTGTTAGAATATACTTGTTTCTAGTTCTGTTTTACTAAATTTTAATCAGTATCGCAGGACATCCTCGATCTGGCTAAATATGCCACTGTTCCTGTCATCAATGGCCTGACAGACTATAATCACCCTTGCCAAATTATGGCCGACGCACTCACCATAATTGAACACATTGGTCAGTTGGAAGGAACCAAGGTTAGCCAATTTCTCTTTGGTTAGTGTTCATGTTGCATGCATACCTCAATTTTTGTTGCTTATTATCCGGTCAAATCTCTGCTTGGGAAGATTCTAGCTAAATGTGATTTATGAGCATGCAAATTCCAGGTTGTGTATGTCGGAGACGGAAACAACATTGTGCACTCGTGGCTCTTGATGGCATCAGTGGTTCCTTTCCATTTTGTGTGTGCTTGCCCCAAAGGCTTCGAACCAGATCAGAAGACAGTTGAGAAGGCACAAAGTGCTGGAATCAGCAAGATTGAAATAACCAGTGATCCAAAGGAAGCTGTTAGAGGGGCTGATGTTGTGTACTCGGACGTGTGGGCCAGCATGGGACAAAAGGAAGAAGCTGCATATCGCCGTCAAGTGTTCAAGGGCTTTCAGGTATTTGTTCTGCTAAAAGTTTACTTTCTTTTTTTTCCTGCTTTTTGGCGCTTTGTGTGGGCACATGTACACACACCCTTCGACCTTTGTGTTTAGACATAGAGGAACCTCCCTAATTTAAACCAATCAGTGCAGCTTCCATGAAACATAAATAAGAATCACTTAATGGCAGTGTGGCACTATGAACTTTTCATGGTTGCCCATGGGAGAGTAACAGAGAGAGAACAATACCAGTTATTTATCTGTAGAGTCAAAAGTCACTCTTGCATCTCTGGATATGATATTTGGGGTGAGCAAAATTAATCTTTCCAGTGGACCATGATTTTTCTTCACGGGGTTGAGAAAAATATAGTCTGTACTTAGACCATCATTAAGCTAGACGTGGCTCACAAGCACATGATCTCTATCGATTATTTGGGTCCCACTGAAAGTTCAATATGACTGCATTTGCACCAGTTGATTTTGCACAGTGTACAGGGTTGTCGAAAGTCACCCAGAGCTGATTTTTATTTAAAATATCCCTTGGGGTCCATGGAAAGGCTGGTCCTGAGCCACTGTACATGTCTAAATATTGTAATTTGAGGACATTTTCCTTTTGATGTTCAGGAATATGCTCATTTACTAGTCTGAGTTCAAGGCAAGTCAGTTGTGTGGGTAGAGATCATGATTGTTAACTCATTCCAATTTGCGATTCAAATCTTATGATTTGAATCAAATCTCAGGCAAAATGATTCAAATCGCAGGTAAAAATCTTAATCGGGTAAATCTCATTCAATTTGAGATTCAAATTGCGATTTGCAATTCAAATAGTACGATTTACGCAATTAAAGACCGATACTTTTACCAATATTTGTTAATGTATTTTTAGTCTTTCAATTTTTTTGAAGGTATTTTATATTTTTAAGATGAGAAAAGAAACGGTCTCTATTATAGACATATCAAAACCCCTATTTGGGTTTGCTCTATTGTGAGAGGGGGGGGAGGGAGTTGGAGAGTTGGAATCTAAGAGAACTTAATAGTTTATTATATTAGCCTATTTAATTGCATAATTCTTTTGATATTTGATCTCATACAACATAATTAGATAAGTTTATTTTTGTTAATTTGTCTTTGATGACTTGGGGTTTTGTTTCGTTTTATTGAATTCATTCGTGTTTAGTACAGTGTATGTAATGAAATTTTTTGGATAATGAATTATTCGATTTTCCTGATTTATTAAGCATATATTTTAACAATGTATTAAAACATGGATTGAATCTTACAATTTATGATTTGAATAAAAAATATCCTAAAACAATTTTACAATTCGATTACGATTTAACAACCTTGGTAGAGATGGATGGGGACCATATCTCCTTAACCATCATAGTATAGCCACTCATCTAATATAGAATCAACCTGTAGATTTCAGTTGCCCTTACCCTTAATTTAGCTTAGACACATCTCCAATGAAGCTGCTTGGACAAAAAACGAAGTTTTGGAGGGCGGTAAGCTCTCGATCAAGAAGTGGGGGGCTGTTCACTTTTGTCAACTAGGGATTCTAAGTGCATGAACACGAGGTTCCCTTCTCACTTGCAGAGTGACCAGTGTAGAGATAGTACAAGTCTAAATTTTCAATTACAGAAAACAAGAAACACAACTATTGCTGTTCTTGATTACACAAACACGATTATTACATTTAGTGAAAGATGTTAACCATTTGGTGCCTTGTGATAGATAGCCTGTTGTGAAATTACTTGCAGGTGGATGAAGCCCTTATGAAATTAGCAGGACCAAAAGCCTATTTCATGCACTGTTTACCAGCTGAAAGAGGCGTGGAGGTAACTGATGGAGTTATTGAAGCTCCCAACTCCATTGTCTTCCCACAGGCAGAGAACCGAATGCACGCACAGAACGCTATAATGCTTCATTTACTTGGCTTGTAACCAGTATCCCAGTTAGTAGGTTGTCTGAACCGTCGAATTGAGTAGAAACTTATTTTGTCTGTCAAACTTAACAACCTTTATTCAACTTGAACAAGGACTCTAGGGGATATTTGGCATGTATTGTTTTTTTTTATGTAGATTTGTGTTTGAAAGCCTCCTACTGTTTCTGCACGATGAGAAGGACTTAAAGTAAGGATTTTCACTAGTGTCTGATTAATACCTGCTTTCAGCTTTACTTTCAAAAACTACACAAACTGCTGATAGATGCTTACAAATATTTCTCTTTTATCTGTATGCGCAAATATTTGATAGGTATAATTACTCTGTAAGATTATGAAATCGCAGGATGTATACTGTGGCTGATATGCAAGCTCCAAAAGCCATGAAAGCACCTTGGCTACCACCCTTCTGAGTTGAATCTGTTCCATGCTTCCTGTGGGTTAACAGAACCAAAAATTAAGCAAGATCGAGAGAAGGTGAGGTTCATGAAGATTAACAAGTTCATGAAGATTAACAAATGCTTGCTACTTTATGCCTCTAAACCTTTTGTCAAACAATTTAAGGGGGGAAAAAGAGAGGAAGATAAGCAGAACGTTGTTCATCCTTTGATTTAGTTGACATGAGATTGCAAACGTAATATCAATCTAGGACACCAGATGTTTAGCAAAAGCCTTTTTGTTTCTTTTTTCCTTTTAAGTTATCTTTATTGTTACTATTCTATAAGGCAAATTAACCATAGAACATCTAGTGAATTTGCCCTCCCACATGGTTTCAATTTTACAATCTTGAGATAATAATTATAATTTCTTTGGTATATTTGTATATGTGCTGGATATTTAGATTTTAAATACAACCTTGGGATAATCATTCGGAGCAAAATTTCGCAATTTGAGTTTATGTACAAATCTTTTTCTTTCCGGGTGCACAGCTTGAGTTTGTGCACAAATCTTTTTTTTTTTTCTCAACGGTGCACAACTTGAGTTTGTGCACAAATCTCTCTATTTTTGGAGGGTGTGCAACTTGAGTTTGTGCATAAATCTCTTTGTTTGGAGAGTGCACAACTTGAGTTTGTGCATTATAGTGGTGGACCACCACCATCAAGCACTGTTATAACAGTGTTTTATTACCCGTTTTTATTATTAAGTATGATGATATATATCTTATTTGCGAAAAATAATTTGAAACTAAAATCAAATCAGTGATTTGTTATTATACCTTTATAGAGTTTTACACATTGGAACAAAAAAATTTGCCATGGAAATTTTTTCGTTCGAAGTAATTCTTTTCAGACTATGTACAATACAACTACAAGATTGAAACATGGCACCACGATAATCACAGTTGTAGTTCAAAGTAAATCCTTTTAGACTCCTGAGATATACAATAACTACAAGATTGAAAAATTTGTAGTTCAAAGTAGATCCTTTCAGCTCTTGAGATATCAATAACTACATGATTGAAAACCATTAGAAACTCAGCACCATAATAATCATACTTGTAAATTTAAGAGCAGATATTTCATTTCATAGAGTCGATAAATATACCATGTCATTATGAATTTATGACTACCCCAAATAAAATTATTAATCAAGCTCATCGATAATTCTGTAGGATTGGAAACGATTATCAACAATGATTCCCAGATATGTATAATCAGAAATCAAATTAGGGATGATGAAAATGAAGCAAGTCAACAACACACCTTTAGAAGATCAAAAACCTTCTCACATATATACTTCTGCCGAATATTTGCACCTCGTTGTTGCAACTTGTCAGGATGGACACAAAGAGTGGCTCTCCTATATGCTTTCTTTACAGCAACAGCAGTTATAACATCTGTTAGTGGAACTGGATGCCAACCACTATCAGGCCCAAGGATCTGCCAATGAAGATGACCTAGTTAAAACAATTAGTTGTAATGCTTGTGTTACTGACAACTGAAGATAAAAAGGATCACTTTTTATACACAATTATGTTAAACACTGAACGTGAATTACAAAATTGGGAAAATAGTAAAATGAGAAACTCTAGAGACAATGGTTGCAGGTTTTTGGCAAAATATTTTGGGACGACAATGATGTTAACATAACCAAATACTATTGGGAAAATTTTTACCAGTAAGGACTCTTTATCATCAACAAAACCAACATATTGTTTATCATCAAAATCTCCACTTCTATAACAAAGTTTATTGCCTATATTGTATGAGGATATTAGCATGAACGTATGCGCAATGTAGTCTTTTCATTATTTCTTATTATATCGAGCTCATTTAATTACATTAGTGGAAATTATGTGCATGCATGATGTAACTATACTCAAGCCGAGGAAAAGGTCCTGCATGAGATGTGAATTTAAACACATGGACAATTCTCACAATCCAGACCATTCAAATGCTAGGTACCTCTTGGATTGGTTGTAGCCCAAATGTAGCACTCTCTACAAAGGAAAAATGGGCAAGCAGTATACAAACAGGGAAGCACGTATTGATCAAACTATCAGGATTAGCTAATCAGTGTGATCTGAGCGCTACAAGCATCATACCATCAATGTGACAGACATACGTGCACGCACATACACACACCCACATGCATGTGCAAACACACTCCTACACAAAGTCACACATGCCTGCAGCCTGCCTGCCTGCCCGCCCACCCTTGCGTATGAATACTACAATATTTTAATAAGACACAACTGCCAGGAAAGCAATAACAAGAACCAGGATACAAATTTAAGTGCAAACGGGTGTAGAATGATTGGGCATACATATTGCAGTGTTGACAGCAATGCACGCAAATTCCCCTCTTTCCCGCTTGACCACCTTTTGACATCAGCATCTAGAGCTTCAGCTAATCTCTGCAATCAGAAATAAATCCACGACAGTCAGACAACAACGCATGCCTAGTCAGAAGGGCTGGAAAATTTTCAACTGTGTGAGCAGATATGTACATTTCTCTCTGCTTGCTCTCTCTGAGCGAGAAGATCACGCATATTCTTCTCTGCAAGAGCTTTTGCCTGAAACAGACCCAGTTAAGCATGAGGCCATCTATAACATAACAAACTCATCTCCTAAATTTCAAAAAAACCACGGTACATACCGCACGTACGGCTGTTCGTTGATGCCTCTCTAACCTAGCCTTATACCTCCGAGCTGATTCACCTTCAGCTCCTTCAAAATTCTCAGAGGAAGCTTCAAAATGGAAAAGATATATTGGTTAGAAACAACCATGCTGAAGAAATGCGGTCAAGTCTGTAAAGAAAATGATGCTAAGGTTTGAGACAGACGCCATGATCTAAAGAACACTGTCGATGGTACTTCACGGACCCACGTACCATCATGATTCAAAGAATTTGGATATGTTGAACAACTGGGAGAACCTGAACTTTGAAATTGTGCTTCCTGCAAGTCCTGCCAATTACCATCCAGTTAACTGTTGACATGATGCTGAAGAACATGCACTTCATAGAACATGCACTTCATATAAAACAACAACAATGACGAGTATTATGTAACTAGATAGTTGTACTCACAGAAGAACTTTGTCTCATTCCACTCTCTCTGGAAGCAGCAGAGTACTTCTCAGAAACAGATCTTTCTGCCCATTCTCTTGCCTCAGAAGCAGCCTTCTCAGCCATTGCCTTTTCTGCTGCACGCTCTCGGGCCTCTGTAGTTGCCCTCTCTACTGCAGCACGCTCTGACCTAACTCTGGCTTCCATAGAAACCTTCTCAGCTAGTGATTTTTCCCTAGCCTCTGCGGAAGTCTTCTCTAATCTTTCTCGGGCCTCTGCCATTGCTCTCTGTTGAGCTTCAGCAGTCGCTCTCTCCAAACCAGCCCTTTCACGGGCTTCAACAAATGCCCTTTCACGAGCTTCAAGCGTTGCTCTTTCAACAGCCACCCTATCTTTTTCTCTCTCCCTCTCTTTTTCTATTTTTCTAAGACGCTCCTTTTCCAGCTCTCTTTCTCTTTGCATCCTTTCTTGTTTTTCCCTCTCTTCTATTGTAAGGTTTACATTAAAACTCTTCTCTTTTCTTTCTGTATTCTCGCTTGTTTTGACCTCCCGAGCAATTTTCTGGGTGTTTCCTTTCCCTTCCAACATGTTAGCTGGCTGAGCTGTTTTCCCATTTTCACAGAGTCTTACCACTTGAGCTGCTTTGAATTTGTTCTTGTTTTCTTCCCAATCAAAGGCAACTTGAGCCTCCTTAACGTCCTTCCCTTTCCCTCCCCAATCATGTGCTAGTTTCTTCTCAAGTTTTTCCTGGTCACAGATCATATGGGATACTCCTTTATTCTTCTCAATTTGTTTTCGTCCAATGGCCATGTCGAGTTCACTTAATTCCTTCTCATAGTCATCCAACAGAAGGGCCTCTGTGGCATCTTTCATTCTGTTTTCATTCTCTTCGTGTTCAAAGGCAAAATGAACAGAGTCAACTGCTTTTAACCTGTCATTTTTATACAGCCCATTTTCCACTTGGGCTGCTTTCAATTCCTTTTCATTCTCTGTGTGTTCACATGCATCTTTAGCTTCTTTCATTATCTTCCAATTCTCTTCATGTGCAAGTGCCTCTTGAAACGCATATAGTTCTCTTTTGTTTCCTTCATGTCTACAGGGTTCTTGAGTTGCTTTTAGATTTTTATCATCATCCAGCTTATATGCCTCTTTAGATGCCTTGAGATTCTTCTCTTCACACTCACGATCCTCTTGAGCCAATTTTAGTTTCATCTCAATTTCTTCCCTCCCATTATCTTCTTCTTGTCTCCTCTCATTTTCTTCCCGCTCATGAGCCTCGTTTAATCTATTCTCTTTATCTGCCTGCTCCCAAACCTCTTTTAGTCTCTTCTCATTCTCTTCCAGCTCACAAGCTTCTTTTTGTCTCTTCTCATTTTCTTCCCACTCACGAGCCTCCTTTAGTCTTCTCACTCTTTCTTCCCTCTCAAGAGCCTCCTTTAGTCTCTTCTCATTTGGTTCTCGTTCATGAGCCTCTTTCTGTTTCTTCTCATTCTCCTCTCGCTCATGAGCCTCTTTAAGTTTCTTCTCATTTTCTCTTTGCTCAAGAGCCTCCTCGAGTTTCTTCTCATGTTCTTCCCGTACATGAGCTTCTTTGAGTTTCTTCTCAGTTTCTTCCTCCTCTAGGGCCACTCTTAATTTTTTCTCATTTTCCTCCTGCTCACGAACATCTTGAGTAGCTTTTAGTTTCTTCTCATGTTCTTGCTCACATGCCTCTTTAGCTGCTTTTAGTTTCCTCTCGTCCTCCCATTCACAAACCTCTTTAGCTGCTTTCAGTTTCTTATCACTTTTTTCTTTCTGCTCAAAGGCTTCTGTTGCTGCTTCCATCTCATTCTGTTCATGTTCATGGGCCTTTGGAGTTCGCATCAATTTCTTCTCATTCTTTGTGTTCTCAAAGGCCTCAGATGTTGCTCTCAACTTATCTGTTTTTACCAGTTCATAAAATTCTTCTGCTGCTTTCCATTCTATTGCCCCTTTCTGCCTATGAGACTCTTGAGTTGACTCGTGTTCCTTCCCATGCTTTTTCACTACAGATGCTTTAGCTACATTTGAAAGTTTTTCCCTCTCTTCAGAATCTAGACCTACCTGAGTTTTCTTTGTGGCTTTTTGCATTTCCTCCCCAACAAAACCTTTCATTCCACCATCCTCTACAGATTCTTTTTCACTCGTTTTACTTTCCTGTCTCTCCTTACTTTTTAAGCCATCCTTTGAACCAAGGTTCATACGGCTTTGAAGACCATCCCTCTTTCTTTCCATTGATTCTTTGGCATTTTTCAGTCTTGCTTGAGCTTTCTCCATTGCTTCTTTCATAGCAGCAGCAGAGGCTGCAGCGGATAAATTTGTGTCTACCTCCACATCAAAGAAAGGTGGTGAACAGCCATCTACAGCCCCTTCATAATCATAAGTTTTAGAAGCTTCAAAGTTTGTAGTTATCAATCTCTTGGAATCTCCCTGTTTGATAGATATTTTAGGTGGTGGTCTCAAGGGTGGCGGCACTTGGGAGGGCTCTGTACGAAGGTTGATGTCAGATACAGTTAAAAACATCTCATTTGGATATGATCCATTCCGATCAGACCCTCTTTGAAGTTTGAGATCACTTCCAGAAGTCTGTCCCCCAGCACCAAAGGTTGGGGGGCGGGACAAGGTTTTCCTGAAATGTTTTCCTTCCACGATCCCCCCACTAATATCCATATTGAGACTGAGATCATTAATTACATGGGGCAGAGGTTTGTCACCTTCCGTCTTGTGCAAATTAAAACTTTCATCAACGACAAAAGTGAATCCAGGAATAGCATGGAGTTGAGCTATGTGTGTTGTCACATTTCTCACATCTTCTTTGCTTGTTTGATTAGTCTTATGATATGACATGTTGAACTGCTTTTTGCTATCATACGAGTGATGATAGGCTTCATTTGACAAGAATTGATTCTCTTCAGAACAAGCAAATGAATCTGACCCTGCTGAAGGAGATCTTGATTCATCCGGAGTCCTACACATGCAATAACAAAAGAAAAGAGAAAAAAAACAAACTGTGTGGTCAGTTCTGACCTCTAAAGATTAAAATCCATTTATAATAATGCAGTTTTGTTCCTCTTGACATTATCAGATAAGACCCAAAGAAAAAGGAAAAATATAAAGAAAATTGAACAGTACTACATTGGGATTGGGTCAACAACCGCAAAATCGAAACAAAAAGATGTAATGATAATGAATTTCTATTTTCCAAACCCAAATGACTGATTTTCTTTTATTCTTTTTTATTATTAGTTATATTAAGAAGATAATTCATTTACAAAAGGGGCAAAGAAGTCCCACCACAAGAAGATAACCTCACCACTCCCCCTAGCAAAAGAGTCAGTCTATTATTATTACCCTCATGTAAAGCATGCATAAATAAATTCCTAGAATAATCCAACATCTCACCAAGACCTTGAAATCATTCTCCACCCTGGCATGATTACAATAAGAGTGTTGATTCCACAATAAGGTAGGCCTATCATGGAATTGGAAAAAAAGTGAAGCTAAAGCCCTCCAACATTTTTTAACCTCTGATTGTTATATTATTTTTAACCAATCAAGATCGAGAAAGCTTTCTTTCTTCGCCCTCTTCATCTAATTGCATGAAAAATACTCAAAAGACTTCCAAATTTCCATTAAGAGAGAAGCCCGGATGTTCTTTCCAATTCAAACAACAGTTTCCTCATACCTACCACTGCAAGCCACCAAATTCACATTTGTGTCAAGCATGGTGTCAAAAATCGACTCAATTCCGCCAAAGTTGACCGAATTGGGTCAACTTCCATTGTGTCCGAAGCGAAATACACTTGTATTTTAAAAATACTGGACTTCGTGGTAAACTTCTTTGAACTTCTGAACACTTCGACTGAAACATGAAAAAAAGTGTAGATAAAATATAGAGCTTCAATGGAAGTTAATCGAAGTGTATAGAAAAATTTTTTAAATTGAAAGACTTATAAGTTTTTGCTTAAAAGGGTATTGTTAGTTCCACTCACTTTAAACTTATTTTCTTCATTAGGAAAGACAAGTGTCTCTCGTATTAACCTTATTATAAATTATAATTTTATTATTTTAACAATTTTGTTATTTGGATATTATGCACATAAAAAGTTTTCTAGTAATATTAAAAAATTAAATAATTACCAAATAGTATTTCATAAATTAAAAATTATTTAACAACACATCTCCTCATTACATAGTGATTTAGTCCTGTAAAAACATTGAGCTCATCAATTGCAAATTGAAATAGGTTTAGAAAATAAATTGAATTTCAATTATTTATCAACTTTAATGTGAATTCATAAGTTTTTCAGGTTTCTAAAATAATTAACAGGGAAAGAGAATACATATCCCCTTCACTTGATAAAGGCTAAAATATAGTTTTAAAAAAATTGACAATATAGAGAAATATCAAAAAGAAATTGCAGCTCAGACAATGCATGTCACTTAACACGATTCTCACCTTTGAGTACTACATGCTTGCATCAGTAATATAATAAATTCTAAATGTATATTTATACTTAAGTATTGAATTTCTAAAGTTTCATCTTAGATTTCCAATGTTTCCTTAAAGTTTCCTAAACTTCTTTAATTTTTGCATAACTTCCTTGGACTTTCTTAAACTTTCTTGAAACATGTCAACTTCCTTAACGACCGAAGCTTATACCGAAGCCGAAGTATAATGCCTTGGTGTCAAGTCTAGCAATGAAACTGAGGAACTCTTCCCTAATAATAGCCCATTGGATAATAATGTTGCTGATCCTCTACAAAATCTTCACTTAAGACACAATTTTGGCTCCAACAGAACTCTTATTCGATAATAGTCCATGGGATAATGTTGCTGATCCTCTATAGAATCTTCACTTAGGACACAATTTTGGCTCCAACATCCTATCAAACCTACCCTTCCAAATAATTAAAAGAATAGCACAAAAAAACAAAGGATAAATAAAGATGCAGGTTCCAAAACCAAAAGGACTGCATAGGAATCCAACAACCAACTGCAACAAATACCAATAAGGCCATCACCACCCCTTTTCCCTTTAACCTAAAGGATGAAAACTTTATAATCAAAAGAACTGCTATACCTCCCCCCCCCCAATACAATAAACCAATTTCCTTCCCAGTCTACACACAAGATACAGATTTGCAAGCAAGGAACTCCAATACTTTGAAGTTTGGATACATAATATTTGACCACAGTACAAAAAAAATGGATAGTTACATTCTATAGTGTGCATATCCACGGGAATCTTCTATATTCATGCTTATAATTCAAGAAGGATATCAGCAAAGATACATAATATTCCATCACAGTACAATCTAATAAGCTAAGTTAATCAGCATTTCTGTTTGTATTATCAACTAGCATCTTCAAAGTCTTGGTTTGTGATATCTCAACACTGCCTCATTGCTACAAGGGTGGGACAATCTCTGAGCCTGAATTTCGATCTTCAGCTAATGATATGTAGATCTTACAGCTGTAGCAATCATGCATTCCTAGATTACAATAGACAACCTTTCCAACATTAATAGTTTCCATATGTAGCCTTATGAAAGGGAAAAAATCCCGTACATGCCACGTGTCTATAGCTGCTTAGCTGGTAGAGGAATGATAGCAAAACTCCACCTGTGAATGAGCCTGAGGGGGGCGGGTGTGCACCCTGAAATAAGCTCCGATGATAAAGTCAGTATAAGGCACATAGCACCGTATAAGGCACAAGGCACAAGCACAGTATAGAGATACTTATCGTGAGGGCACTGGGTATATACACTTGAGGACGAGCTTTGGTGAGGCACTGGGCATATGCACTTGAGGACGAGCTCTGGTGTTATGCTTTGGAGATTGTAGCTCAGGAGGCACAAAGAATATGGCTCAGACAACGTAGCTCTGACAACGTGGCTCGGACAAGGCGCAGACAACGTAGCTCAGAGGGCACAGACAACGTAGCTCTGATAAGGCACTGGCAACGTGCTCAGAAGACACTGACAACGTAGCTCTGATAACGCATACGTTGTGCATCCGTTGTGCAACAGACAACGGGTACGTTGTGCAGCAGACAACGTGTACATTGTACAGCAAACAACGTGTACGTTGTACAGCTCACGACGGGTACGTTGTACATCAGACAACGGGCAACGAGCTCAGCACTATGCACAACACAACGTGACAACGGATTCGGCACCATTCACAGCACAACGGATTCGGCACCATTCACAGCACAACGGATTCGGCACTATTCACAGCACAACGTAACAACGGGTTTGGCACTATTCACAGCGTCAGGCACAAGTACATGTGTGATTGCACTCATCAGATGATCAACTGCAAGGCCGTGCAAGTGGCAGTGTGACCATTCATAGAGAGCATCAGGCAGACATGGCCTATTTGAGAGAATCTGCACAGCACTTCGGGGGAGGGGTGTGAGTGACTCAAGCTTCTCAGATCTCTCTCTTCCTCTTCCTTTTTCTCTTCCTCTTCTTCTTCTTCTTCTTCTCTTGATCTCCTCTCTTGCCTTTTGCACCATCCTCCTTGCCTTTAACACCATCCTCCTTGCCTTTAGCACTATCCTCCTTGCCTTTAACACCATCCTCTTTGCCTTTAGCACTATCCTCTTTGCCTTTCGTACCATCCTCTTTGCCTTTCGCACCATCCTCTTTCTTCTTCTTCTGCCCTTTCTCCCCTCCCTTGCTTTTAGGACCATCATCCCCTTCTCTTTTGTGATTGTTGCTTATTTCTAGGCATTTGGAGTCATCATGACTTGTGCAGTCATGATAAGATCACCTGTCAGACAACACTCAAGTGAGCCAGCACATAGCCCAAGTGGGCTTATGTCGGCTAAATTGTCAGAATTTGCCAGAGTGAGAAATCCCTATTTTACTCCTTTTTACGAATTTTATCCGTTACATTTAGCCCCTTCTCGGTGCCTTGAACTCCGTTCGAGGTGCCGAGAATACTCCATGGGTAAAATTCCCGAAAATGATACCTGGTCCGCAGACACTGATTGTGCTCCGTTCTCCGCTCTCTTCCGTTATAGATGCTCCGTTGTCACTGATACGTTGTGCTTTCGCCAGCGAAGACGAGCTTGTATCAGCCCCTAGTCAGGTCACCGGATTCTTTCACTCGTGCATAGTACCTCAGAGCATGTGTCAGAGAGCACAAGAATGTACATGTATCACAACACCAAGAAAAATGAAGTCATTAGGTACTTCGAGCACGAGAATGTGCATGAACACGTGAAGATGCATGAGCACAGAGATTCACTTGATAAGCACAGAGATTCACTTGATAAACACACAGATGAGTTTGCAGTAAAAACCATCATAAATATAGACAAATGCTATCTCACACGAATGACTCGTAATGGGGCATCATGACACCATGCTCAGATAGCATTGCATGAGGATAAGCCAATTGGTCGCTTAACGGACAATGCATCTGACTGAGTCACAGAGGTCCCGTAGTGAGCATCATGCTTAGATATGTGTTGAACCGCGTGGTAAGACACCTTCGAGATATTCTCTTCGATCTTCATCAATGGCGAAAGAACCAGTTCGTGTTCTTGTTACTGGAGCAGCAGTTACCAAGTATGGGTACGGAGAATCCGGTGGGGCCTACAACAGTGGTGGTCGTCTTGTGTCTGACACTTTTGTGAACAGCTTTTGGTGAAGCTTATTCCTGCTCTGTTGTCCTTGTCTGGTTTGCTCCGCTCTTCTTCTTCCTTGTCTGTCATCTTCCCTTGTGTTGGTTGTCTTCCTCAACTTCTCTGTCTGTCTTCTCTCCTAGTCTATCTGTTCATCTTGTCTAGCAGTGCGTGCGTCATAATATGGGGGTGGGCCGGTTGGAAACGCGCAAGTTCATGGTTGAAGCAAAAACTTTTGAAGTCAGTAAGGTGGGGCATCGGGATGGGTTTGCTATTAAGATTTCAGAAACAACCAAAAGGGGTTTGATCAGTGATCTGTGGATCCCTGAAGAGGCTATAAGTTGGCTCGAAGGAACTATGAAGAAATTATCTAAAGCCAAGGGTTATAGCTTCACCAAATTCAGGGGTAGAAAATGCAATTTATCTGGTGAAAGGCGTAAGAATGGCAGAGGAGAGTTCATTCTGTTTCAGTCGTACTTGGGCGGTAAAGCCGGTGGACGTATCTTCGTCCCTCGAGGCACCCGTAATTCCGGATGGGATGCGCTCCTTTCAGCAGTGGGTTTTTCTTCTGCACATAATATCAATACCAGAGAGCATACTTGTTAATCTGAAACCAAGAAATCATGGCATGGCGAATGCATGGCAAGCGGAGCCTAGGGTAGGGCTCGAATGCCATATCGAGAAAGAACAAAATTTTGCCAAGGTGGTGGTGGACTTAGATGCTGGAGCGTTTCAAAATTGGACTGAGGCTGTCGTATGCTCTATTGGAGGTCCTGAACCATCGGACGACTGGGAGGAGGTTTCTAGAATCATCGGAACTTTAATACCGGAGGAGAAGTCTATCACGGTCTTCCCTTTCGAAGGGCATCGGGCAATTTTCCATACAAGCAAGGAGGCACATAGATCACTTCTATGTTGTTCCGCTCGGATTCCGGTAGGCAAACACAATTTTGTCGCTTTCCGTCGATGGTGGCCTACAGCAAATTCACTATCGTTCACAGGTCTTCGCAAACCCCGTTGGATTGCCGTGAAAGGTATCCCCTTTCACCTATGGGTGCCGGATGTGTTGGGAAAAATTGGTCAAATTTGTGGTGGCTTATTGGAAGTTCATCCGTCCACGGTGGGTAGATACGATCTCTCCTTCGCCAAGATTAAAGTGGGAGGCGACCTAAGCTTAATCCCTAGAGCCATATCCATCATGTTTCATTCCATTACATACCCTGTTGAGATCGCGGTTTGGGAAGATGAACTATGCGACAACTGCAAGATGTGGCCGGAATCAATGGAGATCCGATATTGCCGGAGCTGGATCGAAGCAGACGGCGGTGATTCGGGTAGGGTCGAGCCACGTGTCGAGGCAGGAGGGAAACCAATCAGCCACGTTAGCACCTTGAATTCAAATTCAAACTGTGAGAGGGTCAAGCATCAATCATGCTCTGTCATATACCGTGAGGAGCACGGAACATCCGGCAAGCCGATCATAGCTGATCTTCCTATATCCATGGCTAAGGGTGTGGCTCAGGCTTTAGCGAGGAAGGGGAAAAAGAGGGGTCAGAGGATCCGCAGAAACCGCAAGCGCAATCTCCGGCGTAGGAGGTTGATCTGGCGGCGTCGCGAGGAGAAGCCATCCTCTTCAGTCAGGGGCGTCGTCCTTCCAGAAGGGAGTAGGGAAGCTACTAGGATTGTGGAAGACAGGGAGGTGTCAGTAGCAGGGCTAAGCCCGAATCACGTGAGAACCACAGGTCTGGGCCTTATAGGGCTTAAGACTAACGGGCCCAAATTAAACGAATTTCAATATTCGGTTTCACAAATGGGCTTGATAAACTCGGAAGCCCAAGATGGGTTTTAGCCCACATCAGTAGAAGAGAGTTCGGATCAATCGGATGACCCGTTCGGGTTGTACCCGATACTTAACCGACCCGGTAGGGCATTAAAATCAAGAGCTTCAGGTTCTATTCTCCACTCTGCAGACTTCGGGCTTCAGGGGGCAAAGGCGAGTCAAGGTTTGGAAGGTGAAATCCTCTCACCTTTGATGCGGCAGGTGCAAGCTATCCTCCTTAGGGATCGAGTAACTCCTCCTCAATCGAGCCTCAGAGCCGCAAGTGTCAACCCGGAGAGAGATGCTCAAAGTCGTGGAAGGAAGGTTGTTTTGCTTGCACCCACAGAGATGGCTGCTGGGGTTGGTTTCAACTCCTCAAATCATACAGAAGATCATGAGATACACCAGCTGAGCACATATAGTGGAGATTCAGCTCGGTTATCCAAAGTTCTGGTAGGTACTGGTAACCAGCAGGGTGTGGATAGGTCAGGGACTTTGCTGACAGTGGTCAAAGACAGGGAGTTAACCCCAAATTCCGAGGAGATTGTCGGCGAGATACAGGGTAACCCCATCGATTCGCAGAGGGAGGCTCTGGTTAACACTAATGGTCCATCCTCCGGCACTCTGGAACAAGGCATCGAGGATGGTCTTCCAGCAGGGACCCTGATTCTGCAGCAAGGTGAGCCAACAGACCCTCCTATGACGGTTTCCTCAAACTTGGGTTGCTCAGTCACCAGTCAGGAACCTGGGGGCGAGGGCCCCTCCGCGGGGGCAGTTGAAAGCCTTGAAAATAACGGAGGTTGCACTGGTTGTATTGCCTGTGAGTCGATACAAGAACCTGGGGTAGCAGAGGAAGATAATAGTAGGAAGGTTATTGAAGTTCGTGGTTCAGATGAGGATGTGCCAGTTTCAGGAGCGTCTTCGCATATGGTAACCCAGAAAGCCATTGTATCGTCCACGGACGTTTGTAATCTTCCCCCTCTTCAAGGCAGACTCTGGGAAGAGGTTAATATAGGCCTAGATGGGGTTGATATGGCCGGCGGGAGTCTGAGGTTACAAGAGCTGGACCAATCAGGGGCTATAGGAGCGTCTTCTGTTCATCCTTCTTGTTTTGCGGAAGCAATGTCGGGCTCCGGAGATCAGATCCGGGGGAGTCTAGATGAGCAAGGAACTCTGTCTCAAACCCCTCAACCTTCAGCCCTGTATGGGCAGGATGATGACAATATGCTGATCCCTCCTCCGGTGCAAGGTATATACCATCGCTCTCATTCTACTCCCCGTCCCATACTCTTCAATGGGGAGGATGGCACGGGCAGTAGGGGCTCCAAGGGTCTATTTCAAGATTTTATTTCTTTACCTCAATCTAGTGTTAATTTGATACCACAGCCTGGTGAGGATAGGGTCAGTCAGTCAGTCCTGGATAACTATGCCTCGCTTGAGGCTCCCTCAGGGAATAGGTTATCCCCGAGGTCAGTGTCTACAGTCCAAATCTCAGTAAACCGGGTGGAAGGAAGCAGGGTTTTAGGGGACGAAGTGGGAAGGGGGGTTTCCGAAAATGAATCTGTCCCTAAGTGGGTTCTCGATCACATTGTCGATTTTGGCAAATTCCTCGGGTTGTCTTATGAGGGGCATGAGTTGGAGGTCTTAGATTTATTCCGGTCTTTGGAACCGATGGGGGGCTATCCTCGGGGAACCTCTTCCCCAAGGAGTCAGGGAGGTGGCAATAAGAGACAAACAAATGAACTTAGGCGCATATCTTCCTCCTTGAATTACTTGCCCTCGAGGGGCCGCGAGCGAGGATCGGTCAAGAAAGGTAGGGGTAGATTGTTTCCTCAATGATGCTTAACCGTTTCATATCTTGGAATATCTGTGGCCTAGGCACGGCTAATAAGCGGCGAGCGGTAAAGGAGTTGGTCCGGTCCCACAAACCATCCATCCTTTGCCTTCAGGAAACAAAATTGAACAATATGTCGGCCTCAGTCGTCGGGGAGGTTTGGGGGCTCGGTTCACATTCTTGGAAGGACCTTCCGGCTTATGGGGCAGCCGGAGGGATATTACTGGTTTGGGATTCGGATGTCATAGAAGTGGCAGAGTCCGAGGCGGGGGAGTTCTCCCTTTCCATCCGTTGTAAATCCCGATTAGATGGTTTCGAATGGGTGTTCTCGGGTATCTATGGGCCGACTGAGAGTTCCGACCAACCTAGATTATGGCTAGAACTCGATAACGTGGCTGCCCGATGGGACCTCCCATGGTGTTTAGGCGGGGATTTTAATTGTGTTCGTTCGCCTCAGGAAAGATCCACTGGGGGCCGTTTAACCAGTCAGATGCAGGCTTTTGAGGCTTTCTTATCTAGATATGCAATTCTAGAGTGTTCGTTGTTAGGGTCGCGTTTTACCTGGTCTAACTTACAAGCGGCCCCTATTAGTTCTAAATTGGACAGATTCCTTTTCTGTAATCGATGGAAAGAAAAGTACCCGGATGCCCAGGCATCCTCCCTAGTCCGATCTACTTCAGACCATGTGCCCATCTTGCTTGATCCTTCAAAGATTCAA
Source organism: Tetracentron sinense (assembly GCA_015143295.1). Lineage (NCBI taxonomy): Eukaryota > Viridiplantae > Streptophyta > Magnoliopsida > Trochodendrales > Trochodendraceae > Tetracentron > Tetracentron sinense. The sequence continues at coordinate 43,752,515 of CM026556.1, read as the reverse complement.
GGAGGGCCCCGTCCTTTCAAGTTTGAGTTGATGTGGTTGGACCATCCTGACTTTCTAAGTCTAGTGGAGGAAACATGGTCGAATAATGCATTTTGGGGTCCAGCTAGCACCAGGTTCAGTCTCAAGTTGAAGGCCCTAAAGGTCCAGCTTAAGGCCTGGAACAAAGAGGTGTTTGGCTTGATTCCGAGTAAGAAGAAGAGGTTGCTCGACGAAATTTCTCGGGAAGAGGTAGCCCCCCTCTCCGACTCGGAAAGGCAGGATCGCGAATCCCTAAAATTCGAATACCATCAGGTGCTCGCATCTGAGGAAGTGTTCTGGAAACAAAAGGCTCAAGTTCAATGGCTAAAAGAAGGGGACCGCAATACTCGTTTCTTTCATAGGGTGGCAAACTCCCGCAGGAAAGGTAACCTGATTTCTAGCCTCCAAATTGGGAATTCCCTAGTGGAGGAGGAAAGTGAGATAGCCCGAGAAGCAGTGAAATATTTTGAGGGCAGATTTTCCGAATCTAGGCGTTTCAGACCAACACTGGATGGTCTAGAATTTTCCTTGCTTTCTGACATCCAACGCGACATATTGGAGCGTCCTTTCTCTGAGGAAGAAATTTCCTCTGTGGTCCGTGGAATGGTGGGGGACAAAGCCCCAGGTCCTGATGGTTTCTGTATAGAGTTTTTCAAAAAGTGTTGGCACATTGTTGGGTCTGAGGTTCTTGAGGTTTTCCAGGAAGTGTACTATACCGATTCTTTCGACCCGGTTCTAAATAGTACATTCTTGGTTCTTATACCAAAGGTGGCCGGTGCCCAAAAACTTGACGACTTTCGCCCAATAAGCTTGGTGGGTAGCTTGTACAAAATCCTGGCCAAAGTGTTAGAGCTTCGCCTGAAAGAGGTAATGAACTCGATCATCTCCTCCTTTCAGTGCGCTTTCGTGGGTGGGCGACAAATTCTTGATGGTCCCCTAATAGCAAACGAATGCCTTGAGGATCGTCGTCGCAAAAGTCTCCCGGGAATTATGTGCAAGATTGATTTGGAAAAGGCCTACGACAACCTCAACTGGGACTTCCTCGACTATATGCTAGGCCGTATGGGTTTTGGGATAAAGTGGAGGGCCTGGATGAGGGCTTGTGTTAGGTCGGTTAGGTCGTCAGTGCTCATCAATGGGTCCCCCCACGGATTCTTCCGGAGCTCAAAGGGTCTTAGGCAAGGGGACCCACTATCGCCTCTGCTGTTCATCATCGCCTCAGAAGCTTTGAGCAAAATGATTCAGAAAGCCTCACCCGCAACGTGGGAAGGTTTCTCAATTGGACAGAGTGGTCTCAATATCTCCCACCTCCTGTTCGCAGATGATATACTCCTATTCTGCGAACCGTCCTACTCAAAATTGGCCCTAGTCCGGTGTCTCTTTCGCTGCTTTGAAGCAGTATCGGGTTTACATATAAATTTTGGGAAAAGCGTGTTACTTGGAGTGGGAGATGTGCCCAATTTAGAGGAGTTGGCAGCGTGCCTTGGGTGTCGAAGAGGGTCCTTCCCGACAACATATCTAGGACTTCCCTTGGGAGCCCCTTTCAAAGCCAAGTCCGTTTGGGATCCAGTTATCGTCAGATTCGCTAATCGTCTACAAGGTTGGAAGGCCCGTTTTCTATCCAAAGGGGGTAAGCTGACTTTGCTAAAGAGCACATTGAATAGTCTACCAACATACTTCCTCTCTCTGCTCATTATCCCAGCTTCGGTTGCGGCCACCTTAGAAAGAATCAGGAGAGACTTTCTATGGAATGAAAAGATAGACATTCATAAGTACCATCTGGTAGATTGGAAAACCATTTCCCTCCCCAAGTCTGGAGGTGGCTTAAACATACCCCTACTCACCCAGGTAAACAAGGCTTTGCTAGGGAAGTGGCTTTGGAGGTTCGGGGAGGAGGAGGGGAGTTTGTGGAGGGAGGTGATTATTGCCAGGCATGGTGTTGTTAATAGGTGGCACCCTAAGGCTGGTTTGGGCCCCCTGGGAGTTGGTGTTTGGAAGCCTATTCTCCAAGGTTGGGCAAAAATTCTCTGCTCACACACATCTCAGGGTGGGCAATGGAGTTCAGGTAAGTTTTTGGAATGATCGTTGGTGCGGGCAAAGTCCGCTTAGGCAGTCTTTCAGGAATTTGTTTCTCCTAGCTACTAACAAAAAGGCCTCTGTAGCAGATTATTTGGATTGGCAGGGTGGGGTTCCGGTTTGGGCCCCCAATCTTAGACGTAACCTATTTGATTGGGAAATCCCAGAGTTTCTAGGTTTGATAGCTCAAGTGTTGGAGGTCACCCCGTCGCCATCCACCAGGGATTGCCGAGTTTGGTCCTTAGACAACAAGGGGAGGTTCTCTGTGGGTTCCTTCTTGCGAGTCATGCGTCCCGGTACTATGCTATCCTTTCCTCATCAGGCTGTTTGGTTCCCTCGTATCCCATCCAAGGTATCATTTTTCATGTGGTTAGCGGTATTGGATAAAATATTGACTATTGATCACCTCATGCATAGAGGATGACAGCTTGCAAATAGATGTTTTATGTGCCTTCTAGCTGAGGAATCGGTAGATCACTTACTGATTCATTGTCCGGTGGCGAGAGAGGTTTGGTCCTATTTCCTTATACATCTGGACATCCCTTGGATCTTTCCCGGATCCTTTCGGAGCTTCTTATCTAGTTGGTTGTCAGGGGTGTTCCCGTCGCCTGCTGGTGATGTATGGCCTTTTCTTCCGGGGGCAGTCTGGAAGGAAAGGAATAGGCGAGTCTTTGAGGACTCGGCCCTGGAGACTTCCCACATTCAGGCTAGAGTGTGACGCTTAGTCTCAGCCTGGAGTGCAATGGGTGGTGATTTGGAGGATCCGTGGGGGAATACTTTCCCTCCTTAATTGCTTCAGGCCTGCTCGCTTGATTTGGTTGGTTTTGGTTTGTATTTCTTTTCGTTTCGCCTAGGTTCACTATTGGTGATCCCGGGGTTGTAGCTCTCCATTTTTCCATATATATATATTTATCTCTTCTTTTGCTGATAAAAAAAAAAAGACACCTTGCTCGGATGACATGTCATCAAGAAGCTACAAGTGTCCCATCACCGAATTCAGACATATCAGATAAGACATCATTTGACATTGCATTCACGGTGTTTTTTACTTGATATGGCACTGGTCGCTTCTCTTGATCTTTCACTTGATAAGGCACTTGATAGGCTGATAATTCACTCGATAATTCACTTGATATTAAAAATTCACTCAAGCATGCACTGGACAGTTCACTTGATAAATCACTTGAGAATGCACTCGATAATTCACTTGATATTGAAAATTCACTAGAGCATGCACTGGACAGTTCAATTGATAAATCACTTGAGGATGAGAATGCACTCGATAATTACCTCTTGATTGTTGTCATGCAGTGAAAGCCCCATTCAGACGTAGAAGATGCTCGTCATTTGTGATTGTCTAAGCCCCTTTGCCTCATTCTCAATTTTCCCACTTGTTCTCACAGAGGGTTTGATTCCCACAGACAACGTAGCTCATTCCCACAGACAACGTTACAACGGATTTAGCACTATTCACAGCACAACGCGATAATGGATTTCCCACAGACAACGTAGCTCTTTCCCACAGACGGCGCCATTTTGAAAGGGAGAAATCCCGTACATGCCACGCGTCTATAGCTGCTTAGCTGGTAGAGGAATGATAGCAAAACTCCACCTATGAATGAGCCTGAGGGGGGCGGGTGTGCACCCTGAAATAAGCTCCGATGATAAAGTCAGTATAAGGCACATAGCACTGTATAAGGCACAAGGCACAAGCACAGTATAGAGATACTTATCGTGAGGGCACTGGGTATATGCACTTGAGGACGAGCTCTGGTGAGGCACTGGGCATATGCACTCGAGGACGAGCTCTGGTGAGACACTGGGCATATGCACTTGAGGACGAGCTCTGGTGAGGCACTGGGCATATGCACTTGAGGACGAGCTCTGGTGAGGCACTGGGCATATGCACTTGAGGACGAGCTCTGGTGTTATGCTCTGGAGATTGTAGCTCAGGAGGCACAAAGAATATGGCTCAGACAACGTAGCTCTGACAACGTGGCTCGGACAAGGAACAGACAACGTAGCTCAGAAAGCACTGACAATGTAGCTCAGAAGGCACTGACAACGTAGCTCAGAGGGCACAGACAACATAGCTCTGATAAGGCAATGGCAACGTGCTCAGAAGACACTGACAACGTAGCTCTGATAACGCATACGTTGTGCATCCGTTGTGCAACAGACAACGGGTACGTTGTGCAGCAGACAACGTGTACATTGTACAGCAAACAACGTGTACGTTGTACAGCTCACGACGGGTACGTTGTACATCAGACAACGGGCAACGAGCTCAGCACTATGCACAACACAACGTGACAACGGATTCGGCACCATTCACAGCACAACGGATTCGGCACTATTCACAGCACAACGTAACAACGGGTTTGGCACTATTCACAGCGTCAGGCACAAGTACATGTGTGATTGCACTCATCAGATGATCAACTGTAAGGCCGTGCAAGTGGCAGTGTGACCATTCATGGAGAGCATCAGGCAGACATGACCTATTTGAGAGAATCTGCACAGCACTTCGGGGGAGGGGTGTGAGTGACTCAAGCTTCTCAGATCTCTCTCTTCCTCTTCCTCTTCCTCTTTCTCTTCCTCTTCTTCTTCTTCTTCTTCTCTTGATCTCCTCTCTTGCCTTTCGCACCATCCTCCTTGCCTTTAGCACCATCCTCTTTGCCTTTAGCACTATCCTCCTTGCCTTTAGCACCATCCTCTTTGCCTTTCGCACCATCCTCTTTCTTCTTCTTCTGCCCTTTCTCCCTTCCCTTGCTTTTCGCACCATCATCCCCTTCTCTTTTGTGATTGTTGCTTATTTTTAGGCATTTGGAGTCATCATGACTTGTGCAGTCATGATAAGATCACCTGTCAGACAACACTCAAGTGAGCCAGCACATAGCCCAAGTGAGCTTATGTCGGCTAAATTGTCAGAATTTGCCAGAGTGAGAAATCCCTATTTTACTCCTTCTTTTTGCTCCTTTTTACGAATTTTATCCGTTACACCTTGCAGAGGTAAAAATTCACCTTTCACTATATCATGGGCATGTAAAGTGCTTGAAATTTTCTTTTGTCCTCTGTGATAAAACATTTTTGTGGAACTAAAAAATTACAATAAGTGTCCGTTCTTTTGCTGAGACTAATAAAATCCGGCACTTTGCAAGTTGTCATTTGATAATATGCATTTTCTTTTGAAAACTAAATGTATCGCACTTTTCATCTCTTGTTTTGCAATTCCTGTAAGACTTCAAATACAACAAAATGAATGATTTCAAATCTCATAAAAAATTATAAGGCTTGAAATCTCATGATGGTTAGATTTAGTTTTATTAATACCCTTGACAAAGTGACTCAAATTTGCTACCATGACAAAGTGCAAAATGCCAAGCTTTATAAGTCTCAGCTAAGTGTAAAGAATTTCCAATACATAGACAATGATATTGAATGATATTGACACACCCTTCCTAACAAATGGGTCTGCAACAACACAAGCCCCGACTATATCTTTATGCCTGCTTGATCACGTTTAGTGTGCCATCTTCCACAAGGTGGGAACCCATTACAAATTTATGGAAACCATATTCCCTTCACATTGCCCTGTCCTCTGCCTCAACAGAATCTTTCTCACCATTGGGCCTCCAAAACTCCAACTTAAATTCTCTCTTGTTATCAAGCTTTCTCATGGTAGCCATTGTACTACAACTACAAGCTTCAATCTTACTCTCCTTGTCTCATTTAAAAGCTACACAAACATAAATCACCCACTACTGCTCAAAAGCAGAAACATTATTCTTCAAGGTAGTTAGTTACTGGTCACTATAACCACAATTAGAGCAACATCAAGTATATGTTTTTTGGGTGATCAAGTAGAAAACAGACAGAAAGAAGCAGTCAAAGTCCTTAGTAACCCAAACCTCCTAACCTGCCACTCGCTCCCGCTCTCACCTCGCCACTCGCTCCTGCTCTCACCTCGAGAGCTCAATTTCAACTTTTGTAAACCTTGCTCTCACCTAGAGAGTGCGATTTTTGTGTAAAGTTTCATTTTTATCCCAACTTTTCGTGTTAAGTGGGGAATGTGTTGTCATTTTTCTTTGTGAGGTAGAAGATTCATATTAGATTTGTTAATCATTGGTGATCTTGTAATTGAATTTAGAATGATACATTTAATATATCAACATTCATCTTATTAGTTGTGACTACAAATTTGAATGGTGAATGATTTTATAAATTATTTCTTTAGTTTATAAATTATAAAAATATATTTTCATCTATAAGTAATTTTCAAGATCATTAAAAAAAAAAAATATATATATATATATATATATAAGGCGCTGTGAATTAAAATTTGACGCTCCTGCTCCAGCTCCAGCTTTGGTTACTTAGAGTCAAACAATGTGCCCTTGTTTCAACAAGCATTTTTTTTTCCAAGTTCACTAAAATACACAAATACCGGAAGCAAAAGTCACAAAATCCATACCAGGCTTCCTCAGATGAACTTTCCCCTCCCTTCGCTTCGGCAAACAATTCCTCACACGAAATAGAGAAATCCAAGAAATTGAAACCGCCGAAAACCTCCGAGTAATCAAATGTCCTGCTCTGAACGTCAATTGAAACAACACTTTCCTCGACGACAGGAAGATCTATAATCGGAATGGAAGAAGCATGAGAAGCTTGATAGCTGCTAAAAATCTCAGTGTAATCTTCTACTCGAGGTGAGAAAGTAGGAATTCCGAATGTCGGTGGGCCTCCAAAGACATCGCTGTAGGCAGTTTTGGAGGTGAAGCCATTTCCATTAGAGAGCTTCTTCGAGAGAGTTGCATTGGCTTGGTTTCTGAGGAGAGAATGCGAGAAATCTTCCATGAATGAGAGCTTCTAGGGTTTTTGTTGCTCTCTTTCTCTGCATATAGTTTCTGCGGAGTTAGAAAGGAGAAGAAGGACGAAAATGATTGAAGAAATTCGACTTTGTGAGAAGTGAAAGAAACTCCAAAAAAAAAAAAAAACTGTACATACAGTACGGGCATTTTACTGATTTTGCACGAATCGGCGATTTTTGCAGCGATGGTTGAACTAATAATCGGACGGTGAAGATAGGAGTGACCGGTGAAGCCGGTGCTGTGAGTTGGAGCATGACCGACCTCCCCGGTTGAAGTTCTTCCAAAAATAGCTGCTTTTACTTTGTTGACGGACGACTCCTTTTTCTTTTGAGTCCCAGCCAGTGTTGGCTCAGACAATAACGCAACGCGAATTCAAGATTTTCAACTTTTGTCTTTTCTTAAAGAAAAATTAAGGGAAAATAATCCCCTCCTTAGTCGGTGATGCGAAGAGGGGCGTCTCCGCTCCTATTTTCTTACCACGTGTCCCTCTTTTAACGGGATTGGATTTGGTCTGGCTGTCGCCAGGTCGCCAGACCAAAACCGCTTTTGTAACTGTCCTTTGAATCCTAGTTAAAGAATTTTAACCACTATGGTTAAATTTTTTTTAATATATTTTTTTAAAATCAAGGTTACATGATTAAACCTTAATGTTAGTGAATCTTAACAATAAGTAAAGAATGTTAAAAGGAACACATGTCGACGTGTGGGATAAGGGTTAGATGGATTTGGTCTGGTGACCATTCTTCTTTTAACTCTTTTTAACTATGGTAAGATTCACTCACCGCTAAGGGTCACTCATCTACCCTTGGTTTTTAGAAAAATAAATCTAAAAAATTGTTAATCAAACGTTTAAAAAAATTTAACTCCAATTTATGGCAGTTAAAAGGGACAGCTTTGTAAGAACAAGGAACAATAGTTTGCTCCTCGCCAAATGAGGGAACTATTGCTCAAAATTAAACTTGTTAATGTAATTTTTTTTAAATTAATATTAATCTAATTAAAATCATAGATGTCTTAGTTCATGACACACTAAGTAAATTTTTTTTCCAAAGAAACAAAGTAGGCGCGCAACATGTGGTGTCGCTACCCTATAACAAGGAGGAGATGGTTTGACACTTGTTGACACCACACTTGTTGTCAATTTTTTTCGAAAGAATTGATTATTCTTTGAAACTGCTTGTTTAATTTTTTTTGTTAAAATTTTATTTCTTGTATCATTGAAAGCTTACAAATATAGCTTAAAAAAACTTCAATTGCACCAGCATTGCAAGACAAGGTTAACGAAAGTATAAAAAAACATTAGAAACAGATATAGACTACTGATAAGGTTATTGCCTTATCCAATAGCCTTCAAATCCAAGATCGTCTCCTCATTCACAAGATCTTATCTCGATTTAAATGCATCTTCAGTGGGGTCAGATTTGAGAATACTCAACATTTGTGCTTTGGAAGCACATCCTTGGGCTATGTCGTTATCGCAGTAGAAGTATCCTTACTTGGGAACATGAGTTTGAATGGTTCTCCTCTTTGTTCAACACGAAGAATCTAATTGACACCATAAAAAAAAAAAAAAAAAAACTATCATCTTGCGCTACTATTTATCACATCTACGGCTCTACGCTAAGAGGAACAATCGCATCTTCAACAACTTTTCAGACCTCTAGATATTATCATTCGCGCCATTGCTCAAGATATCAGTCTCAGATCGAATTGCAGCCGGTGACATCTTGACTGATGACACTAAGAATAATATAAAATGTCTTGCTCGTTGGGAAATCGAAGCAAAATTTATCTCCTCACCTGTTGTGTGGTGCTCTTGGTCCCCTCCACCATTGGGCCATTAGACCCTGAATTGCGATGGTTCAATTAGGAGTATTGTTGCAGGTTATGGGGGTATCGTCAGGGATCACTTGGGCCTTCCTAAGGTGGCCTTTGTAGTTGGCTCGTTAGTCTTATATATTGCAACTTGGGATTGAAGCTATTGCCAAAGGAATCGCCATTGTCGTGGATTTTGGAATCCAAGATATTGTCATCACGACCGACTCACTTGGGGCTTCTCGTACCAAATTCAGTTGATCCCCCTTGGTATCTCAAGAATCTTGTCTACTGTACTAGAGATAATATAAAAGCATTCCGAGCCTTTTTCATTCACCATATTTGCCATGAAACAAATGGAGCAGCTGATTTTCTAGCTAAAATTTGCATTCTTAATATCTCAGTTATCTTCCGCCTAAGGAAGTTCCCTCGTGCTGTCATTTTTATTGTTGATAAGGACAAATCAGGATGTAAATATCTTAGAAAGATTGTAATCCTTGTTGTTGATTATTTATATATCTGGTACGGTCCGCCTAATCCCAGCTTATCTTCAAAAAAAAAAAAAACGTAAAAGCTCTCCCCAACTTTATTTTTTTCTCCCCTTGGATGGTGAGTGATCCCTCCTTGTCATTCATTGCCATTTCATCTACGACGGTTCTAAGCTGCTTGAGTTATAGACACGAACCGAGTCAATTTGAGACATAAGGGCAAGGTCATCATGCTTTGACCATGCCCAACGTTTATTACAAATATGTAAACCCTCGGATCTCACTTGCATAGCCTAGCCTGTAAATAGTGTTGTGAATACTCTTGTAAAGGCTAGAAGCCTCATGTAATGGTTATGTTTAGTTGATGAATCAAAGTGAGGGTTTTAAATCCATCTAAGTGTGTATGAATATGGGTTTGGTATCCTAAATGAGTTAAGGGAAGAGTGGAAACACTGTAAGTGTGAAAAATGGGGAAAATGACCAAAAGAGCAAAACCAGTTGACTAATTTTCTAAGGCTTGAAAAATCAGTCGATTAATTTATTTCCTACACCAGTTATAGGTTCTGTCACAGAACCAGTTGATTGATTTTGAATGGTCATCAAAACCAATCGATTGATTTTGAACTCCGAAACTTAAAATTGTGAAAACAAATGGTAGTTAGGGTTTTTCACAACCCGAACTCTATAAATACCCCATTTTCGAGGGGTTAGAGGGTTTCTAACACTTTGAGAAGGTAATGTAATTTTGAGAGGAAAAGAGAGAGGGTTTTGAAAATGAATTTTCTTGTGAGATCGAAGAGGAGTTCAGATCTTTGCCTCTAAAGTTTCCTCAAGCTTGGATCTCACTTTCACAAGTGTTTTCAAGTCTTTTCTCCTAATTTTTGAAAGGTAAATAATTTCTACTATCTCTCTTTGTTATGAATTCAAATAAGAAAGTAAGATGCGCGCAAAGTATGTTTTTATGGGAATAGAGTGTGTAGCCTATGTATGCACATACTAATGTTTGAAATGAAATTTCATAAGCATGTTTAAATGTTTTCTAGGTATATCATGATGTTCACAAGCACATTATGCACTTGTAGGTATTGCATGATCGGGTTTTTTTTTTAAGTATGAGTATTCAAAAGTTACAATTTCAAAAGAAATACAAGAATCACAAGATATGATTTCATGAAACAAGCATGTTAAAGCCAAACTATGGGTTTGTCAAGGATATGTCATATCCGGCTTCAAGATAAGCCAAACAAGAATAATAATGTCAAACGGAAGAGTTGGTCAAGAATGTTAGTGGGTCATTTCAAGTAAGTCCATGAATGGTATTTACATACTTAACTTCAAGTCGTTCCTCGGACGCCGCAATTTATTGAGTTTCCTAATTGTATATCGTTAAATTGATATACAGTAAAGTCATTGTAAAGGGGGTTTCCTGATTAACCCTCAAGTTTGGGATTGTTCCCCAAATACCCAAGTTTTAAAAACCTCTCTTAATGTACACACATACGAAGGTGTTCGCACATGTAAATTTTTTCATTTTGGAAAATTTTATTCAGACCATTTTACGGGAAAACATTTGTGTTCCCTCAATTCCTAATCAACCATGGAGCCCCCTTCGTTTCTTCTCAATAATGAAGCCCCCTTCGTTGATCGTGAAGAGTCCCCCAACATTTCAATACCTACCATTTCAGTTGAGATTTCCACAAGAGAGTTTCGTTCCGTTAAACTAGTAACCATGATCATGGGAGAACAACATCAACCGAATAAAAACACCCATTTTGGGTTAAGATCATTACATGTATAACTAATCTAAAGAAAAAAAATGTATAATCATTGCATTTATGATTTAAAACCTTAAATTTTATGTTAGATGGTTTTACATGTGTTTTATTTTTTATGGTTTACAATGTGTTGTCGATAGTCAACAAGTCGAGTCGATATTGTATGCCAATATTGGTAGTGTTCCAAGGTTGAAGGTGATATGTATCGGTATTTGGTGTATCGACCACGTGTATTAATGTATCGATACTTAGTGTATCAATATGGGTATCAAGTAGGTGTATCAACACGTAGTATCCATCATGCATGCAAAAACTTCTTTAAAACTTAAAGAGTTTTTATAAAATTTTCATTTTTTAAAAGAACACTCACATTAAATTTGTAATAAAATACTCATTAAAGGAGAAATGAATGAGGGGCTTTGTGAAATGGAAAAATGAGAAGAGTGGGAAGCTTCTCCCATCTCATGCACGTATATAAATCACTCTTTTCCTCTTCTTATTTGAAAACTATAAGAAACTCTTATTTAAAGTGTATGTGGTAGTGGATGAGTATTTAAGACCGTTCATAAATGCTAAATTATGAAAAATTATTTTTTTGTTATGAAGGGTATCAAGTAACAAGACACTCTAAATTTACTCACATAGTCAGACCTAAGGGTACCGCTAAGGTATCATAAGAGTAAATTCACGCACTCACTCCAAAAGGTGAGGGCATGTGGGGGCACGTGCCCTCACTTAACTTTTTAAAAATTAGATTTATTTTTTTAGGGTATATAGCATAAGAATAGGAGATTGAATAACAGCCAATTGTGATTGAACTTGGGGATAGATCAATTGCACTCACAGGTCAACACATGTCCCTATTAACTATGGTTAAGATTCACTAACTCTTAAGGTTCAACAATCTAACCTTATATTTTAGAAGAAAAAAATAATTATATTAAGGGTTAAAAGTTCTTAACTAGAGTTAAAGGGGGGCAATGTAAATGCGATTGAATTGTCCGAATTCAATCACAATTGGACAAGAACCAGACTCATTTTTTTTTATACTATGTTGTTTAAGTATTTAATTGGGCATAATCATGGGAAAAGGGGCATTTTATCCCCTAAAAAATTATACTATATTAGTTAATATAACATAGCTTTGGGGCAAGGAGACAATTGTCTCCTAAACTTTTGAAAATAAAATATATATTTTATACAATTTCATTTAATTATTTAGCTCGGCATAGTTATAAGGCAAGGAGACAGTTGACCTCTAAACAAGGAGAAACAATAGTCATAAAATATGTACAAAATGTATGAATGAAACGCCCGATAACTTAGTTGTAAAAAAAGTTTATGAGGGCAATCCCTAGAATCACATCCCCCTAACCCTGAATATTTCGTGTCCACCTAATTTTTCTTCACAAATCCATCAACAATTAATATTATTTTCAATCAAAATGAGTGCCTCCACTATTAGAAAATCTTAAAATCTTGGCTCCATCCTGCTTGTATAACCCACGCTTACCAAAATTATGAAAAATGTTCATAAGATCTGTGAGAAAGGGTTTTTAAAACTTTAGTATTTGGGATCAATCCCAAATTTGAGGGGGCAACCAGGAAAAAAAAAACCCACATCGTAATCTATCCTACGTTTTCAAGCTCCAAAGCTATTAGAAAAAGCTATCACCGGTCCATCATTTTCCTCACTTCGTATTTTCTTTTTAAGAAGAAAATACATTTACACCCCGAGGTTTGATGAAAATACACATAGACCCCTTAGGTTTCAAAAAATATATTAGGTATCCCTATTTTTTAAAATATTAACACTTACACTCCTTCCATCAGTTGACCATTAGTCAACTGATGAAATAATGATGTCATGGATTAAACAGGTAAGAACTACCAAAGACATCATCTCTAAAATTGACATTTTCCATTTTTCTCATAAACCTCCATTCATTTTTAAATGAGATCAAATCCTTGTGACCACGTGTCCTTTTTGACACCCCTTGTGGTGGCCACATGTCCTTTTTGACACCCCTTAAGGAGGCCATGTGTCCTTCTTGACATCCCCTGAGGTGGCCACGTGTCCTTTTTGACACCCCTTAAATGGGGTTAAATTCACCCACTCCTATGGTTCACCCGCCCATCCTTGGTTTTATTTTTTTTCTAAATATTAATTTTTTTAAAAATTTAATAATTGTTTTAAAAACTTTTTTAATATTAAAATATTTAAAAAAATAATGAATATTTAGAAAAAAAAAAAAAAAACCAAGGACGGGGTGGATGAACCCTAGGGGTGGGTGAATCTAACCCCATTTAAGGGGTATCAAAAAGGACACGTGGCTACCTCCGGGTGTCAAAAGGACACGTGGCCATCTCAAGGGTTCACCCGCCAATCCTTGTTTTTTTAAAATATTAATTATTTTAAAAAATATTTAATATTAAAAAAGCCTTAAAAACAGTTTTAAATTTTTAAAAAAGAATTAATATAAAAAAGACCAAGGATGAGTGAGTGAACCCTAGGGATGAGTGAATCTTAACCACAATTAAGGGTGTCAAAAGAGACACGTGGCCACCCCTAGGGTTCACCCGCTCATCCTTGGTTATTTTTTCTTCTAAATATGAATTATTTTTAAAAATATTTTAATATTAAAAAAGTCTTAAACACAATGATTAAATTTTAAAAAAAGAACAAAAAAAAACCAAGGATAGTTGGATGAACCATAGGTCAATGAATCTAACCCATTTAAGGGGTGTCAAAAAGGACACGTGGTTACCTCAAGGGGTGTTAAAAAGGACACGTGGTCATCTCAAGGGTGTCAAGAAGGACACGTGGCCACCTCAAGGGATTGTCAAAAAGGACATGTGGCCATCACAAGGGGTGTCAAAAAGGACACGTGGCCATCTTAGAGGATTTGATCTCATTTAAAAATAAAAAATGAAGGGACAATTTTGATATATGATAAAAATGGAAAATGGAGAATATATTTTTTTGGTCGTTCATACCATTAGGGAGAGGAAGTGTCAATATTTTGAAAAGTAGGGGTTTTTTTTGGTCGTTCATACCATTAGGGAGAGGAAATGTCAATATTTTGAAAAGTAGGGGTTTTTAATGTATTTTCTGAAACCTGAGGGGGTTTAGTTGTAATTTCATCAAACCTAAGGGGGGTGTAAATGTATTTTCACCTTTCTTTTCTCTCTGTAACTCTAAAAAGGGCAAAAACCTCTCAGTACCCTTTTAAACGCCTTGACGAGAAAGAAAGCTTCAACTCTATAAACGAAACAAACCCACTCGAGAGGAAGAAGAAGAGAGAGAGAGACGGCATTGAAAGATGTTCAGAAACCAGTACGATACTGACGTGACGACATGGAGCCCGGCCGGTCGGCTCTTCCAGGTGGAATACGCAATGGAAGCGGTGAAGCAAGGGTCGGCGGCTATTGGTCTCCGATCCAAGACTCACGTCGTGTTGGCCAGCGTTAACAAGGCCAATTCGGAGCTTTCGTCTCACCAGAAGAAGATCTTCAAGGTTGACGATCACATCGGTGTTGCTATTTCCGGTCTCACCGCCGACGGTAGAGTCATCTCCAGGTACCTGCGATCAGAATGCATCAACCATAGCTTCACTTACGAGTCTCCGCTTCCGGTTGGGAGACTCGTTGTTCAGCTCGCCGACAAGGCACAGGTGCAAAACCAACCCTACTTTTTCTTTTTTTTTATAAATCAGGTGTGGAGAATTTTGTGGTTTAATGCTTGAGTTGAATTTAATTCATGGAAAGTTTTAATGATGGGCGTTGTTCGATGATGGAAGTAGACGGCTTAGGGTTTAGGTATGGAAGTAAAAAATGAAGTCTTTTAGGGTTTTGTTATGGCACCTATCCAGATGAATTGGAATGGAATAATGGAGTATTTATGCCTTTGAAATAGGATTTGATTTCTATCTATTTTTATGTTGGATTTTGAAATGGTAGATTGGCGTTTAATCTAAGGAAATGGATGGATAATCGCTGTCAGATAATTGGAACAATAGGACTCGAGTTTAGTGCAAGGAATTTTTATTTATTTTTGATATATATATATAGTCTTTTCTCTCTATTCCTTTTGTTCAAGGATCTAATGTGAAATTTAGAGTTACTTAAAATATTTTCCATTTGAATTCCCAAACCACAAAGTAGGTTTTGTGATCTTGTTCCTTAGTAATTGGATCAGACTATGATATGCCTATGTATCAAGACCTATACCGAGTAAGTATTGTCTAGTTACTTACTTATTGTCTGATTTCTGATTTCTGATTTTGCCTTATTGTCTTCTATTAAACCATTATTTTAGTCCATATATACTCTTCTTGTTTTTTTTTTTCTTTTTCTGTTGATCTTTTTATTTTTATTTTTATGATATCATGGAAGATGCTGTCAAATATCCGTACAATGCCTACTGCATTCTATTGTTGTTGTTGCTGCCACACCGTCTTCAACTATGGCAACCTGCCCTCTGGAAAATGTTGATCAGTCAACTGTTGTGTTGTGTGACTCGCTTAGAGAGTGCACTACTGTCATAAGACTCATAACATGGTTTGTTATCCTTGATTTAACAAGCAGTGTTAGACTCTTTTTGTGTGTGTGTGTGTGTGGGGGGGGGAGGACTCAGAACATGGTTTGTTATACTTGATAAGTAGTACATAACAAGCAGTTTTAGACTCTTCTTTATTTTTTTTTTGTCCATGTGTCTGTGTGGGGGTGGGAGGGGTCGTTCTTTTCTTTTTAACTGTACCACATACTGTTGTATGAAGCAGTGTAGTTAAAGCATCCAAGCGACGCCTGGGCGATAGGGGGTTCTCTAGGCGACCAAAATTTATTTATTTTCTATATATTATATAAGAGTATATAAGAATTAATATGTGCCCGCCTAGATCATAATCTAGGCGATAGGGGTCCTGGTTAGGCGAGGTGATGACCTAGGCGTTGCCTAGGCGACATTTCAACTACACTGGTATAAAGAGCCAGATGTGGATTGATTCCTGGACCATTTGACTTGCAGAGATATTTGCCTTGGCATCTCCTTACAGAATTGGTGATACTTCTTATAGTGTAGTCTAGGTGGCACATTCTGATTGAGCAATCTCTATAGCTAGTTTTCTGAAGGTGATAAAAAAAGTGAATTGAGACGTGACCTTTCAAATCCTTATTTCATCGTAGTCTTTATAAGTTGAGACTTGAGAGCAACTTTCCTAATATAATAAACTCAAGTTGTTCCTATTCTCTTCTGCTCCCTTCTTAGTCAATCTGCCGACTTTTTGCTCCAATGCTTTCTCTATTTCATGCTGCATTGGATGTCTCTGCATAATTAATAGCATCATCAATTATCTAAAAAGATGAACCTGTGTTTGATACACACTAAATTTCAACATTATCGATTCAGTTGCAGTGTTACAACTTAATTTAATCCAAATTAATAGATATAAAATCAAAAATAAAAATAATATACTTGCAAGTGCACAAGTGACACAATTGATTTATCTCGGTGAGCACAGGGTATCAACATGGATTGACTATTGTGCATCAAGAATCAAGGAAATGAAATAGAGAGAGAAGAAAGAAGTTCAAAATCGGTTTTTCACTCAATGAGAATGGAGCAAAAATTACTGAGAACTGTAAAGCAAGGAAAAAAGTGCTTCAGCAAAATCCACCTATCCCTCCTTATACTTAGATTAGGATGAATACACATTTAGAATTAAATAAGGATTTAATCTAGATGAAAAATAATTCGATAAAATCACACATCATTAATTCAATTGAATAAAGAAATTTAAAAGCACTTTGTATTCAACTCACAGGGGATCTAAGCATTTCATATATCATTCAATAATTGGAAATCAAAGAACATATAGAGAAAATCAATTAACCAAAATAGATAAACTTTATTCAATTAAAATAATGATAAATTCATCCAAACCAATCATATAAGTTGAGATAACCTTCAAATCCCTAACCTTAGAAGGGTGTTTAGTCAACCATTGTTGAGTTTGTTATTCTCTCCAATGGATTGCTAATCATTACAAGTAATCAACAAAAAAAACCAGAAAGAACTAGCAGAAGAACAAAAAGGCGTCCAAGAAGTGAGAATGAGAGAGTTTCGAGAGCCAAGGCTAGCACCAACATGTACAGAGAGATTGTGGCAGTCCGAATGTTGCTAAGATTTCCACTTAATCTTGGGATTTGACCTTCGGCTTTGACTATGACTTGGGTCTTGGGCCTTTGAACTTTATCTTCTCCAATCCCGAGAATGGCTCGAGTTAAGATTCTTGCAAAAACAAATACCTGTAATAAGGCTCTCTCAAGAAGGTTTGCATGCGACCTCTCCGGGCACGGATGAATGGATGCAAATATATCATTAAAATTTGAAGAAAAAAAACTACGCAATGATGAGAAAACAATACACCACTTTATGTGTAATATGGAAGATATAAGGTAGAGATGTTTGATAATGTTTATTTAAATAAGGATAAGTAGTAAATTAAGCACTTATCGTGCATAGGGTTGTCAACGGATATTCGAAAAATCTGAATCCGATCCGAATCCAGATCCGTTTAGCCAGATATTATCCGATTAAGATATCTGGCAGATCGGATTCGGATATCCTTTTATAGTATCTGTTTATAAACGGATCAGATATAGATAGTGGTGTATCCGATCCGATTATTATCCAACCGGTTAATATTACAATTTAAGGACTAAAATACCCTTATTAGTTTTATAAACTCATAATAACTATTTAGGTAAAATTGTAATAGTTGTAATATATGAGGACAATAGTGTCATTTGACAACCTATATATATTATTAGCAAACCCTAAATCCCTAAACATGTCTCGATCTCTCCTCTCCCTTCACTCACAGTCACGGCGCCGGCGTCAGCGTCGGCGTCTGCTCCTCTCTTCTCCCTTCACTCACGGTCACGGCGCCGGCGTCTGCTCCTCCTCTCCTCTCCTCTCCCCTTCTCTCCTCCTTTCTTCTCCCTTATTCTATTTTCCCTCTTCATCATTGTGGTCTCAGGGTTGTGGAGTGTGGGGTTAGGAATTGAAATAACTGGGAGTAGTTTCCATTGGAGATTCTCAATGTTGGCCATAAAAGTTTCGGTGTAGGAGTTTTCTTGATTGTTGAAGCTGATGGAAGGTTTCTCCTTGACCAGGTACCCTAAGCAATCTCTCTCTCTCTCTCTCTAATGTAAGGGTTTGTCATCTGATATTCGATTGCCAAAAAAATCTGATATGCAAATAGTGTTTGAGTTTGATTAATCCTTTTTTTTTGTTTCTTTCATGATTCTCTTGTTATCAATTAGATTTTTGGTTTCAGTTCAAGTTAGGGTTCTGAATCCACACAATCTGATTTTTTTTTTTACCATTTTTATTTTTAAAAAATTGAGAAAGGATTAAATGGTCAAATTCGGATAATTATCCGAATTCGATTAGTTATAACGGATTCGAATTCGGAATTTTGAATTTATTATCCGCCGAATATCGGAGCGGATACGGATAATAGGTATGACTAATCGGAGCGGATACGGATATAGCACTATACGCTTCGAATCCACTCCATTGACAGCCCTAATCGTGCATCCCTGATGCATTCTTATGTATTCATTATGCATTGTGTGTAAAGAATTCTACTGTCTGTCTAGAAATTTCCAAACAAAATAAAATAAAATTGTACTTACATAATTTTGTATCACTCTCTCTCTCCTTATTTATATAGTCCATTATTCCCTTTGTCGACACATAGTTATCGATTAGCTAATAGATCACGAAATAAGGGATGAACAAATATTTATTTATTTTGAAGATGGTACAACACTCAAGAATTCTCTTATTAACAATCAGAATTTTGAAATAGAAATGAGGGTTGGAGTGTGATCTCGACCTTCTTTTTGTGTGTTAATTTAACTTGTTTTTTCTTCCGGGCTTTGTGCTTGATCGGCTAGAATATGTTTTTGGAGGAGAACTGACTTCTTTATAACTGTTTTCTCTTGAATACTTTGATTTTCTTGATTTGCACTGCTTCACTTGCGTTTCTTGATCTTGTTAATGTTTCTTGTTATGCACCATTTCACTGCTTTTCTTGATGATCCCTTTGAATTTTCTTTCTGGATTTCTGAATCAATCATCCTTCCAAATCTCTTGCTTTGAGTCTTAGACTTTTTGAGATAAGGATCCCAAGAGTCTCACTCCATTTAGTGGTTTAAGAGACTTATGAGATATTGATGGGCGGCCCCACCCATTGTCTTGGGTATTGAGTCCACACTCAGACTTCTTATGTTGATGGATCGACCCATTTATTGAGTGTGTATGACCCATCTTCCTTGGATTTGGATTTGATTTTAGGTTTATGGGCTTTCTACTTTATGCCCAGACTCGGGTTGTAGGAGGCCCATGCCTTGTCATTAGGCTCAATTTAAATATGTAGGGTCTTTTTCACGATCTTAGGCATTTTGTACAATTTTACGAGTGTGTATGTACCTTTTTGTAAAATTTAGAAATTTTAGGGTTCTACAAGTTGCCTTTCAAGGGTGTGGCGACGGTATATGGAGTGTTGTTAGCATGACCCTTGATTTGATATTTGACTTGGGCTTAACTTTCCACCATTGATTTGGTATTTAACTTAGACTTAGTTTCCTACCCTTGATCTTTGATTTGGAGTTTAATTTACTTCGTCTTTGATTTGAGTTCTTATAGAAAGATAACCGAAACAAGTTCCAATGAGGCAAACACACAAAAATACAATGAGACAAACTCCTAATAGGACAAGGAAACACTTTTTTTTCTTCTACAAATAAGAAAAGACCCAACAAATCTTTTTGTAATTTTGAAGTTCGAAGACACAGCTTGTTGGAGAAACCCCTTATGTAATTTTACAGTTTAAAGATAGATAGAGAACCTAATGGAGAAACCGCTGAAGTTTTGAATACATAGAGAACTCGATCAAGAATTCCCTACTAGTCTTTGGAGACACGTTGAGAGCGGAAAACCTCTTGCTATTGCTAGTCATCGTAGACAAGAGGAGAACCCGATCAAGAATCTCATGCTAATCTTTGGAGACACGCCGAGGGCAGAGAACCTCTTGGTATTGTTAGCGGTTGTAGACAAGAGGAGAACCCGATCAAGAATCCTATGTTAGTCTTTGGAGACACACCGAGAGCAGTAAACC
This sequence comes from Tetracentron sinense, assembly GCA_015143295.1. NCBI lineage: Eukaryota > Viridiplantae > Streptophyta > Magnoliopsida > Trochodendrales > Trochodendraceae > Tetracentron > Tetracentron sinense. Next base: position 43,732,284 of record CM026556.1, on the reverse strand, counting down.
TCCTACTGACCATTGGAGACAGCCGAGAATCCGATCAAGAATCCCTGCTAGCCATTGGTTAGTATTAATTCTTGTTTGCTTTTGCCCCATTACTGGTTTGTATTTTGTTGTTTTCTTGTAAGCTCGTTTATTTAGTTAATAGCCCAATCAATAGGTTAGCAAGGTGTTGTCGGTATTTTCATTACCCTTTGAATTCCTGATCATCATAGCAAACGTCTAAAAGTGAGGTTGATCCTTGTGGTCCCTAATTTTGTGCGTTTAGGGATTCTTGATTGGGTTCTCCTCTTGTCTACAACGGCTAGCAATAGCAGGAGGTTCTCCACTCTTGGGGTGTCTCCAAAGACTAGCAGGAGATTTTTTATCGAGTTCTATGTGTATTCAGACTTCAGCGATTTCTCCAATAGGTTTTCTATGTATCTTCAAATTGCAAGACTGCAGAAAGGAGTTTCTCCAACGGGCTATGTTATGTCTTTGAACTTTAAAATTATAGGAAGATTTGTTATGTCTCTTCTTATTTGTAGAAGACAAAAAAATGTTTCCTTATCCTATTAGGAGTTTCTCTCCTTGTCCGTTTGTGTGTTTGCCTTTGGAACTTATTTCGGTTTTTATTTCTATAAGAACCCAAACCAAAGACCAAAGAAATTAAACCTCAAGTCAAAGATCAATGGTAGGAAACTGAGTTCAAGTCGAATACTAAATCAATTATGGGAAGTTAAGTCCAAGTCAAACACCAAATCAAGGGTCATGCTAACGACACTTCAAGTACTGTTGCCACACCCTAGATGGGGCAATTTTTAGAACCCTAAAATTTCTCAATTTTATACAAAGGTCCCTACACACTAGTAAAATTGTACAAAATCCCCGACAATAATCACAATTGCAATAGGTTATTCTCCTCTCTCAAGGGAATGAGGGGGAGCTTCAAGAAGGAAGAAGGGTGGCAGAGAGAAGAGAGGGCTGGCTACACTTTGAGAAGGCAAAACATCAGGAGGGCATGTAATGATGTCATCCTAGGGTGGGGAGAATGAGACACATGGAGAATACCACAATTTGAAGAATTCATGTGTAGATTGAGGATCAGGTTATGCTAGGGGATAAAGTAAGTTCAAACCATCATTAAAGCTTTTTGGTAAGTTGAGAATTTAAAAGTAGGGTTGAATTCCTGCCATGGATGTTTACCGTTGAGATTATTTTCTTAATTAAACAATTGATGGAGAAGCTTAAAGAGGAGAAAAAAAACTCCATATGGTTTTATGGACAGCAAATGATTGAGCTTTGATAGATTAATTATCGCGGTCTTATAGAAGAAAGAGGTTTTTAGAAAAGACAACAATATATAGGATAAGTATGAGAGGTGGAAACTACCATGAGAACATGGGTGGTGAGACAAATGAACTCCTTCTAAGCATAGGTTTAGATTAAGGGTTAGTTATGACTCTGCATTGTGTTATATTGTTTATGGATGAAATGACGGCTTATATTCAATAAGAGGTTCCTTGATATATGCTATTTGCAAATGACAATATTGATCGATGAAACTAGAGAAAGGGTAGATGCAAACTTTGAATCTTGGAGGGACACTTTGGAATTCAAGCCCTTACAGATAATTCGGACCAAGATAGAACATATGGAATGCAAATTAAGTAATTCACTTTTGTTGATGGCAAACAGGAAAAATATGGTTTTCCTTACATTAATACGAATATGGGTGAGGTGATAGTTAAGATTGATGGCTAGGAGATACCCGAAAGCGACCAGTTTTGATATTTCAACTCAGTTGTTCATAAGAATTGAGAGTCTAACGAGGATGCTGCTCATAAAATTAGGCCTTGGTGACTAAATTGCAAATTTTGAATCTTGGAGGGACACTTTGGAATTCAAGCCCTTACAGATAATTCGGACCAAGATTAAACATATGGAATGCAAATTAAGTAACTCACTTTTGTTGATGGCAAACAGGAAAAAGATGGTTTTCCTTACATTAATACGAATATGAGTGAGGTGATAGTTAAGATTGATGGCTAGGAGATACCCGAAAGCGACCAGTTTTGATATTTCAACTCAGTTGTTCATAAGAATTGAGAGTCTAAGGAGGATGTTGCTCATAAAATTAGGTCTTGGTGGCTAAATTGGATATGTGCTTTCAGAGTGTTATGTGATTAATACATTTAGATCAAACCAATTTACCAAAAGGAAAATTGCATAACACAACAACAAGATCAACTTTGGAGTTGAATGTTGGGCGACCAAGAAGCAACATTTCTTAGAATGAGCGTACCTGAGATGAGGATGTTGAGGGTCAGTTCATGATGCGAGATATTGTAAGTTCAAAAATTACTAAGGCTTTTTGGTAAAGGGTAAGTTAAACGATTAAAGAAGGGAGTTTAGTGAATCAAATGAAAATATGTGACAACTGTCGTGTGTGCTGGTGTTAAACATAAATACATAATGGAAAATGTTATTTTTGTAGTTTTTCAAATATCAAGGGATGGATTAGGGATACATAACTCGCTTCTTGTCTTCGACTAATAATCTAGTCAGCTAAAATAGAAGTTATGTGTCAGTTAAGCTGATGTACATGGAAATTATATAAACCTGACATTTGCTAATCTAAGACTTGACTATTGAGATTGGTGGTGTATTTAAGGTGCATGAAATCGACAGGCGGTGTTCAACACAGAAATTTCCTGAAAATGGAGTGTCCTTGTATGGGTTCAGCTTGTATAAAATTGGAAAGTGTGGATTTGTAGCGAGACATACAAACTTGGAACGTACAGATTTTGTTAACGCAAGAGGATTTTCTTTTTTTTGATCGGTAAGTAAGCTCCATAAATAAAAGGAAGTACAAATATATGCAAAAGAAAGAAAAGGGGGAGGAAAAGTTTACAAACGCATAAACTCAACCAAGATACACACCGGGCACCCAAAATCACTAAATCATCTTAACACCTCCCTCAAAGCTTCCACGTCAAAATTTAAGCCCGCCCATTCCAAAACCGCCATACGGATCTTCGCACAAAGCCGCTCCATTGAAGAGGAATCCTCAAAAACTCTGAAATTCCTCTCCTTCCAAAACTTCCATGATATATAGTCCCCTGAAGCACTGCCCATATCGCCTCCCTGGCCCCATCCACAGTCGCCTTCGGCCAACAGGATAAGAAGGTAAGAAAGGAGGAGGAAAAGACCCAGCCTACCCCCACACGGGAAAGAAAGTTAAGAGGATTTTCTTGGATTGATTATTAAGTAAAAACGATGTACGAATAGTCGAATATGGGTTTAAGTAAATAAAAGGGCATCTCAGGTTGGTGGAGTTAAAAGTTTGTGTTTAGTAATTTTGTTAAGGTAAACGAATTAAAAAGTTTTCATTTTTGTCAGCCTGGGAAATAGGATGTATAATCTTCAATTTTGACCTAAAGAATTGAAGTCATGAAATAAAATGAAATTAAGGGTGACATTACTTTATATCTTGGGATTTCATTAAAGAACTTCATGTGAGCTTTGTGAGACCATTAGGAACTTGGGGTTTTTCTTTCTTTCACAATTCTGGTGTTGAAGGTCTCTCTTGTTTTTATCTAATTTATGTATGGGTGTCCTTTTCTTTTTGTTTTTCTATTCTCTGCATCAATTTGGAGTTCCCTATCAACTGGAATCAATAGAGAGAACACCTTAGTTTCTCTTACACATGTCCATATAGGAATGCCCTGTCGTAGGGGCATCTAGATAGTATAGTGATGCCTCTATTATGTGTTGGCATATGCTCTCCAAATTTAAAAGACTTGTGATCTATGTATTAACTAAGGATTATTTGGACATGTGTGCAGCCATGACTATACACTGCTTTCTTCTAACCCTTTGATGGAATTGGTATTTCTGTTGTGCACAAACACTTACATCTAATTAAACTGGTGGATTATTATAATTCATTGCATTGTGCACTATGTCCTCCCTATAGGATTATTTTGTAAGTGTTTAATAGCTATAAACTCTCTATCATCGAAGTAATGAACATCAACTGTTCCATCCAGAATGAAAGATATATATATTCATTTGTTCTTTAAGAAACCAACTTTTCAGTATCTTGTTCCTGACTTGCTACAGGAGCCTATTGGGGCCCACTGTGTAACAGATAAAAATAATCCAGTAGGAGTTCACTAGCTCTAAATCCAGATATCCATGCAAAAGGTCCTACACTGATATGAGTAATTTCGACAGTAGTTCATGCTGAGAATACATTGCCATTCTTCTCGTTGTCAATGATGATCGGTTTGAAGCTTTCTCTGCTCAGTATCAACTCTCAATTTCAAAAACACCCTTAACTTGTGTGGAACGCAAATTTACCTAGTTTGACTGCGTTTGAATTTCTATTTCATGCCAGATACGTCATACGAACAGGCCAACGATTGACATGGGCAATCCGGCAATGGATGATCCTTCGTAGACTTTCCTGATTTGAAACTTAGAGCTAAATGATTGACTTGTCCAAGTTCAGAATAATCATTGTGTTTAGGACATTGGAAACTGTTTTCTACCCCTGCATGCGCGCACTCAAGTCACTGATGTTGTGGCAAGACTGCTACTGCCTTGGTAATGAATACGTGATGGGAAACCAGTGGTAGTTACCAAGTCAGAGATCGGGATTGGCTAAGGGGCTCTAGCTTGCTTACAACCCCCGGTAGCACCCGAAAACGCCCTCCAGTTCCTTTGGTGTGGGAAAAAATGTGGAAATTTTGGGGAAAATATCGGAAAATGTTGGACAAGATATGAAAAAATTTGGATTACTAATTATGAAAATTATAGACAAATATAAGTCATATTAGATACTTATTCGGGACTTAAAAAAAATCATGAATAATCCGCAAAATTTGCAACTTCTTCAAAAAGTCATATTTTTTTAAAATCGTGAATACTTGACTTTTTGAAAAATCGGAGAACTTTGTTACTATGGTGTCTAGTGCTCAAAGCCTTGTCTCTGGGTCACCCTACTTTTCCGTGTTAGTACTTTCTTATTTTTCTTTTCCCTTATAAGAAGTTTCTACGCATTTGAGTTGCTTGCAAGAGAAGAGCTCTTTTCTGCTTTATGCATTCATGTTTGCTCTTTGGCAGGTCTGCACTCAGCGGTCTTGGAAACGGCCTTATGGCGTAGGCCTGCTGGTTGCTGGTTTAGATGAATCCGGAGCTCACCTCTATTACAACTGCCCAAGTGGGAACTACTTTGAATATCAGGCTTTTGCCATTGGGTCTCGCTCACAAGCTGCAAAGACATACTTGGAGCGCAAGTTTGAGACCTTCATGGGCTCTTCGAGGGAAGATCTGATCAGGGATGCTCTCTTTGCAATCAAGGAAACTTTACAAGGAGAGAAGCTTACCAGCTCCATATGCACTGTAGCTGTGGTGGGAGTAGGGGAGCCATTCAACATAATCAATCAGAAAACCATACAGGAGTTGATCGAGTCATTCGAGACAAAGGAGGAGGAGGTGGTGGAGGCTGCTGATCAAGGCGCAGCCATGCAGGAGGACAGGAGCCCAGAAGGTGCCCCAATGGACATCTGATTATGCAAGAAGTAGCTGCAATGTACCATGCCCCCTCCCCTGTTCTTAAAAAGGGGAACTCCTAAGGCTTATTTTCGGACGCGAGGTAAGGGAATCAGATGGTGTTGTGGACTATATCAAAACTTATCTTTAGATTAATGCTTGGTGAACCTCATTTAACATTTTATATATATATATGAGACAATGAGTACAGAGTGGGTTGGATGCAAGATTGAGATTGCATCTTGTTACTCTGTCGTGCTAATCTTGCTCAAGTTTGGCACTTAAAAGACCTTCCAAAGGAACACATAAGGAATCCTACCGACAACAAATATATATTACCAGGGGCATCATTATGAATTTTGATATGCAGGGACCTGGTATAATTTGAGCTAACTTATAGACAGGACTCTTCCAAGGCTTCCTCCGAAAGCTGAATGAATCTGGAGGTAATGTTAGTTATTTCTCTGAATGCTAAAATCTCACTTGACTTCAACAATAGAGAATGGGATGGATTTGCACTGGGAGACACGAAAAGCCTATCGATGAAGTCAATAGGCCCTTGACTATAATCAAAGGGAGGGAAAGAAGAAGGGTGCCGCCCTTCCCATAACCAGGGCCTCAAGACCTTTACTATTAGGGCCCTATTGTACAAGGGCTTGAAAAGCGAAGCAAGCCTATCAGTAAAGGGAGGGAAAGAAGGGTGCCGCCCTTCCCATAACCAGGGCCTCAAGACCTTTACTATTAAGGCCCTATTGTACAAGGGCTTGAAAAGCGAAGCAAGCCTATCAGTGAAAGCCATAGTGATTCAGGGCCCTACTGTACAAGGGCTTAAAAGGCGAGCCTATCAGAGAAAGCTGTAGCAATTCATCTGCGAGAGCAAATCCTTTACCCCAATTTACCTAGATGATGCTGCCAGTTGGGTTATGGTCATCTAGATCAGGTGGTTGAATGGCCTTTTGGTCAAAATTTTGTTATTTTACCACAAAAGATGCATCCATATGTAATGGTATAATCTGCTTCTAATGACTGGCCACCACTTGGATAATCTGTAGTTCAAAATATCGCCCATGGGTCTGAAAAAGTATTCGCTGCTCGAATTTGGATGGCTGCAGAAAACTGTTGGCACCTACTGGTCTAGAATTTCTCATATCTACGTTCCGGGTCGATCAATGGCTGCACTATGAATCAAGGGTGTACTTCCATGTTACAACTTACTGAATTCAAAAGCAGAACTGTGAATTCATCTTTTTCGGATTCAGGTGGTTCAACCAAAGAAAAACTAATGCAACACAAGAAACTCACAAGAGATAAAAATAATTATTTCCTACTCATTGGAACTCCATTGTATCCCATCTCTCCTTAAGACTCGAGGCTAGATGGTAGCCATGTATTCAGTTCTCAGCCCGTCCCCAAAATGCAACTTCATATTAGCTGCCCTTTGCTTAGAGGATTCACAATGCTGACCAAAAGCCTCAAGTCGTGTTTAGGTACTTGATTTACAGAGATTGGGCACAGGGAGGCCTTTGATCTGCATCTGCTTGTACATCCATTGCCGGTTCTCAGGGGTCACCTCGCCACCAAGAGAACGAATCACGGACCCACCGCTGCAGGAGCCTACTCTGCAGCTGTCCTCGAGGGATAATCCCTTTATCAATCCATACAAGAATCCACTTGCAAATAGATCACCAGCTCCAGTAGCATCGGTTGGTTGTGCCTCCCCTATGGCTGGAACCCGTACTATCTGAAATAATAAGAAAAATTGTATCCATTGCTCGAAATATAACAAACAGCAAAAGGCTGATGTTAGGCCTGTATTAAATGGAAACAACATGCTAGCTCTCTCGGCTGTACCAAAAAAAAAGCTCTCTGCTGTACCAATATTCGTGAGGACAAGGAAGATAGTTTAACACTAGAAATTGGCTGAAAACATACTTTAGGTATGTGTCTCTCTCATGTACGCATATTTAGATCTTCAGAAAAAGCACCAGGTTTGAAGGCAATGGATGGTGCCAAATGTGTCCAGTGAACTGCCAAAATTGTGCACACCCAAAAAACATATGCATATGCCCTTAAAAGCAAAGTAATAATCAATTACATTTTCATGCTATACCCTCAAATGGGATACTGAGGCTACATCTTACTGACCTCTTTTCCATGCTTCACGATGCATCCATTATGGCCTAGTGTTACCACAGCCCATCGGCAGTGTTCTGCCAGAAATTCAATGGCAGCCTCGGGATCAGTGTTTTGTTCACCCCTAAAGCCATTAAAAAGAATCCACTATTAGCAAACACAAGATGATCCAAACCATCAATCTGTCTGATGCAGCCCATGCAGGGGTCTCTACTTGCAAGATCTTGTAGTAAGGGCCTACATGATGGTGGGTTCCTTCCCTCTGCAATGGGTCGACTAACTACGACTCAAAAGCTCAGTCCGATGTGATGATCAAACCACCTGATCCATCACATTTTCAGACTGCTAGTGTCTAGATTAGTCTAGATCTCATACTTTTTAGTAACTAATATTTGCACAGCTGTAGAATTATCAACATAATAACTTCATGGACATGTCAGGGTCCTCAGAGTCTGAGACCTTCCGCCATGTCAAGCATCATTTCATATTGCATAAGACTGCATAAGCAACCCAATAACTAGGGAGTGAAGATGATTTACTCTTCTTTCTTCGCAAAATGAAGTTGCCGTGATAGGTCAAGATTTGTACAATCAAGTAAGTTTTGTGCAATTAAGTGACAATCACCTTAGCAACTCTGTCGCTTCATCCTCGTTGGCAAAACAGAGGTCAATATCCCCAGACTCCAGTAGTTCTAGAAGGGGTGACCTAAAGTTTCTAACCATCTGCACAAAGAAAATTTCAAACTAAATATCGAGGAAAAAGTCTCGCAATTGATCCTCTCCCTCCCCCCCTCTTTTTTATCTTTCTTTTAGGGTCCGTTCTTTTGCTGAGACTTATAAAGCTTGACACTTTGTCATAGTAAAAGGTAGGAAATTTGAGTCACTTTGTCAAGGTTTTTAATAAGAGTAATTCTTACCATAATGAGATTTCAAGTCTTACCATTTTCTATGAGATTTGAAACCATTCATTTTGTTGCATCTAAAGCCTTACGGGAATTGCAACCCAATAGATGAAAAGAATCTATACATCTATTTCTCAAAAAGAAAATGCATGTTGTCCAATGAAAAAACTAGCAAAGTGCCGGACTTTATAAGTCTCCGCAAAAGAACGTACCCTTAAGGGTTTGTTCTTTTGTTGAGACTTTTAAGTTTTAAAGCTTGGCACTTTGCACTTTATCATTGTTGAGTCACTTTGTCCAGGTTTCTAATAAAATTATTTCTTCCTATCATGAGATTTCAAGTCTTCTCATTTTTTTATGATATTTGAAATCATTCATTTTGCTGCATTTTAAGTAGTACGAGAATTGCAACCCGAGAGATGAAAAGCACCATACATCTAGTTCTCAAAAGACAATGAATATTATCAAATGACATAATAATTTGCGGCAAAAGAACAGACCCTAAACCATAAAAGAATGGAATTAAAACGCCATACCTCAAAACTAGCCAAATCCAGAGAGACAGATACCCCCTCTTCTTTTGCAATCCTAATAGCAGCATGAATAATCTCCAAATTGTATATCCCATATCTTAATATCAACCACTGCAAATTAAGATATATTAGCAACTGAGTTTATCATGGGCCTCTAGGATAACATCTTCTAGACCGAACTATACACCTAAACTAATTACTAACTAGAGCAAGTTCTACGGTAGGAAGCATATACTGTGTAGTGTGTACCAAGTACAATTGGCATATCAGGTGGTGTAGTACTCCACAGGATAGGGATCCACCATTTAAATGGATCTTACATTGGCAATCTCCTAACAAAAAAACTGAAATATCAGGATGCATAGTACTCCATGGGGTTGGGATCCACCATTTTAATGGATCTCACCTTAGCAATCTCCTAATAGAAACTGAAACGATCACATGATCGCAAGCATCCAATATATAAAATCTTTGACCAACCAAAAGATATGGTGTATCTAATTTTGATCGTCCAGTTGGGTATTTGGTTGACCTTTCAAAGTGAGTTCTCCTTAGTGGAAGCATCTAAAAAAACAGTGTTCCAGTCTTCTGGCACCTTCATGTGGACCATGTGTTTTGATACTCCACTTATACAGTAAAAAACGTCAAGAATATGCAGACTATAGATTTACTCTAACTAACTTCTTTTTTTTTTCATGAAACTCTAACTAACTTATGAGTCAACTAACCTTCCATATTGAGGAAAAAAAAGAATAAAAAGAAATAACTTATCATAAGTCACAGAAAGATCCTTAAAAATTTAACTCTAGTCAGAAATGCCTTACCTTGGAACCTTTAAAATCATCTCTGGTTAACTCATCTGCCTGAAAGAGATGCCAAGGAATAAGAACTAACGGAAGCTCACCTAAAAGAAGTCTGCAAAAATCCTTTTTATTTTTTTAAATCGTTTTTTTACTGCTGTTAAGTATGAGGAATCATTAAAGAATAGAAACCTAAACTGGCCAAGAAAAACCCATGCACCTGAAGTTTAGCGGCATTGGAGAGACAGGGTCGCATTGTACGATTACCTACTGCATCAACCAAGCACACACACTGTGGTATACTATTGATTAGTTGTCTCAACACTTCTTATACAGAAGCATAAATGAGAAAAAGGTAAAAGATCTAATTCAACATGCCACTCACTTGAGCAGTGGGGCCCTTCTTCGTCCTCAATTTCGAGAGATTCACTCCGTTAAAGGTCATGTTATGTACAAACAAGCGGCCTTGCTCATCCTCTCCACATGCACCAATTATTCCACATGTGACCCCAAATTCCGCTGTCAGACCTCGGATTGTATTGGCAACACTACCCCCAGCGATTGTCCTTAGAGGAGATGGGTCGTCAGGGGATGGGAGGATGTGGGTTTTCACCTCACTCAATATATGCTCCAATTCTTCAAATGCAACCTATTCAGGACAAATAAAAATGCTCCAGTTCTTATATAACCTACCAAATTTACCTTACTAAAATTGGCACCCTTCCCCCTACAATTAGGAAAAATTCATAACCGGTGATATCCAAGACTAAAAATCATCTGTGTAAGATATATACGCAAAAAGTAAACCAAATAGAAAAAGTATAAAAAACATAGTATGAAGCTGTTGATAGGAACGCAAAAAAGAAAAAGAGTTTCAACCAACTATTAACAAAATTCGATGGCTGCATTCTAAATGGGACGTGATAGTGTAGAACAGGGTCTAAGGATTAAGTCCCTGGACCTCAATAGCTATTGTTGGATCCCCTTCTCTTCTCGGGATTCCTGCTAATCACTTCTTTAATGGAATTACAACTAATGAAAACAAGTCATTATAAGAAATCCCCAGAAGAAAATAGAATCCAATGGATACCCATTGAGGTCCAGGGCCCTAATCCCTGGACCCTAGTCAGCCCTAATCCATTGACCAGGATCATCTTAAATGAAAACTGCAACTACACAAATCAACATTATACCTTAGGGTTTGAAATATTCTGAATTTTCATACCCTAAAGTATACCGAAATAAACCAAAATTTCCAAAATTTTGAAATTACTCAAATATACCAAATTTTCCACATTTTATCGAAATTTCAAGAAAATTTCCAAAAATTTAGGGTTAAGTTTAAAAATAAACTAATAATATATATTTTTACTAGATTATAAATTTAATTATATTTTTATTCATTATTATAATTTATAGCTGATTTCCTAATGGAGTCGCAGACAACTGGCATTACATATCCCTATCCAGAGACTAGGCCCGAGCTCAGGTCCTGGAGAGCACATGCATAAACCGCACTCAAGCTCTGTAACAGCAGTCCATATCCCCTTGACAGGTTGGTCTGACTGCCTAGGACACACTGCCCTTATGGGGCCACCCAAAATAAACCTTAAACACTTCAACTAACCTATTTAAATTAGAAAACCTAAATATTAGGACACTTGATAATTGTAATAATTTAATTTTATAATGATAATCTTAATTGTCTAATCCAAAATATTAAATTTAGAACTATTAATTTAATGAGATATATTAGTCTAAAAATAATAATTTTAAAGTATTGTATTCAATTATATCAGTTTAATAATTATATAAGTAATTTGCATCTAATAACATTATGTAAATATAATAGAAAAAATCATAAAAGAAAAGAAAAAAGTTGAAATCTCGGTATCTTTGGGGTCATACATTGGCAATTCTCGCTATTAAAATATTTCAGTCAAATAAAACATTCACAAAATAAAAATTGCCCACAAATTTTTTGAAATCTTGGTGTCTTTGGGGTCATACATTGGCAATTCTCTCTATTAAAAACCTAGATAGAAAAATATACATGATTACAAACATAGAGGTAATTTCAAACATAAATATAGAGTTAAGGATCCACTGAACAAAGTAAAAAAAAAATGAAACTGATATACAAACAACGAGGTAATTCCAGCACATAGAATATAAAAAATGACTAAAATTTACTGCTTAGGAATGTATTTTGATGCATTCAATATACCAGAAAACAATGAAAACTTCCATCCAAAAGATTAACATAAAGTTGGAACAAACAGAGAATGTGCATAAACAATTACCTGAAATTTGACCATGAAACCCGAAAGTTATTGATTTTTATATATAAAAAAAAAAAAGTAGAAAAATCAAAGATTTGAATCCAGAATTTGTGAATCTGAGATTACCGACTGAGAGCCGCCTCTCTCTCCAGGGATTTGATCGAGCAAAGACCAGTCTACCCTGGCGACGTGATCAACAAGAGCAGAAGGTTGGAGCCCTAGGATGAGAGGAGCCTGCCCGTCTTTCTTGGGCAAAGGACTGGGCAGTTTTTCTGCCCCCATTTCTTCTCCAAGATTTCAGAGCAAGCTCCCTTCTATCAAATTTACGCTGTCGCTCTAATTTATGTACACGCTAGAACCAGAAGCAGCTCAGTGGGAGTGTGGGACTACTATAATGACGAAAACACCCTGAAATGAAAAGGATATAACCGGTTTACCACCCAACATTTTATTTTCTCTTTTAACGATAACGCCTCCTCGGTTCCCATTTTCTCTTGCAACGTGTCCTCCTTTAACCCCATTTATTTGTGGTTAAGATTCATCCACTTTTAGGGTTCACCTAACTACCTTTGATTTTTAGATTTAAAAAAAAAATTAATTGAAGGGTTAAAAAAACTAACTCAGAGTTAAAGGAAGTTAAAAGGGTCTATGTGAGAGCGAGGAGCAATAGTTGGCTGCCCATTGAAACTATTCATAGAAGAAACCAAATCCTCCACGCTGATAACCGGATTAATTGTGGTTAAGATTCACCCATTCCTACCTACTCATTCTTGGTTTTTAGAAAAAAAAAATTAATATTTTTTAAAATTAAAAAACTGTTTTTTAGTATTTTTTAATATTAAAATATTAAAAAAAAATTAAATTTTTTTTTTTTCTGAAAACCAAGAATAGGTGGGTAAACCCTAAGAGTGGGTGAATCTTAACCACATAGGGATGTCAAAAGGGATACATGACGACCTCAGGGTGAAATCCAGTTATCACCGTAGAGGATTTGGTCTCTTCATAGGATTGGCTAATTCCTTGCTAGCGTTTTGTTTAGTTGTTTAGTTGTTTTTTTTTTTTAGGTGCGTTAAGAAATATTGCATTAATCACAAAAGTGGGCTGAAACCCCTTGAGAATCTTAACCAAAAAAAAGCCCTTGGAGAATAGTCACCCTGATCGAGCAAAGGTGTCGAAGAAGGAAAATTACGAATACCATCGTTAAGAGTTTGCTGAGCAAGCTGGTGTGCTTAGACATTAGCTTCTCTAGGAATGTGGTTGAACCTCACTACGGTGCAGTGAGCTCTTAACACAAGGATGGCGTGATTCACATCCAGTTGTCCCGAGTGTTGCTGTTGTTGACCGAATAAACTGACTGCTAAAATCGGGGCAGAGAATAATAAATCTATTGGGAGAGATATGAGATTGCTTAAGGGCTCCCAAAAAGGAAGGATGCTAGCCCACGGTTTCTTGCTTTTCTTTACTATTGTTTCTTACTTTTCTTTACTATTATAAGCCAGAAGCAGCAGGCATAGCCTGATTTTTCTGAAATTTCCAAACTACCCTTATGTAAAACTAAACTTTGATTTAATGTTTTACTTTAATTCCCAAACTACCCATTGCTCATCTATCTATTTAAAGAATAGAATCATAGCCAATCGCGATTGAACTCGGGAAGAGTTCAATCACACTTGCGGGTTAACACGTGTCCTTTTAACTCCTATTAACTGTGGTTTAACTCCTTCCCCTTGCTCTCACGTGCATTGCACGTGCCACCCGCTAGTATCGATAAAGCAACATGTGTTTTGTAATTTTTTTTTGGTTAAAAGGTACTTTATATTCAAGACGGAATAATTACAGGAGTTCCTCGAGGCATGTTGGAGTTAGCCTCCAGGAGGTCTTGAACAGAGAGAGATAGATGCTTAGATAAGCTAACATTGAGGGTTGATTGTTCTCCATTGTGAGCCAAGGAATTGGCAGAGCGCCTAAAGATAGATGCTTAGATAAGCTAACATTGAGGGCTGATTGTGCTGAATTGTGGGCCAAGGACTTGGCAGAGCGCCTAATGTATTTGATTATGAATCGATCGCATCGGTTCTTCAAATGTAATATATCAGCCATGATGGTTAAAACATCCCAGGATTGTTGGGTTAAATCCCCGCTAATAAGCTCCACCAAACCCTTAGAATCAGATTTCAAGATATTGTTCTTCCAGTTGTTTTCAACAGTCATTTGCAACCCCAGGCGAATGGCTTCCGCCTCCACTACTCGAGCCGAATCTGAGAATAAAGACTTATCACTGTCACAAGCAAGAGTCCTTTATGGTTTCTTGCAATTGCACTAGCACCGGCCGCATTCTCCTTAGTTTAAGCAGCTCTATCAACATTTAACTTTATCCACCCTATAGGGGGGACCTCCCAGGATGATAAAATTGAGGGCTGACTCCTACTTCCTAACTCCTCTTCTCTCAACCCCAAAGGATTCTGATAATGATTCACAAACTCAGTCACCATTGAATTGATTATGGAAATAGTGCTTTTTGGGTTGGGTAAGACTTCATTGAAGATCACATTATTCCTTAGATTCCAGATGCCCCATAAGATAGTGGCAAACCAGATGGGAATAGATTTATCTCTCGAATCAAAATCGTGGTTGTGGACCCAATCACACAACCACGGACCAGGAGAAGAGGGCCCAGGAGTAGGGAGTCGGAGAGACAACATTGATCCAAACCAAATTCTTCTAGCAATTGGACAATCCAGGAATAAATGGGAGATAATGTTAATAACATTCATACATTTTTTGTAAGAAAAATTTTTAAATTCATACTTGACCTTATGTTAGTATTTTTTAATTAAGCTGATATTGATCAATATTAATTTTACTAACTTAATAATGATCATATAAAAAACTATATTTTTTGAGCTGATTTAAATGAGACACTGATTGAACATGGTTCATGTAATGATAACCAATGGAACGGACCCTAATAATGGATGGCTTATAGCTAAAGAAGAGAAGCACTAAACCATATAGTGATATAGAAGGTCAGTATCGTCAAATCCGAAGGTAATATGGTATGGACTTGGGAGTGTTTTATCCTGAACGGCGAAGTAAGGGAGTACATTTATTCGAAATTTAGAGGCACAAGCAAAGCAACAGTTGCAACTTGCAATTCAGGAAGAAAGGCAAGTAATGATATGAGATAGAGGGCAAAGAAAACAAAAGAAAGGCAAGTTGGTTTGATTTGAGAGGGGGTAAGCTTTTGTTTGTTCTACCAGCCGAAAGCACGCCAAATTTCCTTTTCTTTTGTTTGGCTTTTAGAGATTCCCCTTAACGGATTGATGGATGGCTATCTAGGCTAGTAGGGCAGTAGGGGAATCGGCCTAGCCGAAACCTCGAACCGGCAAAAACTTAGCTTAACATGGAACGTGTGGTGTTTTAAAGGATAAAGATGTCAATTGGGGAGAAGTCAAAATTATGGGGAGAAAGTGAAATGGCTTCTCCCCAAATTATCGCCAGGTGCCACATGTTTTGTGGAGAGCTGAGTTTGGCTGAACTCCGGTTCCATCCATCAACCCTGTCCCCAAGCAGCCTACTCGTGCTAGGACTCTCAGGCCTAGAAGAGTACTAGGAAAACTACATCAGGTTTCTCTTGTTAATGTAAGAGAGATTTGTGGGCTTGGAACTATATGAATTTATTTTTTAAAATAGCAGCTTCTTGAATTACTCTAATCTAAATTATTCCACATTCGTATGTCTGGTCCAGCAATTTCTCAAAGTCCATTACAGTACGCAATTTCAATAAAACTACAAAACTTTTATAAACATAAGCTGTATTGTCTGGGTTATTTTAATGTCATTTTGAGGGAATTTTAATCATTTGAAATTTGCAGAAAGATAAACTGCCATTTCACTCGAGACAAACCCACCAAAGGAGAAATGACATTTGCAAAGCTGTTAAAGAGCTACTGTTTTTTTTTTTCCGGTTACATGGCATCATTTTTTGTAGGCACAAAACACTTGCTCAGCCATTACGGTGGCAAGTTTATGGGCTCGAAAGGTAAACTGACTGGGAGCATACAAAAGAGATACAGTATAGTGAGTACCCCTAGATCTATACAAGCAAAAGAGTTTCTTAATTTCTAACAAGGGCCTGTTTGGATGCCAGGAATTGAGGGGTCGGAATTGGAATTGAGAGAGATGAATTCCAATTCCAATGTTTTGGATGCCCAAAATTGATAGGAATTACAATATCCATGAATTTGAAAATAAGTTCAATAATAATGTTTCCTTATTGAGCAATAGTCACCTCCTCGTGCTGAGGAGGAGACTATTCCTCCTCGTCCTCACAAACCCTTTGAATTATGGTTAAAAAATTAACCACCTCCTATAGTTAATTTTTTTTTGAATATTTTTTTCTAAAAACCAAGGGTGGATGTGTGAACCTTAGGGGTGACTAAATCTTAACCACAGTTAATGGAAATAAAAAGTGGACACGTGGCCCCTAAAAGATGGGGCGAGGTGGTAACTCACCTCCTCGGCCCGAGGAGGTGACCATTTTCCTTATTAGAATTGCAATATCCACCCAAGGAGGTAGATTTTACAATTCCAATCTCATAGGAATCGACATTTAAACTCATCCATCGATCACGACCTCAACCTCGACTCTCTTTCTATCTTCCCATCTTCTTCTCAAACCTAAACCTAGCTTCATCCCTACCATGAGCAACGGCAGTAGTGACGGTGATTGATGGCAGCAGTGAAGGAACCAACGACGGCAGTCTCTCTCTCTCTCCACTCTGTCACGGTTGTTTCCATAATAGAGAGGAAAATATCTCATTTTCTTTCTAGGGTTGGGTAGAGGAAGACAAATTATGTTGAGCTGCCTGCCCATGAATCCTATTTGTAAACCTAAGGCATCCATACTCTAGTGAGCATTTAAGGGGAGGGGGCATCCACCCATTGGTAGATGCCTTAGATTTACAAATGGGATTCTGGATACGTTAACTATTTCCTAATTATGTTCCATTTTGCTTTTACAGGTTGCAACGTCCACAAATAGTCAAATGCATCCTCAAAATCTGCTATACATGATTGCTTTGGGGGCTAAAAACCAAATTGTTTAATGGGAACTTTTTTCAGAAATAAAAAGTATGCAGTGGAATCGAGTCAAAGGTTTGAAGATTTTTGTAGGATGTTAGAGCAATCAAGTTCTTGGATAACCAGGGTTTAAGCCCTATTTTTCCTTGGGGCCAAAATACATTTACACCCCATGAGGTTTGACGAAAATACACATAGACCCCTCAATTTTCAAAAAATATATTAGGTATCCTTACTTTTTAAAATAATGGCACGTACACCCCCCCTACATTAATTGACCGTTAGTCAACTTATAGAAATGCTGATGTAGGATGATGTCATGTGACTAAACATGTAAACTTCCAAAATTGTCCCAGAAAACACTAGGAACACTATTCCTACTCCAAAACACTATTTATTTATTATTTAAAAATCTGGTTATCCATTGAGGTCGCCATGTGTCCCTTTTGACACCTCTTAACCGTGGTTAAGATTTATCTACCCATCCTTGTTTTTTTAAAAATAATAATTCTTTATGAAAAATAAAATAGTTTTTTTAATATTAAAACAGATTTTTAATATCTCCCCTTGAGGTCTCCATGTGTCCCTTTTGACACCCCTTAACCATGGTTAAGATTCACCCACCCATTCTCGGTTTTTTTAAAAAAAATATTAATTCTTTTTTGAAACTTTTTAAAAAAAATTTAGAGTTTTTTTAATATTAAAAACAGTTTTTTAATACCACCCCTTGAGGTCTTCATGTGTTCCTTTTGACACTCCTTAACCGTGTTTAAGATTCACCCACCCATCCTTGGGTTTTTTTTTTAAAAAATATTAATTCATTTTTGAAAATTAAAAAAAAAAAATAGAGTTTTTTTTAATATTAAAAACAGTTTTTTAATACCACCCCTTGAGGTCGCCACTTGTCCCTTTTGACACCCCTTAACCGTGTTTAAGATTCACCCACCAATCCTTGGTTTTTTTTGAAAAAATATTAATTCATTTTTGAAAATTAAAAAAAAATATAGTTTTTTTAATATTAAAAACAGTTTTTTAATATCACCCCTTGAGGTTGTCACGTGTCCCTTTTGACACCCCTTAACTGTGGTTAAGATTCACCTACCCATCCTTTTCTTTTTTAAAATATTAAATTCTTTTGAAAATTAAAAAAAATTTAGAGTTTTTTTAATATTAAATTTTTTTTTTTAATATCACCCCTTGAGGTCACCACGTGTCCCTTTTCACACCCCTTAACCGTGGTTAAGATTCACCCACTAATCCTTGGTTTTTTTTTTAAGATCTTAATTATTTTTTGAAAATTAAAAAAAAAATTAGAGTTTTTTAATATTAAAACGGTTTTTTAATATCACCACTTGAGATCACCACGTGTCCCTTTTGACACCCCTTAACCGTGGTTAAGATTCACCCTAAATATAAACAGGAGCTTTGGTCCTATACCTAATTATGATTGGGGTAATTTGAAAATTATAATTATAAAAACCAAGGATGGGTTGATGAATCTTAGCCACGGTAAAGGGGTGCCAAAAGGGACACTTGATGACCTCAAGGGGTGATATTAAAAAACTGTTTTTAATATTAAAAAAAATAATGTTTTTTTTAATTTTCAAAAATGAATTAATATTAAAAAAAAAAAAACCAAGGATGGATGGGTGAATCTTAAGGGTGTCAAAAGGGACACGTGGCAACCTCAAGGGGTAGTATTAAAAAACAGTTTTTAATATTAAAAAGACTCTAAATTTTTTTTAAAAATTTTCAAAAAGAATTAATATTTAAAAAAAAAAAAACCAAGAATGGGTGGGTGAATCTTGACCACGGTTAAGGGGTGTCAAAAGGGACACGTGGATACCTCAAGGGGAGATATTAAAAATTCTGTTTTAATATTAAAAAAACTATTTTTTTTCATAAAGAATTATTATTTAAAAAAAATAAGGATGGGTGGATAAATCTTAACCACGGTTAAGAGGTGTCAAAAGGGACACGTGGCAACCTCAATGGATGATAACCAGATTTTTAAATAATAAATAAATATTGTTTTGGAATAGGAATAGTGTTTTCTGAAAATTAAGGGGGGCAATTTTGGAAGTTTACATATTTAGTCACATGACATCATCCTACATCAGCATTTCTGTGAGTTCTGTGAGTTGACTAACAGTCCAGGGGGTGTAAGTGCCATTATTTTAAAAAGTAAGGATACCTAATGTATTTTTTGAAAACTGAGAGGGTCAATGTGTATTTTCGTCAAACCTCGGGGTGTAAATGTATTTCCCCTTTTCCTTGTTTGCAGAGATGTTAAATTTGAGGATTATTGATCCTCTACATGAAAAAAAATATATATATATAGAGCAGGTTAAAGCAAACCCAGATGCGTGTAAGATTAGTATTCGTGCTTTATTATTTTGAGAAGGGAGGAAGTTGTTCTTGAGCAAAGTTTACTGTCATCTAAATGGTGGAATTGAATTCAGATCTTCTTTTCAGCAATTCTCCTGGGTGCCGAACGGTAGAATTTCAATATCCATGATATTGAAATTCCTGCCATTCAAACATACCTTAAGATGATAGGAAGCTTGGGAAAGGATGGCGAGCGTTACATGGCATCATTTATCTAATAGTAATATTGGTTTGCTGGGAAGGGTGCATTTTGAAGATGATGAGAAGGACCAATGTTACACAACATGATGTGTATCGACCGACGTTACCTTTCTAACTTCCCAGCCAAACTTCGAGTCCGGGCCTTGCATGCTACCTGTGGTAGGAATACATGTATGCTCTGTTACAGTGGTTGTGTACCGCACTGGCTGAATGTGGTCCCTGACTTAACCGCCTTGTAAGCGCTCCTATGATGGCCACCAAAAAAGAAAAAGAGAGAAGGGCTAATGTTAACATAATTCCATAATAGCACTTGAACAGAACATGCGCCAAAAATCTGATTTTAATTTTTAAGAACTAATTATTCCCGTCATGTTCCAGAATGATTGGATATTAAAAGTACATATTAAAGAGATCTTCCAAAAAACAGATATCATGGGTACTGAAGAAAACCCCATTAAAGAACCTGTTACAGGATTAATTTTCTCCAAACAGAAAAAAAATGAAGTTTCTGATAAATCAGAGTAGAGCCAAATGACATAAAGGTACACCTTGATTGGATCCTAAAACATGATCGGGCCCCAAAAATTATTGGAAATGAAAAGGAACCTATTCTCTATAAATCCACGCATAACAACAAATATCCGTTGACACCAAATCTTGAAGAGGAGATACCGACCTTACTAAAATCTCACTTTTAATAAGTTTTTGGTGCTTTATCAGGTAGGATATTATCAGGAAGGATCAGCTCTGGAGGCGTTTCACGTACAACACCCAGCATTGAGTCATACTCCTCGTCTCGACGAGCAAACTTCTTGCGAAGTACCTTCTCAAACTCAATCTCATCAAAAGCCTTCGCATTCTCAGCTGCATGGACCTGCGCCAAGTTGCAATAATTGGTGGCTGACTGGGAGATGAAGGCTATCTCTTCTTCCGTGAGCTTCCTCAAGAACTTTGCCGGATTACCTCCCCATACCTGTGACATAAAAATTACAGTTAGTTTTTGAAATTCCGTAATCCTTTCTCGAGGTTTATTTATATGCAAAGCAACATTCAAGAAGTGGTTGATGGATACAGATATCAGAGTAGTTAGTTGGCCTGGTTGACCCTGAATACCACGAGTCCAATTTAAAATCTCTTCACCAAAGACAAATACTTGAGTTTGGGTGGGAAGATAAGAAGTAGTTGTCCTGCGGATTTTGAGGCCTAGCACTAGATGGTACCCTCCCATGAGACACCCTATTCAATACATAGTCCAATTTTTTTTACATGGGTAAAAATAAAAAATGACAACCAGAACACGGGGAAAAAAAAAAAAGCAATCAATTACAAGACCAAGTTTGAGTATATGCCAGAAGAGGCCGAAATAAACAAGAAGACAAACCTTGCCTGCATGCTATTGCAATGCATACCAAGAACAATTCCAACAATTTTTTTTTATTGCCAAGCAATTCCAATATTAGGTTAGCCCAAGACCATGAGAATCATAATTTGTGAAAAAAAATGCGAAGTATAGATTCTAAAATTCGTTAGAATTCTGTAAAGATTTGAAATAATCATATTTTCATTTTGGAGGGGAAAAAAACATCAAAAAAGTCCCTAGGGAAAAAGTATTTGCAGACAAACCTCCCCGCAGGGGATCCTTGAATTCTGCCTCACGAGGGCTCCAGCAGCAACCATGGCATGTTTCTCGACAAACACCCCATCGAGCAGTGTTGCACCCATACCAACGAAGGCTTCATCCTCAACAGTGCATCCATGTAAGACAGCACTATGGCCTGCACAGTTCAAATTCTAAATCAATAATGCAAATATCCTTCGATAAAAAAAACATAGCAGGTTAGTTAACATACAAATATATGATTTGGAACTTGATAGCATGTCACTCACCTACAGTAACATTGTCTCCAATAATAGTTGGTAAGACCTTCCCACTTAGATTCGATTTTGCAACATGCACAAGGGAGTTGTCTTGTATATTTGTTCCAGACCCGACACTGATACTATTCACATCGCCTATGCACAAAGAGATATTTTCAGACAAGAATTAGCAACATCTGTTTAGTCACTGACAAAAATAAATAAAATAAAGTTGTGGCTTTAGTCAACAATCTAACGTCTCAAAACAGTGAGTTGTTGTAAGTATGGCTTTAGTCACTGGGGAAAAAATATAAAATAAAATAAAATAAAAGTTATGCTATGAATTCAGCTTAAAATAATTTGAATTAATGGACAAACTTACAACTACTCACTGTTCTGAGAAAAAGCATGAATTATTTGGAGAACAGGCAAGCAGAAACAAAGGAACAGAATAAAGCCATACTCTGAAAAGAATGTGTCAATGCGCTTGCACATAGTGTCGATATTGATCGGTCTAGATCACCCAGTCAATTAACCACCCAAATCGCCCAGAAAGTGCTCCAATTGGATATCCCTAACCATCCAATCCCATGACTACTCCTTAAGGGCCACGAACAATTAAAAAAAGATGACCTATCCATTCGGGACTTAAGGATAGTTTTTTTTTTTAATCGATAAACCAGGCAAAATGTCTACGGTACCGAAGAGAGGCATATTTAATGAACTCTGGGTCAATCACATTGCTTCTGTACCTAGAACTAGAAGGCAGTATGATGTGATGTCCTTCCGTTCAAAGTGTCATATTTTATTAGTAAATACACGGCTATTTGATCGACAAGTGTGAATAACAAGCACTTGTGCTTTAATGGTGAATAATAGGTGCATGGTGTTGCAACCATTGAATGAACCCATCAAACAAGGCAATGGTCAGTCAAGTTTTTTATGTGATGAGTGATTGTAAAAGCCAATGAATAAGACAATGATGATGATCATGCTTATTTCTCCAACCCAACAGAATCAAAATTTTCTCAACTGATATATATATAAAACATTCAAACTCAATAATCATTTTCAATGGTAGTGTGAGCGCGGGAATTTACCGCCTTCCCACCCTGGGGTAATTCCGTAATTCCTTAGGAGGAATGATGCTAAACGCCTTTTATAGATTCGCCACCTATTTATTTCTGGGGGGAAATAGGATTCCCTAAGTTGAATGGATAAGGTCCAAGTCCAATTTGAGATTTAGGGAAAAAGATTCTATTAAGTTTAGGGGAAGGTGTTAGGCATCCTAAACCCCCATCCGAAGATGATAACCTGCTCCCTAAGTCTAAGCCAAATAAAGAAAATTGAAAAAGGAATTTAATGTGCTATTTTAACATAATTAATTACAAATCATGCTTTAAAGGAAAAGAAATCTAACTTAGGTGGGCTGGACCCCTTCGGGCTGCCTACATACCCAACTTAATGAGATCAAGCTAATGTAATTCATGAGCATGCTAACTTTAAAATTTTTGGATTATGTGATAGTTTTTTTATATTTTTGGCTTATTTTAGCAGTTTAGGGTCATACATGGAGCATTGGGGGAATGACAAGCAAACTATGGTCAAAACTAACCTAAGTCATGCATGGTGGAAAATAGAGATTTTTGTGTCACTCATTGGCCTATCCATACCCAAATTTATGTGGAAAATAAAAAGACAGGAAGCATGCACGATGGAAAGAGGAAAATGAGAATACCTATCCTCTTCCCTTTTCATAGGGACCTCCTATTCTGCACCCCTATTCTGCAGAATGCGGCATAGGTTGAAAGAGGGTAGGCCTTCTCTAAGGTCTAGAAATGGACTCGAAGCTAGGGAAATCCCAAAAGCAAAAGGAAAAGAATGGAAACTAACTAGAAAACACTTGAGAAAAGCAATATGGAAAATAAAATAAAAGATGATGAAGACCTACTTCTTTCAATTCTCCTCTTCTTTTCAATGCTCCAAGATAAGGTAATGGGATTGCTTAGGCCAAGAAAGGACTAGTCCTAAAGGGGTATATCCAAAGGCTCCCTACTTAAATTGACTTAGTCTAAAGCACTTGAATTACTTCTAAGGTTCAAGGGTTTGGGATTTGTGAGGTAGAGGGTTCTCTTCTAAAACCTCAAGAGTTTTTTAGGATGGCTTGGAATCGTCTCTAAGGAAGAAGAGGCTTGGTATTTATACAGAATGATGAGGGAATGGGGTCTTCCTTTTACATGGGGGTTATAGGAGTTGGTAGGTTAAGAGTTGAGTGTTGTAAAGTGTGTAAGTGAGTTGATGAGTTAAGAATTGAGTGTTGTAAAGGGTGTAAGAGAGTTGGTGAGTTAAGGGTTAAATACTTGGATGTTGTAGGGGTGTAAGGGAGAAGAAAATGTGAGGGGTTGAGTATTGTAAGGAGTATAAGAGAGTTGAGTGTAGTAGAGGGTTAAGAGAGTTGGTGAGTTAAAGGTTAAGTGTTGTATGTGGTGTAAGATAATTGGTGAGTTGATGGTTGTAGACTATGAGTTATTGGGTATAAGTTATGGTTGTGAGTGAAGTGGATATTGGTATGTGGATTTAGTTCTTAGGATTATGAGTCGTTAGTTAACAGGTTGTAGGTCATGATTGTGGGTATGTAGGTTTAATTCTTGAGTTTTAAAGGCTTAGAAAGAGGGTCCTATGGTTTGAGATGGGGTTCTAGGGTTTGGGGATGGGGATGGAGGTCTCAGGGTTTAAGATGGGGTCCTAGGGTTTAGATGGTAGGCGCTAAGATTTTAGATGTGGTCTTATGGTTCAAATCCGTGTTACAAATCTCCTGAGAAATACCTAATTTCTCACAAGAAATGCCGATAAAAAAATTTAAACTTTAAAACTCTGTTTTTATTACGGTGTTTTAAAAATCTCATGATAAATACAATTCTCTTTCTATCACATAAATGTCACGAGATTTAGCAAATGTTTTAAAGATATCGCGAGAAATACTCAATATTGTTAGTTTGATGAATTTATAAATTGGTGATATTTATTACTATTTATTATAGGTTTAATTATTTTTTAAATCATTCCCGATATTTAGGCAAGAGATATCCCAAAAAAACTCTAGATTTGAAAATCTCCCGAGAAAAACTTCAACCGATAAAAACTTGAAAACAAGATTTGTAACACTTGTTTAAATGGTGGGTTCCTTATAGCTTTAGAGAGAATTAGGAAGTAGATGAAGGGGTGCAAAAATGGGGTGTTTACAGGTAGAATGTTTAAATCAATGTTTTAAAACGTGAAAGTGTGAGGCGAGGAGTGAGGCCCTCAAGATGCGTGAGGCGTAAGCCCCGCAAGAAAGCGTCATGCTTTCTCATTTTAACAAATAAATAAAATAAAATAAAAATTGTAAAAGAATTTAAAAAGTTAGTATATATATATATAGTTGTATTCGTGTACATTGTGTGTTCGTCTAAGCGTAGATGTACACATAGGAAATACTATATAGATTAGTTGAAAGAAATAACAATTTTTTTAAAAAAATGACATTTAAGTCTCAGTTGTGACTAGAAACCTAATTTTAGTTAATATATGAGATATACGCCATCTACATAAAGTGAGCTTCAAGTCACGAGGCGTGAGCCTCATGGTTGAGCCTTAATGTGTTTTCTTTAAGCCTCGCCCCAACGCGAGCCTCGAGGAGGCGTAAGCCTCACACACTTTCTAAAACACCGGTTTAAACTATCCATTATCTACAACTATAAATTACATCTAAGAGAATTGAAAAAACAAAACCTAAATCTAAAGCCCTAACGGTGGCTAAACACTAATAAAATGGATATATGAGTTTTTGGGCCAACTCCGGCTTAGCCCAATGATGCAAGAGACCAATACACCACAAAAGCCCGGACTAACGGGTGCGGAAGATCAAATCCCTTATTCTCCTAGCCCAAGAAGATCAATTGGATCGAGCTTGAAACTCCCCGGGGAATGGCATAATACCCTTGCATCATCCATCCACACCCGTTGAGGAGACTCGATCTCAAGACCACTCTAATACCATTTGATGCGGGAGACCAATACACCTCAAAACCCTGGACTGATAGGTGCGAAAGATCAAATCCCTTATTCTCCTAGACCAGGAAGATCAATTGAGATCGAGCTTGAAACTCCTCCGGGAATGACATAATGCCCTTGCATCACCCGAACTCACAACATTTAAGATGGGTTAGGTTTGTGACCAACTCTATGGGATGGATTCAGGCCTATTAAAATAGAATGGGATGGACCTGATCTAACCTCAGTCTGGCCCATCCTGTCCGATAGGCAGCCCTAGGTACAAGTTATTGGTATTTGATTTTGCACTAAATATGTTTTTTAATTAGTCATAGTCTAAATAAGAGATCATAAGCTCTATGACAAAAATTTTCATTTTATTCAAAAATTCGCACATTTTTGCTTTGCCAAATTATTGGATTCGCAAATTTTCCAGATTATTCCCGAATTTTTTTCTCAACCTTGGCAAAAAACTACTTATTTTGTATATTTTTTAATCAAATTGTTTGGTATATTTTTATATTTATTAATTTATTTTTTATTTGTTCCGAATTTTTCCCAATTTTTTCCGAATTTTTCCAAACTTGACATTTGCCAAATTATTCTCAAACCCCGACTTTGTCACTATGCTCATAAGGGATGTTGTATAACACATCTATTGATAGTTACAAACCCATGTATTCTCTTTATATTTAGACTTGAATATAGTTTTTGTTAGTTGTTTTTCTCCCCACACATCTGTACAAACCTACGTACTCCGTTTTCAGAATTAAGATTTTTTTTTAGCTGTTTTGAGGCTGCTTTTAGATGTGTGATGTCTCTGGTTTGCTTGGTGTGACTCGAACCACTCGAGTTAAGACTTAAGAGGTCTAAGATGAGATGACGAGGACTCTCTAGTTGTCGACTGTATAATTTAGTCCTTTATATTTTCCTCATTTTTCACCTTTCTTTGATGTCTTCTTCTATTTTAGACCTACAACAACCCATATATCCGCTTATATTTTTAAGCCTAAATCCCAAGCTCAAACACTTAGTTGTTGAAATCCGAGTGCCCATTTTGGTTAATCTTACAATCAAATCCCTAAATTTCAAGAAACCAAACTCGTCATGCTTCTGTCCTACATGATAGAGCTAAGCTTTAGTTGTGTAATCTTCTAATATTAATTACAAGAGGCCAGAGTTCGAGATCACAAGACTATAGGTATGGCAATCTATCAACGGGTGGGATAACAAAGAAAGAATTTAAGAGAATAAGCATTGTCCATGGCTTAACAATGGAAATTATGGAATACAGCATACAATAAACAGCCTCAAGTTTTGATCATAGTGCAACTTACCTCTCAAGACGCATCCATACCAAATCGAAGATCCTCGTCCCACCTGAACATCCCCAATGATGGATGCACTTGGGGCCACAAATGCATCCTTATCAACCACAGGAGCTTTATCAAATATGTTCATGAGTGTTCGATGCCTAGACACTAAAATACAATGAAGATGGGAAATTGTTGGATGGTAAATAATATGATTTGTGTTCCAAAAAGAAAAAGAGAGTTCTACAAAAACTTCCACAACAATAACAGAACTTTAATCCAAAGATAAAGAAAATAATGGCATAGCATGAGTACGTGAACAGAGTTGTTTTTACATAGGAATTGACTAGATTAATAAGACCTAAAATCCAGAAATTAAAGCACCGATACAATGAAGTAATGGGATACATTGTAACATGAAAAGGTAAATTAGGGCATGGAGTTAGTGCACATACAATACATTTTTGTACAAATATAAGCTAAATCTAGAATTTTCCTGGTTTTCAACCAATACCAAAAGTGCCAAAAAAGTTCCTTCAAACACAATAAATAATTTAAATAAATATAAGCATCAAAATCTAAACTGAAGAGTGATCATCAGACTCCAAACTCCAAAGAATGTTAAATGCAAGCACGGAGGTTTCAAACAAAAGCAATGTTATGGAGTCATAGCACGGTCATGGCTCAAATACTATGCAGCTAATCTTACTCAGCCATAGTATGGTCTGGATAGTTTGGAAGCTAACACGCTGATACATGGGTCTGATCAAGAATTGTTAAAGACACCATACTGATGTCCTATCTAATACTGGGTGTATCGGAGGATCAACCCCTCTGTATTAACTGAGAATAGCTGCATAAGCATCAAGAAGTCATGACTGTTGATAGAAGCTATTAGTTTATGAACACTCAAAGGCATGAATACAGATTTAAAACAGTCCCTAAGTCGGTAAGTCCACTCTCTACCTTTGCACAAAGCTATCATGTTCTTTACTGTATCAAGATATGACAACACTCCTAGTTATTACAATGCAATACATGCACTTAGACATCAACAACGTAGGTATAAGTGACGCAATTCAATCACATCAGATAACCACCAATCTCGCCTTTAAAAGAGAGAGCACAACAGCTTGTAAATTGATCTAAAACATAAGCATATTTCATCAAAGTTTAGTACATGAATTTCATGATTCAAATTCAGCTCACATTGCCACAAAAGTCATAACTAACTCCATCCATTTAGGTTACTAAAGATGAAAACTTAAGATGTCATACAGAACAAACAAAATAAATAAATAAATAAAATAGAACAAATCTTCCCATGGGGTATCGCCGAGTTCAATAAGAGAAACAAAAGAAAAGAACCTCATTTCCCAACTCCCATTGCATCCATTCCTCTGGCTATTAACCAATTTAAAGGGTCGTGACAATCAGTTATTAATTAATATACAGTCATCTACAATTACAAGGGATGTCATTTTCATTTACAATTACGTAGTTTTTCGATGATTGTCTATGCATTCAACTACACTACTTTTTACCCAATATTTAGAAAATTCTCATACGTAAAACCTATCATTTTAAGTCAACATATAAAATCGCAACTGCGCATTCCGTCTCTCAAGTCTGTAAAAGAAGTTCGGATTGTTACCAATTCAAAACTGTCACGTCTAAGTAACGCTGTCTAAAACCCTAAACCTAACTTAACTTCCAAATAACAGGAATCTGCATTCTACCGATGAAAAAGGAAAAAAACAGGAATCTACATTCTGCACTTACAATCAAAAAAATCCAATCTTGATTTGTTTCCAGAACATTCCACCAAACTGGCATTGAATTGATTAGAAAGTAACATGAGATGGAAATTAGAGATTCGGGAATCGGGAATTGAGACCATGTTGATGGATTTCTAGGGTTAGAAAAATCGAGATGGGGATCTAGGGATACGAGTTAGAAGGGGGACTTACGTTGCTCTTGGATGTAGTAGCTGCCTTGTAGGCGCGAGCCGAGACGATCAATAGCTTGGCCGGTCTCGCGAATCCAGAATCCAACGGTGTAGATCGCTTTGCCCAATGTTCCCATCTTCCTCTGTCCAGATGGTTTTGAACTCGAAACCTCTTTCTTTTTTTTTCTGCTAGTGAGAGGAAATTGGGGTTTTAGCCGTTAGAGCAAGACAAAGGTATAGTATAGGGTGATTATAAAAAAGAGAAATGAAGACGAAGGGAATATCCCAATGAAGAAGGACTGAAGGAGTTTTTTTTTTTTTTTAAACTATCAAAAACCAGGTAAGGGGTAAATAACCATAAGCTCCCCGTTTATTTTCAACGAAGACCAATTCTGACTATTCCTCTCCTCTCGTAAAGTGCCGCTTGGTTAATAAGTTTTAATTTCTATGTTTAAATTTATTATTATAATTTTTTTAAAAAAAGGTGATATGCTTTAACTCTAAAAATTAGTAAATTTTAACCCAAGTAAAGAGAGTAAAATGAGATGCGGCACAAAAAGGGAGTGTTTACGTGGTTAAGATTCAACCATCCTTGGGCTTCAACTATATAACCTTAGTTCTTACAAGAAAAAAATACTAAATAAAAAGTTAATTCTGGTTAAGAATTTTAACTCTTAAGATTTTAAAAAAAAAATTAAGATTATATTATTGAATCTCAAGAGTTAGTGAATCTTAATCATAATTAATATGAATTAAAAGACTAGGCTTTTAGGTGCAATTAAACTTTTTCCCGAGTTCAATCGAACTCAATTGGCTGTAATCCGACCTCTTCATGAGTGGCCATCATAGTGGTTTGGTTAATTTGTTGCATAGATCCAAAGTCGCATGAAATAGATGTCCACTAGCTCAATCCCGGGCATTCGTAACTATCTGATCTGACAGATTTTTCTGATTTCGAATTGTGGATCAAATTAATTTGAATTGTCAGCGAAGTTGAATCCAATTCAACGGCTTAGAGACATCATCACTGTGAGCTTGTAGTAGCTGAGTGCAATTGGTTGAACTCGGACGATATCACTGTGCAGTAGACGTAAATTCAACGGCTTAAGCATATACTAGGAGCAATAATCCTGTGCTCGGGCAATGAGTGACTGTTGCTCTCGCCCTCACAAGGCTCTTTTACCTGTCCTTAATGTAGAAAATTTGATGGGTTGAGATTGTTCTATCGCCCTTCTAAGTCGGATATCTTTTCCCTTCATCCAATGTTACGTCGGAAATAAATTACAATGATAATATAATGTGATTGAAAGAATAGAGAAGAACTATGAAATGTAATCAGAATATTATATTGTAGAGTATCACCAAAAATGCTGATCATTTTCTTCTAATGATCTCCATTAATAATTAGGATCGTATGAAAATCGAATATTTTAATTAGGATTTGATTTGTTACAATCTTAACACCTCAGCGTTTGATTATAACTTACATTATAATGTCATGGGCATGGCCGTTCTAAGCATCATGTATTTGAGTCCATTTCATAACTTCATAAGTTAAAAGAAATGACTCATTGACGGTTTAAGTCTTTGGCATAATAAGCTGTCATAATAAGTATCCGACATAATACCATAACTCTTGACATATTCTCTTATACCCTTCGAACTACAAATTTCATAAAAACCCTTAATTAAAGACATAGTTAAATATCCATAAGGCGGGTCATGTGCTTCTAAAATATTTATTCAACAATAAAAAATTATAAGTACGATGAGATGGTGCCATGTGGCTATATCCAAAATTCAACATAAATAAGTTTTTAACCCTTATGATTATTTTTTTCTTTAAAAAAAAAATAGATTTTTAATTTTAAGGTTTAATGAATCTTAACCACAATTAAAAGGAGTTAAAAAAGGATCACGTGGTAAGAAAAGAGAGATGTGACACGTTTCCTCACGAGGATCGTGGAGATGATCATTTTCCATAAGAGCAATAGATTCCTCCTTGATTGAGGAGGGGAGTAGGCTATTCCTCCCCCTCACAAAGCCCTTTTTCCAACTATGGTTAACAAGTTTTAATTTATGTAGTTAAAAAAAAACCAAAATTAGATACTTTACCCCTAACACGGGGAGAAAAGTAAGAGAAAGTAGGAAAAGTGAAAGAAACCCACAATTTCATTTTTGAGCAGTGATAGGCATACCTGAGATCTCCATTTGCAAGCCTAAAGAGATCCCTCATTGGTCCACATCCCCCTCTTAAATACCCACAGTGAGTATTTAAGAGGGGGATGTGGACCAATGAGGGATCTCCTTAGGCTTGCAAATGGAGATCCGAAGTACATCAACTATTTTCCTTTATTTTTTCCGTTTCAATTGTGAGAATATGTAGGTTTCTAATAGAGTTGTGATAGGTGTACCCATGAATTCCATTTCCAAGCCTAAGGCACCACCTCATTGATGGATGCCTCCCCCCCCCTCTTAAATACTCACCAATTATTTCCCTTTCTAATACTATTCCCAACCAATGTAGGTTTCTAAAGAAACCCTTTTGGAGCGGTTGCTTGACACTTTAGTGGCTATCTTTGGTCTAACTGTGTGTGTTTCGAGCAAGGTTATCAAGTTTGCTACATGTTATAGCGAACTAAGCGAATCTGAACTGGTTCGTGGTTCGGTTTGGATTCGCGAAATTGAGCGAATCATATAGTGGTTTCAAAACAATCTTAGTTTGTCTAATTTTTTATTCAAATTCATTGATATTTTTTATTATGTTCGGCAAATTTATACTTTGAGTTCACAAATCGTTCATAACAAGATATATTTTTTTATTATTTTTCAAATAAATATTTGTAATATATTGTGTATATGCTTAAAAGATATATTTTTGTAATATATATTTTATGTTACATGCTTAAGTAGCGAACCAAATTAAAGAATCTAAGCGAACCGAAAAACGAATTATCTCATCCTACCCCTAGCGAATCGAGTTCACTATAGAGTGGTGAATTACGAATCGTGAACCCGAATTCGAACCGTACGAACCAACGAACCAGGTAACATTGGTTTAGAGAGTTTGTGTTCGTTGCATGATATCATTTCAACCAAATTGACTTTGTTACCGCGTGTGTTAGGGTATATCCCGAGTTTAGTCCCATATTGATTGGGAAGTGGACTTTGCTTGGTTGTATAAAGGGCGATTAACCCTCTTTAATACAAGCCCTTTTGGAGTGGTTGCTTGGACTTACCCTTATGATACCTTAGCGACTACTTTTTGTGTGTTTAAAGAGTATGTTAGATCATTTCAACCAAAATTAATTTTTTTGAATAGCACCATATTTTTTCTCTCATTTTCTCAACTTTTATAATTTTACCAAATTGATGGAATATTAAAAGGAAAAAAAAACATTTCTTCTAATATTTTTCTCTCAAATTAAATATCTTAAAAGAACTACTTTTTTTCAACTATCTTTTATTTTCTCGCATCCACATACTCCCAACCAAACACTTTCTAAAGGATCTTCTTTTCGCCGACGATTGCATTATATTCCTTAAAGCAAATCTGGTTGAACCAAGTACCTTAATGGAGATTCTATCCATGTATGGAGCTGCTACCGGGTAGAAGGTCAATTACAACAAATCCGGAGTCACCTTCAGTTCTAACACTCCTTCCAGGTTCCATCGTATGATCGCTCGTATGCTTCATATTAGGAACCTAGTATCTCTTGACAAGTACTTGGGATTACCCTCAGAATTTGGCAAATCAAAAATGCGAATCTTTGATTCAATAAAACAAAGGATCCTTCACAAAATGCAAGGGTGGAACGCTTGTTTGCTTTCTCATGCGGGGCGAGGGGTGCTCATTAGATATGTAGTTCAAGCCATTCCCGCTTATACAATGAGTGTATGTAAACTTCCAAGCAGGTTGGATCAAAACGGTGAACTCAGCCACAGCCAGGTTTTGGTGGAATCAAGCGATGAATTGGGTGAGTTGGAACAAAATGTGTTTACCCAAAATTCAAGGGAGGCTAGGCTTACGTGACCTTCAAGTGTTTAACTTGGGATTATTAGCTAAACAAGGGTGGAGGTTAATCACCCAACCTGATTCCCTATGTGCCCGATTTCTTAAGTATATTCATTTCCCTCGATCAAACTTCTTAGAAGCCAAAGTTGGCCACCAACCGTCGTGGGCCTAGCGGAGCCTTTTAGCCGGTCGGGATGTTCTGAAAAAAGGGATTCGATGGCAGATCGGATCAGGGAGTTGGTTAGAGTGGGCATTGATCCTTGGATCCCCTCCCTTCCCCAATTCATACCCTTACCAATGGAAGGCGTTTCTCTTCAGAATCTTACAGTTGCATAGTTGGTATTACGACAAGAAGGTCTCTAGGACATGTCCAAGTTGCAAAGTCTTTTCCACCCTCCAGTCATTTAAGAAATTCGCAAGATCTCGGTAAGCACACAAAATGTCCCCGACTGATTAATTTGGCACTTCACAAAGACAGGGCGTTTTGAAGTCAAATCAGCCACGCAGTTGGCAAAACAAATCCTCAGCACCTAAAGGACTTCTTCCAACCACAATTCAAATGGGGATGAAGGGCTTCTATGGCGTAATCTCTGGAAAATCTCTCTCCCCCCTAAAATGCAACTCTTTTTATGGAGAGCCAGTCATAACGCTCTAGCTGTGTCCACAAATCTGTGGAGAAGGAGTATGGAAATTGACCCAACATGCCCTCTTTGCCATACGGCTAATGAAACAATTTTTCATCTATTTCTTGAATGTCCGAACGATCGTAGCATCTGGTTTGGGTCCACTCCATCTCTTAAGACCTCGGCGACTGACATATCTTTCTTCCAATGGTGGAAAACAGTGGAATGGTAATCCCGAATTCTCAAAAGATAACTTTCGGTTAACAAGCCAGCTCATCACGGTGTTATGTGGTATATGGAAACACATAAATGAAGTCGTCTTTAGATCTGCCAAACCAGACCCAGTATCTGCGGTATTCAAAATTCATCAAGATTTCAAAGAGTTGGGGATGCTATGTAGGGACAAATCCCAAGACTCAAATTCTGCTTCAGCCAGACTCTTACATTGGACCCCTCCCGATCGGGGATGAATCAAAATAAATGTGGATGGAGTAGCCTCGGCAAATCTTCAAGTGGCTAGAGCTGCAGCAGTTGCTCGAAATTGGCAGGGTGAAGTTCTTCACACAATCTGGAAACCTTTAATAGGTGGTTCGGCCCGTAGGGCAGAAGCGGAGGCATTGCGGATGGGCTTCCAATTGGCTATTGACAAACAATGGCCCCAGGTTACAATAGGATCAGTTTCTAAGGGAATAGTGGAGCTCTTACTTGATTCATCCACCCAGGGCCACTGGGAGATTCTCACAGCTATATAAGATATTCGTTTGATACGAGCTAAGTGTGGCACTGTGGAACTCAACCACATCCCTCATGAAGCCAACGACGTCGCCTACAAGATGGCCCAAACGGCTCTTAACGAGAGTATAAGCAATCTTGATTCTGTTGACCTTTACCGAAGGAGGACCCTATCCCCTGATGGACTCTCTCCTTCTTAGTCAATCAATATCTCTTAATAAAAAAATAAAAAAAAACTATTGCTCCTCGCTCTCAAATAGCCGACCTTGAACTCCCACTAACTCCGGTTAGTGTATTTTAACCATTTATTTATTTATATTTATTTTTCTAAAAATTAAGGGTAAATGGATGAATCTTAACCACAGTTAAAAGGGGTTAAAAAGATAACACGCCCCAAGATAATGGGAGCCGAGAAGCCTCACTTGCATCACCTACCGACGAGGTGATTATTTTCCTTTTATTTTTGTTGGTTATATGTTGCGATTGTTCCTACGTTTGGATCTAAATCAACGGCATATCCGTCTGCATGTTCTCAAAAGCCAAAGGAAAAGATAAAATATTTGTAGTTCTAGTTTCCCCATTTGCCTCATTCGATCTGCTCCCGAAACCCTAACCCGAACACTTCTCGGAGGTGAGCCAGTAGTTTATTCGCATTTCTTCTACAGCTTTTATGCTTACAAAACCCTAATCAGTGTACATGTTTTGATGTTTACTGGTTTCTTCGATTTATTCAGTCTTTCATCTGCATTTCGGAATCTTTTATGGTAAAACCCCCTAACTTTTCATGGAACCCCTTCCATGGAAATTTAGGATTTATTTGCGCTTTCGGGGATCTCTTCATTGCAGATCTGCTTCTGAAGTTCTATTTAGTCTGGAAGAGGAGTTGGTAGGATTAGATCATGTCATCTGGTGCATTTTCTCGGAGTTTTGGGGTTTATTTTGAATTAGGGTTTTCTCCATCCGAGATCTGCTATTCAAGCTTTGAATTTCTTGGACGAGGAAGAAGTACCATTTCTTCGATTTCTTATCTCATATTTCAGCATTTCTGATATCTGTTGTTCGAATATTCAATTTTTTAGTTTTTTTTTCTTGAGTATATTTGTGTTGTGTTTTTTGGGTCTGTTTTTGCTAAACCTCGTATTCATGCATTTCTTTTTCGTTAATGGAGATTCTTTTATCAGATCTGCAGGACGGAGTAAAGCCTGATTTTCATGGAGGGAGTCGGAGGCGATGGTCGCTCGGCCGTTGCGCCTCTGGCCAAATGGAGAAACGATTTCTCAATGGCTTTTCAGTACTATTTGGATAAATCTACTCCTCATTCTGTCCAGAGGTGGCTGGGAACTCTAGCTGTTGCACTGATTTATGTTTTGCGAGTTTATTATGTCCAAGGGTTTTACATTGTCGCCTACGGTCTGGGCATTTATGTTTTGAATCTCTTGATCGGGTTTCTATCGCCAAAGGTTGACCCGGAGCTGGAAGCCTTGGATGGGGCTTCACTGCCGACGAAAGGTTCAGACGAATTCAAGCCTTTCATTCGCCGCCTCCCTGAGTTTAAATTCTGGTAATTTAATCCTTCCTCTTCCTCACTTACTTTGGTAGTTCATGTCTTTATATTTTTTTAATTCCAACATGTTGTAGCTGATTCACATTAGTTCGCCCGTTTTTCTTGCTTTGATTTAGTTGTAGCTTTGCATTTTGGGAGTTGCTGTTATCATTTATGTTTACCCTTTAAAGTTTAAACTGCATATTTCCTTTAGGCTTTATCATGGGTTGCTGGGGTTGGAACCTTGACATATATGTTGCAACCCTTTTATTGCCGACTGCCGAGCTTAATATTTTCTCACTCCTTTTCCATTTGTAATTTTTTTTTTTCCTACGATTATATTTGTTTACTTTGTTTCTTGAGATGCATAAGCTGTGAAGCGAGGTAATATATATAATAAAAGCAAAATGTGTTGAAAGGCAGGATGCTCACTAAGTTATATAGATGTACATGATTGTACTATATAAATTATAAACGTCATGTACTTTCCTATTTGAGTTAATGTGATTAAGATTTAAGAATGCCACCTTTCTTAAAATATAATTCTGGGCAGCCGCCTATCATTGGATTTTTTGACAGTCCCATTATAATTGAAAGATTCAAGTACTTAATTATTGTTGTAGTGCTTATTCTTTCTGGAGTCAATTTATCAGAAAGTGCCGGGCAGTGTGTTTACCAGGTTCAAACAATTTACACTCCGTTCTTATGGGAAATTATATATTTTAGGGGCTTTTGGTATGCGCCATTCTATTTCTGGAGCCTTTTTTTTTCACGATTTCTGTTTGGCCTTAGCATGGGTTTGATGTCTTAGAAACCACACTTTACCTTTATTGATTTGTTAAAGGGTGTATGGTTACTCATTTATGCTGAATAGGTTCATATTTTTAAGTGCACATCCATCCAGAAGCATCTATTTAGAGTCTTCAGACCATGAACTCAAATGTTAGTATTTTCTATTGACCTGGGTGCGAGTGGGTATTCACTATTCAGAGAAATATTTTGTCCAGAATATCCTTGTAATGTTTTCATTAAGAAATTAGTAAATTATCTTTTGATTGCTATTATCCCCGAGTCTAAAGGACTCAATGGGTTTATAAAACTATAAGGATGAAGCTTTTCTGTCTTTGAGTAACACCTTAACAGAAACACTACACATACATACAAAAAAAAAACCCTCGTTTGGATCACCCTAAACTTACCTGCATTAGGGATGGTTTCCATAGAAGGAATCCTCATAATAGAAAAATTCTGGCCACTTTTCCTTATTAAAGTGATCCTTCCTGTGAGGTGCACTGACTTCTAAATTTCCAAGCACGGCTCAATTTGTTTGATGATGAGCTGACAACATGCAAGTCATTTGTCTAGGGCTGCATGCTTAATATGGCTCCCACTGTTAACTGTCAAGGATGTCCCTGTGATAACGAGCTTTTCATGCCGTCACTGAAAATCTGCAGCAGTCAGGATTCCCTCATTATTTCCTTTTTCGGTGGATATTTCGTTATATCTTTTGGTCATAGGGGTGAGATTTTCACAATTTTTCGTCCAATTAACGCTCTATTCTGTGTTATTAATTTCTCTCAACATTTGGATCTGTCTTGTCTCCCATGTATTTTGGCACCCCGTTTCCTCAAAATATTGACAGGTATAGACCACAATGAGGGATGAGATTGTTTGGCATATTCCTCTACCTTTTGAAGAAGATGAGAAAATTGCTTAGATAAGCTAAAAAGGTTATTAAAAAATTAAAATACAAAAAGAAAAAAGAAGAAAAGGGAGTTTTTCTTTGATCTCATATATTGATAAGTATATTTCTGGGGATCTCTATTCTCCACCAATCAAAGATTGAATATTTCGTCTCCTTGTGTAGTTCAGCCAACAGCAGTAACATAAGTCAGGTTTGATCTGTTGAAATTGCTTCCGGTTATAGGAAGTTCCCCAGTGCTTGGGCTTGGTTCCTGATATAGAGAAAACGCAATCGAGTCATACTCATACCTCACTCAAAATAAAGTTGATATCCTGCCACAATAAATATAAATGAAAATTAGGAGTGAATCTGGTTTTCTTGTACATATCGATTCCCAGACTGGGCTTCAGTCAGTGAAGTCATTCAGAACCTGATTTGGTTGAATTTTACAAATATAAGGATTAAAGCGAATCAGGTCGAATTGCTTAATTTGTTTATATATATATATATATATATATATATATATTGAGTGCATGGTAATAAAGTCGGAGTTTGGGAATAATTCGGTAGGGGTCTAGTTTGGGAAAAATCAGCTTAATTTGGCAAAGTTGGGAAAATTAAAAAAAAAAACAGAAATAATAAATAATAATAATTTTAATAATTATAAAGAGAAATTAATATGATACCAACCATAATTATCAAGTCGGAGTTTGAGAATTATTCGTTTAAGAAAAATTGGCAAAATTCAAAAATAATTTGGTAAAACACCGGGTAAGATATGAAAAAAATATTATTAATTATTAACTTATTAACAAATTTTTTATATTTTGGATATTTATTCAGGACTTTTTCAAAAAGTCATGAATAATTTGTAAAACCCGTGACATTAATTTTCAAGAATTTGTAAATAATTCGGGATTGGTCAAAGTTTGAATTTTTTATTATATTTTTTTGTTGCTTTTATTTAAAGATTCTGGTAGTTTTGGTAAACCTTTCACTTTTTGCTTCTTGTTATTACAAGTCGGTAATTTTTATGTAATCCAGTAACATGCATTAAAAGCTTACCCTGGAACTAACCCTTTAGGTGGTTTGGGTCCACTGCCAACCTGGTCATGGAGCCCAACTTCTTGACTGTGGTAGATGGAGGGAGGGATTTTCTACTTTCCTTGCCACATGAATAAACAAAACTCTTTTTTAGCTTTGGGTTAATTTCCGTTTGATGAGCTCAACCAAGTCACCCCAGTCAATCTTTCTGGTTCGAGCTCAATTTTGGATTTTATAGCATTGATCCAGTATGATGATTGGGTAAAGCAGGTTCTAACTTTTCTAAATATGTCTCTCATTTTTTTTAATTGAAAATTGTGAGACCACTGTAGACTCAAGGCCCGAGGATAACCTTTTCTTCGTCCTAATGGTTTCAGGTATTCCATCACAAAGGCCTTCTGTGTTGCCTTTGCTATGACCTTCTTCTCTGTGTTTGATGTTCCCGTCTTCTGGCCCATATTACTGTGCTACTGGATTGTTCTATTTGTTCTCACAATGAAGCGCCAAATCGTACACATGATCAAATACAGATATGTCCCATTCAGCTTTGGAAAGCAGGTAAGTTTTTATAGTTTTAGTCATCAGCACCATTGCTGTCGCTGCTACCTATGGAATTGTCCTTGTTTTTGTTGTTTGTTTGTGGCCGTGTCAGCAGTTGAAGCCGTTTTGTATCATCTCTCTGTATGTTTGAATGAAGCTTACAATACTCCTGTCGTTTGATTTTGACAGAGGTACACAGGGAAGAAGTCTTCTACAAGTGTCAGTGGCTTACCCAGGGACTAAAGCTATGGATGCATACTTGGAGAACTCAGAAGAAAAGAAGAAATGTGCACTTGTGCTTTTAAACTTTTCAGAACATATTTTCACGTTGTTATGGGATTCAAATACCTGCTTAGATATGCAAAGTTCACGTGTGTTCTGGCTTTTTTTAGGCCTGTAAACTCGCCAAGAAGTGAAACTTATTGTGCATACATATATGAAGAAGATTTTACTTTGTGTTTTGGACTAGCTATGTAAGTAAACAGGATACGTACTTTGCTTGACTGTTAACCTTGGTTTGTAATTGTTTGGGCTCAGCTCAACTGTCTGGAGGTTGGATGACAACCACCCAGTGTAAATATTGTTTCCCTTATTCCTAATAAGTTAGTAGCTACCACTGGACCTCTTGTGATTTTATCCAATCAGCATTGAGCCCTACTATGGATATGAATGAGACCCACGTGATCAATCAGATCAGAAAGGGGAGAAGACATCCTGTGGTGCTTGATTTTTCATTTCAAGGTACAATATAAAATGCTGGGGCTTGATTTACAGGAAATCCAATGTAAGATATGTGTATAGGATTTACATAGAGCTTCAACTCATTTTTCCGAAGAATAATTTATTCCATCTAATTCAGAAGTTTTAGGGGGCGAAGATCACCAAACTGCCATTCATATAAAAGTAAAAAAGATTACACATTGCGTCTCCCCACAGGTTCTATTGAAACAGAACAAAGAAGAAAAGGAAACCATACACTAGCCAGCAAGAAACATAAGAAAGTAACTGCTTATTTATTAACTCCCCTGCAACTGAACAGAGATGTATACCAGTTACCAAGAGCAGACTCAGACAAACTGATTAAGGTATTCGTCCACCGTGGTGTATTTGACATCGGGATAAAGCTCCGAGGCCTCCACCCCAAATGAAGGTTCAATCTCAAAGTTGGTGTGGTCTCCCTTCACAAAAACTGAGTGGCTGATCGATAATATGACATTAAGTGGAATAGGGGCCTCTGCAAGAACACGAGATAACCAAATAGAAAATCAGTCCTACGTAAAACTTCACATCCTTGCCAGCATTCAGAGATCAACAGAGTTGACTCGCCTGGCTTCCAAGTCCAAACTACACAACTAAGAAAATATTATGATAAAAGTTTCTCTAATTGAAGGCATCCATTTTGATATTTTAGAAACACCAACATTCTGTTTTATCATATTTTTTTTAACCTTCAAATAGAATTCACCAGAAGAAAAATCTTCCTTGAGGCTTTGAAAGAATTCACCATGGTACTTCCTTACCAACCTTGGATGTTCTTCAGAACTTGCTCCTCTGGAACGTAGATCCTTTCAAGGGTTTTGCCGATCTTCTTCTCCCAAAGGGACACGAGCTCATTGAATGAGTAAGTGTTGCCTGACGGCCTGACGTAGAGAATCTTGTTCAATGTTCTTGGATCATCCACAGCTTTGATGGTGTAGGTGCCTATGTCATCTTCCTTGTTAAAAAGTGCTGTGGATGAACAAAAAATGCAAACGATAAGATATGTTTAATAAATCTGCAACAGAGCTTATTTAAAATGTAATACACAGTTGCGAATGCCTATCCGCTTGGATGGCAAGTACGCATACTCCTCCCCGTTTGGAAGGTCAGAGCTTGAGACCCACGAACAGATATACCTTACCACAAGAAAAAAAATGTAATACACAGTTACACATGCAATGCATAACCTAATTTTCACCCAAATGTTTTGGGTGCTTAATGCCAATTTCAACACATTTCCAATAAATATGGGGTGCCATTCACTTGATTCCAACACTGGAACTGGCATAAAGTGGGATTATTTACCACCATATCATGATACAGATGGTCATAGAAGCATCAATAGCTTTACTAAATTATTACACCTTGTATCTGAATTTCCAATTGAACATTGTTTGTACGTGTAGTGGTATTGTCTGCCATCAGCGTATAATCTAATCTATATAATTCCTAATGGATTTGAGCAGAACGGTTCTAATGGTTCTTGCAACAAATAGAGATTCAAATACAAGAATTTCAAACAGTACAGATTTAATCTTGCAGGACAACACAAAGCTTATAGCTAAGGAGATACAGCAAAATATTTTTCTATATAGGAAAAACTGTTCTTCGACCAATGTATATAAATTAGGCAATTAATATTAACCTATGTGTTCCATGCTCATACAAGAATTTCCGAATAGAGCTTTGGGTTCTAGGAAGCTAATGCCCACCAATATTGATTCAAATACACGAATTTCAACTACTGCAGCTTTAAGCTTGCAGGGCGCAACATAACAGACCAGCTCTTATAGCTACAGAAGTACTGCAATTTTTTTTCCCACGAGTAGAAAACTGTTCTTCAATCTATGTACATAAATCATGTGATCAATAGTAACCCAAGTATTTAATGCTCATGCAAGAATTTTCCCAATAGAGCTTTGGGTTCTAGCCTTCTAGGTGCATAGAAAATTAGAATAAGAGGTTGAGTTAGTTACCCTTGGGATTTCCATCCCCTAAGATAATGACTTTGTCTCTGGGGGGAGCTGTGGCTCCTGGCTGCGACAATGTAGGGAGGAAATAGCCTGCAAAGAAGTTAGAGGACACATAGGTGTAGGGAATCCCTTCAGCCTCAACAGTTCGACGAATTTGAACCTTGATCCCAAATGCAGTTTTCGCTGGCTCAACAGCATGGACACGATCCACATCGTTTCCGAACTCCGAAGGGAAGAATCTCTGAATATTTTAAGACACAATTATAAGGAAATCAATTATCTACTGTGATGCATTTTGAAAATAAGCCATGATGTTAAGACGAGATGGGAAATCTTGTTGGATTAGATATAAAGACAGATTTTATAGAATTATTTTATTAAAAAAAATATAAATAATGAGGAGATTCAAGAAAAATATAAAGTAACAAGACATGGAATCTAGAAATTTTTTTTTTCACCTTCCAAAACAAAAGAATAATTATGAGAGTCAAGGAAAATATAAAGTAACAAGCCATGGAGTCTAGATTAGGATCTATATCCTTTTTATTTTTATTTTTTCTTTTACTTTATCTCTATCTCGGACAAACGAGTCTGCCTCCAAACCGTACCGAGTCAAGTTAACTCGATGAGTGGAAAGACAAAACAGTTTAATAAATGGACATTGATATGGGACCACTGATAGGTATAAATGTATAATAGCTTCAATGATTGGAAAGGCAAAACAGTTTGATAAATGGACATTGATATGGGACCAGTGATAGGTATAAATGTATAATAGCTTCAATGAGAAATAGAACAACCTCTATGAGAAGGATGATGTCATACACCATTCCATGGCATCCTTATTTTCATATCCAACCACCAATGGGGTATGGAAGGGGCTATGGAATCCATTCTGTTGATAAATTATTCAACCAAGTCACGATCATGCTCCCCATATCACTCACCATCCAACACAAAGTTAGATAGTCAACATGAAGTTCCAGAATATATTGGTATCATCAAATTCTCGTATTGTACAAAGGATGGTTATACTTGAATTAGTATCGCAGAACATCACCCGACATGTGGGGTTGAAACTGGGGACCTTACAAGTCACAACTGCAAAGTAGAAGTTCTGGTTCTGCACCCGAGATGTGGGGTTGAGACTGGGGACCTTACAAGTCACAACTGCATAGTAGAAATTCTGATCTGATGAAAGTGGTAGAGTCCACTCCTTTTCCAAAAAGAAGTTGTTGTGATGGTATTTGATGCTACAGCATCAGTAGGCAGTAAGCTCGGGTCTTTCTATTATGTTTAATATGGTCTTTTTCTTTCCCTTTTGGAATTTAGAATTCTAACTATTGCTGATATGATCCTAAATAGATATAGGGTTTGATTTGACAGGTTCCATAAGTCCTAGGCTTCTGGCATATTGGTTAGGTCCGTATCATTTAGTATTAAAGTTAGCCTCCACGTCTCGAGTTCAAGTAACGGAAAGGGTTACCTGAAGCAAAGTGAGGGTCATCTCAAAAAATTAAAGAAAAGGGCTGCCAGAGTGAGGGCCATGATGAGAGGGCTACCTGGAGCAGTAAGTGTGAGACATCCCAAGAAGGGAAAAGGGCCACCTGCCGCCAGAGTCAAAGTCATTGAGGACGTTGGCTGCGGAAGATGTTACGATCCTAAATAGATATATGGCTTAATTTGATGCGTTCCATAAGTCTTGGGCTTATTGACGTATTGGTTAGGTCCATATCAATTGTAGATTAAGTGGTGAGGTCCTATCTTTTTTTATTGAGTGCTTAGAAAGCACATAATTTCCTGAAAGAAGTATTTAACTATTTATACATTAAGTCAAAAAAATTTGCAACATAATAGGTATCTTTGATACAATTATTGTAGTGTTGTGTTATCCTAAAACCAGCTGTAAACTAAGGGTTTTTTTCAATGTTCCCCTGAGAAACAAAAAGCCTTTTTACTTTTAAATTCTGGCCTATTTAGGGTTTGCTCGGTGTTAGTTGTAAGATTAAAGAACATTTTTTCCTGAGATTTCATTAGCAGCTACAGAATTATATATAAGCATCATTCAAGCTCAATCTTACTATTTGCACTTTCCTCTTCTTCTTTTTCCCTTCAAATTATCTCATTTTTTTAGATCGATAAGAGGAATTCATTTTGGAATTCTATTTCTACCCAATTTTCTCAGGAAAAAATAGAAAATATTGTTCTTCCTATTTTAACGAAAACAACAATTTTCTCCATGGAAAATCAAATTTCTCTCGTCTTTCAGTCTTATGTTTATAAGAATAACAAAGAGAAGCACATTCCTTTAATTCTACAACAAATATAATATTACAGCTAGACAACTATTTATGGACTTTGCTACTGAGACTCCCATTAGAACTAAGACCACCGAGACC
Organism: Tetracentron sinense; assembly: GCA_015143295.1. Classification (NCBI taxonomy): domain Eukaryota; kingdom Viridiplantae; phylum Streptophyta; class Magnoliopsida; order Trochodendrales; family Trochodendraceae; genus Tetracentron; species Tetracentron sinense. The sequence continues at coordinate 43,687,973 of CM026556.1, read as the reverse complement.
GTGCTCTAAGAACACGGGATTTCAGGTGGGGCTCATTTCATATGATAGGCCCCACCTGAAAATCCCGTGCTCTTCGAGCATGGTCTCGGCCCTAAGAGGGTCTTAGAAGCTTTATCCACTATTTTTAACCCACTAATTTCTGTGAAGGTAATTTTTAACCTGATATTGGTAATAATATAAAGAAAAATAATCACCTCCTCAGTCCGTGATGCGAGGAGGTGCGTCTCTGCTCCCCTTTTCTTGCAACGTTGACCCCTTTTAACTGGGATGGGATTTAATCTGGCTCTTGCTGGATCAAAATCATCTGGCCTAAGGCCTTTGTCCAACATGTGGCGATAAAAAGGGGAGAAGTCATTTCCTTTCCTTCTCCCCATTTGATCTCTTCTCCCCTTTTTATCACCATATGTCACACTCAAAGGGGAGGCCAGATGATTTTGATCCGGTGAGAGCCATATCAAATCCCATCCCCTTTTAACTCCTTTTAACTGTGGCAGTTGAAACTTCAAAGGCGGAGCGAGGAGCAAGCTATTGCTCCTCGCCCGTGGAGCGAACTATTGCTCTAATATAAAAGGATTTTCACGATTTCCTTGAACAAATGGAATGTTAGGATATTTGCCATAAAATAAAAGGAGTCAAATCCTTACGGTGATAACCGGATTTGGAATGCGACAAAACCGCGATGTAATGAAAAAAATATTAAAAATAAAAGAAATCAAAGGCAGTAAAAAAAAGATTTGACGAATTGAAGCCGCTTACCTTCACATTTCCAGCTTCTTTAATGGCAGCGATGATCTTCACCTGATCTGCTAACTGTGCGTGACCAACAGTGGAAATCACCACATCGACCTGCTTAATCGCCTTTACCAAACTCTCATGATCGTAAAGATCTCCCTGCATAAAAAAAACAAAGCATCCTCAGTTCATCGGCTCTTTGGAAATCAGATCCTAGAAAATATGAAAAATTAGGGTTCACTTTGACTCACATAAAGCAAAGTGACGCCGGAGTTCTTGAAACTCTCGATGAGTTTCCCTTTCACAGGGTCAGTAACACTGCTCTCTCTAACCAAAGCGAACGTCGGATGTTCGGACTTCGCGCTAGCCTCGACGATGAATTTTCCGATGTAGCCGGTCCCTCCGATGATCAAGATCTTGCTTTTCTCAGCCATTTTTTTGAAACTTTACGACGAAAATGAGAGGAAATTTAGATTTCCCAGAGAGAAACGTAGAGATAAGGCGAGACGAACAATCTGAAATGATGCTCGCTCAAAATTTATGGAAGAAAGATTACAAGAATATCCGGTTGTAATATTGTTTTTGGAAGGTAAATGGTGGTCATGGTTAATGTCCGTGTTACCCGCAGCGTGTGTGGTCCAAAGTAATGGGCTGAACGGTCTTTCCTTATTTGCCTGGATTGCAGGATATTGTGCTTATCAGAATACTTGGATCTTCTCCGGTTAGTGCTGACAAGGAGATCACCATCACCACTCAGAAGGTGCCACCTACAGTCTGTACACGTTACCAAAGTCTGTGCACCTAAATCCATGGTTTGGTTGATGTGCAAGGAGTCAGGTGGTGCCTTTTGAGTAGGTGCTGGCGGCTTCCTCACCATAACCAACTCGAGATAATCTCAAGTTTTTATATGAATTAGTCTCGAATCTCGGTCCAAATGGGGGTGGGGGGGACACCCGATTTGGATTACCGTGTTTTACCAACCAAAAAAAATAAAAATAAAAATTAACGGATCTGGGACATGGGGTTTCCATTATGTAACGGAAAGGACGGTCCTATTCTAGGGTTGTATTTGGGCCGGGCTTTTCCTAGCTAGGTCAAGCCTGGCTCGGCTTGAAAGGGTTTTGTTCTAGGCCCAAAGCCCCGGCTCAGCCCAAAATCAAGCTTGAAAGCTCGGCCCGAATTCAAAAGCCTGGGTCGAAGCTCGGCTCAGCCCGAATTGATTCAAGCTCGAGCCGGGCTTGCTTTGCTCGAGCTCGGTTTGAATACTTTTAATAATACTAATAATAACAATATTTTATATTATGTACATATATAATAATGATATATATAAATAATATATATATTTATTTTTTAAATAATATTCGAGCCAAGCCAAGCTTAGAATCGAGCCCAACCGAACCAAACATGGGTTGGCCCGAGTTTGGCTTGATTGAATTTTAAAACTTTTTTTTAGGCTCGACCCAGCCCAATCGAGCCTAAAATTCGAGCCAATCTTGGGCCAAGTCGAATTGCACAAACGGGCCGATTGGGCTTTGTGCAGCCCTAGTCCTCATGGTCTATGCCTTAGTAACCCAAACCGTGGGTAGACCCCTCCGCTCCCGCTCTCAAACCTCGCTCTCACGGTTTGAGAGCGGAATCGTCGTCGGAGCGCGGTTTTAGATTTTATAGAGCGCGGTTTAAAATTTTTTAGAGCGTGGTGTTCAAAATAGTAGAAAAAAGCTTCGTTTTCTCATGTTATTTCCGTTTGTCATTGTTTCTGTAACTCATAACGAAGAAGATGCAAGGAAGACGAAATAACCGTTGTGTTCATTCAAAACGTTAAAATTTATGAAATTGAGTTAATTGTTTGAGATGAAATCTGAAAAGACTTGTCCTTACATGTCTTTTCAGTTTTTTTTAAAATTTTATTTTCACTTTATAAAGTAAGTCGGCAGAGGTTTTCTCAACTTTTTCTTGAAATATTATTTATTTTATTTATTACTTGGTTTAGGAGAAAGTGATCACATTTAATATCAATTGAGATTGAACGAAATTAAACACATTTACAATTAATTGGAATTGAACCTCTCCCAAGTTCAATCGCACCCCGTGGTCAATACGTGTCCCTTTTAACCTTGGTTTAAATTAACTAATTCTTAAGATTTAATAATGTAACCTTAGTTTTCAAAAAAATATTAAAATATTATATATATATATATGGAGACGCTCTGGAGGCGCTCTCGATTATATTCTAAATTAAAATTTGACGCTCTCCCGCTCTCGCTCCCGCTCACTGCTTTGGTTACTTAGGTCCATGCCCCATTTTTAAACAAACACCAACTATGGTCAAGATTCACTCACCCCTAGGGTTAAGCAATCCAACTTTGGTTTGTAGGGAAAAAAATCAAAATCTTAACTTTAATTTTCTTAAACTTAACCAGGGTTAAAAGGGTGTTAAAAAGGACACGAGGGTCAAAGTGGTGGACCAGTGATTCCTGGGCCTTTCCCCAAGTGGGAGGTCATGAGTTCCATTTCTCTTTGCCCCAACCCTGCACGGGTTTACCCGAACTTACCTGGTGTGGTGGGTTGCGGGTTTAAGTCGCACCCTCAAGGACACCCTGAGTGAAATGCAGTCATTGTCCAGTCCCTTTTCCAAGGAATCAAATCGTGCTCTTTGCTAGGTTCTTCCCGATGGCCTGGGTATTTGATGGTTAGGATCTCCCGCACAACTAGTAAATCTGTACAACCAATTTAATCCTAACCTTCAAACACTCACGGTCACAGAGAAAACCCCAATGAAAGACACAGAATGAAAAACACAGATGATTTACTTAACTTTTTATCATGCATTAATTGTTGTTAAGATTCACTCACCCCCAAGATTCATTCATTTAACCTTAGTTTTTAGAACCCCACCTCTTGCGTGAGTGTTAGGGGTGTGGCCTTCAATGGATGAGGTCTAGGGATCTAATTCCACCCGGGTATGAGTAAGCAAGAGCTCCACTGCCCAAGCTAACCACTACAGGCTGTTTGACTCTACTGAGAATTTCCATCACCAAAAAAAAAAAAAAACCTTAGTTCTTAAAATGGGGATGAAATAGGAAGACATTTGATGGGGTGTGCTAATCACTACTCATTACAAAATAATTTTGGTAACTCAATTGGCCATTAGTAGTGTGTATGTCACCACTCATTTGGTCGGGAGAGGGTGAGTGTTGTCTTCTCCACCTGTTCTTAACTTAGAACAGATACTAGTATCTGCCACCTGACTGCGTATCAGGACAAAAAAAAACTCAATGGGCCTCTTAGGACTAAGAAGCAGGTGATAAAAAGTTCAATAATCTTTACTTGGGAAGCATATCGTAACTCTAAAAATTAATCCTTACCTATTTATTTTTTAAAAATAAGAGCTTATTCTAAAATAAGACTCCGTGTGAATATCTAATCTAATTTCTAAAAATTGATCAAGAATTTTCCCCACTAGATGTTGATGGGGGCAATCCAAAATAATCTTGGTGTTGCTAAAGGTGGAGTGGTTTGTGGTCAATCTGGTAATATAATTTTTGCCATTTTATGAGAATTGTTCTAATATTGAGACAGAATGTTAAACTATTTTTGATGGTCAATTAATTTATGAAAAATTGAACTTGGGTCATCTAATTGTTAAAAGTGACTTCTTTTTTATTGTGGAAAAGTTTGCTCATCCTTTATTTGTGAATTGGTGGCCTATTTTTATATGAGAACTCAATTGTGGAAAAGTTTGCTCATCCTTTATTTGTGAATCGGTGGCCTATTTTTATATAAGAAGTCAAACTAGTATGACACTTTTTTGTGGGTCCCACTTTTTTTTTTTTTCCTTTGTAAAAACAACTGGACAACCGGAAAGTGGACTAGCATTGCTCTTGGTGGAATTAAATTGTGAGAATAAAATTTTATTTTCATGTGTTTTGGACATGTTTATAAAGAAAGCAATCAGGTTGCTGACTCCTTAGCCTCCTTCGTGAAGTTAAAGGTTTTTGTGATGTTTGATATATCTTGTCTTCTGAATATTAGAAGAATGTAATTTTCTTTATTTTGGTTATATAGGCAGTTTTGTAGACGATCCGATAGTGCAAGAATACACGAAATTGAATTGATAGCCAAAGAAAGTTCCAAGTCATAAGTCATAAAGGAACCTTTTTTTTTACGTCCGTTGGCAATAGGGCTGCACTCAAAACAAACATTGACTCGTAGGTTTGTGTATGGAGAAAGCTCATAAACTGTGCATAGGATTTGCATTGTGCTTCACCCCACTATTCCGAAGAAAAAAGAGTGGAGAGAAATCATTTATTCCATCTAATTCAGAAGTTTTAAAGCTCACCAAACTGCCATTCATATAAAAGTCGCAAAGATTACACACTGCGTCTCCTCACAGCTTCCACAGGTTCTGTTGAAACAGAACAAAGAAGAAAAGGAAACCATACACTCTCCAGCAAGAAACCTAAGAAAGTAACTGCTTATTTATTTACTTCCCTGCAACTCAACAAAGCCGTATACCACTTACCAAGAGCAGACTCAGACAAACTGATTAAGGTATTCGTCCACGGTGGTGTATTTGACATCGGGATAAAGCTCCGAAGCCTCCACACCAAATGAAGGTTCAATCTCGAAGTTGGTATGATCTCCCTTCACAAAAACTGAGTGGGCGATTGCTAATACGACATTAATTGGAATAGGGGCCTCTGCAAAAACAGGTAATAACCAAATAGAGAATAAGTCCTACGTAAAACTTCACAGCCCTGCCAGCATTCAGAGATCAACAGAGTTGACTCGCCTGGCTTCCAAGTCCAAACTACACAAGTAATAAAATATGTTGATGAAAATTTCTCTAATCAATGGCATTCATTTTGATTATTTTAGAAACACCAAACTTCTGTTTTATCATATGTTTTTTAACCTTCAGTTAGAATTCACCCGAAGAAAAATCTTCCTCAAGGCTTTGAAAGAATTCACCAAAGTACTTCCTTACTGACCTTGGATGTTCTTCAAGACTTGCTCCTCTGGAACGTAGATCTTTTCAAGGGTTTTGCCGATCTTCTTCTCCCATAGGGACACGAGCTCATTGAATGAGTAAGTGTTGCCGGACGGCTTGATGTAGAGGATCTTGTTCAAGGTTCTCGGATCATCCACAGCTTTGATGGTGTAGGTGCCAATGTCATCTTCCTTGTTAAAAAGTGCTATGGATGAAAAAAAAGTGCAAACAGTAAGATATGTTTAATAAATGTACAACAAAGCTTATTCAAAATGTAATACACAGTTGCAAATGCCTATCAGCTCGGATGACAAGTACGGATACTCTCCGTTTGAGAGGTCAAGGCTCGAGTCCCTATGTAATGAGGCACAGTTTTGTAAGTACTTCACAACTCACCATGTACCTTACCAAAGAATAAAAAAATGTAATACACAGCTACGCATGCACCTAATTTTCACCCATATGTTATGGGTGCTTAATGCCAATTTCAACACATATTCAATAAATATGGGATGCCATTCACTTGATTCCACCACTTAACTGACATAATGTGGGATTATCTGCCACCATATAATTATACAGATGGTAGTAGAACACATCAATAGCTTTATTAAATAATCACTAATTAGTATAAGTACCAATGCCATATATTTCCTTCCACACTATACCTTGTTTCTAAATTTCCAAATGAGTTTGTTTGTGCTAGTAGAGTGGTATTGTTTGCCGCCCGTATAATTTAATTCTGTACAATTCTTAATGGACTTGAGCATAACAGTTCTTATGGTACTTGCAACAAATAGAGATTCAAATACAAGAATTTTTACCAGAACAGATTTAATCTTGCAGGACGTCACAAAACTTAAAACTAAGGAGATACTGCAATGTATTTTTCTACGTATAGAAAACTGTTCTTCGACCAATGTAAATAAATTAGGCAATTAATATTAACCCATGTATTCCATGCTCATGCAAGAATTTCCGAATAGAGCTTTGGGTTTTAGGAAGCTAATGGACTTGAGCAGAAGAGTTCTGATGGTGTGTGACACACCAATATTGATTCAAATACATGAATTTCTACTACTGCGGCTTTAAGCTTGGAGGGTGCTACAATACAGGACCAGCTCTTAAAGCTATCCAAATACTGCAATTATTTTTCCACCTATAGAAACTGTTCTTCAATCAATATATATAAATATCAAACCATGTACTCCATGCTAATGCAAAAATTTTCCCAATAAAGCTTTGAGCTCTAGCTTTCTAGGAGCACAGAACATCAGAGCAAGAGATTGAGTTAGTTACCCTTGGGATTTCCATCCCCTAAGATAATGACTTTGTCTCTGGGGGGAGCTGTGGCTTCTGGTTGTGCCAATGTAGGAAGGAAATAGCCTGCAAAGAAGTTAGAGGACACGTAGGTGTAGGGAATCCCTTCAGCCTCAACAATTCGACGAATTTGAGCCTTGGTCGCAAATGCACTTTTTGCTGGCTCAACAGCATGGACACGATCCACATCATTTCCGAACTCCGAAGGGAAGAATCTCTGAATAATTTAAGACACAAATTATAAGGAAATCAATTATCTACTGTGATGCATTTTGAAAATAAGCCATGATGTTAAGAGTTAAGACATCAACCGAATAAAATAAATGTGTATGGGCAATCTCATTGGGTTAGATATAAGTAAGACAGAATTTTGTAGAATTATTAAATAAATAAAGAAAATATAAATAATTATGAAAGTCAGGAAAATATAAAGTAACAAAGCCATGGAAACTAAAATTATTGAAATGATTCAAATAAGAAATAATTATGAGTCAACGAAAATTTTAAGTAACAAGTCATGGAGTCTAGAATCCAGATTAGGCTCTTTATTATTTTTATTTTATCTTTTACTTTATCACGGACAATTGTCTGCCCCAACCTACCAAATCAAGTTGACTCAATGAGTGGAAATACAAAATGGTTTGACAATTGTACATTGATATGGGCCCATTGATAGGAATAATAGCCTCAATGCAAAATAGAATAACCTCCATGAGAAGGATGAAGTCATACACACCATTCCATGACATCCTCCTTATTTCCATATCCAACCACCACAGGGCCACGGAAGGGGCTATGCAATCCATTATGTTGGAGTCCGGATCTTTTGTAGAGACCCCTACAAGGATTCCTTGTAGAATTACCACATGAACAAATTATTTTTGGAAGAACAGATGTAAACACTCTTCTTAGTTGGTGTTGTTTAAAAAATGTCATACATAAGTGTATACCTGTCGCACTGTTATGGATTCTCCAAGGACTCCTTGCAGAGATCTCTACAAAAGATCTCATCTCAAAGTCCGGCTTGTAGAGGTCTCTACAAAAGATCTCATCTCAGAGTTCAGATCTTTTGTAGAGACCTCTACAATGATTCCTTGTAGAATCTTGGAGTCTACCATGTAACCACAAGAACAAATTATTTTTGAAAGAACATATGGAAACACTCTTCTTAGATGGTGTTATTTCAAAAATGTCATACATAAGTATATACCTGCCGCACTGTTATGGATTTTGACGACATACCCAGGGCTAGGGTGAGCTGCGGGGGGACAACGTAAGTGAGTGAATGTGTGTAAGCCCAATCAAACATGACTGTTCTAAGCAGGGCGAGCAAGACAAGAACTCATAAATAGGTCTTGTCCATTGGGCTACTCAAAGCGTTAGAAAAGTTAAGTTTAGCATGACCAACTAGAGTCCAGAAGCAGCAACCAGCGATTTCCAACAAATCTCTCTATTTCTAGGAGCAGAGTAGTCAAAGAATTAACCAACCAAATGATTCTTCTAGAATGGCTATATATTCTTCACAATCACTCCATGTGAGAATCCAAAAGAGTGCAACATGTATACATTTATGTAGGACATTTTTGAAATAACACCAACTATAAGAAGAGTGTTTTCATCGGTTCTTCCAAAAATAATCTGTTCATGTAACCTAATCTGTTCATGTGGTTATATGGTAGAGCTTATGTGGCATTAGAAAAGACAAAATAAGCCTAGCCAAGCCATACAAAATCTTGACTCTTAGTGGTTAGCCATAGAGGGTGGGAATGACTTAGAATCTTTTCTAGTTGGCGTTGGTGAGGAGACTGCCAACACCAATTGGAAGTCGTCACACACCTCTTGTGCATGCTTATCAAGGCGTGTACGCACAAATCAATGCCTTGGTTGGTGTGAAGCAGTGTGTGGCACTTTCGATTGGGTGTTGGTAGGAGATGATCCCAAGCTTGGGAAATATATTTGAGATTGCCCATAGACTGACTACTGTTTTTAGAGCAGTGATTAATCGACCCCAAATTCCATTAGCTAACTGGATGCCTTCCTAATTCATCCCCCTTTAACTGTGGTTAAGTTCGGTTAAGCTTAATAGGTAATATTTTTTTTTATTGAAACTAAAACCTGTACGGTTATCTTTAACTATGGTTAAGTTCGGTTAAGCTTAATAGGTAATATTTTTTTTATTGAAACTAAAACCTGTACAGTGATAACCGGATTTGGTAAATCCACCACTGAGGTTGCCATGTGTCCCTTTTGATATCCCTTAATTGTGATTAAGATTCACCTACCTGTAGGGTTCACCCACCCATCCATGGTTTTTATAAAAAACAAGCAGTAATTTTTTTTTATATTAAAAACATATTTTTAATATTCAAATATTAAAAAAAGAAGTAATATTGTTTTCTAAAACCAATGGTGGGTGGGACGGTGAACCCTATGGGTGACCGGGTGAGTGAATCTTAACCACAGTTAAGGGGTGTCAAAAAGAGACACGTGGCAACATCTTGGGACCGTAGAGGATTTGGTTTCTTTTTCTTTTTAATTTCCTAAAAATCCAAGTTAAATGGAAGAACTTGGGCAAAAAATTAGCCCCAATGGACGTCCCAGCTGAGTGCTCAAGCATCCACAAATGATAGGGTACCTGGCAATAATTTGAGGGTGAAGTCATTTCATTTTGACTTCTCCCCAATTATATCTCTCCCTTTTAATTGCCACATGTCCACTGACTTGTGGATACCTCAGCACCCAGCTGGCACGTCCAACAGAGCTAATAAATTTAAGGGTTCGTGAATCTTAACCACAGTTACCATTTAACCACATTTACCATTAAAATTGACACATGGCAGCCAGTAAAGCAAGCATTCGAATTTACGGTCCGCTGTCTATTTCCCAAATTCTAAGCTAAATATTTTTCCTTTTATTTTTTAACCTATTGACAAGTGACAACCATGTAAACCGATTTTTACGAATCCTTTTAAACAAGGGGAATGCTAGCCCCAGTTTCTTATTTCCCCACTTTCTCCATACGACCAACATCTGTCCTACCTTTTACCGGCTGCTTTTGCAGCCGGTTAAAGCTTAAGCAACAATCCCATTTCAACTCTCCCCTTCACTTTATTTATATTTAAAAAGAAACCCATTGAAGGCCCTCATATTAATAATAAAATTATAATACAATGTTTTCTCTCTCCTCTCTCGCTCTCTCTCTCTTCCGAACGAATTGCTTCTTGCTTCATTAAAAAAAAGTGTCCAAACGACCCACATATTGATCGCCGGCCTCAATTAACGGTGAGCAAAGCCATGTCACCGCCTTGTCTTTTGCACTCTCTCGCGAATGGAAACCAGCTTTTAGCTTATTCTATTAGTTTCTCTTTTCTTTTTTTTAATCATTACCGAGTTTTAGTGAAAGGGTTGGCTTGTGATGTGAAATTTGTTCTGAATTTTATTTCAAGAGAAGAAAGACATGCTCAAGCTCCCATTTCTCAACTATTTTTTTTTTCTTTTTCGGGTTGGGTTTTCGTTCTTTTTTTTTTTTTTTTCGGCATGAGAACAGCTAGCTTCTTCTTCTAATTTCTAAAAAAAATTTCAAGAGAAGAAAGACATGCTCAAACTCCCATTTCTCCTCTCTTTTTCTCCTTTTTAAGGGTGGGTTTCCCTTCCATTTTTTCCATATGAGAACAACTTCCTCCTTCTATTTTTTTTTTTTTTTCCTTTTGTCTAACATAGAATGACCACCACAAATTAGGGGAGAGAGTTTCGGGAGAGAGAGAGGGGGCAGGACTCAGGAGAAAAGGGACAGAAGATTTGGGTATATTCCTATTTACTAGTATGGGGTTTTTTGCAAATTACAAATAAAGGGAGAGGCAAGATTTAAATTTAGTTATTGATGAAGCTTTAACCGGCTGAAAAAGCAGCCTGGAAAAGTTAGGACAGATGTTGGTCATATGGAGAAAGTGAGGAAATAAGAAACTGGGGCTAGCATTCCCCTTTAAACAATGGAATGATATCTTGTCATACCTTTTATCAAAAAAAAAGTATAAATAATCCGACAAAATCGCGATACAACGAAATATATATATATATAAAAGAAATATAAGGCGGCATAAAAAAACAAAGATTTGAGGAATTGAAGCTGCTTACCTTCACATTTCCAGCCTCTTTAATGGCAGCGATGATCTTCACCTGATCTGCTAACTGAAAGTGACCAACAGTAGAGATCACCACATCGACCTGCTTAATCGCCTTTACCAAACTCTCGTGATCGTAAAGATCTCCCTGCATAAAAACAAAGCATCCTCAATCCATCGACTCTTTGGAGATCAGAACATAGAAAAATATGGAAAATTATGGTTCTATTTAACTCACATGAAGCAAAATGACACCGGAGTTCTTGAAGCTCTCGATGAGTTTCCCTTTGACAGGATCAGAAACAGTGCTCTCTCTAACCAAAGCGAAGGTCGGATGGCCCGACTTTGCGCTAGCTTCGACGATGAACTTTCCGATGTAGCCAGTCCCTCCGATGATCAAGATCTTGCTCTTTTCAGCCATTTTTGAAATTTTCCGACGAAATTAGAGGAAGTTTTAGATTTCCCAGAGAAACGTAGAAATCACGATCAGACGAACGGTCTGAAATTGCTTAATGCTTGCTCACGCGGATCAGATTTTGTAGAAAAAAAGGAGGTTATAAAATTACAGGAATAGCCTTTTGTAATGTTGTTTCCCCAATGAATATGGTCGTGATGTTATATAGTTCATGTATCAGTCCATGTTCATACAAAATAGATTTGGTAACTAATGGCTAATGGGCCCTTAGGAGTTAGGACTTAAGAGCATGAGCTAAAAAGTCATGATGGAATCTTTACCTAATTTATTTTAAAAATTAGAGTTTTTTTTTTTTTTTTTTATATATCTGAAAATTAAACTCTTATTCTAAAATAAGAGTTATCCGTGAATATCTAATCCCGTCTAAATATTTTAGTACAGAAGGTTATACCTTTTTTTTTTTGTATCGGAGGTTAGGGGTTAGACTTCAGGGTGGGCGCCCCAAGGCCAAGGCCACCAGTACTCGAACACGAGCCTCTCCTTCCTGAAGGGAGATGCACTTCCATTGGGACAAACCCAGGCGTGTACAGGAGGTTGTACCTCAAAAATAAAAAGTAATATCAATATAATTTTTTAGAGGTGGAGTGGGTAAAAATTGATGAGAACTGATTAAAAACTAAGGAGAGCTAAACCTTTGGGGCCCATCCTTTAAAACATGTTTACACAGAAGCCCCACCAAATTTTATTAGTCAAAATAGCAAAACTCATTTTATTTATTTATTTTGGCTTATTCATTTTTTTAAAACATTTTCAACAGCCTCACCAATTTAACAAAAAAAGAAAAGAGAAAGAAACATTGTTTTATTATTTGTGTGAGAAAACAAAAAAGAAAGAGAGAAAAACATTATTTTATTTATTTGTGTGGGACCACAATATTAATTTTTTTGCAAATGACTTTTATATTCCAAATTTTTCTTTTTGTAAATTCCACTATTACAAATACCCCTCAAATAAGTATTTAAATGTTTTATAAATCAATAAAAGATAAGATTGTTTTTTTAAAAAAAAAAAGATTTAAGTTTAACAAATAACTATATAGTAAAATGTGACTCAAGATAAATATTTTTTTATTTTTTTAAAATTTAATTTAAATAGCTCTGATTTGTCTAGACCTTGCTCACCTCCTAATATTGTGATTCATGACACAAACTTTCTTTAATATTACTGTATAGAACTTACAAAAATATCAAATTATTCAAAAGGAAAATAGACAAGCGCATTCGGCTAGCATTAAGCTAGCTAGCCGAATGCGTCATTTAAGGCTGCCATGCGTTTTTTTTTTTTTTTTTAACACTTATCAACTGTAGTTAAGATTCACTTAGTCCTTAGAGTTCATTCATTTAACTTTAATTTTTAGAAAAAAATATAAAGCTAATTCAAGAAATGGGAAGCCATTTGGCTAATTAACGGAATGTGGGCTGACTAATCACTACTCATTCTAATATGGCACATTTAGTCGGGGTCTTATATGGCACATTTAGTCTGGGTCTTATAACGTTAAGAAGGAAAATATTTGATAAAATAAACGTCATTCATTTGAGGAGAGCAGATCATAACCACACACGATTGAACTCGGGGAGAGTTCAATCGCACCCACAGGTCAACATGTGTCCCTGTTAACCCTTATAACTATGGTTAAGATTCACAAACACCTAAGATTCAATAATCTCACATTGTTTCCAGAAAAAAAAATATATTGAAAAACTCTTAATTCTAGTTAAAAACTTTTAACCCTTAGGATTAATTTATTTTTTTCTTTCTAAAAAGTAACTTTTACCTTTGATTAAGAATTTTTACCCTTAAGCTATGTTTGGTTGTTGAGAAAATAGGAGAAAACATGGAAAATAAAATAAAATTTTGGATTTTGAATACATATTTTAGCTGTATTTTGCCAAATTTTCTTTTTTTTTCCATGTTTTCATTAATTTTCTCGGCAACCAAACATAAGGTTAAGGTTAATATTTTTCTTGATGTATAATACATGATCTGTTATTAGGAAAATTGATGTAAAATACATGATCTGTTTAGTTTAATCAAAAATAATTATGAGATGTTCTTTTAATAATATATTTACCATTTAGGTTTTGGGAAATCTTCAAATACTTGTTTGTTTTGGCGGGTAATGAGGTGAATAATTTTTTGTTTAGTCATCATTTATATTTAGACAAATAGATTTAAGAGTTAGATTAGTACAAGTACAAATGGTTGCAGTACGAAAACTCGAGTCTACCGTTAAAGGGAAATGAAAAATGAAAAACGGATTACAAGACCATTTTTTAAAATGGAAAACTCAATTGCAAATTGACATGTGGCGGTACAATTGTTATTTTATTTTTAACTCTATTTTTCTTTACCATTGTGTTGAAATTAAATTGGTATAGTCAGCTTGAAAGAGAACCTTACGATCCTCTAATCATAACTCAAAAGGAAATACATCTTAGGATAGGAGCAAACCATTAACCATGGGGGTGAGAGGCCAGCCCATTTTTACCTGTCTTGTTTTCAACTTTTGTGGGAAGGTTAGGTGAAAAGAATCCTCATCTTCTAGAAAACGCGCATGAGGACACTCAAGTTAGATAGCCCACCAAGCCCACCAAACATATGAAAGAGACGGGCCACCTACTTCTATCATTTCAATTTCCCCCGCTCTAACAACCATCTTTGCTTGGTATCTAAACTTCTCAGGCTGCCATGATTAGTGTGTGTTTTGACAGTGACTCCTTAGTCCTTCCCCCTCATTTTTAAGCTTTGAGCAACAGACCTAGTACAGAAAAAAGATAAGATATATACTGTAAGAGCTACAGCACAAAAGAAAGAGATGATACTGATGAGCAGTGAAGATCACTTGCTTGGTGCGGTGCTGTCTGGAGTCTGGACAGGCGACTAGGTCAGTGCACCATAAGTGAGTATACAAAAGTGGAGCCCCATCATGGAGCCAGATTTTTTTTCTTGGGGCATTCTGTGTTTTTTTCTTTTTTGCTTCTTTAACATAAAGATTATATTAAGAACATAATTTACGGAAATTTAGATTATAATTTCTAATCTACATAGAATATATATATATACTAGTGGCCTGCACGGGCGATGCACATGAGAAAGAGAAGATTGAGAGACAGCGGGAAGTGTTACCAACCCTAATGATAGTGATTAAAAAATAACATTTTAAGATCTATTAATCAGCCATTTTTGGAGTGATTGTGTGGAGTTACCCTTATGACACCTTAGTAGTTACCTTAGTTTTGGTTGTATTTGTGTTTAGGGTGTTACAGTACATTATCACCTAACAATATATATATATATATATATACTTTCGTTAGTAAAGAAGATAGAGAAGAAGGATAGAGAGAAATTGAATCACAATCACGATTGAACTCTCTTCGAGTTTAATGACACCCACAGGTCAACACGTGCCTTTTTTAACCTCTATTAATTTTGGTTAAGATTCATTAACTTTTGAGGTTCAACAATATAAATTTGGTTTTAAAAAATATAAATTATAAGAGTTAAAAATTCTTAACCAAGAGTTATTGAATCTTAACTATAATTAATAGAGATTAAAAGAGAGATGTGTTGACCTATGGGTGCACTTGAACTCAGGGAGGGTTCAATCGCCTTTTTTTTTTTCGGGTAAATACAATCCCAATGAGAGCGAATCGCAGCCAATCATTACTGAACTCAAAGAGAATAAAATTGCACTCACAGGTCAACATGTGTCCCTGTTAACTACTATTAACTGTCGTTAAGATTCATTAACTCTTACAGTTCAATAATCTAACATTTGTTTTTAGAAATAAAATATTAACCCTCAGGGTTGAAAATTCCTAATTAGAGTTAATTTTTTTAAAAAAATCTAAGTTAGATTATTGAATCCTAAGGGTTAATAAATTTTAACCATAATTAATAAGGGTTAACGGGTACACGTGTTAACTTGCTGTGCAGTTGAACACTCTAAATTCAATTGTGATTGGCTGTGATTCAAATTCAATCCGCATCCAAACTTACACGTAAGGAGGAGAGAGAGAGTGGTGGAAAGGGCAGAGAGTGAAAGGACGTGGGAGAGAGAATGGATGGATGAAATGATGTGAGGGAGAGAGATGGTAAGGAATAAAATTACCAAATTATCCAAATTATCCTTACAAACATTACAGGTTTGTACATATTGTTGTGTACAATTTTTTTTTTGTATTCATTATACGATGGGTAATTTAAGTATAAAGGTTTTTCAATCGACCTCTTTAACATAAGTACCGCCTTTTTATATATATATATATATGATTTATCCTCATCTTGATTTGACCTCCCTCATCATCTCTAATCTCCTCTCTAATTTTCTAGGTAGATTTTTTCTTTTCTTTTATCTTAGATTTTGTTTTAAAATTTTTAATATATTGTATCTTTGGGCATTCTGTTTCTTCAAAGAACTAAATTCGTGGGTCATCTTATTTATACCTTTGTACATATCTATTTGATAATTCTCCTTTAGAGGCAACTTTTCCTTGCCCAATAGTTATGCCGGGTTAAATAATTAAAGAACATAGTATTATTAATTTTAAAAGTTTTGTCGGCAAATATTTTTTACCTCATTATTATGTCCTATTAAATATTTAAAAAGTTAATGGGACAGCTGCCTTGGCTTTGCCTTTAATCACCCGAGTGCATAATGATTAATGTTGGTATGCTTGGCTACAGAGTATTTTGAGCCCTCTCCATGTCCTGTATTCAGGGACGGGGGCCACGTGGCCCGAGGGCTTCTCTGAACTTTGTTTAAAAGAATTTGCAGTAAAAAATTAATAGGGACTTAGCATGGGAGAAGGGGTGGACTTGGGCCTTAAAAAAAATATTCTTTTACAAATGGGTACAATCATTCACGAGAGATGACCCCCGAACTTGGCCCTTTAAAAAATCAGCCCACCAGCGCCCGGATCATGGGCCTTTTATGTTAGCTGGGTTCAACTGCACTGGCAAACGCAGAAAAAGCATAGGTTGAAGATGAGACATTCTTTTAACTTGCCCCAGCCAAAGGCATTTGGAGTTTCTACTCCGGGTTACGTTTGGCCTGCACAAACTCCCTCGAAGGAACTAAAGCGAATCCACCATAGCATCCAAACAATCCTAGGGCCTACGTCGGCTTCTAAGAAGGCCCACCGAATAGTTTCCAATCTTGATAATTGCAAACATTGCCTGCGTGTAGTTGGACCTAATGTTTTAAAATCGGTTAGACCCCGCCAAAGACGTGGATCGGTCCAAACCGGTTAGACCGTTGGGTCAATCCAGGTTGACCCAATGAACTAGTAGTATAACACTTACAACACCCCTATTAGATATTTTTACAAGGTACTTGGAATACATAGCTACTACAATCAATCAAAATACATTTTAAAAAAGATCTCATAGATCGAAAAGAAAATCTAAAATAATTTCACTTTCTCACCAAAAATATGAAAAAAGTATTGGAAACGTTAATTGAAGATTTGTTAACATTCAACAATAATTAAAAGTATAAATCAGTAGTACAACACTCACCCATATTAGACATTTTTATGAATATACTTGGTTTGCTCCTACAATCAATCAAAATACATTAAAAAAATTCCATTGATTGGGAAAAAAAATACACTTTCTCACAAAAAATATACATTAAAAAAAAAGGGATTTGAGAGATTGAATTTCTTTTAAAATTAATCTCACTTTTTCACCCAAATATTAAAAAATAATAAAGAAAAAACATAAAGATTATATTAAGAACATAATTTACCGAAATTTAGATCACAATTTCTAATCTACATAAAAAAAAAATAAAATGTTTTTATCCTCATCTTGATTTGACCTCCCTCATCATCTCTAATCTCCTCTCCAATTTTTTATGTAGATTTTTTCTTTTCTCTTGGATTTTGTTTTAAAAATCTTAATTTTTTATTTAATATATTGCGTTTTTTAGTTGGGATAATAGGCCCATAAGTTATAGAATGAAATGGATAATCAAAACTAACCTTTTTCATAACCCAGTCGGTTTAAAGAACAAAGTCAGGGTCAATTGGGTCATTCCGGGTTAAGCGGTTTGCACTGAGTCGGGTTAGACAATCGACCCATTTATGATTTAACCCAACTCAATGAAGGTCCCGGGTGGCAGGTCAACCAGTCCGACTGGCCGGGTCGATCGGTTTTAAAATATTGGTTGGACTTGGACCAAATTAGTCATTGATCAAACCTTATGGGTTAATCATAGTCATCCCTCTCCATACTCTTTTTGAACTCTTAGTGTTTTGATCATCGCTGTCCAAAACCATCCAACTATTTGGAGTGGGCTCTGCACAAATCATGTACTCGACCCCTCTTTGTTCCCAAAGTTCTTTCTTATGAACTTGTTTCTAATATGCCCTTCCTTGTCCAACAAGAAGGCCAAAGAGAGGGATGGCAGAAGAACATGGCCCAATAATTTTTGTTCTTATTCCAAAAGTCTCATTAACAGATCTTTTGCCCTGCAATACTCTAATTGTTTACAAAACCCACAATCAATATCCAAAAGAGGAGAGAAGATCTTGTACCAGGAAATTTGCAGACAACTCAAAAATGAAAATTCGGGAATCCCATCTCAAAATATACTTCATGAACATCTGAGATTTTCTTAAAACCATCACCCAAGAAATTGGTTAAGAGACAAAATGATGGGTATTTCTATACTGAATTCCATGACCACCATTATTGGAAGGGAGGAAACTAGAGGATTCCATGTATTATTATGACAAAAAAAAATGTATGGAAATAAAAGTACTTGAGAGGATTAGGAGACAAAGTCCCAACATGATTTCAATACCATCTATAGGGAAACTTGGAAACCCTAAACCCTCACAATGGAAATGATAAGGTGCTGATAGCCCCTAGTTCTCGATAGTGTGCAGAGAGATAACCTCATCAAACCATAAACTCTAGAAACCTAAAATATTTGCTGTCGCTTGCCATCGCCGCTGCCATTGATGGAGGGTATAGAGAGGGAGGGATCATGGATTAGTTTGAGGGAGAGGAGAGGGGTCTACTAAATGAAAAGTAAAACTGATGCAGTGACTTTGTCTACATGCCAAGTCACAATTTTGAAGTTCATGCATTAAACGCAAAAGTCGCTCCAGATGACATTTTGCTCTTAACATATTTAAATGCCCATCAAACACCACCTTAGTTGGGATCCATCAAATAGTGGGTCCAACATCCCTCTCTGCCTGAGAAATCTGTGCAGTACAAAGAAGATAGCTGTCCTTATGGTAGGAACATACATGAGAATTTTTTTTCTTGCCTCAGCTGTCTTTATAACATTTCTTATTTGTTTTCATTTTCCCCAACATTTTGTCAACCCATAAGTAAAAGTAAAAATGGAGGGAAAATTTAGCATTATGATTAATTTATTAATGAGAGTCTTAGAATAGAGATTATCTTACAATCGGGTGTCTAAATACTCACTGATTGTAGTGTATTTCACGTGTGGATAGAGTTCTGTACCATCCACGCCACCAGATGCCTCGATATCAAAGTAAGTTTGATCTCCCTTTATGAAGGCGGAATATATAAATATCATCTCCATGTTGTTCGGATATGGAGTCTCTGCAATGCAACGAGTACTCACAGTCATAGAATCTTAAACCAAGGACATTCTTAAAGGAGTATTAGAACAAACCAAGAGGAACAGCATCACCCAGTATAATACATAAGAATTAAGATACAGTGTTTTATATCTCATTCCAAAAGGAGCCAGAAAATTTTCCATTTCTGGGATCACATAAGCCTATAATATGCTGTGCTCATATAAAGCGCCTAAAAAATTAAACTTCTTTTAGCTGTTTCACACAGACACAAATCTTGAAATCATTTTTGTTCACTGCCAGATAATCTAAGAAAAACATCGCAACTAGCTCATGCTGAACCAGGAAATTGAGGTACCCATTGACCCAAAGCAAGAACAGACTGTTGGAATAGTATGGAATCAGTTAACCAGTTTCAGTGCATAGCATATTACAAGTAAGGACTATGGTGTGGTAGCTCTAGTGGTTTAATGATAAAAAAAGGCGCTGGTTTCACCAACCACCATGATTAGGAACGTGAGCTTTACATCAAGGAATGGTCATGGATCCAATGGCTGGGGAGTTTAAATATAATCCCACAGGAGCTATTACATCATTCATCTATAAATGATACATCATTAAGTTGATAGATAAATATTTTATGTTAATAATCATGTCACCTTAAACATTAGTCATATGTTCTCAGCCTCTTCAGACTACCAGTAATGATGCAACAAGAAAATTGAGCAAATTTAAATTGCCAGATGCACATCTACTTTGACAGGATCTTTACAAGTTCCAGTAGGCTGGCAGACATGAACACAATCATAAGAATTGAGATGAAGCTTGGAATTCAGCCTTACTAGCTTTCAGCTCCAATTGTCCAGGTCAATGGTTTAAGAGAAATCAATTGAATCAAACAGTTATCATGCTTACTTCTAATTAACTCAAGAGTCTTGACTTGGCAGTCAAAGCAAGTCCGCACAGTCTTTCAAATGAATAAGCAAGTTTTCTGAATGCTCCATTACATGATATGCTAACTATTACATACCTTGGATGTTCTGAAGAAGTTGCTCCTCTGGTACATAAACCTTCTCAAGCTTATTCCCAATTTTACTCTCCCAAATTTCAACCAGCTCATTCATGGAGTAGACATTTCCCAGGGGCCTCAGATACAACACCTTGTTCAATGTCCTCGGATCGTCCATTGTACTGACAGTGAAGGTGGCAACGTCAGATTCTTTCACAAAGACGCCTGCAGAGGAACCATAAAGAAAAGGAGCAAATTACCCTAGCTTCCAAGGTTCAAAAGCAAGAAGTGAGTCATATATTGATCAAAAAACCTTTAGTATTTCCATTTCCAAAGATCCTGACTTTGTCCCTGGGAGGCTTCTTCAGGCCCGGTTGAACAAGCGATGGAAGTAAATAGCTCATGAAGAAATTGCAAGAGATATATGTGTGAGGAATGCCTTCATCTTCTATAATTCGCCGGATTTCAGTTTTCCTTGAATAGAAGTTGTAGTCCAGGTCTGTTATCTGAACTTTGTCAGGATCTAATCCAAATTCTGATGGAATGAACCTCTGCATCCATTCAAATTTGTAGGTTACTTTAATCCATAGTTCGAAAACTCAACAAGAAACTCAGCCGAGTTACTCAATTTGACTGAGTTTCAAGTTGAGTCGCCTTAAATCTTGAATGAGACACTATTCGGCGAGTTATTCACGGTCGAGGGGAGTGTTACGACTCGCCAAACTCGGTCGAGTCATTGAAGGGTATTTTTGTCATGTTCATTAAATAAATAAATAAACTAAACTCAAACATAGTTTTGCATCAGATTTTTTTGGTTGCAAAACCAACCTATTAAACCCGGATTTTAGGTTGTTTGAAACTGCAAAACCAGATGACTTGGGGTTTTTTAACCCAGGATTTTCAAGTTATTTGTGGTTCGATCTTGGATAAAATGCCAAGAAATTGGTAATTACCTAATTGATATATTCCGAGTTGGACCGAGTCAATTTTTTTAAAAGTTTTATGAGCTACTCCACTCAACTAACTTTCGAGTCGAGTCGACTTTTCGGGTTTTTGAACCATGTTTTAATCGACCAAAAAAAAAAACTCGCCCAACTTGAACTATCGGCATGCTAGTTACTTTCTTCTCCTTCTCCTTGAATTATTTTCTATATACTCATGCCAATTTTTCCATTTTCTTTCTTTTGCCGAAGAATTTCATGAATAATTAATCTAATATTTTATTAGTGTAAGACACATTATACACACACACACACACACATCTGACAAGTGACATGGACACACATCTATGTGTGTGTGTGTGCGTGCAACAAATTCTTCTAAACAACTGATGTGTCTGTGTAGACACGTGTCAAACTTCGACACATTGGATTCTTGTTGGACACTTCTGGATTTCTTTTCTTCCATCATTACTTACGTGGTTACACCAGCAATAATCGGCATTGCATTATAAATTAGAAGGAAAATTCAATGTTGTTTCACACTAACCCTATGTTAGGTGGCCGAGAAAATAAATGAAAACATGGAAAATGAAAGAAAATTAAACAAAATACAACTAAGAATTGTATTAGAAATCCAAAATTTTATTTTATTTTCTTTTCCATGTATTCACTTGTTTGCTCGGCAACCAAACATACCCTAAGAGACTCTACATTGTATTATGCTAGAATGACTATTTTGCTGGGAGATAAACAATTGCATTAAGGGGAACCAGTTACATTTTGGGGGTCCTGGCTACCAAGATTGATCTACATTGCCAAGGAGATAAGCTATGAGGAAAATAATTTCTATCAAGACTGAGGCCCAAGCTGTGTTGAGCCAGTTTATTGGCAAAGGTATTATCTTGCCTGGGGATATGAGCCACATTGTGAAGCGGGATACTCAGTGACCCAATGCCCAAAGAGAACTAGTAACGTTGATTTCCAATTTTGAAGAAGTTTTAAAGAGTCGTACTCTTGAGTGCTCTTCCCAAGTAACTTGTAATTTAGACAATGTAGACTTCCCCCCACATGGAGAACATGTAATTGTTTTGGTAATGGAATTTTCCCTTGAATTCTATTTTAGTGTGGTCAGATGATCAATAGTACATCTCCTGCCACAAAAGTCACCCCAATTGAATGATTTTAACACTTCCTAAACTGAGTGTGTGTATAAATAAAAATAAAAATAAGTATATTCTTGAATGTGTACTTGTGGTATGATCATTATACCCCATCTACAATCTTTGCTGTCTCTGGATGGAAAACAATACTTACAGTTTCAAACATTTTGTAAGATGGTGCCCTATATGATGGATGTTAGGTCCATCATCCTAAAGGGATCCAACCCCATTTAATTTTCAAATTGGTCCATCAGTTCATTGCCTCTGGGCTGTTCAACTGGTGGGGCACCTATGAATGGGCTATATCACACTGATAAGATGATCTTAACCTTTCAATGCTATGACGAAAGAGGTTTGAAGGTAGAACAATAATCCACAAATCAAACGGTTATATGTGTACAGTGGATCTGATTATCGAGCCATGATATAGAATGATTAAACACAACAAGGAATGTATGAATCTCAATAGCTGCGAAAGTGGGGGTAAGAATGACCTTGATGCATCCAGCTTGTTTGATAGCTCGAATGAGGAGCTTCTGATCGAGAACTTGCTTCGATGAAACGGCGCATATCACAACATTAACTTGCTTGATCGCTTCAATGAGGCTCGACAGATCTTGCAGTGAGCCCTAGAATCAGATAAACCAGAGAATTTTAATTCCATAAAAAATAAAAATAAAAAACCAGATAAAAAAAAGAGAGAGACCTTGAGGAGATGAGCTCCGGCATTGGCAAGGGTTTGGAGTTTCTGAGATTTTTCAGGTTGGGAGAAGGCTGAGTCTCTGACAAGAGCGAAGGTGGGATGGTGCGAATCGAGGCTCGCTTTCGCAAGATGATGCCCTAGATTTCCCGTCGCTCCGACTATCAAAATTCTGCTCTTTGCCATCTCCAAGTGCAATAATTTACCAGAATGGTATGCCGTCGGTGCGTCAAGGTTTCGTTTTCCAGAGGAAATGGCGCCGTCGACTGTATGAGCCTCTATGAGGAGGGACTGAGGGTAATTTTGAAAGGACTTTGCTTCTGAGACCGCATTAGGGCCGAGACCACGCGCATGTGCGCCAGATTTCAGATGAGGCGCATCATCACATTTTGAAATTCAATTTTTTTTCCACCAGTCCGGTTCGACCGTCGGACCGTGTACCATTTTTGCAAAAATATCAATTTTTTTTTGGCTCAGGATCCTCACGAGTTGAACTCGAGAGAATCTCTCGAGTTGGGACATGGGGGACGCGAGCGATGACATGTGGCCAGGATTCTAGGCGGGAAACCAAAGAGTGGCATGCGTTTTGAGTGGGGTCCACTTGAGTGGGGTCCACTTCTGATTCCGTTAACTCACCCCTCTCTCCTCACAGATTTCGAACCCCACATTTAGTCGTCTTCAACCCCCAAGCTAGAGAGGGGTCTACTCACGCGATCTTCGTCTTCTGGCAGCCGACTGTGATCTTCCCACTTTCTCAGTAAGTTTTCTTTCTCTCTCTCTCTCTCTCATTTTCATTTTGTTTTTCATCTGATTTCCGCCTTTTTTGAGTCTTTCCATTTTGAGAAAAAAAATGGGGTTCCCTCTAGGGCTTCTCATGGCTATTTCTCTGTTAATGGCAAGAATCCGTGGCTTTTGTTATGAGTATCTCGTTTTTTTTTTTTTATTTGGATGGTGGTTGGAACAATGTTCTTCATTCTAGCAGTTCTAATGTTTGATTGAATTTCAAGAATTTTGTTTCATCTTTTGGTGGTTATGTGAAATGGGGGTCAACGCTTTTGTAGGTTTGTGTAGATGGGAAATGTGTCGGATAGTAGAAAGTATGTTGGTGTTGATGGGTTTTGATTATTAAATGAAATAATGAGATTATGTAACACTAACCCTATGTTTGGTTATCGAGAAAATAAGTGAAAACATGGAAAAGAAAAGAAAATTAGACAAAACACAACTAAAAATTGTATTAAAAATCGAAAATTTTCTTTTCTTTTCTATGTTTTCATCAGTTTTCTCAGCAACCAAACATAGCAGTGAATTTGGGTCAGGGGGAGTTCAATTGTATCTAGAAAATACTGTCTTGTATATGGTTTGATGGGGGGTTTTGTTTGTTACAGGAGAGTGTGGAGTGGGAGCACAAGAGTAAAGTCCCCGAGAAGATGCACGCTGATGTCGCTCAAAGATACGCGGTACTTTGCATTACAGTAAAGGGGTTGTCGAACCACAGAGAGCAGTGAAGATAAGGAATAATAATGGAAAAGAGATTTGTAGGATATTTGGTAGAAAATGTTTAACTAAATTGAAGAAGATATCAGTGAGAAAAAGTGTCAAGGCATCAGGTTTCCTCCCTTTAATGGTGTAATGTCAATTTGATTGTCCAAAGTATAACTCAATTGAGGGTTTCACATCCCAAACCCTCAATCGAAAGATTTTAGAAATTCAGATTATAATAAAAAGTTAAAATAGATTTCTAGTCGATTATTCAAAACGAATTTTAACCCAAGCCCGCACTTTATCGGAAAAACTCGAGGACGACAATATACCCGGAGGCAATACTGCAACAAAGACTAATGTTCGATAAGATGAAGATTCTTCATTTGAGAAATCAAGAATTATTACTTAACTACTAGAAAAGCCTGACTGAACTCGGGAAAAGGTTTAAATCCCAGAGATTCAATTGAAAGAGATCAAACAAGAAGAACAACTAACATAGAAATCATAGACGTTAAAAAACACTAATTTGATTAACTCAAACTAACATTACCTCATCAAGAGAATTCCACCCTAGTCAAGGCTAGAGTTTTAGCAATCCATATAGAGAGAAAAACTAAAACAATAAGAGAAGAGAGATGATTCAAGGGTCAGAAGTTCAAAGCTCTTTTACAATACTTCTCTATGAGTTTAAATAACTAAGAGGAAAGAAGAAGAATGAAATTAAGCAAAAAAAGGAAAGTTCCCAATACAAAATCTCGCTCAAAATAGTCAATTCGTGGCCAAAAACGCTAGTCCCGTAACCACTGATCGATCGGGCCTTCAATCGCAAAAATCTGGAAAAAATCACCGCCTTCCGATCGATCGATGATTCTGGCCGATCGATCGGCGATCCGATCGATCGCCAGGGATCGCTGATCAATTGCCCAGATTGCCATTTCGCCATTTTGCCCAATTTTTTTCTTCTTTTTTCGTCTTTTCTTTTTGTTGATTTCCACGAGACTTCTTTACTCAAATTCCTTACATAAAATGTCATAGAAAATTATTAGAATTTGTAATCAATAATTGGGGAAACAAGTTTAGAATATAGGTTTTAAATCAAGGATTCAGACTAAAAGGGGCTTTAAAGGGTTATAAAATAACTGGTTTTGAGTGTACTTTTGCACACTCATCACACGCTTGTGGGCATGATGTCCATGTCGCGAGGCTTCTTGGTGCTGCAAAGATGCTTCAGGAGCGTCGCCATGAATTATTGGTTTGTTTTGTGTAACTTGTTTATTAGTTTATCTATCATTTCGTCAATATTTAGTCCCTTTATTTTTTTTCATTTAAAATGTTACATTCCCTGTTTGCTGAGTATTTGTTTGGATCATCTCGTTATGCAAGTATCCATGTTGGTTTGTAGAGAATAGATGCATCTTTGTCACCGCTATATTGTTTGACATGAGGTTGTTAGTTCCACTACTATTGCTTTGGATGATTTTTCTGTTGGATGTAAGAATGTTGTCTTTTTCTCAGTGCATCTTCTTTGTTATGCTAAAAGCAGACAGGCATTTCATCCTCTGGAATTCTTGGTATTTGGGACATACACTTATATCATCCTTGCATTACAAATAGGCTTACTTTATAGTTAGGTGTATGTTTTGTAATTATGATAGCTGGAATATACTAATGAAAAATCTGTATATGACACTTTTTTGGCTCTCCAAAATTGACTCTCTTTTGAGTTCATCAGGGCATTAGAGCAACCTTTACAATCTCTAAATCTCAAGCTAGTAATTTCTACTATTTATGGGAAGATTGTCAAGTAGTTGGACAAGACTTGAGATCCTCTCAGATTATAACTGGTCTCAGCATCCTCTTTCAAGCAGAGGATGACATGTCTTGCTTGGGTTAAAACCCTCCTTCTCTATGAGTTCCACATTTGGAGTGCACTGGTTGCTACTCTTGCAGAAGCTCTTATGCGAGAGGTCCACTATCCCCCTACTAAACACCACTAACTAATGCTACTACCCATAGGTAAATGATATTGTCAGGAAAAAAACATCAGTGTTATTTTTGGCTGCTTCTTTAATATTGGATGCATTGACACACTCATGATTTGTTTTTGTAGGTGTGACTTGTGTGGTTGTTTCTCCTGCCGAACGAGAGCGCGGTGGGTCATTGAAAGTTGCGGAAGCAATGTTAATATACAAAAATTTCTCTTTGCTGGGAGGTTCACATCACTTGCTATGAAAAAATCCCAGTAGGGAAAGGGGCATACCTGTGCTGAGTGAAGCTTGGTTGAGGGACAACATCGAGAAACAAGAAGCCCAACCTCTGGATGCATATGATGTTGTGTCTGATCTCTCCGTTGAGGGCAAAGGAATTCCATGGGATAAACAAGATCCTAGCGAGGAGGCACTTGAATCCCTTTCGGCAGAAGTATGCGACCCTTCTAATTGTATCGAGAAAATTTAGAGTTCTTGGCCTGTAGTCAGGATGCAGTTCTTTTTTTTTTTTTTTAATAATAAAACATGTTTCAATATCACTACATATAGCCATGGTATGTATCTATGAAGAACCTCAATTGTTGTATATTAGTGAATAACCTATTGTTGCAGTAATGCTTGCTGTTTGGGCGATTCAAAAGAGTTAATATCACTAAAGCTTGACATTGCAACCATAACCCCAGGTTTGTACTTCTCAATTAACTACTATGTTGAATTAATTCTAATGGTGAAATGGTTTGGGTCAGGACATGGTTAATTATTTGATATCACATAATACTGTGTGAATAAGGGTGTAAAAGGTACACCAATTTTAAGTCATGTCATAAGCATTTCCACAAGCTAAAACCCAAAAGGTAAAAACTGGTAACCCAAAAGGTAAAAACTGGTGGCCCAAATGGATCTGTTACATTAAATTTCCAATACAAGTTGGAATTGAACTTGCATCTCATGCTTGTGCAATATGTCCTTCAATCTAGCTACCTAGGGTGAAAAGTTATGTCCATTGTGGTATGCAATTCCAAGACCTGGAGGTGAAAAAAAATATAAGATCATTAACATGATCTTCCCAGCTAAAAGGATCCTATTACGAAGGGAATGCAGATTCCTATTACGAAGATGTGCAAGAAAAAGGGAATGCAGATTCTTTAAGCAGTATAAATTTATAATTGGATTATGGATATTATCCTTAGTGTTATCAATTGTTATCTTCATGGAAAGTAAGAGCATTTGGATCGAGAGAATTCGGTCCCTGAAGTGTTGGGCCCAAATTCATTACTACACATCTAATATGAGAAAGATGATATTACAACTTAACACTAATTTGCAATAGACCCAATTCTAGTGAACAACTTCGGCTAAGAAATTGAGAGTTATTTTTGATATTATATATAATAAGA
Organism: Tetracentron sinense; assembly: GCA_015143295.1. Lineage (NCBI taxonomy): Eukaryota > Viridiplantae > Streptophyta > Magnoliopsida > Trochodendrales > Trochodendraceae > Tetracentron > Tetracentron sinense. The sequence goes on along the minus strand of CM026556.1, from coordinate 43,660,084 downwards.
GCTTTAGTATAAGGGTATTTAAAGTCATTTTTTTTTTAAAAATGAGAGCTTTAAGCTTTATTATTGTGGTAAGAAATAGCATGTCCTTCCAGACCCAATTTGTTTTTCATGTATATCCCCCTAGGTGGGATTGGCCCAACTTCCACCCTTCCATTCTATCTGTAGCAAAGATACGATCCAATGCATCCCACCATGGAGGTCTCATCATACAACACAACAGGATCCATATATATGGTGATGTTTACATGATCATACCATCCAATCTAATGCACTTTTCAACAAATTTCGTGATTGTCTCGTGCTTAGTTCTTCTTGCATTATTTGGGCTAAACCTCCTTTGGTCAAATTGAAGGATCTGGTTCCATCCTCTCTCATGGTGGAAGGCAAATGACAAAAGGTTAGGTTGGCGAACAAGAGCCTACCCAAAACATGGACAAAAGCATACTAATATATATCATTCTCCATATGAGGGAGGATTAAAATCCACTAATAGATAGCACCAATGCTAGAAACAAACATGAAGTACATTCAAATGATCAAAGAAACAGTAAATGGTAACCATGGCCACAGTACATTCCCTTCCACCATAAAGCCATATCCCAAGCCACCATAAATAAACTAAGAGGCCCTATCTAACAAAAGGAAAACTCCGTTCAACTATTTGGCAATGGCCATGATCGGCATTGAATCATTGTTTCAAGAAGATGATCATGAATATTCCTTGGCTTGAACGATGATCTGCTTTAGAGCACCGATAGGTGCTACCACCATCAAAATAACACTGAATATGATGCAGATTTGAAAATGCATAAGCCCAAATCAGATCACAATGGATAAACAAAAAAAAAATGCAAATAACAATATCAATTTGATATGGGTAGGAGATGGGGCTTCCATTCATTCAACCCACGATACCACAGTCCACCTTGTCATCTCTCTTTATTCAACCAAGCTCACTATAAAACAATCCAAATAACATTCAAATTCCCCAAACAAACACAGAGCCTCAAACAGATTTCAATTTCTCAGTCAATCAAGAGATTAACATTATAAACCACCTTTAGATTTCAGAAACTTTCAATAACAAAATGGAAATCACGGTTAGAAGAAGGGGAAATAGAGGAGTGATATTAGCAACGACAAGCTGCAATTATGAGTAGCAAAGACTAACAGGAAGACCATATTCTGATCTAACCTAATTATGAGAAGCTGAAGAATCTCATATCTAATCAGATCCAACCTCTATTACGATCTAACTTCAACAAGACAGACCATATTCGAAGCTTCATCCCATGAAGCTGAAGAATCCCATATCTAATACGATTGCAAACTCCACCACATATAATCTAACAAGAAAAAAAAAAGGACAAAAAACCATGCAATGACAAAAATAGAAGCAGTTCCTCCCTAAAATCATCCAAGCACCATTCTCTGGCTAGATCTAATATCATGCAACTCAAATCCACATAACTATCATATATCAAACTAAATCCAACTCCAATCCACAAAGGGTTGGGGACACCCCGAGTTCCAAAAAAAAAAGTATCGAATATAGCAGGTTTCAAACATTAATTTAAGAGAGAGACGATCTCAACATACAAACCCTAACTAAATCAAGGAAAAAAAACAAAAGAAATACCAAAAGAACTGAAATGTCACCTAATTAGTATTGATCGGTTGCTTCAACGAAGATCCAAACCTAATAGAAGTAGCAGAGACAGTCGCCATTGAAGTTCAAACAGAAAAAGTTAGAGGAAACAAAGATAAGAGAAGGAAAAGAAAAGGCAAAGGAGAGGAGAGAACTGAAAAGAGTGTGAGCTAGAAAATTGGTATTTATAAGGGAAATCTCGACAAGTCCGCTCGTAAAAACATGGAAATGTCTACAATTGAGATCTGAGTGGCGACCATGCATTCTCTCTCTAAACGTAAAGCCTATCCACTGCCGGAACGGGTCGTCGGAACCCCTCTCTAGTTTGGAGGGTTTTTTCTCTTCTGATTTTTTTTGGAAATCTCTTCTTCTCGTTAACCTAATTTGAAAGTGAGGGAGGGAGCAAAAAATCAAGTTGGGGCTTGGATTTGGCGCTTTTTTTGGTTAAATAGATTTTTGGCCGTTGGATCTTAAATGGGTGATGTGGCGTGCTGGGAACCAAACCCAAGCAACCTTTCCAAGCAGAGGAGTCGAATCCTTGAAATGTATGTATTGTATGTGCAAGGAATGTGACCTATCATTCTATAGTGATTAGAGCTTCCATGTCTAACTGGGGGTGCCTTGGATGTGTGTTTTGATTAAGAACACAATCCCATAGAGGGACTGAGAACAGACTCCAAGCTGGAAAGTGCTTGATTATGGGATTAGTTCACTAAACTGAGTTTCCAATGCAATTTGATCCATTTTTTAAAAATGGGTTTTCTCTAAACTCTCTCAAAGACCCAAAAAAATGAAGAAAAATTATTTATGGTTCTTCTGAAGCAATTAAACTCTAGATGATGAAGAACATTGTTCCAACCACCATCCCAGACCAAAAAAAAAAAAACTGAGATAATCATAACAAAAGCCATGGATTCTTGCCATTAACAGAGAAATAGCCATGAGAAACCCTAGAGGGAACCCCTTTTTTTTTTTTTTTTCTCAAAATAGGAAGACTCAAAAAAGGGGGAAATCAGATGAAAAACAAAGCAAGAGAGAGAGAGAGGGAGAAAGAAAACTTACAGAGAAAGTGGGAAGATCGCAGCCGGCTGCTGGAAGACGAAGATCGCGTGAGAAGAGTCCTCTCTGGCTTGGGGGTTCAAGACAACCAAAGGCGGGGTTCGAAATCCATATTTGGGGTGATCTGTGAGAAGAGAGAGAGAGAGAGAGGGGTGAGTTAACGTTAACGGAATCAGAAGTGGACCCCACTCAAAACGCATGCCACTCTTTGGTTTCCCGCCTATAATCCTAGCCACATGTCATCCCTCGCGTCGCCCACGTCCCAACTCAAGAGATTCTCTCGAGCTCAACTTGAGAGGATCTGAGCCTTTTTTTTTTTTTTCTTTTTTCTGATTCTACCGGTGGTTCTTAAAGAGTTCCGGTTTTGAGAACCGGCGAGGGGCCAGTTCCTGATTCCACCGGTTCAACCGGTCAATCCAATTCTGACAACATTGATTGAGAGCGCAGCTGCACATTTGAAAATCAAATGGTCATATTTTGCACATAGCACCTACTAATCGAGAGTTTTAAATCACTTCCTAATTGATTTTTAATGGATAGTTATTAAGAAATGTTAGTGGAGAAAGGGAAATGCTTTTGAGACCGCAAAAGGGCCGAGACCATCGAATGGTGCGTTTGTGCAAGAGATTTCAAGTCGGCCCCACTATGTGAACATGGCCCTACCTGAAATCCCGAGCATATAGATGCACAGTCTCAGTGGTCTCGGCCCTTTTACGGTCTCAGTAGCAAAGTGCGTGAAGAAATGATAGTGTAGAAGTAGATGTTTTGTAATTGATTTTCTATTTCTATAAAAGCAAGGATTATCTCTAGCATATGCCCGAGGTGTAGCCCACTGACCGAAGGATGAACCTTAAACTGGGAGGTGGTCGAATCCTAAGCTCCACTAAATATCGGTGGTTTGATGTGGGGGTATTCCCTTATACAGCACGGACGACTAGCTAAGTCTTTAAGGCTCAATGATATCCCCGTCTATAAAAAATAATAATAATAAGAAGTAGGATGGTTTTGTAATTGATTTCTATTTCTATAAGGATCAACTACCTCCCTTTCTATAAAGACAACCTCCTCTAGTATAGATGCCGAGGTGGCGCTTGGGAGGACCTTTAATTGAGGAGGAGTTGATAGCTTGCATGCACATTTATCGTTAAACGGTACATGAACACCTCTAAAGCTTGTCGCATGTCCTTTTTAACATTTCTTAACTGGGTTAAGATTCACTCATTCTTTAGGTTAATAAATCTAACCTTAGTTTTTTTAAAAAAATATTTAAAAAAATTAACATTGCTTGATTTCACTCATGTAGATTATTATTTTTTTAATATTCGATTTTTCTAAAACTAAAGGTTAGATTATTTAACCCTAAGAATGAGTGAATCTTAACTATAGTTAACAATTACCAAAGAGGATAGTGGCAAACTTTGAAAACGTACGTGTACCGCCCAACGATACATGGCATGCATGCTATCACTTCTTCGGTTAAAAGTCTTCCTACGCATTACGCAAAGAGAGGTACCCAAGATGTAACCTCGGGCATATGCCAGATACTCCGCTTGCCATCCCCCCTCCCCCGCCTTAAATAAGTAAATTGGACGAGAGCAAGGGCCATAGCCTGTCCAAACCCGAAACAATATGAACGGCAGGCAAACCTCCTCCCTCAAGTAAGGTTCAGGCGATAGTAAGACCTATATCAAGCAAACTCAGGACGAGTCACATTATCTACGACAACAGATCTGTTCTCGCTCCCTCCAATCAAAAGTAGGCATCGACTATATAGGCCGCTAGCCCATAATCCGCTTTCCCGTATGATAGCCTATGAAGTAGGCGCGCAACGGAAGGAGCAGCGGAAAATACCACTAAGTAGCAAATGAACCGTTGCCCCTTATAAATGTCTGCCTTGATTTGTTATTTAGCGATCAATGGATGAACGATGATTTTTTTAGGAGAGAATTAAGAGATATTGGACTCTCCCGAGAATGATCTCTTTTAAAAGATCAATTTCTTCTCTATTTTTATGTACTTTCTGATTTTTTTTATTTGGAAAGAAAGAAAAACACGTAATAGTGAGCTACAATTTCTTGTTATTATGCATTGAGGCACACTATATTAAGTTACTGTCCTGAACTTGCCTAGTCCATAAACATATATCTCCAACCAAAAAAAAAAAAAAAACTTGCCTAGGCCATAACTTAACCTCTTGAACTCAAAATAGGTTCTGATTTATTATGCAATTTTTTTTAATTAATTAAAAAAATTAAATATATATACTATAAAATTATGGGATTCAAAATCAATGGGACTAATTGTAAGTTCTAAAATAGGTTTGGGCCTATAACTATAGATATCTTAAATTAATGTCAAATATAATCAGAAGTTGTGGCTGATCTCAAAAGGCTTTAAAACCTTTGGATACTAATTTTTAGGAGTACATTCATTTATTAGAGGGTTGATCGCACCATATAAAATCTAAATGCAACGTATGGCATAATTAAGGGTGCAAACATGTCTGATCAGAAATCGGCATTGTCAAATTTGTTTTTTTTTTTTGATAAAATTAATTTCAAAGATCCAATTTGATTTGTCCGCCAGATTGAATTTAAAAAGAATAACTAATAAATCAAATCATAACACTTCAAAATATAGAATTTACATCCAACATCCTCAAACTTTACATGTAATCTCCTCATTCAAAATAAAATATATAAAAGAGAAAGAATGAATAAATTATGAAAATATAAAATTAAAAATCATACTTACATTGATTTTCACTTTTCTCCGGATAGTCACAGGATGTGGGATAAAATGTTATCCAATAGTATTAGGGACAGAGAAAATCTTCTAATACAAACTTAAATAAGAGTAAAGAAGAGAGAATATACTTTTTAACCCCAAAGGGGTGGACTAGTGGTTCCTGGGCCTTTCCCCAAGTGGGAGGTCCTGGTTTCATATCTCACTCCTCCTTTGGGGCCAACCCCACACGGATTTACCCGGATGTACCTAGTGTGGCGGGTTGCGGGCTCACATCGCATCTAGGGCTGCACAAAGCCTGATTAGTCCGTTGGTGCGGCTTGGCTCGGCTCGGCCCGGCCTGAGATCGGACCGAATTTTAGGCTCGAACTAGCCAAGCCAAGCCTAAAAAAAAGCCCGAAAACTCAATCAAGCCGAACTCGGGCCAACCCCTGTGTGGCTCGGCCCAGCTCGATTGAGGTTCGGTTTGGCCCGAACTCGGCTCGGCTCGGCTCGGCTCGAATATTATTAAAAAAATAAAAATAAATAAATATATTATTTATAGAGATAAGTACCGATTAGTCACCCTAAATCAAAAATATCTCCTAAAAGGACATGGTTTGAAAAGTTTTACCAAATAGGGTATGTACTCCAATATTACTCTTATTTGTGTTTGGGTTTTATATTCGTAGCTAAGGGGTTAATATGTCAAAAGCATACCTTATTAGGTAATAAAAATACAAAGTATCTCTTTTTTGATAAATATGTTAAAAGCATGCCCTTTTACGTAATAAACATGCAAAGTATGACCTTTTAGGTGAATCGCCCATATTTATATATATCATTATTATATATATAAATAATAAAATATTATTATTATTTTTTTTAAAAAAGGATTCAAGCTGAGCTCAAGCCAAGCCAAGCCCGGCTTGAGCTTGAATCAATTCGGGCCGAGCTAAGCTTCAAGCCACGATTTTGAATTCGGGCCGAGCTTCGGGCCGCACTTTCAAGCTCCATTTCGGGTCAAGTCGGACTTCGGGCCTCGATCAAATCCATTCAAGCTGAGCCGGGCTTGGCCAAGCCAGATCAAGCCCGGCCTGAATACAACCCTAATCGCACCCTTGGGGATTAATCCTAACCCAAAGGGTTGGGGACACCTCGAGTTCCAAAAAAAAAAAAAAAAGATAAAAATTCTCTTAGAAATCCCTAAATATCATTTTTATATTTATGAGGGTTTGTTTATGATTTAAGAGTTAAAAGTCCAAATTTCAGATCCAAGGGAGGGTTTGGACTTTGGACAGGCTTGAGCCTAGAACTTTAGACCCGGTGCTCATTATATTATGCTTCTAACTGGCTGCTCCCCGTTTGCTACAAACCCTCAAGATAAACCCAATTTTGCTATATGAGTTCACCACAGGATTGGCGCAGCCTGGGCCCGAATCAGCCCATTGACACCCCTATACACAAAATCTAAGTATCATCACTGCCTAAAAGTACACTAACCAAGAGGGATTTTGGATCAAATTTTTTTTTAATTGGAGTTGGGGGAACACGGGCACAAAGCGAGTAAAAGGAGAGAAGCTTCCTGGATCGGATCAGACCAGCAGCCTAGTCTGACTCTTAAGATGTCACATAAAGGGGTCCATTTAACAGGCCATGATCCTATATATGCTCAACACATCATGATATATTGCACATAGGGTCTGTTTTTTTTTGCCGAGACTTATAAATTATAGCATTTTATAAGTTTTATCATTTGACAATACATATTTTATTTTGAGATCTAGATGTATTGTTATTTTCATGTGTCGGGTTGCAAAGTGTAATTCACGTAAGACATTCATTTTTTAAGTATCATTCCCGTCAAACTTTTAAAAAAAACGAATGATTTTAAATTCCATAAAAATGATAAGACTTGAAACCTCATAATGGTATGAATTAAATTTATTAAATTTTTTGACAAGGTGACTTGAACTTTCTAACAACTATCATCATAAACTACAAAACTTTATAAGTCTCTCCAAAAGAACGTGCCTCATAGATTGTCATTTTTTCTTCTCTTGTATTATACCGGACACCAGAGTTTGAGATCCACATTCAACCTTTTAGTTTTGACGCAATCCATTACTTTACCATTTTCCGGTATGGCTGCGGACCACCTACGACCTTTTTGTGTAGGTAAAAGGCATTCATTGGAATAAAAACAAACTTGATTTCATGTCATGCAAGCTATTAAAGATATGTTCATCAAGAAAAAAAAAGCTATTAAGGATATTAAAATAAACTAAGTCGGAGAAATTTATGTTTAGATATACAAATATAATATGTATTCTTTAGATATTAAAATAAACTAAGTGGAGAAATTTATGTTTTTTTTTTTTGGTGTGAGGAGAAATTTAGGTTTAGTTATACAAACATAATATGTAATAAGGCAACTTTCGTTCTCCTTTTGGTCACGGAGAAAATAGGTGTAAATAAAAAAAGAAAATAAATTTTAGTTTCGATAGTATAACTCTTAGTTGCATTTTTCTTTACTTTTTTTGTCCTTCTCTTTTTTTATAAAATTTATTTTCCTCTGCAACAAAACAGGAGATTTCTCAAAAAAAAATTTCCTAAAAGGTATGGTAGGCTCAACACATGACCACAAATGTGGCGACTCATGATTTAGGTCATAATCAATCCCATGTGCATTAAATCCTAATTGAACTTTGAAAAAAAATACAGCCAGTCAATTTCTTTCAAGAGACAGAAATGAAAAGTTCCATTGACAATAAAAGGCATGGAAGATAAAGTGGGTTTTGTATGAACCTCCATTGTCAATAAAAGGCACGGAAGATAACGTGGGTTTTATATGAATTTCATTTAGGGACGTAAGTTAAAACTATCGATTGCACTGAGACCAAGAGTTAGGTCCGATGAATCTTTGATTTTAAAATCCATTTGTCAGGTGCGTTTACTATTTCCCATTTTTTTTTATTGCGCAGCCAGCTCAAGAGTTTTTAATCACTTCCCTTTTATTTAATTTTCTGGTGGGAGACCATGGTTAGAATGTAAGAGAGTAAGGTTAGAAAACTTGATTGCAGAGAAATACTAGCTGTAAACGCTGGCTAGAGCAGTCGGGAAAAAGCAATACATTGTCTTCCATAGCCAGCGTTGAAGGAAGACGACTTTTAACGCTGACATTCCTTGGATATATATAGTGTTAGATCAAAGACTTCAAAACTATGTAGAGGATAATATAAATGGAGAAAAAAACAAAGAGATGCTTCAAGACGCGCTGAAATCTGCTTTCCTTAAGACGCTATTCGCCCCCACTACTAATTTGCAAATGGGTTTATAGCGAAATGCCTCCAAGATACAATGAAGCGTCGCAATTTGCTGTTGTTGATCTACGTCTTGTAGTGACGTGCAAGATCAACCCCAAATTCTTTAAGCAACGGTATAATATAATGAGTTTCAATGCTAACGGACGACTTGTTGAATTCAGTGTGATTTTCCTTTTGCACAAGTTACTGTTCTTGTTTTGAAAATAAAAATTATTGATGTTGAAAACCTAGACGTCCTTTGCCTTATATACCTTTATGTGCCTATTCCGAAGAGGTACTTGCCTCTTTCAATAGTCACTCAACTAACAAGAAAGGTGACCGTCGTAGAGGTTGCCAACAGTTATTAGCCAACGGTAGGTAACTGACAAGGATATAGTATGAGAAATAACAATAGTCAAAAGGTTTTTTCAAATTTGATAATTGTCAATTTGAAAAGTAACCGGCAAAGACTCAATTTTAAAACATATAAGCAACGGTCAAAGATTCACTAATAAAAAACACATAAAAAGGATTGGTGTAACATATACACTGCCCCCACACACTAGTATAACCTATACATATTTTATGGTATTAGTGATTTTGAAAAATATCCAACAATCCCCCACTTATTTTTTAAAATTATATTAAAATAAATTATTTAATTAAATCGGAAAAATCCATTTAAACCGGAAAACGCATACATAAATGTAGGTGTCTTTTGGACTTGAACCTATACTTAGTGTAGATGCATCAAAGCTTTATCAAGGTCCAGAGTAGCCATATCTTTGAACTAAGTACCCCATTTGACAAAGCCGGACACATCACACATACTAGTTTTCAAATGCTTAAAGAGTTTTGTACAAGCCATTGCATTTACGACCTTGCGCTTATATCCTGATTTACTTATGAGTCACTTAGAGACAAAGCCTAAGTCTCCGACCAAGAAGCGGCCCCACTTCCTCAACTCATTGGGTGAACCTATGATGGTACTCATGTAACACAAGTACCCCTAACAGAAAATTTCTGTTTATAAATTCATTAAGAGTATTGCACTCATCCTTCTTTTTTTTCATAACAGGTCCAAGCACTATATTCCTGAGGGATCCTTAAACTTTATTCCATAGTGCTTATCCAATCACTACTAATGACATACTTTACTCATTGAACTCAAGTCTTGGGTCACAAGTATTGAGATCAGTTTCTGTCGTAGGTGATTTTAATCAATGGGCTTTAATCCCATCCCTTGATTAGTCTTACTGACTAAATTCCTTGCAAGACCTTTTGTTAAAGGATCAGCCAAGTTCTGACCTGACCTTATAAAATCAACTGTAATTACTCCATATCCGAGTAATTTTTTTACATAGTTATGTCTCAGACTAATATGTCTGGATTTCCCATTATACACTTTGTTATATGTCTTTGCTAGTGTAGCTTCACTATCATAATGCAAAGAAATTGGTGGTATTGGCTTAGGCCTATAGAGACCCTGAATCTTTTTCATGTTTTTACTTCAGTGTATTAGGGGTATTATAGTCCTTGTGGTGTTTTGATGTTTATTGTATTATATATTTATTTGGTGTGGCGTAAACTAGGCTTAATCAAACTTGTAACGGAGGGATGTCATATCACACCCTAAATTTTAGGAAGCTCTAGTTTTGGTTCCGTTTACTGGAATTGAGTGATTCTTGAACCATTAGAAAGGTGTTGGAACCCTCTTCGAAGTTCATGTTTAATGTTTTTCCTTATTTTGAGTTTAAGCCAAGTCAATGGTGGGTTTTATCCAATAGAATTGCAGATCAGTCAACTTTGGGGACAATTTAGTCTATTAATTAAGTGGAATTTAGAAATTCTGAAATGTCAGAAATGTTCGTTTTCGAGAGACGAATCCAACCCAAGTTGAATCGTCAAAATCCGTCGAGCAAGTCAAAAGTTATGGCCAAAACAGTAGAATAGGTCAAAAAAAAAATCTGTAGGCAATCGATCGCTCGGTCAGAAGTAGCGATCGATCGGTCCAAAACCGATCGATCGGTAGCTATCTACTGATCCAAAATTTTGTATGGAAAATTTTTCCAAAGAGTGTGCTTTTGAATGATCACCAGGTCATAAACACCGATCGATCGGTAGGAGACCGATTGATCGGTAGGCGACCGATCGCTCGGTCATAACCACCGATCGCTCGGTCTTTCGTGATTTTTACAGAATTTTAGTATGGGCTTTTTGGTCTTTTTGTTCTCAGATCTTGGGGCTATAAATAAGGGCTCCTACTCGAAATATTAAAATACTCTACCTATTTCTAACCTAATTTGGCAAAAATGGAGAGAAAACCTAGGGTTTGAGGGAGAGGGTTGCTTGGAGAAGAAGGAGGTTGCTAGAAGATTGAAAGGAAAGCTTGGAGATCGTCCTCAAAGCTTCTCCAAATCTCCTCGGGAGCGTTTTGAATCCAAGGGAAGGATTCCTAAGGTCGATATACTATCCTAATCAACTCTATTTTAATGTTTTGTGAATATTAATTTGATAGAAATGATAGAATAGAGATTAAATGCATTTTTCCCAAATTTTCTATGAAGTAAGCTAATTATTGATGGAAATATGGATTGGATGTGGATATAATATATGAAGGATGAGAAATGTATGGATGATGAGATTAATATGTGGATGTGAATAGTGAATTGATTGTATGGATGAATTATGGTTTGATGAATGTTTGAAAATATAGAAGGGAAATGGATTCATATTATGCGTACACAAGGTGTTTGTGAAAATGCTTGAAATGATAAATGCTATTATACTCTTATGAAATGATGGTAAATTGATTATGAATTGCGATATGAATTATGATAAGATATGTATATGTGAATTGTTTGTTAAGTATGTCTAATTATTTGCATGGAAATTGATAGTCGGGAAGGTAAGAACTTAGAGGAACATCTCTCAAACCGGGAATTCTCTAACTATTTGGTATGGGACAGTATAGTGGAGTTTCCATGGTGGGAGATCGGAATCTAAGCAATTACCAACTCGAATGTTAATTTCGACACTTAAGCACATATGCACGTGTATGTTAAGATAAGAGTCTCACAAGTCACACATGTGGACCACAGGCATGAGCATGGCATACGTATGACATTCTGAATAAGCATAAGCATGGCATGGTCCGTATCCGCCAAGAACGGCATGTCAACCATTTGATTCTTAGATATGGTCCGTATCCGCCAAGAACGGCATGTCACATCATTGTATGATCTAAATAAGTGCATAAGCATAAACATCTCACAAGCACGTGGTCTTATAAGCATAAACAACTCATAAGTGTATTGTCTTCCAAGTCTAAGATTCTCACAAGTACACGAGTCAATGTGATGATATGATGTATATGCGCACACGTTCTTTCGCACTCTGATTATGTTATTATGTTATTGGATATGTTTCTAACTAAATGCAGATGTATTATTAATGTTGGTTGGATTTTATATACACCGAGTACTTTTGTATTCAGCCGGACTTTTGTCTTGGCAGGTTTAGAGCAGGAGTATACGACGGAGTCGTGGGTTGAGGAAACTTATATCGAGGAAGGAGGAGAAGGTGAGCCCATCGAGGAAGGAGCCGGAGTCTTGGGTGTCTATACTTCTTAGTTTATGTTTTGTTTAGTTGAGAGAGTTTTGTAATAGACTTTTAGAGGATGTTGCTCGGTAGACTTTTATAGTTGTGTATCAGACTCTTTGGTTTTAGAGTGAGTTGTATATGTTTACCGTAGACTTTTGTTATTTGATTATAGTTTATATACCAGAATTTTATTATCCTCATTTTTGAAGACTCGTGTAGTAAGCCTTGTATGCATGGATTTTAAGCAGATTAAGTAATGTGGCGATCCTAAAGTCCTATTTTAGCCTTGTTGGATTTTGGGGTCGTTACAAGGCCACATTGGTATAAATTTCTCAACCACTCTCCTTCTTTGCCCCCTGCTGCCAATGCAATAAACTCACATTCCATAGTGGAATGAGTTAAGCATGTCTGCTTCTTGGAACTCCAAGAGATAGCTGCACCTCAAAGAGTGAATATCCATCTACTCGTGGACTTAGATTCTTCTAAATCTGTTATCCAACTAGCATCACTGTATCCTTTCAATACAGCAGGATACTCATTATAATGCAAACCTAACATCATAGTTCCTTTTAAATATCTTAAAATTCTAGAAATAACAAACCAATGTAAGTTACTAGGGTTACTAGTATACCTACTTAATCTTCTTACCGCATATGCAATATCCGGCTTAGTACAATGCATTGCATACATCAAACTCCCTTAGCACACTTCAATTGTGCTACTGCTCTTTCTTTATTATGACACAATTTTAAGTTAAAGTCAAAAGGAGTGGATACACTTGAATTCTCAAAATGGTTAAATTTTTTAAGAATCTTTTCTATATAATGTGATTATGTCAAGTCTATACCATTGTCTTTTCTAATTAACTTGATACCTAAAATCACATCTGCATCACCCAAGTCTTTCATATTGAAGTTACTAGAGAAAAATTCTTTAGCATTAGTAACACTATCCATGTCAGTTCCAAAGATAAGTAAATCATCTACATAAAGACATATAATTAGTCATTTATTTCCAGAAAATTTACTATAAACACATTTATCTGATTCATGTATTTTAAACCCATTTGATAATATTACTTTATCAAAATTTTCATGTCATTGTTTTGGTGCTTGTTTTAAACCGAATAACGATTTAATTAATTTACATACTTTATTTTCTTGTCCAGGCATTACAAATTCTTCAGGTTGTTTCATATAAATTTCTTTATCTAATTCTCCATTTAGAAATACCGTTTTAACATTCATTTGATGAATTTCCAAACGGTATATAGAAGCTAATGCAATTAAGGTCCTTATAGTGGTAATTCTAGCCACAGGTGCATAAGTATCGAAAAAATCGATCTCTTCCCTTTGTCTAAATCCTTTGGCTACTAACCTAGCCTTAAACTTTTCAACTGTTCCATCTACTCTTAATTTTCTCTTAAAAATCCATTTACAACCTATAGTTTTTGAACCGTGTGGTAATTCTACTAATTTTCAAGTTTTATTTTTCATAATAGATTCTATTTCATCTTTAATGACTTCTTTCCAAAAAGTCGAATCTTGAGATTTTATGGCTTCTAGAAAGGTAGATGGATCACTTTCTATGTTAAGAATCATCAAGGTTTCACTTTTACATTTAGTCCTACTACCTTCTACTAAGTACAAGTAGAAATCTGATCCAAATTATAATTTGGATCTTTCCTAGGTCTCTTACTTCTTCTAGGTTCAAAATTTTCTTCTTGAATTTTATTTTCAAGAGAGATTACTTGTTCATTCTCATTAATCTTAGGAATAGGACTAGGTGCATCCTTATTTTGGTTCAATCTTGGAATTGTGTTCAATCTTGGATCTTTCCTAGGTCTCTTATAATATTCCTCTCTAAAAGACTATTAGATTCGACAACTAGAAACCTGTAAGTTTTGCTATATTGTGCATATCCTAAAAATATCCATTCAATACTTTTATTACCTAGTTTGGGTCTTTTAGGGTCTGGCAATCTAACAAGGGCTCTACACCCCACACTTTAAAATATTTTATATTAGGCTTCTTATTCTTCCAAAGTTTATAAGGAGTTACTTTAATTTTCTTATAAGGTATTTTATTTAGAATATGAGTGACTGTAAGTAGGACTTCTCCCCACCAACCATAACTTAAGCCTGAATTAGTTAACATAGCATTCACCATTTCAATTAGGGTCCGGTTTTTCCTTTCTATCACTCCATTTTGTTGTGGAGTATAAGGAGGTGTAGTAAAATGTATTATACCTTTATCATTACAATAATTTGAAAAAGCATTAAAGAGATATTCACCTCCTCTATTTGACCTTAGTGATTTTACCTTAACCCCTAATTGATTTTCAACTTCAATTTTATATGACTTAAATTTGTCCAATGCTTCATCTTTCTTCTTTAATAAATATACATAAGTATATTTAGAAAAATCATCTATAAATGTTATAAAATATCTTTTACACACCTCTAGTTAGATTTTCATTCATATCACATATATCTGAATGAATTAATTCAATAAGTTTAGAACTTCTTTCTACCTTTTTAAATGGTTTTTTAGTTATCTTAGTTTGCACACAAATTTTACATTTAGAAGTATTATCCATAGAACATCTAGGTATTAGTTCTAATTTCATCATTGATTCCATACTTCTAAAATTTACATGACCTATTTTATCATGCCATAAAGAAAAAGAGTCAATAATATAAACATAAGAAACATTTTCATTATCAATATTGAGTTTGAACATCCCACCGGTTACATATCCATTTCCGACAAATATACCATTTTTAGTAATTATTACTTTGTCGGATTCAAATACCATTCTAAAGTCATGTTTGTTTAGCAAATTGACCGATACAAGATTTTTACGAATTTCTGGTGTGAGCACGGGTTTCGGGAGAACCCTGGTTTGCATCTCACTCGTTGAGTTAAGAGTCGCCACCTATTCATTCGGAAGGGATAAGTCCCCCGGGATTTGGATAAGGTCTTGGTCTATGATCAGAGATCAGGGTAAGAGGTTCGGTTAAGTCCGGGGAAGGGGTTAGGCACCCCGGCACTTCCACTTTCCGTGGTTCCCTACTTGCTAGGGTTAAGCCAAATTAATCTCAGATTTAATCAAATGCCTTAAGTATTTAAGATAATACTAATCTAAGAAGGAGGAAATCCTAGACTAGGGTCGAACCCGGGTTGGGCTGCCTACGTACTCACATAGGGGTGAGATCAGACCGAGCGTAGTTCTGGCACATGAGCCCGTGCCAAGGCTAGGGGTGTGTGTGTGTGTGCACCAAGGGTGGCTTAGGGTCTAGCCGGGAGGCTAGGGGTGGTTGACCGGGTTGGTCAAGTGCTTGGTATTGGGCCCGGTAGGCCTAAGGTAAGTCTGATAGGGTAGGGTTGGGCCCGGTAGGCCGAGGGTGAAGCCCGGTAGGCTAGTTTGGGCCCGGTAGGCCGAGATTGGGCCCGGTAGGCCAAGGGTGAGCCCGGTAGGCTAGGGTTTGGCCCGGTAGGCCGAGGAGTGAGGCCCGGTAGGCCCAGGGTGTCTTAACCAAGGGTTAGGGTTGCTAACCGAGGTTAAGAAAGGTGATTAACCTTGGTTAGGGGTGCTAACCATGGTTAAAAAGTCCAATATCAGATTTTTTGGTCTTTTTGAATTTTTCTGATTTTTTTGGGATTTTCTCAGATTTTTTCCCAACGGTCAAAGGTGCTTAACCGCGGTTAAGGAGGGGAGGTCACCATGGTTAAGGGTCTTAACCATGGTTAAATGGTCAAAAGAGACCATTTTTGGGTTTCTCCTAATATTTTGGATTTTTTGAGCATTTTTCCAGATTTTTTCCGGGTCAGGATTTTTTACCCGTGGTTAAGGGTCAAAAATGGGGTCGACTCTGATTAAGTGTCTTAACCACAGTAAAAAATGAAATTGAAGACATTTCTGGATTCCATGTAATATTTATGATTTTTTGATGATTTTTCCAGAATTTTTGCTAGGTCATGGGCCGCTTAACCATGGTTAAATATTAACCACGGGTGAGTTTAACCATGGTTAAGGGGCCGACTGAAGCAAAAGTGGGTCCAAGGTTCATGGCAGGGCCTAGACTGGCCTCCTACCCGGTCTGGGCCCCCACAAATATTTGAAATTGCAAAAAACTCCAAATTTTCATCAAATTTTTAACCATAGTTAACATGAATTTAACTATGGTTAACAAGGGAATCGTGGGAATCCGAGACCACCAGTGGGTAGCCTGATATGTGGGGAACAATTTGGGCCCTTGTGGGACCCAAGGGGATGCCGTATGTGGGCCCCACAGTGGCCCAAAGTTGCCCCGACAAACACCACATAAAATGACGATTTCTACCAAAAACAGATTGTTTTCCAAACTTTGCGGCAATTTTTCCGTTTATTGGCTCAACCCCTGGGGGATCCGAGACCATGGTAGCAAAGCCTACTATGAGGGAAACAATTTGGGCCCTTGTGGGGCCCAAGGGGAGGTCGGATGTGGGCCCCACAGAGGCCCAAAGTTGCCTCCTCGCACAGATTTTTACACTGTCGACCCCACTTTGGGGTCGATTTAACTATGGTTAGAGTGCGAGTTAGAGGCTGAAATTGTGCAAGGAGATAGCCTGGAGTATGGTGAATCTACCCGTGGCCTCGGTTTTCACCAAGGCCGGGTCTAACCATGGTTAAACCGGGGTTAAAGGCAGTGTCTCGAAAACTTTTTTTTTTGAAAATGTTTTGGAAAAAAAGCTTGGGTGGTTGATTGGGTTGAGCAATGAGAGTCTAGGGGGATCACTCATTGATTGAGGACCCCCCCAGACCTCCGGGAGTGGTCGTACATGGTGTGGGGTGGTGGTGTCCGTGGCCACGCATCAAAGGGAGACCCCCTTGCCAAACGGTTTGGAACTACTTAAAAAAAAAGGCAAAAATGGGACCCCTGGAATGGGACCAGGGGTCCCTTACAAGGGCAGTGACAACAAAAACAAATAAAAAAAATTAGAAATTAAAAAAAACAGGGGGAGTGTACGTATACCTTGTGGCTATAGTGGCCGCGCGGTGATGGCGAGGGCTGTGCGTGGTGAGGATGACCTGGGCTAGGTGGCAGCTACCTGGGAAGATGTAGGGGCGACCAGGCGACTGTGAACAACTCCGAGAGTGGACTAAAGCAAAGGACAAGGGGTGTTGCGAGTCCGGGCTGAGCAAACCGAGCTCGGGCAGTCCCTATTCCTCAAAAAAATTAGAAGCTCTTGATGGCTCGCAGTGGTGGTGGGGAGATGGTGATTTAGGGGACTCTAGGGGTATACTTGGAGCCGAGGTTGGAGGCTAAAGATGATTGAAGCGAGGCTGGCCGAATGGGGGTGGCTGTAAAAAAAATTTTGAAAAAATTTCTTTGCAACCGTGGCTTTTGGTAATGGTTTAGGAGAGGTGATGAAGCTTGGGAAATGTCTAAGGGCTTGCCTAAGGTGGAGGTACGGTGGGGACTTGGATGAGTGGGCTGGTAGAAGGTGGAGCTCCACTGTGTTTTTTTTCAAAAAATCTCCCCCTCTGAACAGTGGCTTGGTGGAGCTTTTTAAAGGAAAAAGGAGGAGGATTTGAATGAGGATAAGGATGAGGGCGAGATGGCCTAAGCGTGGGAGACAAAGGCTGGAAGGGCAGAGGAGAGCAGGAGAGCCAGCACTGTTCACTCGTCCCTTTGACAGGGACGATGAACAGTGTCTTTTTGAAATTTTTTTTTTTTTTTTTTTTTGCTTTGGGCCGGTTGGTTTGGTTACGTGGGTTGGGCCCAACCCGCATATGGGCCCTGCCACATGGGGTTGGTGCCCAACCACACCCCTCCAAATTTTTTTTTTATTTTTTTATTTTTTTTTTGCTTTTCTTTGGTAAAAAAAAAAACTCTTTTTTTTTTTATTATTATTTTTTTAATCTTTAAAAAACTTTTTTTTTTTTTATTTGTTTTGCTTTGTTTGTTTTTTTTTTGTGTGATCTTTTATTTGGTTTAGGGTGGGTCCCACCCCCTACTACCCTAAAAAAATCATGGTTTCTTTTTTTTCTTTTCTTTTTATTATTATTATTATTTTTTGAATTTCAAACTTTTGTTTTATTTCCTTTTTGGGCTAAACCCCCACACATGTGGGGAAAGCAAAAAGTACTTCAATCTAAAACAAAAATTTGAATTTTAAAAAGGGGTAGTGTGGGTCCTACCTTAGATTTGGCTTAATGGGCCCATGCTTGGGCCCACAAACAAGGTTTTATCCATTTGGGACTTGAAAAGGGGCCTTGAGCCCATGGGACTTTGCCTAGGGCTTGGGCTAGGGCTAGGCTTGGGCTAGACCTAGGTTTAGGTGAGCAGGGTGTAAAAATTGGGTGCTTACATCTGGTACATACAATACATCAGAAAGAGTGAGATGTTTCCCGAATATTAATTTAATAAAAATCTTCCATTTTCCTATGATTTTAGCGGTTGACGAATTTCTCATAAAGAGTTGTCCATCTGCCACTGGTTCATAGGATTTGAAAATGTTCCTGTCATTAGTGACATGCCTGGTGGCTCCAGTATCGATCCACCAATCTCTATCTTCACCCATCATGTACACTTCAGAAATTATAGCAATCATTTCTTCGGTCACATTCACTTCGGGATTCTTGAAATTTTGCCCTCTCAATTTCTTGAGTAGTCGACATTCCTGCTTGAAATGACTGGGTTTTTTGCAATGAAAACATGTCCCATCATGTTGGCCTTTATTCTTCTTGAATTCTTTCTTGAATTTCTTGAAGGTTCCCATGTTGCCTTTAGGATGTTCAGACTTGTCTTCCACTAAGTGTGCCTTAGGGGTGACTTGCAAAGAATCCTTCTTGTATCGAATTCTAAATTGTTCCTCAATTTGTAAATTATTTGCAAGTTCATCAATGGACAATTCATCATTCCAGTGCTTTAGGCTTTTCCGATGATTGTTCCAAGATTGAGGTAACTTGTCAATAATAGAACTCACCAAGAATGATTCATCCATCTTAGTTCTTTCTTGTTGAAGTTGACCGGCAATATGTTGTAAATCACGGAGTTGATCTAGAATTGGCTTATTGCTAGTCATCTCAAACTCCAAAAATTGGCTAATTAGGAATTTCTTGCTGCCTGCATCATTAGAAATATATTTGGATTTTAGTGCATCCCATACCTCTTTCGCGGTTTCCATCAAATGGTAAGCATTGAAAAATGGATCCGAAAGCACGTTCAAGATATGTCATTTGCACAAGTAATTGTCTTTCTCCCACTTTCTTATTTTCTTCACAACAATTAGTGGCTCAGTCTCAGAAGGTGTAGGCTTTGGAGTTGTTAGCACATACTCAACGCCAAGGGTGGTGAGAAGAAGAAGAATCTTTTGTTGCCATCTCTTGAAGTTGCTCCCATTGAACCGATCTAACTTGATGAAATCTTGGTTGATCACTTGAGATTGTGCCATCTTAGTGTAGAAATAACGTCTTAAAAATGTTAGATCCAAGACTTCAAAACTATGTAGAGGATAATATAAATATAGAAGGAAACAAAGAGATGCTTCAAGGCGCACTGAAATCCGCTTTCCTTAAGACGTTATTCGCCCCCATTACTAGTCTCCGCTTTCCTTAAGACGTTATTCGCCCCCATTACTGGTCTGTAAATGGGTTTATAGTGAAACGCCTCCAAGATACAATGAAGCCTAGCAATTTACTATTGTTGATCTACGTCTTGCAGTGACGTGCAAGATCAACCCCAAACTCTTTAAGCAACAGTATAATATAACGAGTTTCAATGCTAACAAATGACTTGCTGAATTCAGTGTGATTTTCCTTTTGCAAAAGTTACTGCTCTTGTTTTGAAAATAAAAATTATTGATGTTGAAAACCCAGACGTCCTATGCCTTGTATACCTTTACGTGCCTATTCCGAAGAGGTACTTGTCTCTTTCAATAGTCACTCAACTAACGGGAAAGGTGACCGTTGTAGAGGTTGCCAACAGTTATTAGCCAACAAAACTGTAGGTAACTGACAAGGATATAATATGAGAAATAGCAATAGTCAAAAGGTTTTTTCAAATTTGATAATTGTCCATTTGAAAAGTAACTGTCAAAGACTCAATTTTAAAACATATAAGCAACGGTCAAAGACTCAATAATAAAAAAACACATGCAAAGGATTGGTGTAACATATACACTGCTCCACTCACTAGTATAACCTATACATATTTTATGGTACTAGTGATTTTGAAAAATATCCAATATATAGAAGGGCTAGCCCATTAATGCAAAACAGTTCTCATTTCTCTCTGTACAAAATCTTTGGCCTAAGGGTTGGCCATTTAGCTTGTGTTGCAGAGTTTAGGTGCCTTAGCAATGGAGCCAAAAAGATGGGTTCTTGCTATCCTGTCGACCTTCATCTTGGCTGAGCTGTTTGTGAGCCTTCTCATTCATGATTCACTGAACGTGAACTATATGGGGTATGTTTCTGATTTCATTTGCTTTAAAACCTTTTTAGATCATTTTCATCTAAATTAAAAGTTAGAAACAGAGATATATCAAGGGATGAAGAGAACCTCTAAAAGAAAAGGAGCTATACAGAGGAGAGAAGGCTCATCTCTCTTGTCTTTATTATGACCTCAACCACTGTTTTTCCTTGCGTGAAATCGGTTGATTAGATTATCTGAGAAAGCTAAGAATGTTTCTAGGCTTAAAACTGTCTCTTAGAAGCCATTTAGGTGTAAAAAGACAAAAATATACATAATTGAGGAACTAGAGCTCTGGTGAAGAGATAACCGAAAACTCAATCAAGCCGAACTCGGGCCAAACCCTGTCTGGCTCGGCCTGGCTCGAAGCCCGGCTCGATTGAGGTTCGGTTTGGCCCGAACTCGGCTCGACTCAAATATTATTAAAAAAATAAAAATATTATTTATATATATCATTATTATATATATAAATAATATAAAATATTATTATTAAAAAAAAAAAAAGGATTCAAGCCGAGCTCTAGCCAAGCCAAGCCCGGCTCGAGCTTGAATCAATTCGGGCCGAGCCGAGCTTCGAGCCACGATTTTGAATTTGGGCCACACTTTCAAGCTCTATTTCGGGCCGAGCCGGGCTTGGCCAAGCCCGATCAAGCCTGGCATGAATACAACCCTAATCGCACCCTTGGGGATTAATCCAGACCCAAAGGGTTGGGGACACCCCGAGTTCCAAAAAAAAAAAAGAGAAGATAAAACTTCTCTTAGAAATCCCTAAATATCATTTTTATATTTACGAGGGTTCGTTTATGATTTAAGAGTTAAAAGTCCGAATTTCATAGCCAAGGGAGGGTTTGGACTTTGGACAGGCTTGAGCCTAGACTTTAGACCCGGTGCTCATTATATTATGCTTCTAACTGGCTGCTCCCCGTTTGCTACAAACCCTCAAGATAAACCCAATTTTGCTATATGAGTTCACAACAGGATTGGCCCAGCCTGGGCCCGAATCAGCCCATTGACACCCCTATACACAAAATCTAAGTTTCATCACTGCCTAAAAGTACACTAACCAAGATAGATTTTGGATCAAATTTTTTTTGTAATTGGACTTGGGGGAACATGGGCACAAAGCGAGTAAAAGGAGAGAAACTTCCTGGATCGGATCAGACCAGCAGCCTAGTCCAACTCTTAAGATGTCACATAAAGGGGTCCATTTAACAGGCCATGATCCTATATATGCTCAACATGTACATCATGATATATTGCACATATGGTCTGTTTTTTTTGCCGATACTTATAAATTATAGCATTTTATAAGTTTTATCATTTGACAATATGTATTTTATTTTGAGATCTAGATGTATTGTTATTTTCATGTGTCAGGTTTCAAATTGTAATTCACCTAAGACATTCATTTTTTAAGTATCATTCCCGTCAAACTTTTATAAAAAATGAATGATTTTAAATTCCATAAAATTGATAAGACTTGAAATCTCATAATGGTATGAATTAAATTTATTAAATTTTTTGACAAGGTGACTTGAACTTTCTAACAACTATCATCATAAACTACAAAACTTTGGCCTTGGCTTGCCTCTGGCGAAGCCAGAAAGGGCTTATCTAGGGGTTCCATAGAATAGGTGACATGTGGTGGAGAAGTCAAAATCATGGGACCCATGATTTTGACTTCTCCACACACAAATGGACATGTGGCGATAAGTGTATGAGAATAAGGGGGAGAGATATCAAATGGGGAGAAGTCAAAAATGATGGGGAGAAAATAAATGACTTCTCCCCATTTTTCTGCCTGCTGCCGCACAATGTATGGAACCCCGAGAGCCCTTTCTGGCTTCGCAGAGACAATCCGAGGCCCAAAACTTTATAAGTCTCCCCAAAAGAACGTGCCTTATGGATTGTCATTTTCTCTTCTCTTGTTCTACCTACCGGACACCAGAGTTTGAGATATCACATTCAACCTTTTAGTTTTGACGCAATCCATATTACTTTACCATTTTCCGGTGTGGCTGCGGACCACCTACGACCTAATTGGGTAGGAAAAAGGCATTCATTGGAATAAAAACAAACTTGATTTCATGTCATGCAAGCTATTAAAGATATGTTCATAATTTGTTTTTAAAAAAGCTATTAAAGATATTAAAATAAACTAAGTCGGAGAAATTTATGTTTAGATATACAAATATAATATGTATTCTTTAGATATTAAAATAAACTAAGCGGAGAAATTTATGTTTTTTTTTTTTTTTGGTGTGAGGAGAAATTTATGTTTAGTTATACAAACATAATATGTATTAAGGCAACTTTCCTTCTCTTTTTGGTCACGGAGAAAATAGGTGTAAATAAAAAAAAGAAAAGAAATTTTAGTTTCAATAATATAACTCTTAGTTGCATTTTTCTTCACTTTTTTTGTTCTCTCTTTTTTTAAAATTTATTTTCCTCTGCAACAAAACAGGAGATTTCTCTAATTTTTTTTCCTAATAGGTATGGTAGGGCTCAACACATGACCACAAATGTGACGTCTCATGGTTTAGGACATAATCAATCCCATGTGCATTAAATCCTAATTGAACTTTGAAAAAAATACAGCCAGTCAATTTCTTTCAAGAGACGGAAATGAAAAGTTCCATTGTCAATAAAAGGCATGGAAGATAACGTGGGTTTTATATGAACCTCCATTGTCAATAAAAGGCACGGAAGATACCGTGGGTTTTATATGAATTTCATTTAGGGACGTAAGTTAAAACTATTGATAGCACTGCGACCAAGAGCTAGGTCGCCTAATCAAAAGGGAGATAGTTAACGTACCCGTGAAATCTGTTTACAAACCTAAGGTGAAATCTGTTTACAAACCTAAGACTGGATCTCCCTTTTTGATTAGGCGACCTAGCTCTTGGTCGAAGACAACTTCTAACGCTGACATTCCTTGGATATATATAGAAGGGCTAGCCCATTAATGCCAAACAGTTCTCATTTCTCTTTCTAAAATATCTTAGGCCTAAGGGTTGGCCATTTAGCTTGTGTTGCAGAGTTTGGGTGCCTTAGCCATGGAGGCAAAAAGATGGGTTCTTGCTATCCTGTCGACCTTCATCTTGGCTGGGCTGCTTGTGAGCCTTCTCGTTCATGATTCACTGAACGTGAAATATAGTTATATGGGGTATGTTTCTGATTTCATTTGCATTAAAACCTTTTTAGATCATTTTCATCTAAATTTAAAGTTAGGAACAGAGATATATCAAGGGATGGACAGAACCTCTAAAAGAAAAGGAGCTATACAGAGGAGGGCTAGCCTCATCTCTCTTGTCTTTATTATGACCTCAACCACTGTTTTTCCTTGCGTGAAATCGGTCGATTAGATTATCTGAGAAAGCTAAGAATGTTTGTAGGCTTAAAACTGTCTCTTATAAACCATTTAGGTGTAAAAAGACAAAAATATACATAATTGAGGAACTGGAGCTCCGGTGAAGAGATAACCTTTGCCTTGACAATAGGAGTGCAAGCGAGCGCGAGCGCTCATGACATATACATGCTTGCTGAAGCCCGTCTCCAGCTCCTCAATTCGTGTCATATACATGCTTGCCCAAGATCGTCTCCAGCTCCTAAATTCGAGAATATTTTTTAGTTGTGGGTTTCATCATTTCATATATATATATATATATATAAGCCATGCTTATTAAAACTTATAATGAATGACAATTTTTTTTAATCTGACTGTTTGATGTTAAAGTGGGTTCCATTGAGAGACACATGTAAAAAAAAAAAAAAAAAGTCTGATGAGACCTGTTTAGACCATTTGATTAGATTCTACTTTATCAATATTAACCCCCTAAGGTTCACAATACCCTATCTAGGTTATTGAAATAGCTGATCTATCGATCTTTAATCAGATGGTCTGTAGAAATATCTGATTGAGCAGAGTTTTTGCCACGTGTCTCTTGAGAGACCCATCTTAACATCTAACGGTTGAATTTTAGAACAATCTATCACTTGTCATAAGGACGGCTCATTAAAAGCTTTAATGAGCTAACTCATTAGAAAGCTACTCTCTCTCTCTCTCTCTTTATATATATATAGATATATATATATGGAAACCGTTTAAATACAAAGCAGAGCTCAGCTCTACCTCACGTTGGAAAAGGAAAAGGTGAGCTCCCCTCTTTACCTATGGCGTCGGTAATCTTCTAATATTTTGCAAAAGTGCCGCCATCTTTCTTTATAGTTACAAAAATGGCACTGCGAAGGGGGCGAAGAAAAGCTCCACCTCGAAATTACACGGAAAAGCGAATGCTAGCCCTGTGTCAATGGTGTAATTTTTTTGGCTCATTGATGACATGTACAAACACTATACACATGGTCCACCAATGAATCAATCTTCACCATTCATTTGTTGGGTCATCATGGTAAAACCAAAGTTCTCGATTTAGATTCTAAAAGTCAGTTCAGTGATTTTGTTGCTAATCACTCATCAGTAACATTTACCATTATTTGTTATTGATGTGTTCAGGGAGCTAAAGAACATTTTTCTAAGCGTGGTAGAAGAAGGCTGGTCTTCGGGCAGCAATGCAGACTTTGTAGGTGTTGTTCTAAGTCCCAACCTAACAACATGTCATAAGTCTCTCTCGGACGCTGATCGCCCGGTCTACTGTTGCCCCCCAAAGCGAGACTCAGAAGAACCTTTCATTGATTTCCAATTCCCCGACCCTTCATCGCCTCTACGCCTACGCCGCCCGGCCCACCTTGTCGATGCCGACTATATTGCCAAGTACAACAAGGCCTTGTCGATCATGAAGTCCCTGCCCTATGATGACCCTCGCAACCATATGCGCCAAGCTAACATGCATTGCATCTATTGCACCGGGGCCTATAACCAACAACATTCAAATTCCCTCCTCAAGATCCATAGATCATGGCTATTCTTCCCCTGGCACCGCATGATGCTCTATTTCCACGAACGAATCATCGGAAGTTTAATTGGAGATGACACTTTTGCATTGCCATTCTGGAACTGGGACGCACCTGATGGCATGAAAATCCCCAACATGTACATGAATGGCTCATTTGTGGATAAAGATCGCGAAAATTCTCACCTTCCACCCCAAGTAGCCGATATAAACTTCGATTACGTCGAGAGTGGGCTAGAACCTGAAGACCAGATTGCAACAAACATTGCACTAATGTACCACCAAATGGTATCTGGTGCAAAGAAGACAGAGCTCTTCATGGGTTGTCGCTACAAGGCCGGCGAAGAGGGATTCTGCGACGGGCCAGGCACGATAGAGCTTGCGCCCCATAATGCACTACACACTTGGGTTGGTAGCACATTAAACCCAGAAAGAGAGAATTTAGGTGCATTTTACTCAGCTGCAAGGGACCCAATCTTCTATGCTCACCACTCCAATATCGACCGCCTTTGGGAGGTTTGGAGGGGGCTCCGAGGAAACAAGCCGGAGATCATCGACCCTGAATGGCTAGAATCTTATTTCTTCTTCCATAACGAGAGGCAACAGCTTGTAAGAATCAAAATTCGGGATGTCCTAGACATAACCAAGCTTAGGTACGCTTACGAGAAGGTTGACCTTCCATGGCTCAATGCACGTCCAAAGCCTGCGGTCCCACCAAAGATCGCCCGTCATATACTGAAAGTGAGAGATCAGCAGCACGGCTTGCAACTGCCAAGCAACACTGAATCAACAGAGTTTGGCCCCGAGGGTCAGACCCTAGACACTACCATAAGAGCCAAGGTGCATAGGCCAAAAACCAGAAGGACCAAGAAGGAGAAAGAGGAAGAAGAAGAGGTGTTGGTTGTGTATGGAATTGATGTGAAGAAGGACATGTACGTTAAGTTTGACGTGTATATAAATGCTGTGGATGAAACTACGATTGGTCCGGAGTCTAGGGAGTTTGCAGGAACCTTTGTTAACATGCGCAGGGGAGTGAGGTTAGTGATGAAGGAGGAGGATGCAGTTGGGAAGAAGAAGAGCAATCTTAAGTTGGGGGTCTCGGAACTGTTGGAAGATCTGGAGGCAGATAGAGATGAGAGCATTTGGGTGACAGTGGTGCCGAGAGGTGGGACCGGAGTAAACACAA
This sequence comes from Tetracentron sinense, assembly GCA_015143295.1. Lineage (NCBI taxonomy): Eukaryota > Viridiplantae > Streptophyta > Magnoliopsida > Trochodendrales > Trochodendraceae > Tetracentron > Tetracentron sinense. Next base: position 43,633,191 of record CM026556.1, on the reverse strand, counting down.
CTGTTGATGGAATTCGAATTGAATACATGCGCTGAAACAGGAACAAGGATTCCTACTAAAGGGTGGCTGCAAAAGAAAGGCTCCAAAATGCCCTAAATCTGACTTTTCTTTAGTGTCATGTCAATATTTTCTAAAACTTCAAAAAATGTAACATAAATCTTAAGAAATTGATGCCGAGTTAGCAAACAAGTGTTTTGGGGTTAGGCTTAGTGATCGGGTTTTCATTTTTGGGGTCAATTTAAATATTACCTGACCCTAATTCATCCTCATTGAACATATCAGCATTAACTTCTAAGATTCACTCTCCTCTTTGACGTGACACCCAAATGGAATGGAAAGCGAGGGTTAAAGACCTTTTGAAGCCACCATTAATTAGCAATGAATCCTCTTGGAAGAGATATGTAACATTCTTCTTGTAGAGTAGGGTTTTTTTTTTTTTTAAAGATGATTAGTCTTTGTTATATGGAGAAGATGAATAAGACAAAATTGGTTTATTTTTATTTTTTAAAGGCAAAATTTGTTCGGATAGTTATTATATAGAGAAGACATATGGCAGTTATTGGGGTTATTAGTAATATTGGAGGATTATTGTGTTAGTTATTAATAAAGTTTAAAATGTGTAATTTTTTGGTGTGGCATTGAAGGAGAATATATAGTATAAGGCTTTCTCCTATCTCCTAGTGGGACTCACAAAGACATGCTTTCCTTCAAAGCTCCTTATTTAAAAGTAAGGAAAATGTTAGCTCAATTGTGTCAACCGTTAATTGTCTCATAAAGAAGGGGGCAGTATTAGTCTCATTTTCTCACTAATTTCTTTTTCGGATAAGAAAGACAAATTTTATGTGAGGTGATTGTGGGCTCCACCATAATATCTTTGTCTTCTCGTCCTAAAAGGAGAAGAGTGTAATAGGGAGAGTGGGGCAAACAAAATCTTACAAGAGGAATGGTCAAACAATTTTTTAGTAAGATCCAAATGGCTAGTGTTTGACTATTAATTTCTCGTTTTTGGGCGATTAATGATTGATGGGAATGCAACTAGTTCGAATCTTACAATCCTTGTTAGGTGTGAACTTGAATCTCGGTTAATTGGTCAAATTTTCATATCTGTCATATTGTTAATTGGGCGAACTCGGATCCACATTCATCCAGTTCGAAACTCATGACTATTTACAGCCTTACATTCAGTCTCGTATTTACTTTCTCAACCCGTTTGTAACTGGGCCAGCCCCTAAACTCATTAGGTCATGAAACCTAGATTACTCGGTGGTAAGTATATTAATAGTTTGGGATGATGAGTTTGTTATTATCAGTTGGATCAGGTTTATCTTCTCCATAGCCTTTTAAAAATAGGGTAGGGTTAGAGTGATGGAATTCTGACCTGACCCCAACCCGATCCAATTGTTGCGGACTTAGGATCTTCTGGAGTTACTGTTGGCTCCAGTTGTTACTTGCGAGGAGACTGTCATCACCAAATAGAAGACACCACACCTCTCCCCTCTTTTGCACGCTTACCAAGTATATGCACGTAAATCAGTGCTTGACCGGTGTGAAGTGGGTGTGTGGGGACTTTCAATTGGAAGCTCACGAGTCTCCATGCGAGCACCAACTGGAGAAAGATCCCAATTACGTCATTGTTGCCACAGCTACCTATACTTTTGACTGGGTTATCATGTACTACCACAAACTAAGTAAATGACCTCGTCCACGGCCATGCAATATTCATTCTTCTTGTTTACCAGAAAATCTTAGACACAGACATGTATGCCGGGTAATTGGCTATGCATTGATACTGATTACTGAGCCTCAATATGAATTTTGGATCCGGGGGATTAGCTCCCGGGTGAGTCCTAATCCGGGTCAATGAACAAGGTAAAACCCGTTTGCACTCCACTGTTGTTGTCTTACACCATAAATGAGGGTCCAAGCCATGCCATTTTTTTGGAAGTCCAAGTAACTAGATGCCCCTTGAATATATACAATTTTATTGTGAATTAATCATTAACTAAGAGTAGGATAATGGAGGATCTTCTTCTCCAAATTCCATACTCCACCCTGCGTTTTGCAGGGAAATAGATACAAGAACTGTAGCTCCAACAAGAAAGGCCTGTACAAACAAATGCCTTAGTATATTCGTAACAGTTGCCAAGCAGCTAGCAAGGAGGAAGGTCTTTTGGTGGAGGTAAAACAGATTGATCTGCCCCTTTTCCGTTCTCTACCACAAACGCCATCTTCAAACCCCAGCTAGTATGGAGCTCTAAATGACAGTGCATGAACCACACACCTGAAAAACCACAGAATTCTAGTGCATGAAAAGAAGTGACTTCCTCGATCAATATAGATTATAGAGATACAACTATGTGTAGTTACATATATTAAGCATGTGTTATACTCAGTATTTTTGTTGAACATACCTGGATTATCAGCCCTAAACCGAATAGCAGTCCAACCGCCAGTGGGAACTCCAATTGTGTTTCTCTCCGGAGGATCGACCAAGTTAAATTTGGCCGGGTCTTTTGAGGAATTAAAATTCCCGATTCCAGTTCCAACAACAAAGAAGTTATAACCATGAAGATGGAATGGATGGGACTCAACAGTGAGAAGATTGGTATCTTGTAATACCAATTCGACAGTCGAATTGAACGCAATCTTACTAAGCCGGGTGCCTAAGGAAGTGCCAAGATTGGCTGTAAGTGGTGCACCGGTGTAATTGAAAGTAATTGTAGGACGATCAGGGAAATCTGTACTAAATACCCCCTTTAGCTTGAAGTAATGAGCTTGAAGAAGGCCAGTTTGAGGCATTACGAAAGTGATGTTGTTTAAGGAAGCAATGATTTGTGTTCCATTCTGGCACGTTGGGCATGGATTCTTCCCCAAACCAATTGTGTAAAAAAGACGCCGATCGACCTTAAGAGGGACATTTGCAGGGAACTGTGGAGAGTTCAGACTCCTAAGTCTTTTGTTGTAGCTCATAACAAATGCTGTGTCGTTGGGTGCAGGCAATTTAGGAAGGATTGGGCGTACTGTGTTTGGGACGCCTTTGTACTGTAGTATCGCCGTGGCAGTTTTGTTGTCAATGGCAAGTGGAACATCTATGAATGGCCTAGCAGCCATGAAGTATCTTCTGGGCACTTGGTCGGCACGAACGAGAACGTTTGTGGTCTGGCCTGGTGTAATTATCAATGCTTGAGTGGTGAAGGGTTTGGTATACACTGCATCAATCTCCACTACAGTCATGTTGTGGCCAGCAATTGCGAAGAAAAGCTCGTCATTTAGGGCAGCGTTGATGATTCTAAGTAGGTATGTCTTTCCCTGTTCAACCTCCATTACAAAAGTATCTAAAACAAGAAATTAAAAAAGGAAATATTAATTAGCTAGGACTAAATGCAAAGTAATCTTTTTACACTATTTCACTCATCTTAATCTCAATCCAAATGCCTTTCTTTACCAGAACGAAGGGACTTCCCAGCAAATCTATGACTAGGAAAGTTTATCTTGATAGAATTTTGACAATATTTCTTACGTTTCTCAGAACATGGGAAGAGTGGCCCTGGCTTCCCATTGATTGTATGTGCATCTGACATATTCGGTGGCACCCCCAACTTGCTCCCTTGTTTTTCAATCTTTTCAACGTCGTTGTTCCACCATTCTCCTACACCACAGCGAAGAATTATAGCAACTTCGTCATATCGAATGGAAGAATTAGAGATGAGTGAATTAGAAAGAGAAAAAATATGAGTGAATTTTGAAAAACCTCTCAATTACAACCTACCTAAGAGTAAATTAACTTCACTATTAGGCCGTGGGAAAGGAAATGGGGTTCCTTCTTTCGGCATGATGACAATTGCACCATAGACTGTTGCCCTTAGCCATAAGATGTGTGCGTGCCACCACAGTGTTCCTCTCTGACCCGTTACTTTGAGATCATAGGTGTAGCTGTTTCCGGTCTTGATCGGACACTGTGTTATATATGCTGGTCCATCCACCCAACCGTTACGGAATTGCTTCAATCCATGCCTACAAAGACCACAAAATGTCTCATATAAACTTGTATTTTGTATCATAATAAAGCAAGGGGACTAGTGCATTATTTCTATTTACTGTGAATATACCAGTGAATCGATATATTATATTGCGCGTGGTTGGTAACCCTGATGAGAACTCTGTCTCCTTCTCTAACATAAACTGTAGGTCCTGGGAACATCCCATTTACAGTAACAATTGGCTTGGCATGGCACAACCTGCTCACATTCTTCACTTGAATCTGAAAACATAAGAGAAGATAATCACCCATAAGGACCAAAAGAAGAACAAATGCAAGTAAAACACTGTACGCAATCTTAGTTGCATTAAATTTTAAACAGCTCACATCAAACTGGTACTTCTTCGGGGCAGCTTCGATCGGAAGAAAAATAAACCCCACTAAACCCAGAGAAATGAACCCCACAAAACCCAAGAAGAGAAAGAGATATCTCCAATAGAAACCACCTTTACTCGCCGTTTGTTCGTCCATAGATAATCTCCAAGTGTAAGGGTATGTGTGGATGAGAGATGGTGAAGTTCTGATGTTTGTTCTTATATTTGTACAAAGAGGAGAATATCCTATCAGTTTGTTAAAGGATAAGCGAGGAGTGATTAGGTAGGGGATGTGAAAGGGCTGCTCGCCAAAGCTTGTAAGCAAAATACTAGTAGATACTTCCAAGGTATTGACGTAGAGGCTGAGAAAGCCAGTTTAAGGAGGACCCAAGATATATGGCTTCAGAAACATTAGGTTTAAAATATTAAAGCCAATTTAAGGGCCAACCTAACCCCAAAGGAGCTTTACCGTTAAGGAAAAGGAATAGCTTTTACTAAGGCTGTTTTTTGATACATAGGAGAACAAAATGAAATTGCTTCTAAGCATGTTTGGCTTTTCTTTGAGGAAATTCATAGATGTTTTGCTTAGTATGATGCTTCGAATGTAAAGAACTTGGGGGAACCATGAAATGCCATCTCTATATGTATAATAGTTAGACTTATTCTAATGGGTACTAAGCAGTGTTTTGCTCCACTTCCTGAGTTTCTTGGCTCGACAGGAATCCGTGAGAGCCGAGTTTTCTGTATACTCCATGTAGAGTACTATGTGGTTCAACATAGTTACTGTGTATGTACACAATGGTAGGTAAGGTAAGTAGTATTAGCATAAGAATACATGGACGGAGAAAGTTCAGACCTTATTATATAAGCCATCCCAAACGAGGTCAACAAAAAGTGGGCCATTAATTTTCTTTCAATTGAAGCCCAAAGATAGCGACCTTCACGTGGAGATCAGATCACAGCAATTGCAATTGAACTCAAGAGAGTTCAATCGCATATGTGTCCTGATTTGATTGGAGGAAGAAAAATAAAAGTAAAAAATTTGGCATGGGATTGTCTATGTGTCCTGATTTGATTGGAGGAAGAAAAAATAAAAGCAAAGTAAAGTAAAAAATTCGGCATGGGATTGTCTCGAGTTCGGATGGGCAATAGCTCTCGTTGTTGCATTGTTGCCCGATTGTGTCTGGAAAATAGGGACCCCACATTCAATAAGGTAGGCCCCACATCAACAGTTTTTCAAACACAATGGGGCAACAACGAGTGTTATTGCCCATCCAAAATCAATTGTCTCTAGCAAATGCCAAAATTTGGTTCGGGCATCCACACATCATCCGACATGTGGTTATAAAAAGAGGGAGAGAAATCATGTGGGGTAGAAGTCAAAAACATGGAGAGAAAATGAAATGACTTCTCTTTCGGTGGTCATATGTCGGATGATGTGTAGATGCTCGAGACCAAATTTTTGGCATAGGCTTAGACAATCCCATACCAAAAAATTGAAAAAAAAAAAATTTCCCTCCAATCAAATCAGGACACATATGCAAACTCTCCTGAATTCAAATTGCAATCGGCTGTGATCTGATCTCGAGAAGCAGCCGTCAGGGTTGCGCTTGGAACACACGCCCGGGGATTCAACTTCAAATGACCGCCCTTACTTTGGAAAAGCTCCTTGGATTGGAGTTACCCGACTCAAGTTCATGACTAACCCTTGTCAGCTCAAAGTCTTAAGAGGGGCTGTGTCACTTTAGATTTGAGAATCACGGACCCGCTTAGCATTTTAGCTTTGTGCAATGCTTGTGGGAATTAATCACTAGTCAATGGGCGGGCTGGTGAAGCCAATTTTAGAGCCCATTGGATTTGGGCCGCGCTCTATTATTAAAAGCCTGTTTTGACCAGGACCAGGCAGGCTAGAGTTTAGGTCATTAAAACTTAGGCTCAGCCTGACACAAAGCTAATTATAGGGGTACTCTATTCTTATTTCCTATTTTTACACATCATTTGAGCCATTTTTCAAAGATCGGCTCTAAATGTTGATAAGGTGGCATCTTTGATTAAAATAAGTAATTTCAAAATTATCATGGCGAAGCAATGAATCATGAATATCTTGATGTTTCCGGTCATTGGTGTAAATTTTGCGTGATTCAAACTTCAGGCCTCATGATTTCTACTTAGAACTTTTATGACTTTTTGTTCAAATTTTTGCCGATCCAAAGACTTCATGAAGTCTTTCAGCTGTTTGTTCTGCATCAGTTACCCTCATACAGAGACCACCATTTGTATGGTGATTGTAAACTTAACTATAGTATAAAGTGTGGCCAGTGGCCTTAGATTTCTCTACTATTTTGCAGAGTATGCAGGCCCCTCCTGCTTGGGACCCAATTCGAAGATTTGATTGAAGGATGCGATCCAAATATTATTATTTGGGTATCTTTTGTACAAGATATATTAATTCTAATTCTCAGTTGGAATAAAATTAGGTTATGAATGGTTAAAATTGTTGTAACAATTGTAATTCTTCTTTGAGAATGTAGTGAATTCACAGGAGCTCATCTATAACATAGGCACACCATAGAACCACGTAATCTTTCTGAATTTTAGCGAGTGTTTGTTCTCTTTATTGCTTGGATTTTCATCAATGACACAAAGGACCACAAAAAGCAAAGACAAACAACTTACACATCCACACGGGGTACTAAGGAAGATAAACTGAAAAAGGGCAAAAGAAAAGGCCAGAGAAGCAAGAGGCCCATGTCCACAAAGAGAAAAACTTAGAAAGAAATAAAAGGTTGGTTTGCTTTCTCATCACTCACTCACCCATAACTTTACATGATTAGATTCATGTTTATCTGATACTTTATAGTTAAGTATAGTTGTTTAATTATATAATTGACATAAATAAATTTCAACTGCTCAACCAAATGTTGGTAGACAGATATGAGTGGTAGCAACCCATCATTGACCTACTCGATTTCTCGTGGCCTCTATGTCGCATGCGTGACCCATGCGTCTTGGTGTTGAACTGCCATGTCCCACAGTGGGTTTGCCATTCCCGATTCTATTATTTAGTACCATTATTCTGCTATATGGATTGAAAATTAAACCATATTTAGGACTGAAATGTAAGGTTCTTTTCTTTTTCTTATTTGATTTTTTGTTCATTACCATCCATTAATTTTTAAATCTAAATTTAATCAATGTTTAATATATGGGAAATGATTTCCTCAAATAACACAAGAGAGTACACTATTGATAGATCATGTATTAATTAGCATCCCTTAATTAAGAGATGTTGACCGATATAATTTTTGTCAACTCAATATTGAGGTTCACATGAACAAATAATTACCGACTCACATGGACTTGATTATCTGGCAATTGTAATAGGAAATTTCAGCTACCATCACCGCATAATAGGTGTTTTGAAAACAATCTTATTCCAGCCATGTTTAGAAGCCCGCATCTTTTTTAGTAAGGATTATCATTTTATCTAAGTTTGTAGGTGTAGGTTAAGAATAAGGTTAGTACAAATTGTCGGCCTCTCAACCGCCACACTACCTCGACTCGACGTGATACTAAAGGGGAAAAATTCCAACAATAATAGTATAACAAGATGGAGGACAATAGCATAAGGCAAGCATGGATATGGGCTCCACATTCAAACACCTAAGGAACTGAAGTTGATTGTTGTTATCTCCCTGGCCACTTTCAGATACACTAAATACTAGTTTTTTGTTGAGTTTAATTACGAACAAGGGCTCTGGTTCAAGAGAGAGCTATAGCTGCCCAAAATATGCTTATTATAGAGGTAATTTGGTAATTAAAATTAAAAACGACATCATATAAATATTTCTCGTAATTCCCAATACGCCACATATTTTGAGGAGCTTCGATTCTCTCTTGAACCAGAGCTCCGGTTTGCAATTAAACAGTTTTTTGTTATTAGGAAAAAGTGATTGGAAACTCTTGATAGACCAACAGCTGAAAAGTACACCGCATGAGATGGTGGGCCCCACCTGATGCTTTAGTTCCGTTGGATTGTCAATCAAGATGTTTAGCTCTCGGATAGGTACTATTAGAGAGTTTCCAATCACTTCCCTTTATGTTTTAGCATTACAAATTTGTGAAATAACCATACAGACAAAAGCCTACCCTCAAACTTCCTTGGACGAATAAAGCTAGTGTTCTTTTCGCGGAACTTTGAGGCGGAACTTTTAAAATCCCGGAATTTAGAAAGTATAAACATGTTCTTTTACCCAAAGTCCTGGAACTTTACAGTTCCGTGGAAGCTGAATATCCATGAAAAACGGAACTTTATAGTTCCATGTAAAAGAGCCGGAACCATAAAGTTCCACTTCCATGGAACTTTTAATTGATGAGAGCCCGATAGAAAATAGTATTTCAACTAAAATACACTTCTCTCCCATCACAAACCTCATCTCACGAAGAGGAGATTGGCATCGTTCTCCTTCCCACGGCGTCAAGCTTCCTGAGGTTAGTAGATCTCCTCTCTCTCTCTCTCTCTGCGTTTTCTGGATTTTTGGAATCCAGATTTTCTACTCTCTCTCTCTCTCTGTTTTCTGGATTTTGGAATCCAGATTTTCTACTCTCTCTCTCTCTCTCTCTGTTTCCTAGAAGCTTTATCATTTTTTTTAAAAAAATTTTTTGAAAGGAAAGCATATTTTCAATTTATAAAATAGGGATAATTTTTTTTTAAATGACCATCATCTTCATTCTATCTAGATCTCCTCTCTCTCTCTGCGTTTTTCTGGATTTTGGGAATCCAGATTTTCTACTCTCTCTCTCTGAGTTTCTCTCTCTCTCTCTCTGCATTTTCTGGATTTTTGGAATCCAGATTTTCTCAGTGTAGTCAAGGTGTCGCCTAGGCGATTTTGGGCCTACGTCTCCTAGGCGCCCCTCTAGGCGAGCGATCCTAGTTAAAAAAAAAAAATTTTGCTTTAAAAAAATCCAAAATTTCTTAATAAATAAATAAATAATATAAAAACATGTAATGAAGTAGTAATAAGATTCTAAATCATTTTTTTTACTAGATTTTGAAATGTTTAATATTCCACTATGTTAACATGTCTTTGGTTATGTGATGAATGATTGTAATAGACTTTTTATTTTATGTTTTTGTGAAATGTGGGTGTGGAGTTTTGGTCTTTTGGATGTTATATATATACGTGATATATATATAATTATATATATATTTATATTAAATTTATCGCCTAGGCCACGCCTAGGCATCGCTAATCGCCTAGGCATCGCCTAGACGCCTTGACTACGCTGGATTTTCTACTCTCTCTCTCTCTCTCTGCGTTTTCTGGATTTTTGGAATCCAGATTTTCTACTCTCTCTCTCCCTCTCTCTCTCTCTCTCTCTATGTTTCCTAGAAGTTTTATCATTTAAAAAAAAAGAAAATTGAAAGGAATGCATATTTTCAATTTATAAAATAGGGATAATTTTTTTTAAAAATGACCATCATCTTCATTCTATCAATGAAAGGGCAGATGTAAAGAAACATTGCATTGGAGCAGATCTTCATTCTATCAATAATTTTTTTAAACAGGTTCCCTTGGAGCTCTCTCCTTCACTCTCGGGGTCCTCCCTCAAGCTCTCTCTGTTATCAGTCTTGTTTCATCAGGTATTTACAGAGTCTCACCCTTATCTTCTTTTCTATAAAGAAACATTGCATTGAACCATTGATTGAGTCCTAATATGACACTATTTTTGCTACATTCTTTCAGATATTCTCTGAGATATGCTTGCAGTATACCGAATGCTATACACTCTATAATCCTTTGTAAATAGAGAGATATGCTTGCTGTAAATTTTTGTAACACCTTTCTATAAATATTGAATGACATACCACTCATCTCTTACGGTTGAAAGAGAGATTAAATATGTAGTCTCAAAACTTATTTATTTGTTTCATGATTTTTTAGTCCTCTTAAAACTCATATTTTTATTGGGTCTTATAGGCTGTTTATGCGGTACTTCTTAAGCCTGTGAAAATTAGATTTTCATGTTAGTTCATTGAGTTTATTGGTTTTGTGTAGACTTCTAGCTCTATATTTATGTATTAGACATGTGGTCATATTTGTACTATTCACCATGAAGAGTTGTGTTAGTATCCTCAAATTGAATAATTTTGGTAAACTTTTTTGTTTTCAACCATCAGGAAAAGATGGACACTTATGAAAATAATACAAAGAAAATAAAGTTGTTGATATGTGCTGCTGGTTTAGTGGTCATGGTTGCTGTGCACACGATATCGAAAAAAATATTGCGTCCTTGTTATGCAATTAGAGAACCCAGACGGAGTATAGATGAAGTAAGACACGCATTTATCCATCGGCTGCTACGCTATGATAATCGAGATACTCATAATCAATTGCGTTTGTACCAATCTACATTTTTTAAATTGGTAGAAGTATTAAAGAATAAAGGTCTTCGTTCTACAAAGAATGTTGATGTGGAGGAGCAAGTGGCGATGTTTTTATATGTCATAGGTCACAACGTTCGGCTAAGGGTTGTTGCCTTTTATTTTAGTCACTCTGTGTCTACAGTTCATCGTCACTTTATCAATGTATTAAGGGCTATCCAAAGACTCACCGGTGATTATATGAAACAACCCGGTCCAAATGACACACTATTGCAACAGAGTGTCACCCAGAGATCATTCTCACATTATTTTAAGGTAGTAACACATACTACAGTTAGTTGGTTTATTAAAGAGATACATTATAAGTGTTTACTGTCTTGGTTGTCGATTCATAATAGGACTGTGTTGGAGCTATAGATGGTTCCTATATCCCAGCAATGGTAAAAATTGAAGATCAACCAAGATATCGTACCCGAAAGGGAAGAATTGCACAAAATGTCATGGCAGCTGTAGGGTTTGACATGAAGTTTACATATGTCTTGGCTGGATGGGAAGGATCTGCAAGGGATCCAAAGGTATTAAAGGCTACCGTCAGAAATGCACCTACCAAGTTGCTTATCCCTGCAGGTAACACCATAGCATTCTAGCACTTCAAATGGGTGCTTACGATAATAACCTTGCTATATGTCATTCCTTTTTTATAGGTAAATATTACTTGGTAGATGCTGGATATGGGCATTACCCAGGATTCATTGCTCCATACCGTGGTGTACGATACCATCGATCTGAACAACGTGGACATGCGCCAGAGAATGCACAAGAGTTGTTCAATTATTGGCATTCATCACTACGCAATATCATTGAACGTGCATTCGGACTAATAAAGAAACGGTGGGCTGTTTTGAGGACAGAACCATTTTTTGACATTAAGGTGCAAGTGTTGGTTGTCCTAGCATGTTGCACGCTTCATAATTTCATTTCAACTGAGGATCCCACTGATTTACTTGAGGTTGAGTGTTGTGATGATGAGGAAGACTTGGAATCTAATGATGCTATAGTAATGGAGGATATTTCGGGTCTTGACACAAATGATGCATGGACAACAAAAAGGGATGAATTAGCAATACAAATGTGGAATGAATACAATAGTTAATTAACATGCAGAAAACTTATGGATTTATTATGAACATTTTGTTTTGTTTTTTGAATGTTTAATAGATAAGGATGTTTATATTTTCTGAATGTTGAAAGGATATTTATTTTTGAATGATTTAAATGTGAATGAATGTTTACCTTAAAACCATAAATTGTGTAAGTATTGATGTTTAATATATAATAATTTTGTATTATTGATTTTGAATTAGGATGAGTCAAAAAACAACACAATCGAAAGATTCAAAAGATAAGTGTAAAAATGCAAACTGGAACTCTCCTATGGAAAGGGTATGTATTGAGACTCTCACTAATGAGTACAATAAAGGTAATAAGGGAGACAATGGTTGGAAACCACAGGCTTACCAAGCAGTTGTCAATGCGATATATGAGAAGTTAGGAATATCACTGAACAAGGAGCAGGTAAGAAGCCGAATCAAGAGATGGAAGAAAGAATATTTAGCTATTTCCTCTCTTCTTGATCAGAGTGGTTTTGGTTGGGATGACACGAAGAAGATGGTTACAGCAGATGATAGCGTTTGGGATGAATACTTGAAGGTAAGATTTTATTATTATTTTATTAGTTGATTTTTCATAATTTTTAGATTAATTATGTTTGAATTAACATGTATGTATTTGTTACAGAGTCACTCTGATGCCAGACCATACAGGACCAAGTCAATTCCTGATTTTGATAGTACCTCTTTAATCATAGCCAATGATTCTGCGAATGGCAGTGGAATGCTTAGTGGATTTAATGCTGAACACACAACTAATCAGGATGACACTTTTTCGATGGGAACTAACATCGAGGATATGAGGACTGGCCTTAAGGACCCTCACGAATGGGATAATCGTATAAGAAATGAAGTACCTGCACCATCTGCACCATTAGGAGCTTCCTCATCTCGGTTAACCAATGAAGCAAGAAAAAAGAAGAAGACTAGGCATGAGGGATCGTCGGACGAATTGTCAGCCATGAATGCTAACTTAAGGTTTATAGCTGAGGTCATAAACAATACTACTGCTGAGGTTGACATGGAACCATTGATGGTTGAACTTGAAAAAATTCATGAGTTAGATGAAGATTTAGTAATTGAAGCTGCTGAATATTTGTCTTCTGATTAAAAAAAGGGTGAACTTGTTCTATGGGATGAATGACAACTTGAGGACGAGATGGCTACTGAAGCGTCTCCGCCCATAATTGACCTATTTGTCTAGACTTGTTATTTTAGACATAGATTATTTTTTTTTGGAATGGAATATGTTATTCACACTTGTTAGGTGGTGGTTAGAGATTGATTAAAAAGTTTTATAAGATGTTTTTATAGTGTTTTAGATCCTTTTTATTATGCTTGTTTTGTTTATGATATGAGATCACAAAGGTATTGATGATATTAAGTTGATTATTTGCTTTTATTCAAATTTATCATAATTTCAAATGACTCGTAGAATATTGTGGAATGATGATATGGATACATCGAGTCATAAAAAAAGGTAAACCAATTATATTCACATTGTATTTTAAAAAAAAAATTAACTTGAATTATATTGTATTAAGAATTAGTCTAGGGATACTCCCAAAGTGTACTCCCATATATACTCCCAAATCTTAACCGTTTATCTCAATTATTAAACGGTTAGGATTCTTGGTGATGTGGCAATAGAAAAGACAAAATAAGCCAACTGAAATCCTGACCCTTAGTGGTTGGTTATAAACGGTTAAGATTAGGGAGTATATTTGGGAGTATAAATGGGAGTACCCATAGACTGACTCTTGTATTAAAAGTACAGTTAAGAAGTTAAACAGAAATGAGATTTTAAAGTTAAATTTCCAATTTCTAATTTCTAACCCCAAAGTTTCATGTCAAAAGAACAGTGAACTTACAATCTCCTAGGAATTTGATCATAAAAATCCACGTCGAAAAGAACACAACTGCAAATATTTCAAAAATGTCAAAATCCGGATCTCAAATGTTCCAGGAACTTTGAACTTCCTGGTTGTCTACAGTTCCGCGAAAAGAACACACCCTTAAGGATCGAACCGGAGTTAGCTCGTGCCTTAATACAAGCTAGTTTAGTGTTAGTAAACTTCTAGGAATTTAGCTCATAAACTGTTACTTCCTAACATTTATGAACTTAATTACCCAAACCGCCAACTATCCGCTTTCATGGTTTGAAAGTGAAATCGCATTAAGATCGTGGTTTTAACTTTTGTAGAGCGCGGTTTATGGTGAGCATGGTTTATAATTTCTGGAGATCGCAATTACACATACTTAGAGATCGGGGGTTGAAAGCGAAAGAGATTACGGTTTCACCTGCTTAGCGAGTGTGATTTTTGTGTAAAATTTCATTGTTATCCTTATCTTTGTGCGTGATATAAAAAAAAACATTAACACATACTTGTATCAAAACTCTCGTTCTTCTTAGAGGTTGTCTTTTTTTTTTTTTTTAGTGCATGCAATAGGTATAGAGCATGAGGGAGGTTCTGGGCTCGAATCCTGTGCAGGTGGGCTTTGTGATTTCCCACACTTTCGTAGAGCAGATACTAACCCCTAATCCTAGATTGTGCAAAAAAAATGAAAAAAAAGAATGCGATGAATTATGTGCTTGTCATCCACTAATAAGAAATAGCAGAGTAAACTTGCTCTCGTTGTGGAAAAACAAGTCTTATTAAAATGACAGTTATATTGTGAGTTTCCCTTGAATTTTTTCCACAAGCAAGATAAGTTCCTTTGCTGAGAGTCAACCTTGTACTCCCAAGAGTATAAATATGATTAAGAGCTATGGTTCAATTTCTTTGTTTAATATTAGAGATATTTTGATAAATATGCAAAATTTGTAATTAAAAAAATATCCAATTTAATCCCTACTCTATTGACTATGCCTCAATGAAAAATGCTAGGGGCAATCGCATTAAATGATATTCGCCTCTTAAATAAATAAATAAAACGTCAAAACACAGGCCTCTAAAAAATATTTTGACTTTTTTTTTATTAAGGCGTATGAATTTAGAACTTTTTCATATATATAATTTTATACTAATAAAAATATAATAAAATAGAAGTTCAAATATTATCGAGAGTTCAGAAAAAAAGAAAGAAAAAGAAGATAAATATTTAAGTAATGTAAAGATACTTGATATTTCTATTCATAAACCTTTTATATTTACCAATATTTTTTGAAATTTAGATTTTTGTTAGACATCACTTATCTAAATTAATTGGTTAGAAGTTAGTATTTGTTTATTGGGTCTCATTGGGCACCTTGGCTCTGTTGGATTCTTATTTCTTGATCTGACGATGTTGTATTTGCTATCGAGCACAAACAATCACAATACTAAACTCAATGGAGTTTGACTTATTATTATTTTTCAATTCAATGGGATCTATTACCTTATTATAAAAGGAAGGTTTACCCCTCCTTTGATAATTTTGTTGGGATATATTTTGTCACAATTTTGTCTAACTACATTCTCTATTTGAGATTGTACAAAACAACAAAAATTATATCAAGATTCATTTCTCATAATACCCCTTATATCAAGATTTATTTCCTATAATACGCGCGATGCACGTGAGAATGAAGAGAAGGAGCTAACCACTGTTGAGTTATAAGGACACATGTTAACCCGCAAATGCGGTTGAACTCTTCCCGAATTCAATCGCGATTGGCTGTGATTCTATTCTTTAAATAGATAGATGAGCAATGGGTAGTTTGAGAATTAAAGTAAAATAATAAATCAAAGTTTAGTTTTATATAAGGGTAGTTTGGGAAATTCAGAAAAATCAGGCTACGCCTGCTTCTGGCATTGTAATAGTAAAGAAGATTTCTTTCCCATAATATCGCTTAATAAGATTAATTTCTCATAATACCCCTTTTTAAAACAAAATCATTTATCATAATACCCTTTTCTTAAGATTTGTTTATTCTCGTAAAATTCCTTAATACATGTTTCTCATAATATCCCTTATCAAGAGATTGAATCACAATCAATTGTGATTGAACTCGGGAAGAGTTCAATTGCAACCACAAGACAACACATGCCCTTTTTAACCCCCATTAACTGTGGTTAATATTCACCAATTCTTAAAGATAAAAGCTTAATAGCTTCCCTCAACCAAAAGTCTGATGCAGTCCATTGGGACATCACCACCATCATCAAATAGGGGTGTCAATGGGTTAGATTTGGATCGGATTTGCCTAGATTTGAATCTGATCTAATTAAGAATCTTACAGTTTCGGATCCGATTCGGATTATGAATTCTTCAATCAGAATCCAAATACTAATTCAAGATTCGATTAACATTAATATATCTAAAAATATATTTTTTAATTAAAAAAATAAAAAATATAATTAGTATTGTAGTATTTTTATAAAATTTATACACATTATTATTATATATATTCTAATCGGATTTGATCACTATAAATCAAAACCCGATCCGATAATAATCGAATTCAAGATTTTGGATATGATCTGACAGATTTAGAATAGGAATTGGACCCGTTTAATCGGATCAAGATCCGATACAATGACAGCCCTACATCGAGGACATTTTAACCACACCTTAATTAATAGGATTAAAAGAGACATGTTGGCTTGTGAACTCTTCCCGAGATCTTAACCCAAAAAGAAAAAACTCTTCCCGTGCTCAATCGCAGTTGGACAAAATAACCTTGCACGTGCAATGCACTGCACAACCAACTAAGTAGACTTAAAAACCAAAGAGGATTCACTGCTCACGAGACTAAGGCACGTGCAGGAGCGATTCCTGCTCTCCAATCGTGACTTGTACCCGCCTTCCAATAAATGTGACTTCCCGGTTTACAAAGTCACATGGATAAGTTTGACTTACACGTGGCCCTTGTGGTCCCAACTCTCATCGGCCCACTCTTTACACGTGATCAGAACTTAGAAGGCCCGTGGCAGGTGCAGCTTTGAGCCGTTTGTCTTTTTGAGAGGCTATTTTGACATCTAATGGTAGGATTTAAAACAGCAGTGATAGGGGTACCTGGATTCTATTTTGAAACCTAGGTCCAACCCCTTAGCTTCAAAATGAATTTCATGGATACATTAACAATTTCCCACTCTAAAATAATTCGTCATTTCTCATGTTATCACGGATGAGTAGTGTTCATTAAAGGCTTTAATAATTATGACTCGCTTATAAATGTTCGATCAAGTTATTATTTTGTCATGTGTCTCTCGATAAATTTATCTTGACATCAAACGGTAAAGCAAAATTATAACATGTCACGTAATTAGGGATCATTCATTGAAGGTCTTAATGAGCATGACTCACTTATAAATGTTTGTTTAAGTTAATATTTTGTCACGTGCCTCTTGAGAGACCCATCTTAACATTCAGCATGATTATGGAACCATATGTCATGTTATTAGTGAGTCACGTTCATTCAAGGCTTTAATGAGTAGATGCTAATGAAATGACACTTGTGGATTATTCTTAAAATCAACCGTAATGGGTATCCCGAAGGACATGTGACAAAAAATTAGCTCGATTAGACATTTACAGATTATTTGATCAAAAATAGGAATATCGACATACTAATAGAAGAAGGAATTTGTTACCGAATATAAAAGTAGAGGGGAGAACAATATAAATTTAAAAACAAAAGGAGAGGTTTTTGCAATTTTACTAAACCTAATGAGAGGTCAATGTAATTTACCCTACAACAAATTATAGGCTTTACTCACTTATAAATGTCCCATTGAGTTAATGTTTTGCCACGTGTCACTTGGGAGACCCATCTTGACATCAAACAGTCTAATTTTGGAACAACATGTCATGTGTCATGTTGTTAGTGAGTCAGGCTCATTAAAGCCTTTAATGAGCAACCCCGAATAACATGACACTTGATGAGTTATTCCAAAATTCAACCGTTGGATGTTAAAATGAGTCTCCCTAGGAACACATGATAAAAAAAATTAGTTCGATTAAACATTTATAGACTATCCGATCAAAAATAGGAAGATCGACATACTAATAGAAGGAAAAATTTGATACAGAGAACAAATGTAGAGGGGAGACCAAAATAATTTTAGAAATAAGAGAGGTTTCTACAAATTTTATGTAACCTTATGAGAGATCAATGTAATTTATCCTACAATAAATTATTATAGGGAGTGTTGGCATCAATGATGTTGATCAATTACGTCAATGCCTAATCACCTCATAAAGAGGCAGGGGAATTATTTTTGGAAAGTGATAAAAAAAAATTTGTCCATAGTATCTACTATCCACAGCTAAGGCCGTTTGGTTGAACATCCATGGTGCCAAACGCCCATATGCATTAAATGGTGGACCCTCTTTTTTTTTTGTGTGAAGGAAATTCTTAATAATTAGACCGTTAGTAGTGGTTAGCTTGGGCAATGGAGCTCTTGCTTACTATTACCCGGGTGGGATTAGATCCTTAGACCTCATCCATTGAAGGCCACACCCCTACCAATCGCGCAAGACGTGGGGGGTGTTAATGGTGGATCCTATTTAATGCTTGGTACCATTAAATGTTTGATCCAAATATCCAGATTTCGATAGTTTTAAATTACTTTACATTATTTCTTGGTTGTGCCACTTCTAAAGGTGATTTAACCTTCTCTTTTATTTTATGGGATAGTTAGACATTGAAGCAATTAGTCTTAACATTTTTAGGTTCATGTGACAAAATATTCTTTTTTAGATGTGACTTTTAATTAATTTTAGGAAATATTAAATTACGATTTTCAATGTAATGAGATACAATAATAATAATAATAAAAAATTGTATTTCTTACCTTTTAACGCCTTTTGTTAAAGTAATCAAATAATTTTAATATTATTCAAGTTATACGAATATTTTAATCGAAGTCGAATACGAATAATTAATTTCACTATCTATCAAATCTTTAATCCAATTCTAGTAGTCAAAATATGTAATTGAATTATGAATATGAATTCGAATATATCACTATCCGTTTTGAATTCACTTCGTTTGTATATCTTGATATAATGGGAAATCCTTTTTTCCGCTTGCTCTAAGCATACATTTTCTTACTCTCCCAGTCTTTGGATAATATTACAAAATACAAGTGTACATTTATGTTGGCATAAAAACTTTTTTTTTATTATCAAAAAGAGAGAGGGGGAGGGGGGAGTATATAAACTTTGTGAAAGTGTGCTTAGAGCACAAGATTTATTTATCCCTTTTCTAATTTAAGTGGGACCAGTCACTAGGGGCGGGTGGGGGCATGTGCCCCTACTAAATTTTTTTGAGTAGGGGTTCTTATTTAATCGCGATTGAACTCTCTCCAACTTCAATCGCACCCTCAGGTCAACACGTATCCTTTTTAACCCCAATTAGTTATGGTTAAGATTCACTAACCCTTAGTATTTGACATCTAATATTTGTTTTCGGGAAAAAAAAATTTAACCCTAAGGGTTAAAAGTTCTTAAGCAAAGTTAAAAAAGGTTATGTAAGTGCGATTAAAGTATTCAAGTTCCATCGCAATTGTATAGGATCTGAACTTGTATTTTTTTACATTAAATTGTTTAAATATTTAATTGGTCATAATCATGAGACAATGAGATAATTGTCCCCTAAAAAAATTATACTATATTATTTAATAAAGAATAGTTGTGAGGTAAGGAGCAACTGTCTCATGAACTTTCAAAAACAAAATATATCATTTAGACAATTTCATTTAATTTCATTATTAACTAAGCATAGCCCTAAGGCAAAGGGACAATTATCCCATAAAAGATGAGAAACAATACTTATTAAGATATATACAAAATGTATGGATGAAACGACCCAAGATCTTTGTCGCATTGTTTTTTTTTGCAGGATATGCACCCTCACCCCTAGACGTAGAATATTTCGTACTAATCTTTCTCTACTCTATCTATTAACAATTACTATTGTTTTCAATCAACTTTAGGTGCCCTATTAGAAAATCCTGACTCCACCCGTCCTGGTCACCATCTTACAATGAGGCACATGCATTGGTGCATCAGCATCTTAGAACTCTGTTACCCTATGAGTCCCACGTGAAGATTTCTTAAGGATTGTTACTGACCATTAACCAATGATGTAATAGGTCCAACTTTTCTTATAAATGGACCCCACGTTTCCACATGCATGATGATAAGGTTGGATAATGGATGATACATTTGAGGTAAGCTTGACATGGACCTTAGATTTCCTCTTACATTTTTTCAGGGATATCTTACCTTAATAGTCCTGGAGTCGCTTATGAGCGGAGAAAAAAAGGTCCTGAAATCCACCTAATTATTGTTGTCAAACTCAGAAAAAACAATACTATGTTATTAATTAATTGATAGGATATAGCAATAGCGCCTTGTGGCCTGGTGGGTGTGTGTGTATTTGGGTATGTGTGTTGAGCATTAGTGTGTTTATCGTGTTGACCGAAAAAGTTGAATAATTGTCCCACGTCAGTGAGGTACCTCTTAGCTTGTGAGCCCTTAAAAGCACAACATCCATCTATTTTTTAAAAGGGTATGTGAGTTAAATGACCTTGTGGCCTAGGTGTGTGCATTGAGCATAGTGTATGTGTGTTTATTGTATTAACCCAAAAAAGCAATAGGATAAAGGCATCCGCCTCAATGAATTCTTGTTAAAAAATATTTTTTACATTATGTTATTTAATTATTTGAGCTAGCATAGTCTAGGGCCGACTCAAGCCATTTGAAGGCCTAAAGCGAAAATTCTAAATGAGGTTTTTTATTTAATTTTTTAATATTATTAAAAAAATTTAACTATAAATGAGGCTTTTTTAATATTCTAAATGAATCTATTAAATTTTTTTTTTAATATTCTAAATGGGGCCTCTTTAATATTATTTATTTATTTATTTTTATTGGGGCCTAAAGCAAAGGCTTTGATGGCCTAATGGAGAGGCCGGCCCTAGCATAGTCATAGAGCAAGGGATAGTTATGTTGCTACATAAAAAAACAGGGAGAAACTCTGCCCGACTGCCCGTAGATAAAAACGTACATACAAGATGACCAGAACTTATGGATTCAACTGTGATAGATCGTGACAGCAAATGAAGAGTGGTGGACTTTCGAGTGAAAGTCTCTAGTTGTGCCTCCCCTCTCATGGTTGAAGCAAAAGGCTATTTGTCTCGTAATCATTTTGGCTCCAAAAAAAAGGCATTGGAATAATATTATTGTTGAATTGGATTCTCTCAACCTTACCCTAGCTCCGAACTCATCTAGAGGGTTTTTCAGTGAGAAGTGTTGACTCTTATGGAGGATTTGTGGGCTTCGCTTAGTTATTTTGATAAGCTGGTATTCTCTTTTGCCCTCCCGAGCTCTTTGAGCAGCCGCGCATTGGATGCCAACCTCCTCTCTTTCTAAGTCTGTTGGATCTCAAGGTAGTATTTCCTTCTCTTGTAAATGTTATCCATTGTATTGTAGTATTAGTGATGTTGTTAGGCTACAAGCCCTAACATCTCGACTCAAGAATGAAATATGTTTTTTGGATTTAAAAAAAAAAAGGCAATGCATTTTCTCTGGCAGAAGCCCGGGTATTACACTTGGCCATTACTCATTGCATGACACGTGGGAAGACATTTAACTTAAGAGATAACTGCATGCTGCATATATTTTATTGTGGTACATACACATCTCCAAGCTTACCATGTGTCCTTTTTGACACCTATTAATTGTAGTTAAGATTCACTCATCCTTATAGTTAAATAATATAACTTTAATTTTTAGTGAAAATATTAAAAAAAAACTTAACTAAGTGAATTATAAGCAAGGTTAAAATATTTTGAAATATTTTTTCTAGAAACTAAGGTTAGAATATTACACCTTGGGAATGAGTGAATCTTGATTAAAGTTAACGGGTGTCAAAGAAGACATATGGTGATCCTGAAGGTGTGCATCTATGGCCCAATGTTATATGTGTATGCATGTTATCACCTCTTAAGTTAAATCCCTTCTAATGACCCCATGCAAAGAATGATGCCCCGAGTATTATAACATCATATTATTATCTTAAAAAAAAAAAAATTCACATTATTACCATCTTCAAAAATAAAATTTCCAGTATGTGCTGTAATGCTCGTACAATTATAACATCAGATTATTGTCTGTTCTCTACTGTAGCAAATCGTCATAATTTTTTCTTTATGCATTTACTGATCGTCAAACGATTTGATCAAGGGAAAATGCTTAGCTTACCCACAATTGCTATTATGTTACGAATTGGCTAGTCCTCATTCGTCCGCACCCAATTTTTTAATACTTACCAATTATAATTATGATTTAACTCACCTTTAAGATTAAGCAAACCAACCATGATTTTTTAAAAATAAGAAGATAAAAATCTGAACTTTAATTTAATTAAACTTAGCTACTGGCTAGGGTTATAAGGGACCCGAGGACATGGCCGTGACTTTAGTAAAGGACCCACCGATCCGCTGATCACTGCTCTTGATCAAATTAGCACGGCCATCTAATCGAGTTTTGGTGGAATGGTTAAACACTCACATAGTTTTGGTAGCACGGACATCTAATTGAGTTCGGTGCAGTGAAACTTATTTTCATGTGCAGGAATTGAAATACCGTGACTCTATATAATAATGAATAAACATACAACTATACAATTAAGATCTACTAATAATTAGAGAAATTCGTCCCAGATGAGACACCGATTTTCCCGGACTTATAACAGAAGAGAAAAGAGAAATAAACGGAAAAGAGAAAGAAAGCGTTATATGTATAAACTATTTTGCCCTAAAATCTAGGTGAAAAGTAACGGTAGGTGATACAAATTGTTCTGTAAGAAATAGTTAAACGTATTTGAGGAAAAATGAGAAAAAGTAGAAGAAATTTCGATGGGAATCTTTGGCGCCGAAGTGCCACGAAATCAAGTGCTTTGGAAAAATACGAAAAAATGATATGATAAAATTAGATTATTTTAATTTAGGTTAAAATAAAAAGAGAAGGGGGAGAAATTGGGATCCGAGTAAAGCACTGGTTGTCGAGGTGGTAGTGGTGGTGTGAAGGGATGAGAAGGAGATCTAGGGTTTCGGAATAACAAAGGCGGAGGACATGGTCGGCATTTTCAAGTTTGGCCGTGTTTCTCCGTTCTGAGCTTTTGTTTTCTTTGAGACATTGGAGGCGTCAAAGCTTTCATCTTTATCCTCCGATCTGGATTCTTCGAGCTTCTCTAGTGATCTCCGACGTATTTCCTGCCATCGATGCTTGAAATATTCTGCATTTGAGCTGGTTTAATCCGATCGATCGGTATGCCCTTCACCGGAACTCGAAAAATTGCGAGATCTCTCTGTTGTCCGGCGATTTTGAAGGTTCTGACTCATTTCCGGCATTCTGTAAGTGGAATTTCTTTTTTTGATTCTCCATACTGCACTTTAGGTTGACTATTCGGATTGATCAGTTTAGTTTTTCATCGGAGCAAGATAGATCGATTTTTTTTTTGTTTTGCGTTCCGCCTCGCCTTAGAATTTCTGAGAGGTCTCAAAGTTTTCGCGAGGAGACATCAGAGATACGAAACGTTCGCATTTGAGCCGATTCTGGTATATTTGCTGGCAGCATTTGAGCGGATTTCACATTCTGTCGCCGGCATTGTATGCTCTTTTATTATTTTCTCCAAGAATTGTTATGAAAATGTCTTAAATCTTTCGAAATAGACAGGAGAAATTATCGAGGAAGCGTTGGTTTTTTGGTTAGAGTTAAGGATAAGCAATGACGTTGATCTCGTCGTTTCGTATTAATGTGTGTGCTTGAATGCTAGTATCTTGCCTGTCCGAACCAAAAAAAAAATGCTAGAATATTTGCTTGATTGACCGATTTGAAGAAGCATAAATATTTCGGTGTATTTAAATGCGGTAGATTTAACTGTTCTTCTTCTCACACCAAATTTCTCGGAAACGAGTACCTTCGAATTTTAATCGAAATCTAAAACAATAGCCCTAGATCAGTCAGGTAAGTTAAGAAACTGTTTGCCTGACCTTTTTCAAAACTCAGTCGCTTGGATTTTGGTTTTGCAGCTTCTATGCCTAGATGCCAAATCCCGCAATTAGCTTCACTAGATACTCTCAAATTTTAATTTTTTAATATATATTATTCATGAATTTTCAGTTGTAGAAGATTGAGGAAGACGAACTGTCTATTCCGTTGCAATGTCGTTCAAAAGCATTGTTCGCGAGCTAAGGGAGATGAGAGATGGGATCGGGAACATGTCCAGGCGAGGAGTAGAAGGGAAACATATGCACAGCCGCACGAGATCGCATATCAACCCAGATCAAGCCCCATCTGGATCGGTTCAACAGGGCCGGTGGGCGAACCTACCTCCCGAATTACTTCTGGACGTAATCCAGAGGTTAGAAGCAAGCGAGACTTTCTGGCCTGCGAGGAGGCATGTTGTTGCTTGTGCCTCAGTCTGCAGTTCATGGAGGGAAATAACGAAAGAGATTGTGAAGACTCCAGAGGAATGCGGAAGGCTCACTTTCCCTATCTCATTGAAGCAGGTATATTTTTTAAAAATCTTTTTCTATTTTTCCCCTTTACGTTTTAAATTTTCCCTTCTAAAATTAATTATTTTTCTGTGAACTTTTATGTAGCCTGGCCCACGCGATTCTCCTATACAATGCTTTATCAGAAGGGATAGAGCCACTTCTACATATCACCTGTATCTTGGTCTGTCACCTGGTAAGTAATTTTATTCTCTCATGCTTGTTATTTAATTTACTGCATATTAAAGTGGGTTACTTGCAATGCCCATACAAGGATTTTAGATAAAAATTGTAATAATGCTCCCAGTTTTCTTCTGCGGAAACTGATATAGTAATTCAACCGCAACCATTTCAGTCTTCATAATCAGATGATTTGAAATGGCCATATCAATTATCAAGTCAATAGCTACATGATTTTTGCTTGATGATGACAGGAGATTAATATAGCATCATTCGAAAGGCAGATACAAGTTTAGTTCTTCTTTGCATGTTGATTGCTTACAAAAAGACAATTTCCAGTCAGTAGTTCCCTGATTAATGGCTGATAATGACAGGAGCTTAATCAAGTATTATTTTAGTTGCAACATCTCCGATAGTTTGATACGAATAGAAGAGTGAAGTGGAAAGTAGTTGATTCCTTTGTATATTAACCTAGTTTTGGTTTAACCTTTCTAGCTTTCTTTCTTCTATCTTAAAAGGGTTAAGTAGTTAACTTGACTTGAAAATTCATTTAGCTACCAAGTTGTATGGTAAAAATTATTTCATTGAATTTACAGCTCTGTTGGGGGAGACCGGTAAATTGTTACTTGCAGCCAGAAAAATCAGAAGAGCAACAAGCACGGATTTTGTGATATCCTTGGTCGCAGATGATTTCTCTCGAGCCAGCAATACATATGTTGGAAAACTGAGGCAAGCTTTAGCTATTACCTATGCTACTTATCTTTGTGCTTTTACATCCTTTTATTCACGATCCCAACCATTTATTGGGAAATTTTACCAGGTCTAATTTTCTGGGCACCAAGTTCACCATTTACGACAGCCAGCCTCCATACCACACTGCAATCCAGTCAAACAGTCGATCAAATCGAAGAATCCATTCAAAGCAAGTATCTCCAAGGATCCCTGCATGTAATTACAGTGTAGCCACCATCTCCTATGAACTCAATGTTCTCCGTACAAGAGGCCCAAGGAGAATGCAATGCACCATGCATTCCATCCCAGTCTCATCAATTCAAGAAGGGGGCACTGCCCCGACACCAATCTCATTCCCACACTCCATTGATGAGCAATTTTCTCCCTTATCAGTTTCGAAAGGCAAGGACCCAATCATGGGTTTCAGTTCCACAAGCCTTTCGGAGCCACCGGTATCAGTTCAGGGCTCAGGAGAGCCACTGGTTCTGAAAAACAAAGCTCCTAGATGGCATGAGCAGCTGCAGTGCTGGTGCCTTAATTTCCGAGGACGTGTTACGGTGGCCTCTGTTAAGAATTTCCAGCTTGTGGCAGCTGTGGAGCCTTCCCACAATGTTTCATTGGTGGAGCAAGAAAAAGTAATACTACAGTTTGGAAAGATTGGGAAAGACATCTTTACCATGGATTATTGTTACCCACTCTCTGCCTTCCAAGCCTTTGCAATCTGTTTGAGCAGCTTTGACACTAAACCGGCCTGTGAATGACCTTCTCTATGGATTGTGTTCATTGTGTGCTTCCTTAAGAGTTGGTTGTATATATATTATTCAATGGATGGTACTTCAGCTCTGCCAATTGTCATCACTGAGTATCTTATTTCTGCAGGCATTAGTTTATCTTATGGAGTCAGGCTCACAAAGTGTATCTTGTAAGCGGCAAATCTATTTTATCTTTGTATCGGAGTTCTTCTGGAATATTCTCCTGAGAATGTAGTTCAATCACTTTCGTATGATTTGATATGTAATTTTGCAGAAAGTCAGTGACACCCATTTGGTTGCACAAATGTTTCTTTATTAGTTTTATCTTTGGGACCTTGCTAGTTCTGATCTTAGTATTGAAATGCTAATTAGAATACACATGCCAAATACACCTCTTATCAGTCCGGAACATAAGCAACAGCAGCAGGAGGTATCATATAAAGCATGCCAGAACAGAAGAAAACGTTGTTTTTATTATAAATATTATACATGTATACCTATGCTTTTACTTTTAGTATCTCAGGTGGCCTGATGCCTAGCATTATTTAGTCACTCTTTACATGGTCGTAGAAGCTCCATTCCCGTTATCTCTGCTCATCTCCTTGCAGTTATAGCGGCAACCATGACGCCTAGGTTTCTCAGGGTTGTCTGGATCAGAGTCACTTGGTTCCATGAAGAGGCTTCTCAGGCACCGTCTTCTTACAGTGGGCTTGAAAGTCAGCGTCTGAGTCGGGGTTATATTTAAGTCAGCCTTGCGTGCCTCGATAGACTCTGTTTCATGATTTGACTTGATGGGTTCTGCTGAGTTGCAGGAGCGAACCAGATGAACACCGGGGTTCCTTTCAGTAATGGAACTGTCGTACACAATTGAGTTGTTGATACTCTGTATATTGCTATTAATATACGCCATATTTCCTGTGTGTTCTCTTTTGTCATTCAGCCCTCTTCCTTTCGAGCTGCCCTCTCCATCGGTAGTGTTATCAGCATTGTCAGCCTTGTTGAGCTTATAACCCCTGTGAATGGGAACTGACCCTTCTCTTTTTGCTGTCTCAGAACCCATGTTCATGGCTGCTCCTCTATTTTCACCAGCTAGTGTTATGACACTTACTGGACTCTCATCTATGGATTCCTTTGAGGGCTCGACTGCCAGCTTGTGAACGAACCTAGAAACATCTTCCTTAATTTCTTTGTGCAGAGCAGCTCGTTCTCCGTTATATGTTGTGGACTTTCGGTGAGATTCACTTGCTGTATTCTTGTCCTTTAGATTTATTGCCACAGTTTTGCTCTCTCTTCCTTTAAAGCCCGTTGCCATCTCCTTTTTGTTAAGAATTGGTTGATTCTCCATCTGCTTTTGTTCTGCTTGAGATGTAACGGCTGACTGCCCTTTGGTCTGTGTGTTGGAACCTGATGCCATGTTAGGAGGCTCAGTGATCATCATTGGCTTTGGTTCCTCAACTGAACCATTGGATTTCTCTTCTTTCTTAGGTTCTGATTTCACTTTCTGCTTCTCTTCTCTGTTATCTTCTGATGATGTTTCTGATTTTGGAGGTTGCCTAGGGGCAACAGTAATGGCAGAATCTGATTTCTGTTGCTGGACACGGGTCTTTGGATCTGCTATGGAAGTGGATGTATCTGCTGCCACAAAGCCTGTTACTCGTGAAGGCTGTTTTGCCATCCCGTCTGTCTGATACATTGCTTGCATTGTGGTTTGGTTCTGGGGGTAAGAAACTGGCTCCGAGGTGGTTTCTGCTGACTGAGGCTCTCGGGGCAGTGACTTAGATAATGCTGACTGCATTTGAGATGCCTTACCCGATGACGGTTCATGTTGAGAGGCAAATGAGGTCAATGGTGATGCCTGAGAGCCTTTCAGAGCTGGAGAAGGCTGAGAACTTGCACGAATTGTGGGTTGTAATTTACGGATGTGCTTTGAAGGGGATTGGGGCTGAGAGCTTGCCTGAGCTGTGGGTTGCGTTTGAGGGATTTTTTTTGATGGGGATGGAGATAGAGAGGCTGCCTGCGTTTTTGGTTGCCCCTGAGAGGCTGTGCGAGATGGAGAAGGAGGTTGCGAGGATGTTTGGCGTGCTGGTCGAGTACCTGTTTGAGGAGGTTGAAGTTGGGAAGCTGTCTGCAATGCTGGTTGGGGGCGAGATGCTCTACGAGACCGTGATGGGAGCTGAGAGGCCATCCGAGTTGCTGTTTGTGATTGAGAGATTGTTCGAGATGGTGATTGTGGCTGAGAGGCTGCCTGAGTTGCCGATTGTGACCGAGACACTTTGCGAGATGGTGATGGAGGCTGGGAAGCATCTCGTGATTGAGGGGCTGTGCTATTTGGTGATGGTGGTTTTTGAGTCTCAGTACTCATTTGGACTCGGGATTGGGGCCGGGGTTGCAGAGGGGCTGATCCTGATGGACGAAATGGTGGTCGCTGATTGGAGTTTGTAGTGGTGGGCTGGGTTGGTGGGGATTGTTGGGGTTCAATTTGAGCAGGTGGTGGGGTTGGTGCTGCGATCGTTACCCATGGGAGCCGAAAAAGGAATGGCTGCCTTCCTGTTTGTTCTGCCATAACTGGTTAAGCGGATAATCTGGCGAAGGTGGCCCGGTTGGTTTCCCCTGTTTTCTTTGAAGATGATATGGGTCTGAAAGGACATGAGAAGGAAGGAGTACAAATAGGTTTACATCAGATTCCTTCAATATGGGGTTTTTTTTGTGAGGTAACCTCCTTGCCTCTTTAGGTGACAAAAATCTCAAGCCTTCGTCGTGAGGAAACTGGGATTCCCTTGCCAGACTTTCTTCTTAGGCAAGTCTAGCATCTCATTTCAATTACATAGCAGTGTGTGGGAGGCATTTCCGTAATTTTGAATCCAAATTTCCCCCCAACAAGTCAAGTACTATTTACTACTCCTTTTTGAGTTTTGAGTCTATAAAGCTTGCTGAACCCTAAATCCCTAACTCAGCTGGCATCCAAGGTTCTCCCTTCCCTTCCCTTTATCTGATTCGCCCATTCCTCCAAAGCTCAACAATTTTTTTTACCCCTCCCTATCTTTCGTATCCTTCTCTGCTTCCTAAACATTTTATTTCCTTTGTTTTTCTTTTTATTGAGGCAAAAGAAAAGAAGGCGCGATGATGGGCTTATAATCTTGTTAAACTGACCACTCTCTATTATACATTCTAAAACAGACACTGAACACCTTTATTCCCTCTCATCTTTTTGTTCTACATTGCTTTTTCTTTCTGAATATGTTATTCTAACATTTTAGGTCCCCAGCACATATACTAAAGAAGGTGCCATGATGGTCCAAGGGAGAAGATTACAATCTGGGGCTGCTTTCTCCCCACTGCATCACCCCAAGCAACTCCATCGAGGGAGGCCCTTTGGCATCATGTACAGGATTATGTTGATATCTTAATCTATTAATTTTCTGTTAAACAAGTTACAAGGTCTTTTTTCTTTCCCCTCCCCCTCCCTTTTTTAATGTATCATTTACTACCTATATGGAGCTCTGAGTTCTGTAAGGGTCGTTCCTTTGCTGAGACATAAAATCTGGCATTTTTGCAAGTTCTGTCATTGGAGAATATGAATTTCCTTTTGAGAATTAGATGTAAAGTGCTTTTAAAAATGTATCATTTCCTTGAAGAAATTGATTTTACTATCTCTATATACAGCTTCTGTAAGGGTGTCGGTTCTTTTTGCGGAGGCTTATATAATTCATTGACAACATGAATTTTCTTTCGAGAACTAGATGTATCGTATTTTTCATCTATTGGGTTGCAATTCCCATAAGACTTCAAATTCCTATCTACCAGGTTTGAGTGAGTAAACCGTGCCTAGAACTTTGACCAACAAAAGAAAAATGGTGCTTAGGGCTACCCAAGTGACGTTTAGTTTGAACAAATCATTTCCATAAGCTAAGGATGTGACAAGTAACACTGGTAACCCCGGGGGTGTAGCCTAGTGGCCAAAGGACGAACCGTAAACCCGAACGTCTCGAGGTCAATTCCTAGGTTCCCCTCAATATTGGTTGTATGGGTAGGGGTATTCCTCAATATCGGTTGTATGGGGTTGGGGTATTCCCTATGCAGCATGTAGGAGACTAGTCTGCGTCTTTAAAAAAACAGAAAAAAGGATATCCACGTTTATCAAAAAAATTAAAAAAAAAACTAGTGAGGCAATCTAGCTTTCTTTTCTTAGACTTCAGAACCCCATGCCTTTTTAAAAGCTGAAGATGAAGTTTGTCAAAGACACCTTCAGAAAGCCATCTTTAAGCGGATGCCTTGCATGTCATTTGATCGCACGGTCGCACCCCATTCCTATAAGATGGTACAGTAGGGTCCGGGATTGTCCACCTAATGTTCAAATTCTATTTCATTCCTTGCCATTTCCAAGAGATTACATCCTTAAATCAAATGATATAATAGATTTGAATTCAAGGACTACTTAACATACTCTACCTAGGATTTGAATTTTAAAAGACCCAGACTAATCTTATTCTGGTGCCATTTTAAGTAACACAACATTACAGAGATTTGTCCATCTTTATTTGGGTTTGTTAATGTTCAACAACGTAGTAGAGAGTTTATGACTCTCCTCCTCTTACATGGTGTAATTCTAAATTCTCCTTTTTCCCAGCCAAAAAACAAATAGACCAGATCTCACATGGGTTCAGCGGTTCCCCTATGCATCACATATACATTATCTCTTCTCATTGTATTATTTTTCCATTAATGTCTCTCTACCAGGAGAATCTCAGGGTCATGAAGGGCTCCCTCAATACCATGTTCGACACAAAATTTTAGTTTCCTTTGCTGGGAAAGCTGGGGTTTTGGCATCATTCCTATTCCTTACTAGAAACTTTACTTCCCTACAAGAAACTATATACCAAGTAAGTTGAGAATTCAAAAAGGTCCTCTCTCATTCCTTGGTCATTCAAGAAAAGCACTCATAACACTGTACATGAGTAGAGGATCCAGACAAGAATTACTTCTACCCTTGCACATGACTTAGAAGCGGCAAAAATTATTCTTCACCAGAACCCTCAGGAGGGCTACCAGGCTGTTACAAGCTCCTGTCTCCGCTCTCACATAATTTTTGTCCATTCATCCGGACGCCACAAATTTTCACAATTCTTCTGACATTCTCTCCATTTAAATTAAATTAAATGCATAATAGCCAACCTCCAAGGGATCATTCTCTTTAAAGACTGAGATCCAAGAAGATGAAATTCATTCATGAGATACAATAATCCCTCTTGGATAGCTTCATAGCCCTACTAGATTATTCCCCCTGCTTCAGAATCTTGGGATTCTGGGATCATAAATTAGCTCAATTTTCTCCCTTCGTTCCAAAACCAATGTTCTTGCAACTCTGTATGTGCAAAAGTTTACTGGATATTTAACAACTATGCAGTTTGATCATTAGGAGTTTAACTGCCTAAGAAAATATGCAAACCTCAACTTTTTTTTATTTTATGGGGAAGGTACCTTAACCTTGACAAACAGTATGAGAAGACTACTGATTCCACTCTTCTCTGGTCATCTTGATCTAACATGGTTTCCAATACTTCAATCACGGCAGACTAATTAAAATACATCCAAGAGGTAGATATAGAAGGCTAAATAAACGCATATATTCAAAGTACCAAAATGTACAGTGTGAGTAGCGTGTGTTTAAAAAAAAACTTCACCAAAAAAAGAGGTACCAAAATGTACCAGTACGGATGTATAACCACATCACGGGGGTTAAAGATCCTTAATGCCTTGATCTTTAATACTTGTGTGACTTTCCCTTGGTTACATATAAAAGGTTCAAAGTACAAGGAATTGCTTAAGCTGTATAATCCTGCCAGGATACACTTAAGCTTGCACTTAATTTATGCTATTCATTCACATCATGATTTACAAATTAAAGATGCCACATATTAATGTTGGATCTTTGGTTGTTCTAAAGGGGAACAAAAACAGATCGCTGGAATCATCAAAGAATCCATATCCTCGTTTTTCTAATTTTATCACAATAGTTCCAACGTAAAACATAAGAAATTAGGCATTTGCTTTTCATCTGCTAACTTTACAGTATGATCCACTTTGGGTTAAGCAATGTGTAGAACACATACTCAAAGGCTCAAAACTCACCCAATTCAACTCAACCTCGAGTGAGTTAAGGAGGGTACTTTTTCAGTTTTTTGTGCCTTAACAATCTTTCTAAGAAAAAATTAAAATTACAAATTAAAAAAAAAAGGAATGTAAAAACTAAATTGCAAGTTCACCATGATTCATATTATCATTAAGTTTAAGCAATGTAAAACCTTTGAAACCATCTCTAACTTGACAAAATACGAACTCAGTATGAAGCTCGTCTATGTGTTCTTGATGGTTGAATGGATACCAGATGAAGACAACCATGCATGGCAGATCCTTAAATCCACAAGGGATAACAATTTTCTATTTCTTGCTATTCTATTAAATAATAAAATTTCAATCTTCTTGGGACCATTTTAACTCATATTTTCCATTCTAACCCTGCCTTCATTTATTCAAATTATCTTGCACAGAACAAGTTGATGACAGTCGATGCAACTTATGACAGGTATATATTGTAAGAGTTTGATACAGGTTGCGAAACCACCTGATATTCGGAGTTGACAACATTGGTTTCTGCTAAGCATATAAAAATAATGGAAGTGAACTGATATAATTCTGGGTGTTCACAGAGAATTGGATACTGCATGTGCCCGTGATAGATGGGAAGGTTGAGGGCATGATTACCATTGTAGATACTGTTCAAGCAGTGTGTAGCAGCAATGTGAGGAGGAAGCATCCAAGTAAGTTCATCAAAGATTACTCATAAAATCTAGCAAGTCTAGGTTCAACTACATTTTAGTTTATGAGGGAAAGCTTTTAAACTTGCAAATCTCTTACTCCTTCAAACATTTCCAAATTAAGCGGTACAGTATACATGTAATGCAAATGATAAATAGAAAGTAATGGGAATTTTAGCTTGAAGGTGTAGATATGTGTGTGTGTGTGTGTCTACTCTCCATAGAGAACTTCAGTTACAGAATATTGTACTCTATGCTACCCAATTTAAATAGCCACAATGCCCCCTTCCCGGTGATATGGCTTGTACCTGTGTTGTTGGTCTGTAATTTTAATTAAATGCGGGTTCAGAAAAAGGCTGCCACAATTGCCATAACCAGACAAGAGTTAGCAGACAATTCCAAGTTAATTAAGATGGGATATTCCTTTAGATTCACAAATGTGGGATTACAGGTTTTGGATGGAGCAAAAGAGGTGTTGATGGTTGCCTGATTAAGCTGAGAGCAAAAGTCCAACGCAACAATATTAGGCCCTGTTTGTTGCACTTCCGTTTTCCGTTTTTAAAAACAAAAATTTGAAAATTTTTACACAAAACATGTTTGATAAACACGTTTCCGTTTTCTGTTTTTAAAAATTACTAACAAAATTTTTCAAAATCAAGGTAACAGAAATTTTCCATTATCTTTGTTTTTGAAAACAAAAAACAAAAATGGAAAACATGGACCCCCTACCATCCACCCACTTACCACCACACCACTACCCACCACCTACCACCACCAGCACAATACCACCACTACCACCATCCACCATGACCACCATCACTACCACCACCACCACCACCACCATCACCCACCACACCACCATACTACAACCAACCACCACCCACCCACCACACCACCACCCACCACCATCACTACCACCGGTCCACCACCACCACCACACCACCACACACCATCACTACCACCACCACACTACACTACACCACCCCCACCACACCACCACCCACCACTATGAATGTACCAAACGTGTTCTTTTGTTTTTCTTTTTTAAAACAAGTAACAATTAGTAATGCTAAACGTGTTTCCTTTTTAAAAAATTTGAAAACAAAAAGTTGTTTCCAATTTTTAAAAACAGAAAATTAAAACAGAAAAACGGAAGTGTATCCAAACGGCCCCTTACCTTTTTTTAAATTTTTTTTTTTTTTCGTTTTTTCACTTGTTGATATTGCCATAAGGACAAAGAGAATAAAGGTGTTAAGATACTGGCAAGTGGCATCACAAGAAGGTTCAGGACTTCAAAGGAAATGAATCATGTGTTAAGCTATTAAATATCAATAGTTTGAAAAAGCAATGCAATCAGTGGTCCTGTGCCAACAAGGACCACCTATACACAATTACTAGAATATTCTCATGAAATCCATGTGCTTTAGCTACTTGTGGCTTGTCTTCCGCTTATACCTGATTTAAGCAAGAGAGATCCCGTAGCTCTCATCTCACAGAAGAGTATGTAATGAACTCCCTTGAAGTGAACTGAAATGGTTGGTGAGGAATGGGGTTCCTACAATAGAGCAAAACACAAAATGATTTAGTTAGATAACAGGTGTGCAATGCATGATGAGCAAGAATATCCAGGGAATCTTGACGTACGGTCGAGGCCCATAAACTTTGATCTGGCGCACATGAGTATCCCTCCCACTAAGGTGATTGGATAACACAGCAAGTTGCAACATGAAGGTATTGATAAATGTTTCCCTGCAAAAGATAGTAGCCAAGAAATAATTCCAAGACATTACTAACTTAAGCACCCTTCTTGGTTCAATAAAACACAAATCAAATTCACCATTTGAACCAATTCATAAACAATCTTATAGTAGTACATTAACAATTTCAAACAATTAAACAACAGATCCCCCCTTTTCCACTTTCTTTTAGTTTTATTCTACTTATTTTGTTCACCCTACTTCCACCAAATCCAGCTTCCAGGTATCGCCGTATTGGTATCATCTTCTATGATTTGAGTTTTTAAAAATATGGTCAATAGACAAACGAGTGTCTTAATGGGCCTATCTTTTAAAGCTCATATAAGGGGATTTGTTTAACAAGAATTAAAACATAAAAATGAATAGAAATCAGATTTTATAACATGTATAGTAAACAAGGTTCAGCATTAAGATAACATTTATCTGTTGCATAAAGTGCATAAAAATGTAACAACATATGTGAAATGAAGCAAGATGTTAATATATGTTTACATTTCATGATTACATTCCAGAATGTAGGGATGTGATGATACATGCGTAGATTAAAAGTTCTTTCCCTGCTTTATTTCCTCTTAGAGTTTAGTACCATGTAGACCAATCTTGGAAAGCTTTCACAACTTAGTTCAGCTCATAAATTAGAAATCTAGCAATAGGAACTAAATCAGTTTTCTGTCATAACTCGAGCTTTCATCTTATGCATGGACTAAAAGAAACTTGGTCCTTTTATACTTAAACATATCAGAGCATGTAGAACTAGTGAATCAATGTTTACTGATGGGTAGAAATACTCAACCCCTATTTTAAAGATTTTGCAAGTTCTTCGTGTCCAATGTCGATGTAACACAGGTAACAAAAAAATTGTGTGGGACTAAATCTGGGATTTTTCCACAAATAGTAAGATTGTCACAGAAAGGCAATTAGGAACTTAACAACGATGATCATTTAGCAAAGATGTACATAGAAGCAAATATAAAATATGCCAAAAAAAACAAATGAAATATATAGTCCAAGTAGCTAAATTTGTGAGTAGCTAAAAGAATTATTGCTAATAAACAGTATTGAGGCTATGGCATTCATGAAGATATGGCTTACCGAGGATCAGTTCCAGATAACAGTACATAATACCAACCAATTGGCTTCTCGAGTTCCACAGTTTTTATCTCCTGAAAGAATTGAGTTTTACATATCATCAAAGAAACAGCCAAACATTGATTTGGATAAAATTTACAAAAGAAATGAAAATTATACTAAGAACTCTATAAATTGCTTACGAATTCTTCAGCTTCAATACACACACAAGGCCTAGATGTCCACTAATCTAAAATGTAAGGGTTGAAATGAAAAGGGCACGCTGATACTACCTTCAAGTTGTGGAAGCCATCGCCGGCCCGAATAGAGATCTTGCTGGGCGTGTAGCTCTCATCGAGCTTGAAATCTACATAGAGAGCAACTAGCTGAAACAACATTTACTATTATCATTAGCCGCGAATGCCATAGAAGAAGAATCAGAACATGAGAAAAAAAGGAAGTAAAGGAAGATGTATACTTGCAATTTGACTTTTTTCTGAAACTGGATATTCACTAAATGGGGTTGGGCACCATCTGATCTGAAACAATAAAAAAAGGGGTTTTTAGGGTTTGGAGAAATAATTGAGTAAAGAATAAGAGGGGTGGAAACGTACTGCCAGTAAGTGTCGAGATTATCGTCACGGAGGGACAGGACGCCATTACCGGGCTTGCAAGAACTGACGCTCCAAGCAGCCTTCTTAGCCATCTCTCTGAGGTCATCGTCGACCACCAAATGCTGATTCCCTCCTAATAATTTCCCTTCCTCTTCTCCCTCCGACGACTCCGTCGCCATTACGCTTAACCCAAACTTCTTCTTCTTCTTCTTCTCTTCTAAACTAGATCGGACGAGAGAATTGGAAACTGAAGTGTGATCTGGTGCAAAAGCCGCTGCAAAAGGCCCAAAATCTTAACCCTAACATGCTTTAGGATACCAATCCAATGATGAATCAAATAGAATAAGGAGAGAAACTAGAGAATAATGAAAAAAAAAAGTAAAATCCACCTGGTTTTCTCCTTCACAGACAGGGTTTTGGTGCTTCGGTTGGTCGGGTTCGTCGCAGACTGGCAGAGGGTTTTTGGAGCTTCTTTCTCCTCGCATGAAAGAAAGGTATACAGCGGGGTATTATTGGTATTTCAATTCTTGAATGATTTAGTATTGTTGGGCATTATCAAAACCATTGTAAAATGTAGGGAAAAATACATTTAAACCCTGAGGTTTGACAAAAATACACATAGACCCCTCAATTTTTTCAAAAAATACATTAAGTACCCTTACTTTTCAAATTAATGACACTTACACCTCTTCCAATAGTTGACTGTCAATCAACTAACAAACCTGTTGATGTCATGCAATAAACTCTATAAAATTCTAAAATTACCCTCTCAAGCATTTTGGGGAATATATATTTACACCTCTTGAGGTTTGACGAAAATACACATAAACCCTCTCAGTTTTCAAATAATACATTAAATACTCTTATTTTTCAAAATAATGACACTTACCCCTCTTCCATCATTAACTGACAGACATGCTAATGTCATGCAATAAACTCTATAAAATTTCAAAATTACCTCTTGAAGTATTTTGTTGAATATATATTTACATGTCATGAGGTTTGACGAAAATACACATAGATCCCATGAGGTTTGATGAAAATACACATAGACCCCTCAATTTTCAGAAAATACATTAGACATTGAATGAAATAAGTGTTTGGATTTATGGAATTGGAATTGAGCCAAATAATTGAATTTCATGGAATTAAAACTCACTGAATTAAATTCCACAAAATTAAGAATTCTATCGTTTGAATACACTATTAAATTCCTGGAGAAATGAAACCATAGGACTTCTCATTTGTTTTCAAATTCCACAACAACGTA
This sequence comes from Tetracentron sinense, assembly GCA_015143295.1. NCBI lineage: Eukaryota > Viridiplantae > Streptophyta > Magnoliopsida > Trochodendrales > Trochodendraceae > Tetracentron > Tetracentron sinense. The sequence continues at coordinate 43,595,605 of CM026556.1, read as the reverse complement.
GATTTGTCAAATAAGACATTTTTACTATGGAATTGAATCTCATAAATTTGCTTTTAAAATCATTGCTTGAATTCTCTATGGAATTAGAAAATTCTAATTCCACCCTATTTATAATGTGTCTCAAACAATGAAATTGGAATTGTGTGATGGAATTGACAATTCTGTTCCTCAATTCCATAAATCTAAATGCACCTGGGATCTATAAACAATAACCTAATTACAACAAATCAGAAGTTTCTTGAAATTAGGCCTTCTAATTCATTGTACTTAGACAACTATTCATAGATCCCTTACTTAATTGAGAATCTGAATCCTAGATTTTTCACCACTAGACACTTTTAATTCATTGTAATTATTGGATTTACAAAGTAATGATGCCTAATGTATTTTTAAAAAACTGAGGGAGTTTATGTGTATTTTCCTCAAATCTGAGGAGTGTAAATATATTTCCCCAAAATGATTCAAGGGGTAATCTTGAAATTTTGTAGAGTTTATTGCATGACATTAACATGTCTATTAATTGACTGATGGTCAATTGACGGAAGGGGTGTATCTGTCATTATTGTAAAAAGTAAGGTTACTTAATGTATTTTCTGAAAACTGACGGGGTCTATGTGTATTTTTATCAAACCTCAGGAGTGTAAATGTATTTCCCCCTAAAATGTATATTAGGTTTTTTTGGGTCATAAAATGATTGTTTGTTTGTTTTAGATGTAAAGTAAGGAAAAATTAATCCTGTGAAAAATATTTATTTTCTTTGTTTACAGATAAACAAATTTAGGTATGTAAAATGTGTTTTTGTATAGAAAATGAATTATTTTTACAGAAAATTACTTACATTTCAAATCTTTATCACTTTAAATATTATTTTAAATTTTTATAGAAAATGACTTATATTTTGTCAATAAAATTTTAATCCCTTTAAATATTTTTTAAGATTATAAAAGTACATTTTCATGATTTTTTTTAAATGTTTCTTTACTCAAAATACAAGTAAAGTAAATGAAATTTTCTACCTTATTTTTAAGAATGCAACCAAACATTAACAGATAAATAAAGAAGTCATCTTTTACATTAATATCTTTTACAATGTAAATGATTTACATCCGAAAACTATATGTGCAAACAAACGGAGAGCATTTGGCAACTCCTAATAGGTACTTTTGGATATTTTATTTTTGAGAAATGCAATCCTTACTCTCAGGAATTGCCTATTCTTAGCCAAAAATCAGTACTATGTGTTGGTTGAAAACAATGACAAGTATTGATTTTTGTTATAGCAAGGACATGTGTTGGTTGAAAACAATGACAAGTATTAATTTTTGGTTGAGAATAGTATTAATATAGCTAAAAATATTTTAAATTTGACATAGCAATATTTTCCCGCTTTAGCCAAATAAAGAGCTTTAATCAAAAGAGTAAAGGCTCCTTTTATTAAAATGTGAAAACATCAATGTCATAATAAAGTTTTTATTATTTAAAAATATTATGTGTCAGCAATCTATTAATCATTTGCACTTTTGAGTTACAATGGCCATTGTTGCCAACTTTCACTCTAATGTTTCATGTTCTACTGGGTTTTGTTGTAAGACTTTCAATTTCCCAATCTATTTCTTTTATATTTTGATTTAATACATATATTTCAATTTTAAATACGAGGCGGAGCTCTACTAGTCAACCTGAGGGAGCTCTCCAATTCAATGTAAACATGTTGCCGCCGTGTTTATTGAAGGCGTGCAGGGGGCTCTGTCAAAACTGTTTCAAAAAGAGCTCTGCCTCATTTAAACTCTTGTATTTGGCGTTTATGAGATTTCTCCCTTTAGGATTGGTCAAGCATGACTAGTTTTTCTTCTTTTGCTACAGAAATGAGGGGGATTCAATTGACCCTTTCAATGGAGAGTAATTTTGGTCCATCAACTTCTAAACTCTCACTATAATAGTGACACATGTTGCTATATTTTTAGAATCAGTCGAAATCATGACTTCATCATTTAAAAAAATTTGTTTTTTAAACTTATTAAAAGGGTAATAACAACAAGTGTCACTACAACCGTGAGAGTTGGAAAAGTCTTGGTCTGATGCTAGCACTCCTATTCGAAGTATGGAAAACTATTTACAAACCAATTAGTAAGATATGCCCGTGGAATTTCAAGACCAAAGATCAAAACCCTTAGACCAACGAACCCACTTTTTTTTTTATACCAAACAAGGTTAGAATCAAAGTTTACTTTATCTGGTAAAGCAAGGACATCCATTTTTCTCTACGTTTTTTTTTTTTTGGTATGGTAAAGAAAGCATAGCCAATAAATAGTCTAGAAAAAAAGAGAATGGACCCATAAAATAAATAGTTGGCACTAAGATCATACTTAGGCTAAATGCCCTTATGCATTTTTTTTAATATATCAAATATCTGTTATGCATCTTTGATATTGTCTAGAACAGCACCAAAGGTATATATTCTTAAGTTGAGAACAAAATTAAAATAAGGTCCTGAAAGCTATATCGATGTCCTTACGTTTTAACAGAGAATCTTTCATTGTGAGCTTTAGTTTGAGTTCCTTGTAAAGAGGGAGAGCTATCCTATTCCTATATGTGAAAGGTGAGGAGGAGAAACAACGGAGATTTAGAAGTGGAAGTGGAAATTTCCTCCCCATTTCAAGTGGGCTCAAGAAAGAGAAAAGGCGAAATCAACTCTCACCATCCCTAAAAGAAAAGATTATATTAGATATCCTCCGCTTTAAGATGTGCCCTGCCCTACCTCTCTCGACCATTATAGCTTGGAGAAAGAAAGGAGGAAAGCTAAGGCTCTCGAGAATCCAAGGATGAGTAGTTGCAGCGAAGGCTCGCGCAACATTTGGTGGTGGAGCCCTCTATTCATAGCCGCAACCCTGAAAATCTACTTTCCTCGGCATTAAGACTTCAATTAGAAGGATGGCTTTGAAAATAAAATTCAGAGATTATACTTAAATTATAGTAATTCAGATCGATCGGTGGGGTGATCATTGATCTGGACCATCAACACCAAAACGATGATTGTATCCTAACTGTAGAAAGTTAACGAAAAATAGGAACAAAATAATAATTTCTCATAAAGATTTACATGATTCGGCAATGTGCCTATGTCCACGATAGGAGAGAGTGATCCTTACTAATTATTTCTTGTGAAAAACATGTTACAATTCTCTCTGCTCTCATTCTCTCTCGTCATATATGCATGTATGGTTAATGCTAGCTCAACTTTTTTTAGGTCACTTTCTTTAAAAGGATGACGTGTTATTCTCTTTTACTAAAAAGAAAGATGTGTTTTGCACTAACATATGTCATTTCTTTGAAGAAAATGACTTTCAAAAAAAAGAAAGTGGAGCTTTATTTATATATATACACTATATAATGACAACGTAAAATTACAAATTTGATGCGGAGTTGAGCCTGATATATTGTCGAAACTGACAATCACCCAGAATAGAAGGCATATTCATAACACCAACCATCTATTGTTTCCCTTTGAGATTATTTGCCTATGAGGATTCCTATATTGAGGATATATGGATTCTTATTGGCATAAGAAGATCACAAGGAAGGGTATGTGGTTGTGTGTTTGATTTTCTTTTTTAGTTTTAGTATGAAACATAAGAAAAACTGCTTAGAACATCATTTTTCTATGCAAATTCTTCAGTACTATTACCGTAATGTCGTAATCTATGCACGTCATTCTCTGTCCTGTAAGGGGGCGAGTACCAGCGACCCTTAGGCCCATGTCACTCTCTGCATTAGGCTCATGTCGCTCTCTGTCCCGGGAGGAAGCGGTTATAGCTAGCGACTCTTGGGCTCATCCAACAGAGGGACAGTTTGGGCCATTGAATGACCAGTGCCTTCCCCTTTCATCACCCCCTCTCAACCTCCCTTAGCCCCCACCATTTTTAAAGTTCACATTAGCCATATTCCTTGGTCCCCTTCTCTCTATCACTATCTATTTAGTACCTCTGGTGTGGATCTATTCATGCCATTTGATATTTGCTTCTTAATTATACATTGCACAGACAAGAAAGTTGATGGTTAATAGCTATATTATTATTACTACGCTGCAAGTATACATACAAATTTATACTTTGCACTAAAAAAAAGAATCAGGATCGCGACCATTTGCGTATCACTACTCCAAGAACTTCTATGATTGAGATTGATCAGCATCACATTTCCATCTTGAGATTATTAGCTTCCATGGAACCTGCAAAACCCCATTCCACCAGCCCTTTAGATCCAATTCCTACATAGTTTAACAGTAGTGAGGAAGGAGATTTTTTTTTTTTAAGTACTGTGATGAAGGCAAACTGACCATCGTAAATGTGGTTAGTTTAAGGTGTAGTAAGACATGAGAAAGAAAATGCATATGGACTTGAAATGACTGTCCATAAGCACAGTATCAGGATAGATGACATACATGAATAAATCGACATCCACCATCGGATGGCTGCCACCTTATTCTCATAGATCAATAACCCATAATTGGATGATCTCAACCATTTAAAAAAAAAAAAAACGAAAAACGGCCTAGAAGATCTTGCACTCAAAAAACATCACCATTTTTACTTAAATTGCTTCATCTTTTCAAAAGACTACTTAATGGCATATGAATTTAAGGGCTCTATGGAGATTGAAAAGAGCTATGGTCTTGATCATTTTTAGGGGGTAAAAGGAAAAAGGGGTATCTCTAATAAGTAACTTTCTTGAATTTAATCACTAAGGATCCATTTCGTTTGAAGAAAGATCTTAAGCACTTTTATAATTGGGGTGTGACATTTACTTTGTGGGGTTCTCTACAGTCTCCATCTGACAGTGAGCCCTCTTTGCATCCATTTCCCCCTTCATCTTTATTTGATTTGTCACAAAAGCAAAAAAGGTTATAGCACGAAATGCTAGTGTCACCTGTAAATGCTTGAGATGGAAAAGCAGATGATCTTCCTTGATGAAACTCCACATTGTAAATGTTTTGTAAATCGGTCTCCCAAATTGTAGAGAGTTGGGCTTGCTGTAATGTAAATTTGATCTATATAAGAAACAGTGTGTATAGCAAAGAGGGTAGAAGGGAAGAAACATTAGTGTAGAAGAAATTACAGTGAAGGAGGATGAATCCAGAAATGTTTCGGGCACCGGTACAGGAGAACTGTTGGTTCTTCGCAGTCCCATATCAGAAGAATTTACAGCCATATCCAACCCACATGATACTACTTGTTGCGCTGGATTAAACTGAAGGTAGGCTGGATTAACAATTTCGGATGGCATCCCGACCGATGGAAAACTGTCCGGGCAAGCAGAAAACAGCTGTGGATATAAGAGCATAGGAGTGTTAGTCACAAAAGAAAATTATAAGATTTGCATCTCTTAATTAATAATAGAGATGGAAAAGCAGATGATCTTTCTAGGTGTAATGTTGTGTTCTTACCTCCTTTGCGAAGAAGTTCTCAATGTTAAATTCGAGCCTCGGATTCACGGTGGCAAGTTTCATGGATAGGAACTATAGGAATTATAGAAAGACCCAATTAAAAAAAAAAAACAACAATAGCAAGAAAGGAATATGAAGGTTAATGTAATGGGTATGTTACCTCTACTTGTCTTTGAAGAGATTGAACATAGTTGATGATTTCCTCGAGCATTCCGGCCTTGCCTGTAATTTTGTTGCACCCAGGAACTAAATCCTGCAGATATTTCATCCTCTCACTGATCTTTTCTCTTCTCACCTACATATCCCACACACAAACACACAGATACTCAAACTTGCACAACAGAAGATCACTATTCAGAAAAAAAAACTAAAAACTAAATATTAAAAAAAAATTAAAAATGAAAATCCACATACTCTTTCTGCTAAACTGTGGCTATCAGTGGCCTGGCCGCGACGAGCTCGCACGTGAATGTAGTCGGGCTTCTGAACCTCAGTTACCTTTGAATTCTCCTTCGAGGTATCAGCAGAAGTTTCTCTGTTGTTGCTGCTGTTGTTTTGCTCTGTGATCTTGGACTCCACCTCTTCTGCATCTCCTTTGATCTTCTTGACTTTGACGTCCCCTGCTACTATAACCTGTGTACCCAGAAGAGCTTTTGATTAATAATAAATTCGCCAAACCTGCTCAACAATTTCCCTATTGAGAATTTGGGGGTTCTTTCTTCTTCCAGAGTATTTATTATTTGGGAGAAAAAAAGAAGAAGAAATTTTGGTCTTGATTGGCAAATTTCCTCGCCGGGTTTTCAGATTTAAAAGGACCATGGAACTCCATCATCCATGAAATGAATGCTAGAACAGAAACAGAGAAGATTGAGACAGAACAGAGAATTCAAGGACGATAAATAATAAAATATATAAAACAAATTTTGGGAATCGAGAGTTAAAGCAACGAGTAATAAACATCGAAAACGAAATCAACAAAAAAAACACAGAATCCGGACGGAGATGAGAAACAGCTCTCACAAAACACACCTTTGGGTTCTGTGCCTTATCCGCCTTTCTCTTCTTGAAGCTGTCTCTCCCAACCGTCGAAGCCAGTTTCTCGGTCAAAACCGACTCTATACCTTTCTCATCCCCTGCCATCGCCACCGCCTCAGCCGGTGGACAGCTAGAAGTCCTTGAAATGGAGTAATCCATCTCAAGAGCATCGGTCTGTAACCCAGAAGACACAAACCCCTTCATCTCCCCACAAAACCCGGTTCTGGGTATCGGGTATTTGGTGAAATTCGGCCACCCATTTTCCAAATCAGGGTCGACCTTCATTGACTGATTCGCAAGCTCTCGAAATGCCGAATCGTTGTTCATCAAATCCTGATAGTGTTGCGTTTGAGAGAGAGAGAACAAATTGAGTTGATTTTCATTAAAATAGCTTTGTTGGAGTTGCTGAGATTGAAGCTGTTGCTGCTGCCATTTAAGCCGACCTCGTTGTCTCTCAAGCACTGTCATGTCCGTACCGTTTCCGGCAATATTTTCCGACGTTTGTACACACTGTAACATCTCCGGTAAAGCGCTGTTCATCACCGACTATCAAGACTAAAAAGATCGAGAAAGAGAGCCGGTGTTGCTACCTTACGCTGTGTACTAGCTTTGTGGAAAAGGTTGCCAAGGCAAGGATTAGGAATGTATTCAGGATTTCATGCCAAACGCGTGTCCTTGAGAGAAAGGTGGCGTTGCTATCGTACGCTCTGGGTTGAGAATGTAATCGTCAACTACTCTTCTTTCGCCGGTCGGCGTTGTCGGAGTTCGCGATCGGCTGGTGTGTGACACACAAATGCAAAAACGAGAATGCAAGCCTAAGAGAGGAAACTAGAGTGAGGTATATATAAAGAAGAAAAGGTAGCCAGGATTTCTGACACCGACTGCCGGATTCTGATACAACTGGCCGGTATAAATAAGAGAGATAGATGAGAGAGAGAGAGAGCCGTCGAATGTATCCATAACCAGAGGCTGTGGGTAGTGGGTCCCCACTGACATGACCGCCACGAGGTCATGTCCGGAGAACGGATAAACGGAGAGATTCAAACGGGGTTTTGGGTTTTGGCCCGAGGAGGATGGAGGAGGCCTTACGTAATTACTCGCTTAGGTAATTACACGTGTCAGTTCATGGTGTTTCGGTTTTGACATGTCAGATTGCTGACGTGGATGGTGATGTGGAAAACGGGGTTCGAATTCCTGCGAGGTTGGTACTTGAATTGTTGGGAGTTCAAGGACATAACAGAGCGGTAGAGAGAGAAATGCATACAAAGTTTTAGCAGAAGATTCTCCGTGTATTAAGGGCTGGTACCTCAGTACTTCTAAAAATAGAATCTCTATTTTTGAAACCTCCCCGTTTGTATTTTTGTCATTAATAGATATGCTTATGTAACTAACTTTCTAAGTTAAAATGATCAAAACCATGACTTTTATACATACTATTAAAAAAAAGGAAAAAAAAAAAAAAAATGATTGTTATGGTTTATGGACTTGTTAAAGGAGGTTTAATTCAGGAACTTATCTTTGCTACTCAAGAACACTAGTAATTTATAACTTTTTAAAAAAAATGAAAACCATCTAGTGAGGGAGGGAGGGTTTAGGCACGACCCTACTTGTTTATTAAAACGTCAATTACATTAATGGAGGAATATAAAGCATTATCCCTGAACCAATAAATAATAATGAACTATAAAACTACCGCATAAGTAGAGTAGGTTTTCTAACTTCTCTCTATGATCTTCCTTTAAAAAAAAATAAAAAAACAATTGTTGATGTGGTATCAATTGTTTTATCATTATTCTTCTTAATTATTTTTTAAGTATTTTGTTGAAAATCATCTTCTTCTTGAAGCTTTTCAATAAGAATAGCGTCATTGACTTACTTTGACTCAGCTAATATATTCTCATTTTGAATATATTAATTTATACCTTAAGCTCTCTCATTAAGGTAGAATTTTTCTGATGGGATCAGATGATTAGCGACATTAAGAAGAGTTCATTGCGTAGAAGGTCCCCTGGTAAGTGATTATCAAGAAAGTGATTGATGGATTATGTCAAATTCCACTGCTAATCATGTCAATTGAAGTGACAAACGACCGTAAGTTTCTTAGTATGGTGTCATTACTTGACTAAACAACATAATTAGGTAGAGTAAGGTTGTTTTTCTTGTGCAATTGTAATTAAATAAAAATAATTACTGTTTAAGTACATTACGCCTTTGCTAATTGGCTGAGAACCATGGAAGGAGATCATTCATGTGTATATATGCAGTGGCGAGTACCGAATTATAAATTGGATTGGTGGGAACAAATCCAGAGAGGATGAAGGCAACATCCATTATTCTCTCATGGCCCCTTCACCTTCATACTTTATTCAATCTGTCTCTCTCTCCCATCCAATTGCATACATCAACACATGAAGTTATACCAAGACCAAAGGCAGATGGGGCCTACCTTTCTCTTACTGATCTTTTTCTATCATTTTCTATGTGGGCTTTCCACAACAGAAAAGCCACCCCTTCTCCCTCATTTTTCCTTGTGTTCTCTCCTCTTTATATTTTGGTTGGATAAGAACCAGTACAATGTATTTATCTTTAAGGGGTTACTCTATTTTTTTTTGGTAGTTGAAATACGGTTAGGCTGTAACTCTAATTATGGTTAATTATAGTGACTAGTGGGTAAGAGAATCGACCACCAGACTTACAAGTAGATTAAATATAACGAGTTATCAACCGTCACATCATCCTCGAGGGAATTGAATCCTGAACACCCCACATGAGAGATATATAATCTGCCACTAGGACAAGTCAGCTGATGTCGTCTATACTGGTTACTCTAAAGTATAGATTATATATTCTCCCAAGATTTTTCTATATAGGAAGGGCTTTTGGCAATTTGAGTAAATGCTCATTTGGCAAGTGAATGACAGAAGATTCAATATAACTACAACCATCTTTCATGATTTTCTTGAATTTTTATATTTTACTCTCAAAGATGAGTAGAGGGGATGAGGCTATGAGATTGGTTTGCAGAAATACAAAGCCTCCTCATTTATTTATTATTTCATTTATGTCCTCTTATCTTATCTTCCTTGGATAAATAGAAATAATAATAAAGGAGGTGGTGATGGTGGTGAAGGATAGCAGCAGATCCGAGGTAAAGGGAATCCAACAACTGGAGTTGGTCACTCATTCTCTTTGGCGCTGAAATACCCCCAACAGACTTCAAAAACGGGAGCAAATTGGCGTATGGGTGTATGTTAAAGCAGCAAATTAGTATTAAAAAATATATATAATCTAGTGGTTGTCCATAATCCATACATGGATACAATTCTGTATTGCGGAGTGGCATCATCAATCTAATGGTTCAGATGGAGATTTGGTGGGCCACTTGTAAAGGGTGTTAGCTACTTCTTTTTTTTTTTAAATCTTTTTAAGCGGCATGATGGTTTCTTCCGGAAGAGTAGTAGTTCCTCCTTGCAAAGGCTTCACCCTTCGATGGTCTCGAATCGACACCACACATGTAAGAAAGACCATTTAAGGGTGGAGACCCTACGGAGGCCCTACGGAGGACTTACTTCTCATGTCACCAACATCTCCATTTTATTTTTTACACTTGTTTGGATTATTAAGAATGTTAATAGGTTAGTAAACAAGGAACCAAAAAAAAAACAAGGACTTTACTTGAGTTAAGATACTCCAACCCAGTGTTGTCAGAACCAGACTGGGCATCGAACCAGTAGAGTGGCTGGTTCTCGATTCCACCGATCCGGTTCGATTGTGTACTTTTTATTTAAAACACAAAACCGTTTTGTTTTGATTTTTTTTTTCTCGGTTCCGACTGGTTTTGACCGGTTCCCAATAGGTTCTATAGGTTTTGACCGGTTCTAACCAGTTCTGGCCGGTTCTTAAAGAATACCGGTTTTGAGGGTTTTGGGAACCGGCGAGGGGGCCGGTTCCCAGTTCCACCAGTTCGACCGGCCGGTCTGATCCGATTCTGACAACAATGCTCCAATTAGAGTCCTCCTGTTACTCTCAATATCAGTGTAAAATTGGCCTAGTTTGGGAGTGCATGGTTATCAAAAAACATAAGGGTCTATTTCATTGGTAAGAAAATACAAGAAAGTGAGGAATTACTTGAGGAAATGAGTTTTTGGAGCATTTGGTTCATAAGAAAACATAATTTCTCAGAAAACAATATTTTCTTTTCTCGTAAAATTTCCTCTAACAAAATATAGTCAATTTGCTAGAAAATAAAGTGGCAGCCCAAAAATGAATGATTAAACAATTAAATGCAGGAGAGAAAAAATGTAATTTGATTTTTCTTGAATTTTTTATCTCTTACTTAAGGAATTGTTTCTTATGATAATACTAAAATACTATTGTATTTAATAGAATGATATTTAATAAATATGAATAGAAAAGACTAGTAGAGGTTAATAAGTACAGTATTATGAATGAGTGAAGAGTGTTTCTAATGTTCATCATGCTAGGCAACTTGGTAGTTTTCATTAAGAGATTTATTCTTATATTAATTATTAAATTTATTAAAGTTAAAGATTATTTAATATCGACTAGTCATTAAATGCAAGAGACTAGATTTTTGCTTGGAGTTTTAAACTATAGGCTCCGTTTGTTTGCACGTTAATAGTTTTATGACGAAAATCATTTACAATAAAAGATGGATTTTTTATTCATTTTTATTGTTTGGTTGCATTCATAAAAATAAGGTAGATTTTTTTTCCCAAAAAAAACATAAAAAAAATTGTGAATAAAGGTACTTTGTAATTATAAAAAATATTTATAGAGGCGGGATGTTTACTGGAAAATGACGTACGGTTTTTGAAATGCAAGTCATTTTTCGCATAAATGATTTATTTTCCGTAAAATATTTTACTCACGAAATTTTTTACTTGCAAACTAGCACAAATAAATGACATTTTCCATGTAATTGATTTGTTTTTTTTTCCTATTTTACAATATGGACACATGATGCAGTGATGTGAAAGCCAGAAAATTTAGGTCTGTCAAGCATACGAGGAAATCCCAAGTGGCTACATAACTTTATTTTTGGTTCAACTTGTTATCTCCTTTCATGTTTACATTTAGATTGTAAATATTGGAATATAAGGGCATGAGAACCATCATTTGGGCTATGTCATTCCAACAACATTTCGAATAGTTACGATTTAGGGCTAGGATCTGCATATTATACAAGATGTACAAATAGCATTGACCTTTATGCTCCACGACTAGGTCACAAAACAAGCGTATTCCTTAAAGAGCAATAATTTCTCCTCGGGCAAGGAGTGGGATTTTCACAAAGCCTCTTTAATTACCCTTGAATTATGGTTAATAAATTTTAACTCTTATGTTAAAAAAATTTTTTAGCTAAGCTTAGATGCTTTAACCCTAAGGTTAATGAATCTTAATCAGAGTTATAAATAGTGAAAGAGACACGTGGGAAGAAAAGGGAGGAAGAGACACCTTTTTGTCGCTCCGCCAGTGAGGTGGTGATTAATTTTCCTTCCTTAAAAGCCCTTCCACCAACCTATTAATCATGCTTGAGGGTAGGCCCGATCCTATTACTACTAATGAAAGCCGGGGACGGGGAGGCCTACGTGGCGGTCCCAGAGCGATTCTAGGAAGCCAACCAATGTGATTATATAATTATTTCCTATTCATACCTGTTGAAGATTTCAGAGCAATTCTGGGGAGTTAAACCAGTTAAAAAGTTTTTTTTTCATACCTGTTCAAAAAACGTTGCTTTACACACTGGTGCTCATAGAGCAATTCAACAATACCACCCGCAGTAGAACTCTTTGTCAGGCCAGATTCAAATGAAACCCTCTGGACCTCTTAATCCTTTTTAAATCTTTCACACAGACGTACCTTTTGGTTTGTTTTGAAACAAACCCCTTCATATTCCAGAGCGGTTGTAATTTGGGGTACGTTGGTTCGAACGAGATTGTAGGAGATGTGTCCTTCACTTCCACTTTGTGGGTGGGGACTTTTTTAGTTAGTTGGTGTACGCGTGGCCACCTTTGAAATGTGAGGAGACTGAGTTTGGGTTGCCCACGAAGCGTCACCAAGTCGGTTAGGGTTTTACCACTTGAGAGAGGATGCAGTTGCTTTCCCATTTGTTTCATCTTTTGAAACATATATAAACTCAAATCCCCAACCGTCTCCACTCTCTCTTCTTCTTCCCCTCTCCTCTTCTTCCCCTATCCACTCTCTCTTCTTCTTCCCCTATCCGCTCCTCCATTCTACCTTTGCTTTCTCCTGTATTAAATTCCATAAGCGACACTGATTAAAGCAAGCTGCCATACTGCATCGTCCGGGCCATTCTATCTCTTCAGGGTTTATCAAGCTACGGTTTTTTTCCTTCAGGTATGGATTTTTTTTTTTTTTAGTGTAACCTTCTATTCGATTAAACAAGGGTTTGCTAAGAATACTATTTGGTTATTCTAAAACAGGTTTGATTTTGTATTTGTGCATAAATCGTTATCTCACTATTTATTACCGGGGAAAAAAACTATTACTTATCCATGTTTTTTCCCCAAATTATTGAACAACAAGAAGATTAATTTTTTTTACTTATATCTGTAATGGATGAATGGTATCTAATTTTGTATCTTGGTTACAACTGAATGTTTTTGGTTGTGCTTTTTCGTCGTGCGGATGTATTTTTTAAATTGATGAATTATTTTGGGCTTACAAATTTGAAAAATTCTGTTTCTTATGATCTTTAGTAATCAGTGTTTTTTTTTTCTTTGTAACTCTCGTCTGAACCCTCCCTTTCCCTCTCTCTCTCTCTGCAATGGTTTGAGACTTTGAGCTTATTAGCCACACAATCTGTTTACAGAGGGAAAGGGATTTCTTTTGTTATGTATTTCGCCCCCTTTCTTCACTAACATCATGAAAACTTTCTTTATTTCGGCTTTTTTTTTCTTAATGATTCTTTGTCCCTAATTCCATTTCATCAAACCTTCGTTTTTTACTTAAGGTCAGTTCTAATACCTCAATTTTAAATATATATCTAAATATACTGTCAGAACTAGGGGCGGTGCCAGTAGAACAAGAAGGGCCAAACCCCCCCCCCCCCCCCCCCCCCTCCCCCCTACACACACATTCACTGTAATTCTTTCATGGGGGTGGTATGTGTTAGTCGGCCCCTCAATGTATTTAATTTTTGCCAACATAATGGGCCCTCAAAAAATTCCAATCTTACATGTATATAGTTGCCCCCCAATTTTTGTTTTTTCATATATATAGTGAGCCCCCTCCCAATGGAGTCCAGTTTTCCCTTTGAGATCACTGCATGTTCCTATTCACATCCTTAATTAAGATTAGAATTTACCCACTTTTTAGGGTTCACTTATATACCCCTGGTTTTTTTGAAAAAAAACAAACAATACATTTTATAACCTTACAATTTATTGGTTTTTTTTACTAAGGTTTGAAATTATTTTTTTTTCCTGGCTCTCCCCTGTTCAGAACTCAGTTTTTTTATCAAACCTTCTTTTTTACTCAATGTCAGTTCTACTACCTCAATTTTAAATGTATATCTAAATATATTGTTAGAACTAGGGGCGGTGCCAGTAGAGCGAAATGGGCCAAACCCCCCCCCCCCCCCTACACGCATATTTACTATAATTCTTTCATGGGGGTGGTATGTATTAGTCGGCCCCTCAATGTATTAAATTTTTTCCAACATTATGGGCCCCTAAAAAAATTTCAATCTTACATGTATATAGTTGCCCCCCATTTTTTTTTTTGCCTTCTATATAGTGATCCCCCTCCCAATGGAGTCCAGTTTTGCCTTTGAGGTCACTGCATGTTCCTATTCATACCCTTGATTAAGACTAGAATTTACCCACTTTTTAGGGTTCACTTACATACCCCTGTTTTTTTTGAAAAAAAAAATTCAATAAATTTTATACCCTTATTATTTATTGGTTTTTAACTAAGGTTTGAAACCTTATTTTTTTCCCTTTGCTCTACCCTTTTCAGAACTCAGTTTTTATATTGTTGTGTGTAGTAGTATTTTTCCCAATTGCAACATTCGAACACTAAGCAGTTGAACCATTTCAATGATGCTTTTGTCCTAATTCTATTTAATCAAACCTGTAATTTTTTTTACAAAATCTATATCTATAACAGTAACTTAGCTTTATTTTACAACCTAACTAGGATTTAAATCATAGTATGTGCTAATATTTTTTTTTATTGCAAGATTATTACAATTAGTATTGAAACCATTACATTAATAGTTACTGAATAGTGAGGAAAAAATATAATCCAGTTCCATTACTTCACAATTGCTACTTTTACTATCACACCATTCCCAGAAAATCCAAACTTTCTTGCCCATTTGTGGCATCAACCATATATACCACTTTTTCACAAACTCTATCTACCTCTTACATTAGTCATGCAAAAAATAAAGCTAATATTTACATTTTTAGATGAACAGCAAATGTACCAATCACTTATTATCACTCAATTAATACGAAAGTCTATTAGCACACTAAAATGATTTTAATGCTGAAATCCGATAAATACATTAACATAGCAACTACGGATAATGCAAAACTGCACATACAAACAATTAGGGAGGTAACTTTCTATGAAATGATCTTATTTTCTATATTTTTTTCCCCAATTATTTAGTAGACTCATTACTTCCAACTCCTTATAGATTAATATCGCTCAACAAAAAAAAAAATGGATGACTCAAATAGCCCCAACAAGCAACCATACAAGAGGTACGCTATTTTCATTACATTATGTTTGCTCCCTGAAAAGGAAAAATTCATTTTCCTAGAATATTCATACACACTACTTTCAATGTATAGATCAAGACGCAAATCAAAAGCTGCGGACGACAAAGAATTGGAGTTGCTGTCATCTACTGAACAGTACGTATCTTCTTGCAATTTCGAATTTATCTTCAAATCTTTGCAAAAAAAAGAATCAGTAGAAACATAACAAATTGGACTTTCTTTCTTGAAGATCCGTCGCATCTCCTTCCTCGGCAACTATGTTAACCGAAGAATCATCAGATCCATCAAACATAGAAATGGCAATTGCACTACAACCAGATATGTACGTACTTTTTAAATTCAATTCAGAGCATAAAACTTAAATTGTTCCATTTAAAATTAAATTTCGTAGACTATTTAATAACTGACTATTCCGGCCTTGCAGTTGTTCGCCTATTTCTACGCCAAACCATCCAATGTCATCTAATCAAATGGGCAGGTATTTTTTATTTTAAACTTATTTGCATTGGCTAAATTATTAATTTAGCTTTCTTTTATTAGTGTTTGGTTGTCTTTTACTTGCTTATTGATCAACATTTATTACTTTTTTTTTTGAATACGTAGTAAACATGACACTTTTTTATGTTACCCACCAATTATTACATTGTTATAGGCATTATCACAAGCAAAAGGAAACTTTATCATCTGATGAACGTCAAATATATTCAAAGAACAGTAAGTTACAAAAAAATTATTAATTTGAGTTGTAGATTATAATATCATATATTTTTCTATTATATTTCCAAATTCAATAACGAAATTAATGATCCAGGTTCCACACATATACATCGAGAACTTCAAGGAATAGATATTCCAAAAGATAGATTCCAGATACAGAAAATATGTCGTCAACGTAGGAGCGCCATATTGAATAGAAAGCGTAATAAAGCATATGATACAAGTACTACGGTGAACATTTCAAGGATAACTCAGACAAGTTGGGCTGATAATACAATATCACGTAGTCAACATAATGATGGAACATTTTCATGTACTATATCACGGAATACGCTTATGGTACAAGGCATATTACATAGCCTGGAACATCGTTCAACATCAAGAATCCACAATGAAAGAGAGGCATCAAGTAATATTACAACAAGGGCTCCAAGGATTGCTAAGGAAACAATTACATCAAGCCTAACTCATAGAGGTACAATCAAATATTAGAAAAGTATCAATCTTCATATTGTTATTGTATTCTATTTAGAATTAGTTTTTAGCTTACAATAAAAATTTACTCTTTTATTTCATGCAGCACGCAACATTTCTAGAAATTTCATCAGTCGTTGGAATTTTGGCCCACCCCTCCAAATGTGCAACAAGTGTGGTGCAACAGTTTGGAAAGAAGAAGCAGTAAAAAAAAGGGGAACAATAATATTACACTTTAATATTTGTTGTCAACAAGGCAAAATTCAATTACCTTTATTACCAAAACCACCTGTTTGTTTACAACACGTGATTGAAAACATGGACAACACATCATTTTCTAATTACTGGGAAAATATACGAAGTTACAATTCATACTTAGCTTTTACATCTATGAGTTGCAAGGTAGATACAAGTGTGGCAGATGGACGCGGACCTTATTCATATCGTATATATGGACAAGTTCATCATAGGATTGGATCATTATTGCCTCAGTTTGGAGAATCACCCAAATATGCTCAGTTATATATTTATGATACTGAGCATGAGGTGCAAAACCGTGTCAATGCTCTAAGAAATTTAGGGTCGATTCAAGAAATTGACATTAATATGCTTCAGATTTTACAGACAATGTTAGATGAGTCAAATCCATATGTACAGATTTTTAGAAACGCAAGAGATATACTAACATCAAACGAAATGGTAAATTTGAATATACGATTGCTAGAAACAAGAAATCGCGATTCTAGACAATATATTCGTCCCACTAAAAGTGAGGTTGCAGCACTAATGATCGGTGATGGACTAGAGGAGGAACAACATAGAGATATTATTTTACGAACTATAGGTGGTGATTTACAAATGATACATGAAACACATCCAAGTTTCATGGCATTACAGTATCCTTTATTATTCCCCCAAGGTGAAGATGGATGGAGAATTGGTATACCATTTAGAGACACTTCTAATTCTAGCAATTCTCAGAGGAAGAGAACAACTGTTTCTATAACTGAATACTATGCTTTTAGAATACAACAACGTTTTGAAGAAGGCCATGCATTGATATGCGGTGGGCGTTTATTTTTACAATATGTTGTTGACGCGTATGCAGCAATTGAGCAAAATCGACTCACATATATAAAAAGAAATCAAAAGAAAATGCGGTCTGAGTTATATCAAGGGCTTCAAGATGCCATAACTGCAGGAGATACCAATGCTGCATCTATTGGAAGACGCCTTATACTACCATCATCTTTTATTGGAGGACCTAGGAATATGATGCAGAATTATCAAGATGCAATGGCTATTTGTAGATGGGGTGGGTGCCCAGATCTTTTTATTACAATGACTTGCAATCCCAATTAGCCAGAAATCACTGCAGCACTATCTCATTTCAATGGTCAACGAGTAGAAAATAGGCCAGACATTGTCTCTAGGGTTTTCAACATAAAGCTCAATGAGCTTCTCCACGATATTAGGTCAAAAAATATTTTTGGACAAATTAAGTCAATCATTCATGTAATAGAGTTTCAAAAACGTGGGTTACCACATGCCCATATACTACTTACATTGGTTGACGCTAATAAATTAAAAACTCTAGATGATGTTGATGCTTTAATTAATGCTGAACAACCTGATAAAGTTACAGACCCACTTGCATTTGAGACTGCTGTGAAATTCATGATCCATGGACCATGTGGCTTAATAAATCCCAAATCACCTTGCATGGAAGGAGGCAAGTGCAAAAAAAATTACCCAAAGACCTTTAGAGAACACTCAAGCTTTGACCATAATGGGTATCCACTATATCGTCGACGTGACGATGGACAAAAGGTAAATGTTAGAAACTATTGTATAGATAATCGTTGGGTTATACCTCATAATATTGACTTATTGATCAAATATAATGCTCATATTAATGTTGAAGTATGCAACAATGATAGATCAATCAAGTACTTATATAAATATATTCACAAGGGACATGATCGAGCAACAGTCATCTTAGAGGAAAACCATTAATCTTCAAACACTAATGAACAAACTGTTCGTAGAAATGTTGATGAAATAAAACAATATCTTGATTGTCGTTATGTTTCAGCATCAGAAGCATGTTGGAGGATATTTGAGTTTATATTGCATCAACGCTTTCCTGCCGTCGAACGCTTGCAATTCCATTTACCATATCAACAAAATGTGATTTTTAATGACCATGATAACTTATATAATGTATTTGGACGCCCAGACATTAGGAAAACAATGTTAACTGAGTGGTTTTTGGCCAACCAACGATACTATGATGCAAGGAATTTAACGTATGTTGAGTTCCCAACTCAATGGGTTTGGTATAAGGAAAATAAGGAATGGCGTCGGCGCAAATTAGGAAAAACAATTGGTAGAATTTACTATGCTCACCCTACGTCTGGAGAGAGATACTACTTACGAATGCTTTTGGATATTGTTAGAGGTGCACAAGACTACAAAGATTTGAGAACTATTAATGAAGTCGAATACCCAACATTTAAAGCTGCATGTAAGGCACTAGGACTGCTAGAAGATGATAATGAATAGGATCAAGCACTTACTGAGGCCACAATCTGGGGTATAGGGAAACAATTAAGAAATTTATTTGCCTCAATCTTAATGTTTTGCGAGGTGACTAACCCAGATGCTTTGTGGTCTAAACATTGGATATCATTGTCAGATGATTTAGTTTTAGCACTTAGAAGACAAGCAAAAGATATGTCAATCGAACTTACAAATGAACAGAAAGAAAATTTAGTTCTTTATGAAATAGAAAAGATCCTGAATAGTAATGGAAGAAGTTTAAAAGATTTCTCATCCATTCGATTTCCAACCAATGATAATACCCAAATGAGCACAAATAGACTAATCTTAGAAGAGCTTAATTACGACGTATTTTCACTACAAGAAGAAAGTGAGGAAACACACCGAAAACTAAATCTAGAACAGAAGATAATATATAATAGGATTACTCATGCATGTGCAAACTCAATAGGAGGTGTATTCTTCATTTATGGAAGTGGCGGTACAGGAAAGACTTTTTTGTGGAAATCATTAATAGCAAATCTGCGTAGTTTAAAAAAAATTGTTCTTGCTGTTGCTTCTTCGGGTATAGCGTCACTCCTCTTGCCTGGTGGTCGTACGTCTCATTCTAGATTTAAGATTCCTTTACAAACAAATGAAATATCTAGCTGTTTTATCCCTCAGCAATCTCACCTAGCTGAACTAATTAGAAAAGCTGATTTAGTAATATGGGATGAAGCACCAATGATGCACCGTGATGCTTTTAATGCTGTTGATCGTAGTTTTAGAGACTTAATGTCACAACAGGAATTAGGACTTGCTGAGAAACCTTTTGGTGGAAAGGTAGTTATCCTAGGAGGGGACTTAAGACAAATCCTTCCAGTCATTCCAAAGGGCGGTAGAGAAGAAATTGTTTCAGCAACTTTTCTTAGATCAAGATTCTGGCCACATTGTCAAGTGTTCCAACTAACAACTAATATCCGTATATTGTCACCTACACACACAATTTCATCATACCATGAAGACAATGCATTTGCACGCTAGATTCTAGATGTTGGAAATGGCAATGTTCCAGGATATCAATGAGACAAAGTGATGAAAGTGATTGGATAGAAATACCCCCAGACCTACTTATTAAGAATCATACTCGAGGCTTGCAAGAACTAATTAAATTTGTATATCCACATTTTAAAGAGAAGTACAAAGATTCTAGCTACATTCAAGAACGAGGTATCTTAACACCCAAGAATGAAGACGTAGACGTAATAAACAATTTAGTTTTGACATTATTACCTGGAGACGTACAAAGATTATTTAGTGCAGACTCTGTTTCGCCATCAAGTGCAAACAATAACATCAAAGATATATTACAACCAATCGAGTATCTAAATAGTTTAAAACTAGGTGGCCTTCCAAATCATTGTATTGAGGTAAAAATAGGGACACCCATTATGTTACTACGGAACTTAAACCAATCTAATGGCCTGTGCAATGGTACACGCTTAATTATAAAACAGATTTATCATCGCATAATAGAGGCAGAAATAATAACTGGAAATAACATAGGTGAAATAGTTATAATTCCAAGAATTGTTATGTCAGCCACAAATATAGATTGGCCTTTTACCTTGAGACGAAGACAGTTCCCAATACGAATTGCTTTTGCAATGACTATAAACAAGAGTCAGGGACAAACACTAAATCAAGCCGGAATATATTTACCAAAGCCCGTATTTACACATGGACAATTATATGTCGCTATCTCCCGAGTTACGTCGCGTCATGGTCTAAAAATACTTATAGATTCTAAAGAAGAGAAATCAAAAGGCTTAACACGTAATGTTGTTTACAAAGAAGTTCTTGATGAGATTCAGACAAATATCCAATAACCAATCAAATGCATTGCAGAGGTACTAAAATTTTACTTTTCCATTATCTTTCAAATAGAGTTACTATCATTGTTCTTATTTTCCAGTTCTTTGCTTTAATATCTTCTCACTACTACAATTAAATTCAGGTGATGTCAACCAATCAACTCTCTTACTCCATATCAGCGAAGGTGGACTATAATGGCAAGAGTCATACGCAAATGGAGTGTAAAGCAAGTTATTGGTCCAAGGGGAGTTAAACGATACTTGAAGTTAGTCCTGCTGGATGAGGTTACTTTCCTAATCCTACGTGTTGTGCATTTGCTTTAGATTACAAGAGATTTTAATTACTAATTATTTATGTTAATCATATATGAAATAAATCATTTCCCACATTGGATATATTTAATATTTCAATTATGTTTATTATATCCATTGAATAATCAGGAAAGCGATATCGACGTAACCATGTTTGACGAGGTTATAGATAAAATGAGCTCAACTCTTGAGAAGGGGAAGGTCTACTATATCTCAAACGGTAGTATTGATGCTGCTGATTACCGATATAGAACCATACCATGTCAATACCAGATGAGAATCACATTAAATACCAGGGTTGAGGAGGTTACAGCTGGTTCTGAGGATATTCAAGACAATTTATACCGCTTCGCAAATTTTCAAAACTTACAACACTACATCAATGCAACTTATTTATTAGGTACATTAAATATCTTAAATTTATCTACTCTTTATTTATGTTTTTAACTACTTACACATGCCTACAGATGCAATTGGTGTTGTAGTTGATGTTAAGGAATTACATCCCATCCGGACCAAAAAAGGAGATCAAACTTCCAAACGTGAAGTTCTCTTGGTCAACAAAGAGTAAGGAAAATTTATGATATTTGAAAATATGTGTTCACATTATGTTTTAATTTTTCAAATATCTTGGTAACAAATTTGACACTGGAAATGTCCTCAAACAAAGATCACATGTCAAACTAACTTTATGGGGACAACTAGCAACAATTGATGGAGATCAAATAGCACATGCATTACAAAATGATCAGATTCTTCTAGCTACAGGGCTACGTGTGCAAGATTATCAAGGTAGATAAATTTTTTGTTTACTATAAAAAATAGTATTTATCCATGATTATACATCTATATAATACAATTAACTATAATGCAGGGCTCCATCTTAGTACTACTGACTTATCAATGTTTGAATTAAATCCTTCAAATGAAGCAGCAAGAGCTTTACGTTCATGGTATGTCAACACTACAGTGTATAGGTTCTCTTCATATATATTTAAAAGAAGTACTTATTTCAACTTTTTCATTTTATTGCACTCAATAGGATTTCCTCACAAAATGGTTCTACTTCAATGTATCAAATCAAGGGGAATACAAACTATGCTCTATTCGCCAATAATTCTAGAAGGGTTTTTCTTGATACAGTCATTACATCACACCGTGAAATCAACCAAGAGGTATATATACATAATGTCCTTAAAATTACATATATCATGTTTAACAAAATTAAAATGCATGCAGCTTGAATATTACACAATCAAAGCATGGATTACGCGGATCAATGTTGAACACTCACTTTGGTACAGCGCCTGTAAGCAGTGTTATAAGAAAGCCGTAAAGGTTGATGATAATACATATGAGTGCAAACACTTCAATTTGGAAAAAGTTGATACAACAATGAGGTAATCAAATTCTTTAGCATTAACAGTACACTTTCCAGATAATTTTACATATGATTGACTTTTAGCCAATATCAATTTTTTTAGGTACAGAGTAAGCATAGAAGTTCAGGATTCCCAACGAAGTGCATGGTTGACCTTATTTAACGTCGAACCATCACAAATATTCGGACGGTCAGCAAATGAACTAAGCGAATTGCCACAAAATGTATTTCCTATTGCTGTAAATTCCTATGCTAGATAGATTTCTGTTTAAAATTAATACTAATACTACTTCACTATATTCGGCAGGAAGTAGGAGATGATCTACTAGACACCTTCATTGCAGGAATTATTTGGAAACAACATTTGTTCATCATCCAAGGAAGGCAATCATCTTATGAAAATTCAAGAAAACAAGGACTAACAGTCGTGGCTTCCAAACCAGTGGACTTAAATGAAGAGATACAGTTTATGCTACGGGAGATTGATTTGGAAATTGCTGCACATAACCTAATTCTTTGAGTATCGTTTGTAATCACAATACATCTTATTGAACATAATTTTACTTTATATTACGTTTTGTTTATTCCGACATTATCTATATATATATCACCTTATTATATATGCATTCACATTTCATTTTTGATATATAGTGTTTACTGTGTAAAATCAATTTCAATACTACATCTTCCACTCGACCTGAATCTTGGCAAATTTATTCCTGGAAAATGGGATGAGAATTAGAGAGATTTGTATTCATGGAGACATTCTGATATCTATTGTATTCATGCCCCATTGTTCATTGTGTAATTGATGTCTGCCCTTAGTTATAAAACAATTTCACTATTTTAGCATTTTTGTGTTCCCCCTAGGATTGTTATTCTTTGATGTGTGAATTTTATATCATTTAGGCTATTCTGTATTCTTATTAAATTATATTTACGCAGTATCCTTAATTATTACGGTGTCCTTGTGAATGCTTTTAATTAGCCACTTATGGAGTTCAACGATACCAACATCCCTGTTTGTCTCACTTCTCTTCTACAATGTGTATCATCCCTGTTTGTCTCACCTCTCTTCTACAGTTTTGCTCGCGCGACAACAAATTAGGTGAAATCATACAAACACAAGATTTGGTAAAACTTGCAGCTTCTAGAGTATCAACGACAACATCCATTCCCTGTTGGTCTATAGGCTCTTTTTGCAATTTCACTCATGCTTTTATGATAACAGAGAAGGTTAAAGGATACAAGGACTCTATACAGTTGGGAAATTATTTTAGTGTGCTTCCTGCGAGTATCATTATATATGTGTACGTGACTCTCTCACCTTCCAATTTGGACTCATTTTCTTACATTTTACATCTCACACACACACACACACACACACATATATATATATTTATTTATTTATTGTGTGGATGGCAAGTTTTGGACCTGCACAGGACAGTAAACCTTATGACTATACACCACATGGTAGGGAGTAACCAATAGACGTGTATTACTCTAAACAAAACATTATAAGCCCGGGTCTTGGTTGAGGATGATGGGGCTCCTAGCCAGATGGTCTATAGACTCAAGTTTTGCCTACCAAATTATCACTCCTATGTGAGTACTGGAAATGCTACATGATTCCAAGTTTTAACCATTGTTGTTAAAATAATAAAAAAATTAACAAAGGTTATTGTGGTTAAAATTATAATCACATATTTTCTATTATGTCTTTTAATATTGTTCTATATATATACTTTTTTAGCATTGCCGTGCATCGCACGGCTTCTTACTAGTTTAATAATTAAGTCGGGCCAAGCTGCAGGCCAGTCCGGCCCATTGACACCCCTTGCTTACTGCTTAGGACCTTAGAATTAAAACATGGTTCCCTAAGAAAGCTGTGTTCACCTAATCATTTAAAGGCATGCGTGCTTTCCTCTCAATGGCTAAGGCAGAAGTGGGACCTTTCTCAAAATCAAAGAAAAGGGCCTATAGTACGTTTATGTGGGCCCAAACAGCCACAGCCTGTCAGAACTGGCAAGGACGGTGTGGCATCTTCTGTAGTTGATAGCAGACTATCAATCAAGGATCAAACTATGGAAAGGAACCTATCAAAATTGTAATGATGTATTGACCCAACTTGCCCCTTACAATGTAACGTTTTACCTGAGCCTGACTTTCAATGACCAAACTGGCCCCCAGCTGTACTGGCAATTTTCAAATAAAACTAATTCAAACACGCTAGACTTTAGAGGAAAAGGGCTTGCACCTTTGGTCTTATAGTCCACGTTGCGGTTAAGGTCTCGTTTGGTTTGAATAATGGTAGTTATAATTTATTTCATGTAAATAAGCATTATCCTAAATATTTTTTACTTTGTTAGCTCTCTATCAATAAGAGATTATCTAGTCTCATTAAAAAAAAGATATTTTAATCATTTTGAATAAATAAGAAAATCTCTCAAGTTTTAGGTGTTTTATATGCTTCATGGTGATTTAAAATCTAGTGCTTATAATAATTCTCATATATTCTAAAGGTACATAGATAGTTATTCTCTCTAATAATCATTTCTTGGTAAAATTATGAATCACCAGTTATTTACATAATCAATTGTTTTATAATAAGTTATGACAAATTGAACAAATGCTATTATTTAATTCGTTATAATCCTGAAATAAGCTGTTATAAATGATTAAATTAGTTTTGATAATCCAAGCCAATGACCCCTAAACTCTTTTGGCAATTGATTCTCAACCGATTAGCTTTTAAGCGTCTTTTTCTTTGATTACTTATTGCAAAATCAGTTATTTATGGGCCAACAAATGACTAGCAATTAAATAACCTATTATAATACAGCCTTTAAGTTTTTTTCATGTTGCACTAAACAAAATTTGTGCCCTTTAAGGTGATGATTTAACTATTTAACATACAAATATTAGAGAGAAAAAATGGCCGAAAACCTTCCAATTCGGTCACTGGAATTGCAATCACATTTCAGTGCAGTACTGATAGTTTGCATCTCAAATCTATTAATATTACACGAAATATTTAATTGATATAGCATACTTGCCCCTCTAGCTTAGATGGTGAGGTGCACCCTTCTCATGAGGGTAATCGTGAGATAAAGTCTCAGTTAGTAAGTGAAGCTTTCCCTCTGTGATGCATGCGGCAGAAATAGATCTATTTAACAATTACTAACCCACGAACCTTAACTACTAAAAGCAAATAAATGATGCTTAAAAAAAGGGTTGGCCTGAAATTTTGAGGGTCCAAATTGATAATATGCTCCATCCATGGTCATCCTAATACAGAAGGATTCCTCATTGAATTATTTTCAATGGAATAAATTAATCTCCCAGTTGGCGGAGACAAAAAACAAAACAAAAAAAATCATAATCTTTCAATTGGGGAGACCCAGCATATTTACTAAGACAATATAAGAATAATTATATTCTTTTTGGTGATTTTAAATTGCTATTAGCCATTAAATTGGCTTACTCGATCTTTAACTTTTTTCAGTTATTCAGACCACAGCCGGACAGGCATAGGTTACTGGAGATTCTTAAAACATTAGACATGATTTGAAGTTCCTGTAACAAATACGGAACTGGGTTCATGCATCTCTTTTAAGATTTCTCTAGCGACCCATCTTGATCACACAATCTGCACATACCCTAGATGGACCCTTCATCTTTCAAATAAAGGAAGAAAAAGGGTCCAAGAATTTCACGTGCAATGTTGCCTAGAGAGAGAGAGAGAGAGAATTGATGTGTGCCTAATTTTTAGAGCTCAAGCTTGTCTTCCCCCTTCTCTCTCTCTTTAAGGAAATAGGCAAACTTAGGTGACTCCAGATCTTCTACAGTTATATTTCGCCGGATTATTGTAATAAAGCATAACATATATCTTTTCATTTTTTTATTTAAATCCAATAGGATAGCTTTAACGCTTGAAATTAATGCTTATTAACTATAGTTAATGAAACATTTTTTGTTTTTAAATTTTTTTCTGGTCGGGGTCTGCCTAACCCCAGCTTTCCTTCCCCCCTCCAAAAAAAAAAAAAAAAAAACCTAGAAAACAATCGGACGATACATAACCCTAGAGGATCCAGAGTGAACTTAGATTTTAAAAAAAAGTATAGTAAATTATACATTTTCCGAATAAGATTATAATTTTTTTTTTTTTAAAACTTGGACCAGTACGAAGATAAAGAGAGACATGAGCTACAAAGGAAGCTTGCTTTCTTGTGAAAAGGGTTGCATGCGTGGATATATGGATGACTCAAAAGCCTAGTCAAAGACAATATATGCCAAATTGGAGAGTAGCAAATACAAATGCTACCAAATCCCATTCCCAATCTCACCCACACCCACATGCCCACTAGCCCTAGAGATATACAAGCTTAAAATATATATTCCCAAATAATTAAAATAAAATAAAATAAAATACCCCCATAAGATGCCTCAACCAACTCATTTGGGGTTTCTGATTGTTGTCTTATAGCTCTCTTGCTTACCAATTTACAGTAATGGAGTTGGTGATGGTGTTAAACTAATAGGGACTTGGGAGAGACAAGATCACATGAGGAAAGCCTTACTGATATAGTTTTAATAAATAATATACTGGGTAAGGTAAGGGAAGGCTTGGGGGTATCTTGGGGAATAATAATAGAGTGATGAGGATTTGTGAAGGGTAGGAGACCATAGGTTAGGGGGGTGTTGGGAGGATCTACACCCCCTTCATATGGGAGTGTCTCCATTTCCTTTAGCTACTAAGGCCTCCTCAGTCACCCACCACTCGACCATTTCTTGTATTGCCCTAACCCACTCTCAGCTTCTGTCCCCCTCCAAATCGTTGTCATACCTACCAGCGACTGACACTCCGCGTAAAAACCTCGCTCTCATGTCTCAAATCTTTGTTGCGGAGGTTAAACCTCTCTAGTAATGGGACGCCCTAACGTCACTTGTTTATCCTGTAAAAGTTTTTTCAAGTTATTTTACTTCAATAGAAATATTCCTTTAGCTACTAGGCCGTGCAAGGCGCTTATAAGAGAAATGCAACTGAGACAGTACGTCATAGGGCAACCTGAGACCTTTCCCTTGAGGTGAAAGACTTTTCCTTCATCAAGTAAAATTTACTTGATTACGCCAGGGCTTTGGCCCAATGGTAGTGTATCCCCTGCTTTAGGGGGGAGGTCCGGGGTTCAATTCCCGCGAGGGTGGGAGTTGTTTATACTCTCCACCCGCCCACTAATCGAACAGATACTAACACCTAACCCGGCGTTGCGGGCCTAAACGTATATCTCCATACCCAAAAAAAGTAAAATTTACTTGATTCGATTAATATTACTTGAATCAATAGAATAGTATGGTTAACTTGACCCAAATAAAATAACTTGAAAAACTTTTACAGGGTGAACAAGCTATGACAAAGAGTTTAGGGCATCCCATGCTTTTTGACTCTCTATAGGTTACGTCTTATTGGGAACAGTCTTGGGTTGCCTTCTTATGGCTGTATGTTCTAAGTTGCATTTCTCAATATTAGACCCCACATCCTCACTGTCAAGCTTTTCCATCTTAGTGGCATATTCTTGTACATGTGTGAACTTGTGGAAAGATTGTTCCCCTCCTAACACCCCTTTCCCCATCCCCAATTGTCTAATCTTTAATCCAAGACATGATCCAAAGACAATATTAATGCTCATGTGTCCGTAGAATACATTATTACAAGAACATAACATTTTTAAAAAATGCATTTTTTACGTTAGCGTGCAGTAAGCGAATCGATCTCATTGGAGAATAACTCAAATTAATTTATATGGTGGAGAAATGCTACGGTACAATCACTTGAGACCATTATCGAAAAGACGCAATCTTAAAACATTAAAAATATTGGGATAGCCTGCAGTCCCCATCCGATAAAAACGTTTCCTTCATAAAGTAAAATAACTTGATTTAAGTAATATACTTGAATCAGTAGACTTACATTATTTAGTGACTCAAGTAAAATAACTTGAAAATACTTTTACGTGATGAATAAGTAACTGAGACTCTAGGACATCCCATATTTTTATCGCCCTAGAATCACGTCTTCTCGGATATAGTCTCAGGTTGACCTATGACCATACGATCTCAATGGCATTTCTTATTTATATTATATAACCATGGGAGTAAGAGACAATATCAGCAACTTATTGTCTAATTATGGGGTTCGCCTCTTATTGATCTTAATTGATCTTGGCTTTTGAAGAATCCTCTACTCTATCATTTTCTCTTCTTTTTATAAAGATGTTCTTGGGACCCTAACGAAAGGGTCTATCCATTAGAGATGATAATACAGTGTCCTTAGACTTGATTGGGCTCTTCAGTTCAAGGGACCCTCCAACTGTAAAGAAGTTGGGGAAGGAAGTCCTTCATGGTTATGATGATGTTAGGTTGGGTCGCTTAAGCAAAGTCAAGATGGCTTTGAGAGCCAGCTGGAGTGGGTTATAAAGACTAGCTTTTTTTTCCCTTACTAGTCTTCTTCAGCCTCAAAAAGAGATTCTCTTTGAGGAAATCTCTATTGTGTAGAAAAGATAGTACACACTAGAATAAATAAGGGGAGTGCCCATAGAATAAAACTTCAATAGTCCCATAAAAGAAAATGTCAAATTATTTTTCAGTTGATCCACATTTTCCTTGATCTTTCTCTTTATAGGGCCATTTGGCGTTGACACCACTTTTTCCGTTTAATAATCATTTCATTAGACATTTGCGTCAAAAGAAAAGGATTTTTGAGAATTCTTTTACCCACCAAAATCTATCTACTTTCAAAGGCTAATGAGAAAATTTGGTGAAAATTATGATGGTAAGGATTGTTTATTGGATTTTTCATGACTTTAGCACTGCAAACTTGAAACTTTTTCATTTTCGTGAAGTCAATCTGAAATCACCACCATTCGATTTTAACTTCACTTTCTTCTTAGACCCTACGGGTCCTGCCAAACGTATGGATTGGTTTGGTTATGGGCAAATCTCAGGGTCCTTTATCTGGGTAGACCCATCCAATGACTTACTTTATTTAATAACCGTAATCGTGGCGCTTCGTAGGAGGAATAAGATCCTCAGATCGTTGGCTTCTGGTACAGGATATGTCCTTGGTGGGATCCACTAAATGATAGTGGTGGTAGGGGTGATATCGAGCCGAGCTGAGCCGAGCCGAGCCGAGCCGAACCAAGTAGTGGGATGTTTAAGCTTATTCATTAATTAAACGAGCTCAAAAATCAAGTTTGAGCTTACATGAGCTCAAGCCAAGCTTGAATAATTCGCGAACAACTTGGTTTATTAGATATAACTATTTATATTAGGTGCAAAATCTATTATAAAGAAATTATAGCATCCTAAAATTTTAGTATAAGTTTATTATAAAGATATTCTTACCATTTATAATAAATTATATACTATTAATTTTTACTAATATAAATTGAATAAACTTATTTTAGTATTTAAATGAAGTATGTATATTTAAATATTTTAATAGGTTATATATATATAATCCAGTCGAGCTTTTCTCATTAATGAAACGAGCTTAAAAATTAAGTTTAAGCTTGACTTGTGTATTAAATAAACAAGCGAGCTGGAGCTTTTAATGAGCCGAGGTTGAGCTGTTGAATGGACGGATGGTTTGTTAAAGGAAAATAGTTAACGGATCCATGGATCCCAATTGATAACCTAAGGCATCCACCCATTGGTGGATGCCTTAGGTTATCTATTGGGATCCATGGGTCCGCCTATCACTACTCTTTGTTAAACAGCTGCGTCATCTATTGATTAATATACGATGAGTAGATCATCTTTAATGATCTGCAATCCAAGTCGTGTAGACCGGATGGTTTGTTAAACAGCTGCGTCATCTATTGATTAATATACGATCAGTAGTGATCTGCAATCCAAGTCGTGTAGACCGGATGGTTTGTTAAACAGCTGCGTCATCTATTGATTAATATACGATCAGTAGATCATCTTTAATGATCTGCAATCCGAGTCGTGTAGACCAGTGAAAACCATCCATCAATGGCTGCAACCATTTAGAATCGGGCACATCATATTAAGGGGTCCCATAGAGCATTCCTAGCAGCCTCATCAAATTTGCCTCACCAAAATAGCCAAAACTCACAAAAAGTGAGTTTGGTGAGCCACTTTTTTAAAACATCACCACCAATCTCATCAAAATAACTAAAATTATCATTATTTTATTATTTGTGTCACATCCACACAAAAAAAAAAAAAGGAAGAGAGAAAATTTCATTTTATTTGTGTGGACCACAAACAAAGAGGGAAAAAGAGGTTTTTTGGTTTGGTGAGTGTACAGTGACTCACCAACATTGGTGAGTACTGTGCACTCACCAAACTGGTATATGCAAATTGGTGAGGCTGCTGGAGGGACTTTCATACTTTTTAGCTTAGTGGCTCACCAAAATAGCTAAAAAACTATTTTGGTGAGGCTGCTATGAATGCTCTAGAGTTTGGGATCCTCAACAATTTTTAGAAAACGGGCAAGGTTTAGGGTGTTCAGCAGATCCGACTGGGCCCAAACCCGACCAGTTACCACCCAATCATTATAGATATATCTATGGTCTGTCCATAACAATGATATGAGCTTAGATTATTGAGCCATCCATTCCTACCTATACTGTTTTTTTTTTTTACCACGGAGATCTCTTATTGGGCCCCATACCCTGCAATCCTGCATTGGAGCATAGACTATAGTCTGTCATTATGATAATCATGGTGTTTGGTTAAGTGATTAACCCAAACCTTGGATAGGAGCTGCGTATCCTGATGTTGTGCCCATAGTCTTTATATTACTCGGGGTGTTTGGAAACGATTTTTGAGTTACGGGCAGGTAACAGGCTCCATTTTATACCCATTGTGGGGCACCTTTTCACACATTACTCAACAGTTGGGCTGTCAATGGATCAGATCAAGATCCAATCCAATTAGACCAGATCTTGATCCTATTGTAGATCTATCGGATCGAATACGGGTAGGAGATCTGGAATGCAATTATAATTGAATTGGATATATAGCGATCCGATTCAATTAAATTATGATTCCATAGTAATAATAATAGTAATAATTATATAAATTTATAAATATATTATAGTACTAATTATTAGAGAATATATTATTGTAATAAAGTGAATGAGATACCCTGTATCATTATCAGTCCCTTCACAATTAGATAGTATCAATTAAGTTTGAATTTATGATTTGATTAGATTAGGATTATCTTTGAGAGATCTTTCTATATTAAGAGTCTTGGAATATTATTTAAACCTTCTTAGAGTTCTTGTAAATCATCCAAGATTATTATTAATGAATCAATTTCATTATGGTATCAGAGTGGGCGATCTGCTTGTATTATTTTTTTTTTCTTTCATTCGAATTGAAGTTTCTTCATTCTCTTTCTTATTTTCCTGCTATCAAAGCCACCATAGATATTAGCATGGTTGGTCTAGGTTTTTTTTTTAATCATCTTTGATGTCTGCCGTAATAAGTGTATCTCCTTTTATTTTATTAAAGACCTCTCTAATGAGAGTTTTTCTTCACATTGCAAATCATTTTTCTGGTGCTTTAGGGAGATGATAATGACAACTCGATCTATTGGCCAACCAGCTCCGATAGACTCATAAAAATGAGCAGGATGCGACAGAGATAAACTTCACAAATTGACGGTGACTACCAAGCCAGTTAGATGTTTTAACTCTTTATGCACAAAAGGAGTACCTAAGTTGCGGCAAACCCATGAAGATTTTCAATCCACATGTGTTTGAGGTGGAATATTAGAGAATATATTATTATAATAAAGTGAATGAGATACACTGTATCATTATCAGTGTATCTCTTCACAATTAGATAATATCAATTAAGTTTGAATTTAGGATTTGATTAGATATGATTAGATTAGGATTATCTTTGAGAGATCTTTCGATATTAGGAGTCTTGGAATATTATTTAAACTTTCTTAGAGTTCTTGTAAATCATCCAAGATTATTATCAATGAATCAATTTCTCATTACTAGTTACAAAACTTTTTAAATTTTAATTTAAAATATTAATCGAATCTGATTCAAATCTTTATTCGAAATCAAATCGGGCAATTCAAAATCTAACTTATCTCAAATTGGATTCGAATCTGTCAGATTTTTAATCAGATTGGATTCGAATATAGCCATATCCGATCCGAATCCCGTCCCTCTACAGCCCTACCCAACAACAGCTTCACTTGCATTATAACATGGAACTTGAAACTTGTCCCCAACACCTTTCCTGTCTTTAGAACTAGCTTAGTGACAAGTCTTCAACTCTCTCATAATTGATGAGATTGTCTTCCTTTTAGTTGGAAAAGTTTAGAATCTGAATCTCACTATATACACAAACAAAACATGGAAATGAAGGACTTTCACGAAGTAGGATCGCGTGGATCAGGCAGAATGCTGATGAGAAGGACCAATTGGAAATGTTGCGGATCAGGATGCTGGAAACGATGTGCCCAGTGTATAGATGTCAATCTACCACTCTTCAGGGCTGCTGCACAACCTCTCCATTGTATAAAACTGATAGCTCCTTTATCAAACAAAAATAGAAATAGGAAGTTTAATTGATCTAAGCAGGGTTGCACCACTTCGCCATAAGTGCGCAATGCCTCTGAAATCACATTTGCCATTGAATATGAGATTAACAAAATGCAACTTTACAAGGTAACACTATCGGCTAATTTTCACTCCAAAGAATTTCTAACCATGGCTACTTACATTTTTCAGTTTAAAGTACTTTTATTACTAAATTGAGGCACAGTTACTTAAGTAAAGGTTTTGGAATTTTAACTAGACTTGAGGGAAGAGGTACTTTAATATCATCCAAAATACAGATACACATAAAAGAAGCTGAGATTAGATATTCATAGCAGTTCCTCTTAATATCACCCTTACTCCTTATAGTCCCATACATATTTCATTCTACTTACTGCTTAGGATTGAAACGGGAAAAAAATCGCATTATCTTCTTATTCTTCTTCTTTCTTTAGGAGTTTCAAAAACTATGACCAATCATGAGACATGTTTCCTAGTGATTTTGAACTCCAGCCATATGAAAGTTTCTCCATTAATATTCATCACATAATTTGTTTTTCTATCCATCTTTCTTCTTTTAATTACAGACTCCAATTCTTTTTAGACGATTCACTTTTCAGTTCCAACAGGTCTTCCCAAATTCGGCTAAGTTTAAGGGAATCTTATAAGTTTGAATTTTAATCTACCATCTTCTTATTTAATCATAACGGATGCATTCCAAACTTGCTGAAAGACAAGACTATCAAGGGTGCATAGAATATAATAATTGTCAAGAAATAGAAAGTATTTACTTTTTTAAACAACAGGAGTACTTCGTCAACTCAAAAGCATTCAATTACTCTTTTTAGAAAGAAAAAGGAATTCATATACCGGATAGGATTACTAGACAAAAGCATTAAGTGAGGAGTTCATGTTACCTTGCCATTGATATAAACAAGGCTGGCTTTCATGCAAAATAAATGTGAAATTCAAGTGAAAGACAGAGAGAGTGACAGGCACATCACAAACATACAAATCAACTTCAAAATTCATCGATTGGTAACCAAGACCTGAGATCAAACAATAACCAAAGTGAAGCAAACAATGACCTAGGCAAACATCTCCAAGTATAGCATTTTCGCAAATCATGGAGAACGTGGAAGTATTTGTTGAGTGTTGCCTCCTTAGAAAAAAAAATTTGGACTATGTGGAAGGAATGAGTCCCACATATTTTGAAGCCGGTATCTAAATTTTATGAAGAATCAAAGTTATTCTTTGGTCGTCAACCCTCAAAACAGTCGAGAGTATTAGCTTCTCAAGCTTCGTTATTGGGAAGGTGTGGAAAGGTGTGGATCCTTGCTAGCAGCACTAAGATAAAAAGCGGTCGATTTGGAGACTATTGATCCCCTAACGGATGATAGTTCCTTGAATGTGGGGCATGGCGACTCCCGAGGCCCAATTTCAACCGTTAAATAATTGTATTTGGGGGCATGAAGACTCCCTTAGTTTTCAAATCACTATCGTGAAATTGGACAATAATAATTACCTTGCATGGTTACAGTCGGTCATGTTGTTCATATTGGAATACCTGACAGACGAGAGTCCAAAATACCTGACAGACGAGAGTCCAAAGCCTCCCATTACCGACCCTACTTTCAAGAAATGACAAGCCGATAACGCCACAATTATGTTATGCGCTCCTTCCGGTTACTTTACGTTTGTTGGTGGTAATCTCATCACGTGGAGAAGTAAGAAACAACCCGTGGTTGCCAGATCTAGTACAGAGGTAGAGTTTCAGTTTATGACACATGGATTGTGTGGATTATGTGAGATTCTGTGGCTTCACATTCTTTTGACCGACCTGAAGCTCCCTATTTAGGGGCCTATGAAGTTGTATTGTGACAATAAGGCGACAATTAGCATTGCTCACAATCCGGTTCAACACGAAAGAACCAAACACATTGAGGTGGACAGACACTTCATCAATGAGAAATTTAAGACAAACCTCTTCTGCACTCCATTTGTGAAGATTGATAACCAACTTCCTGATATTTTGATTAAGGGTCTTGACAGTACACAGTTCACTAAGATTATTGGCAAGCTCGGTATTTGTAATATCTATATATCAGCTTAAGGGGAGTGTAGAATATTATCTTTGTCTGTGTAATCTTATGTTACAATGTAGCATAGAGATATATTTGTCTTTGGTAGCCTATTACGGCATACTTATAATTAGGAAAAACTCTACCTATAAATAGAATGAGAGAGAGAGAGATTAAGTTCTCTCATCTTTTCCTCTTTCTCTTCATCCTCCTTCAAACCTAGATATAAACCCTAAAACCTAACCCTTTTGCAATCACTTGGGCTTTGTCCATATAAATTTTAAAATATAATAATTTTTAAAAAAAGAAGGAAGTAAAACATCCTTTGTGTCCTCAAATCCTATTTTTTGGGATTCATCAATTCCACCATTTATGCCGAGGGAATCCACGAGAAAGGTAACCGAATCACCTCACATTTGTGTCAGATTTAAACACCCAAGCTGTGCAACTTAGATGACATCTCATGGGTATCAAGTGAAAACGCCAATGATATGATTAAGTAGTTCTAATGATACATAATGCTAACGAAAAAGCAGACCTCCTTGTAATGGTGGTACTCATAGATATATTTGTATGACGAGAATGCCAATAATTTTTTTAACAAAGATCTTTATTACCTATCCGAAAAATAGTGTATCAATAATTTTTATAAGAAAGAAGTAGGAATGATCCTCACATAGATCTACCACATGATCACATCCAAAGTTAACATATACAAAAAAAAATAGGTCAACCCACATCTGTACGTTTAAATCCGAAGAAGTTGTGAAAAAAGGAGCCAAATCCTCTCCGGTGATAACCGGATTTGGCAAATCCGGTAATCACCCCTAGAGGTCATCATGTGTCTCCTTTGACACCCCTTAACCGTGGGTAAGGTTCACCCACCCATTTTTGTTTTTTTAAATATTAATTCTTTTTTTAAAATTAAAAAAACTGTTTTTAATATTAAAAAAACTCTAAAAACAGTTTTTTAATTTTAAAAAAAGAATTAATATTTAAACAAAAAGTCAACCCTAGGGGTGGGTGAACCTTACCCACGGTTAAGGGGTGTCAAAGGAGACACATGGCGACCTCTAGGGGTGATAACCGGAATTTCCAAATCCCGTTATCACCGTAGAGGATTTGACTCTGTTAAAAAAAGGAGACAAAACATCTACTGTGATTACCGGATTTGCCAACTCCGGTTATCACCCCTAGAGGTCATCACGTGTCTCCTTTGACACCCCTTAACCATGGGTAAGGTTCACCCACTCCTAGGGTTCACCCACCCATCCTCGGTTTTTTTAAAAAAATATTAATTTTTTAAAAAATTAAAAAACTGTTTTTAATATTAAAAAAACTCAAAAAAAAAATTTTAATTTTAAAAAAGAATTAATATTAAAAAAAAAAAACTAAGGATGGGTGGATGAACCTAGGGGTGGGTGAACCTTACCCACGGTTAAGGGGTGTCAAAGGAGACACGTGGCGACCTCTAGGGGTGATAACGGGATTTGCGGTTATCACCGTAGAGGATTTGAGTCCTGAAAAAAATCTAAAGAAACGAGGGAGACAGTGCAGAAGAAAGAAGAGAAGACCAATAAATCTATACTATATACTAAAGAAATTAAGATGCCTACGTGGCATCTCTCTTTGATCTCCATTATAAGATTTGTGATGCCACATCATCACTTGATGGGAGCTATACATACCCTCTCTTAACTCCTCCTTGCTTTTCTCTCCTTTCTTATCTCTCTACCAAGTCCTAAGATCCAAACAAAAAAAAATCAAATCCCAAGATGAATTGCAATGAGGTAGAGTACCAAAACCTTATTAATGGCTTTAAAAAGTTATTTTAATTAAGTTCTTTATTATAATTGTTTTTCTGTACCCCGTGCATCGCACGGGTATCTGCTAGTAAATCCTAAAAAAAAATGAGAATGGCATTTAAAGAGCTTTTCCATATATTTGCTCTTTACATGTTAGTGCCCCGTCAATCAACCTCTGTGAGTGTACAGCTTGTCACAGTTACTTTTATTGGTAATGGTGATTTATTGAGGCCATTTCCAACGAGATATCACTGATAGGTCATTTATTTTTTTGTAAATTTTTTTTTTGGTAAACTCAATCATACCACAAGGCAATGACCGAAGGCAAAGACAACGGAATACTCACACCACCCAAGCAAACACACACACACCACATGCAAACTCACACACCCTAGAGCTCCTCCCTTGTCTTTGCCTTCAGTCATTGCCTTGTGGTATGAAGTTTACCAAAAACAGGCAAAGACAAGGGAATACTCACACGACCCAAGCAAAACAATATAAGAATATGCAAAAAGCCATTACTAAACTCTCTTTGATAATAGGTTGAGCACAGAAAATTATGTAACTTTAAGATATGTATGTTTTTTTAACTACGTCTTATCAAATTATAGATTTGCGAAAACAAAGATACGGCTTATCAAATTATAGGTTTGCATAAAAAGACCATACTGCGAACAAACTAAATTAGTTCAATAGCAGCAGTAACGTAATTTGCGGTGAAAATTTAAGTTTACAAAGACAAGTATTCTCAAAATTAAAAATTACTCTGTCAATGAAAACAAAATGAGACCACTACAGATAATAACTACTGCACAAGTACATGCATAGAAAGATACATATTTGCATACACTTAGAGATGCCACACACTCACAAGTGCAGTCATACGTACATAGTTACGAAGACATGCGCATATTAAATTAACTGTTACAGATAATAGCAGATCCATATTTGTATAAACATAGATACACCCATGCATACATGTGTGTGCATGCGTATATGTTTGTGCATCCTTGTAGCTTCGTGTTTAACTTTTTGTGCATGCAGAAAAGCAGATACTCATGGTGCATGTCAAGATACACTAATAAGAATCTCAATATATATAAAGAAAGTATAATTTGTTACATTCAGCATGAAAACTGGAATCTTTGTATTGCATCATTTGTGAATCTTTGTATTCATTTTGTTCTATTTCTAATGAAACTCGTGATTACCTATCAAAAAAAAAAATCAGCATGAAAGCTTGAATAATGCAGTACTATATATCAGAAGTACCAAAATTGACTCAGTATCAAAACCTGCTATCTAATTCAAATACAGCAAGACTGTACATTCTTATTATGTATAAAGCCAGCAAAGCCAGCTGAAATAACATGAATTAGTAATCAAAATAACTAAAAGTACATGCTGATAATTAGTATAACAGCCGAACAAAATCATTCACCCACACACTATATAAGCTTAATGTGATACTGCACTCTCCTCTGAATAAGCATAGAAGCTGGCCAAGTTAGATTTAACAGTGATCCTTACCTGGCACATTCTGTGTTCTTCTCCACAATGAGAACCATTCAAGTCACCATGAGGTCAAAAGAGAACTAAAGATCTGGGTTTTGAGAATATTGAAATCTTCCTACTGAAAAATCTAGAAGCCTTGGAAGAGGATTTCTTTTCTTTAGGGCAGTTGCCAGAATCTCGTGGCATGTCCAGATTGGATCCAGCATGCGGAAGTGAACATTCTAGTACTTCACTATGTGTGACATCTCTCAGAAGCCGGAGCAATTCCATTGCACCAACCTTCCCTCTGGGAGTCCCATTGACAGATATATCGACTAGGGATGGGATAACACCCTCTCTCATGACCAATTGACAATACTCAATACGTTGAGAACACAAAGAAAGGATAACAGTCACAGCGTGTTCTTGTTCCTCATGAGTCCCAGACTCAAGTAGTTCTGCAATAGAAGCAATACATCCATCGGCTTCAGAGATCGCAACTCTAGCCTCTTCATAATTGCATATGTTTTTCAAAATGTTTATGCAATATCCTGCAAGAGTACTATCATCCATAAATTGAACCAACTTTGAGATGCACTCCAAAGATGCAATATGAGACCCAGTGTCACTGTCTGAGGACAAATTATTCAATATTTTAATAGCAATTGCTTGGAATTCTCTGAGTGGTGTGTCGAGGACCTTTAGTATGGAAGGAAGAGCACCAGATGCCACAATTTTGGATTTACAATACCGGTGGTCAGACAACACTTCCAAGATTGCAAGGGTTTCTTCAGTGATTTCGCAATCGAGAAAAGAAGCCAACAGATAAAATGCATCTTCACATATGGATGGTATATTGCTTCTGCATAAAACAAGCACAAACTCGGTTATTATGGAGAGGTGAGAAGTGAATTTTTCTGACAAATAATGTAAAGAATAAATATAATAAAAATAAAAATAATAAATGAATGGACAGAAATGATTTCAGTGGCCAAAGATGTGAGAATTAGTAGCAAAAGTAAAGAACATTTAGTAAAAAATAAACTAATTTTAAGGTTCAAACTTCAAAGTGTCACAGTCCCACAGTTCAAGTTCAAGGTGGCAGCTACATCCTTCTTGGGAGGGGTACAAGTTGTGGATCTGACTCAGGTCACAGAGGTCACAAATGAAATCATAAGGTATTGCCCAAATAAAACTTGCATTAGCTGAGTTACTCCAAGTCAAATTGATTCCAGTTAATATTGGTTCACAATGAATTGGGTGTAACATATTGGACTTTCCTTGACATTTTAGAAGATACCCAAAACATGCAGTTGTTGCACTCAACGCCAGTTAAATAAGATTGAATGGTTGGAATTCGTAATTAAAGACTTATCAATCGTACCAACAAATGGAACAAGAACAAATACCTTCTTTTCAGAAATGCCAAAAGCACCTGAGCACCAGCTCTCTGTGCTTTTACATCAGGTGCATTCTTCAAAAAGTTAAAAAGTTGTTCAAGAAAGCTATTAGAGAACTCAGAATGACATGCTTGATCATTGTCTTTCAAATGGTTTTTCAAATCTTCCAGCGCTTTGCATTGTGATTCCCATGGAAGTGCAGCAAGTGCAGTGAGAGATCCTGAATGCACCCCATCACTATTCGCAGAAGATGGAAATCTGTGGGAATCGTCATTCATCCGAGAGGACACCAAATCTAATTCATCTATGACATTAGCATGCGATGAATCCGAACCATAATTAGTATCCAAAGAGCGAAGGGATACATTGCTGACATCTACTCGAAGACACAAATCGTTCAGAGAACTGCCCAAGCTAATGATGGAATTGGAAGATGAAGTTTTCCATGAGCTAAGTGTTGCAGGAATTGGCTGTAAACATGGGTCTGGAATGGTGATTCCATGCTTCTTACACCACTTTGAAATGAGGTCCTTCATGACAGAGTTTGGAGTCAGGGACAGATGAGACAGCTTTTTTTGAGTCTTTGGACATGTATAATGACCCTCATTGAACCACTTTTCTATCCACACCCTTTCAAAGGTTTGCCCAGAAGCAATGACAACAGGGTCATGCATCAATCTCAAAGAAATAGGACATTTGAATTCCTTGGGAGGTATGGATGTACGAGACACACCAATTTGAGCCCCATGCCGCCCATTCCCTACATGTAGTTCCGGCTCAATAGACTGACCACATGCAGAATTTGAGCTTGAACATGATCCTTCATACTGAGCACTGGAATTCTCTGTTTGTGCTCCCCCAACTGATTTTCCATACTTCCTCAAAAGATAAAGGAAGTACTTCAGGATCTTCTCCTTTGTCGGATCAGTATCAACGACTTTATCAAGTAGCTTCTTAATTGACCTTTTCTCTATCAAGAGTGCCTTCGGGGATGTAATATGCAACCTCAAGGCTGCCAGTTGAAAAGCCTCGAATTCGGAATTTTCTATTAAATTTGATGCAGATATGTCCTGCCGGAGCAACGCTAGTACAACCTTCCCAGCCTCTTGTTCGGAGGATTCCATGATAAACTTTGCAGCCCTAAGGTCATCAACAATTCCAGATATCTGCAGACAACATTTCACTGTCAATTTCTACTAAAGAAATACGGAAATACATGGATAACAATGAGGATGCCTGCTAAAGATTGACCACAGTCTATTAAAATAAAAAATACAGTGTGCAAAACACGACATGGAAATAGCATCGTAAATTTCCTTCACCAATCAGAGGAACAAAAAGAATAAAAAAGATAATGAAGGAAGTCAACAATTTATAGGCAGTGTGTATATATATGAGAAAAAACACCAATTGAATGAAATCATTTAATAGAAGAAAGAAGGCAATGTTGATTTTAGTGAGGAAATGTAGGGACAAGGTCCCTACTGGAAGTCTACCAACTGCACAGCTTACTTATGGGACACGCACATACCAAGAAGCAGGCTCCAAGTCTCCAACACCCAGTAGGTTCAATCTGGGAAATCTGAGGCTTAAGATAAACCCATTCGAGTGACCTTAACAATATGATCTTCTGACTTTTTCTGG
Source organism: Tetracentron sinense (assembly GCA_015143295.1). NCBI lineage: Eukaryota > Viridiplantae > Streptophyta > Magnoliopsida > Trochodendrales > Trochodendraceae > Tetracentron > Tetracentron sinense. The sequence continues at coordinate 43,554,032 of CM026556.1, read as the reverse complement.
AACATTCACCACAGTTACTCTGACCTTCCAAAATGCATTAGTCAAGCTCGGGTGGTTAGGATCACAAAGTCGGGTTAGTTTTGGTGAAGGAGATCTCTTAACTGGTACCCATCAAGTGGTAAATCCCTCCCATTTGAATGAGTTCCATTATTCCGTATGTACCACTAAGCCCTTGATAAACTATGCTTCTTGTCATATCATCTATGCTACAAGGGTACCTTAGATTCCACTCAAGTTGATATAGAAGAAATTGCTGTACATATAAGCAGGATGAAGTGATGGGGCCACTGTGGAGACAAGGTATAAGCATCAAGATATAGGCAGGATCACAAAGTCAGGTTAGTTTTGGTGAAGGAGCTCTCTTCACTGGGACTCATCAAGTGGTAAATCCCTCCCATTTGAATGAGTTCCATTATTCCATATGTACCACTAAGCCCTTGAAAAACTATGCTTCTTGTGATATCATCTATGCTACATGGGTACCTTTGATTCCACTCAAGTTGAAATAGAAGAAATTACTGTACATATAAGCAGGATGAAGTGATGGGGCCACTGTGGAGACAATGTATAAGCATCAAGATATAGGCATACGCTTTGGAATTTACTATTGGTAATTATAAAACATGAAAAGAAGATTGTTAACTCTTGGAAAAAGAATGATCATAAGAGGTTATAGAACAAAGACTACAACCAACATTTGCTTAGCATACCCTAAAGGTGAGGAGATAAGATCTTTCTCTTTTTTGAGAAGCCATATATTGCCAAGGAATCAGCCTTAAGAATGTTAAAAATAGCGACATACTATAGTTCTTCTAATCTTCTCACATCCTCAGAATAAGATCAATGCTTAAAAGGACATAGAGATGGACAAACCTGCGCAGCCAACCGTACTGGAACATTATTTTGAATTTGACTTAAATTTAGCTCCAAAGCAGTCCGAACTCTCTCACATCTCAACACTATAGCATCCCCTGTGATTGCCTGAAAATTTCGTGGAAAGCATTATCATCCAAACACTGATGGATAATTAGAAAAGCCTTCAATGAACGAATGGTAATGCATTAACCTTTACAAAACAATTACGAGTCTACAAAATGAGCAAGTTTTAAATAGAGGTACAGCGATGAGATAGTTTCCAAAAGATGTTGCAATGCAGTTAATGTTTCATCTTTATTTGAAAATACAAATTAATTAATGGAAGACCAGATTTACTAGGAGACTATTTTATTTGGAATATTAGGAAGCCAATGATTAGAGGGCTAGGACCAAGTTTACTATATCCATCAATCAGCACAATCAGATGATCCTAGCCTGTCATTGACTCATGAGCTGTTTCTTGCAAAAGTGTTTTTGGAAATCTCTTACCACAGCTATGATCAAGTATAAACCGAACAGAAAATGGAAATTACCACAGCATGTATGATGCATCAATCATACACCGCTATCTAATCAAATTTTATATAATTGACGGCTGAAATAACGTTATCAGGTACATGTAACCATAGTTGCAGGGAAGCTATGTACAAGGTGGGAAGCTCGCTTCTCAGGAATCTCGTTTTCCAAACTCGCTTCCTCGGACAAACTCGCTTCCTAGGAAGCTTGCTCCTTTCACATCTCATCTAGTAATCAAAGGGAGCTCTATGTGTGAAGTGATGTGGTAGACCACAATCTATAGCCTAGGGTGTAGACTCTAAGCAAGTATCGTCGGTTTGAAACCTAAGGCACCTAGTTTTCCCCAACAATCTCATGTAAGAAAAAATCAAAGGTATATTTACCCATAAATAACATAATGAGAATGAGGAGTTTATATCTCATTTCTCGCTTCCCGTTTCCTATGGTTTTTTTAGTCTCGCTTCCCGTTTCCTATGGTTTTTTTAGTCTCGCTTCCCGCTTTCGTTTTGTTTCTCGTTTTCGCTTCTCACTCGGGTAACTATGATGCAAACCTTTGCAAGAGTACAATTTTTGGGGGGATGAGTTGCCGAAGAACAATCTACCATAAATCCCAGCATATGTGGCAAATAGATTAGAAAAGTTGCATAGGAATTGTCTGCAGAATAATAGGGTGGTCTTAATGAAATATCATTTGGTAGAATGGAACGGCATATGCAATCCGCTATAGGAAGGACTAAGGAGGCTTGAAAGTTTGCCCTCTAGTAAATAATAATAGAGCTATTTTAGGTAGAATGGAACGGGCATATGCAATCCGCTATAGGAAGGACTAAGGAGGCTTGAAAGTTCTCCCTTTAGTAAATAGTAATAGAGCTATTTTAGGTAAGTGGTTGTGGAGATTTGGTTTGGAGAGGGAAAGTCTTGTGGAGAAAAGCAATCTACCATCTACCATAAATTAGGTGAGGCATCTTTGCTAGAATCCTAAATCTGTCCATGGTCCCCATGGGTGTGGCCTTTGGAAAGGCATCAATAGTTGGCCGGAGTTCTCAAAACACATTTCATTTTGTGTAGGAGTAGGTTGAAAGGTGAGTTTTTGATCGGACAGATGGTGTGGTCAGGTCACATTTAGAGATGAATACAAGAACCTATAGTCCATAGCATTTGACAGGATTCCCTCGGTGGAGTCCTGCTAAGAAAGGGAATGAAATACCACAGTGTGGTGTTCAAGATTTAGGCGTAACCTACATGATTGGGAACTAAATAGTGTGTTTAGCTTGATGAGGCACTCTAATAAGCTAAAACGTTCCCCCATCTAAAGGACATTAGAATTTGATCAGGTAACAACAGGGGTATTTTCTCAATATGAGAATTAACCATGGTATGTCATTCGACTCATTCCCCATAAGCTCATGTGGAACCATAATTTTCCTTCCAAAATATCATTTTTTCTATAGACGACAATGTTGGACAAGATCCACACTTGTGACCACTTGAAGAACAAAGGGTGGAAAAATGGCCAACGACTGTTTTATGTGCCTCCAGGAGGAGGATTCAGTTTATCACCTGCTCATGCATTGCTCCTTTGCCTTTGCAAGCATGGGACATTTCCTATCCTAGATGGGTCTCTGTTGGTCCTTCTCTCCTACCCTACGGGGCTTCTTATCGTATTGGTCTACAGCAAAGGTGGATGGTAGAATGGAGGAGGCTCTAAAGCTTTTCCCTGGGGTTATAGTATGGTCCATTTGGAAGGAGCGGAACCGTACGATTTTTTATCATTCAACTCTACATTCCGGACAGATTTTTTCAAGGGCGAGAAGCCTTCTCACCTTTTGGCTCTCATAGAGCCTGGGTAGTGGTAGAACCTAGTTAAAATTATTTCTGAATTGTACTTCAAAGGGTTCTATTTTGCTGTTGCTGGTGTTCTTATTTTGCTTCAAGTTCAGACCCCTTGTGAACTCTAGTTGTCTGCTTCTTCTATATTTTGATATTCTAATGGAATTATCTTTTACCAATCAGGAAAAAAATTAACGTTGTCAAGTAGTTTAAATCGCATTCTCGTTAATATTCCTTCTCTTCTTTATCTTTTTTGAGTGAGTAGTGTACACCAATCTAAGGTTTTCCTTGGATCAACACCATAATAATTGAACTCTTCCCCATCATTCTTCTCCTAATTCATTCCAAGAGCCAGGTTACTGCAAAATATCACAAAATTGTTTTGCCTAATTTTCAGAAATGCGAGACTGCAAATTACATTGTTGACAGTATTCCACATGGGTGCTATACATCAGAAACTGTTCTTAATAAATATATTTTTCCTCACTCATTATATTAGTAAAAAAACATACCAAATAGAGTTTGCTAGAATCGGTGCAATGCTGAAGAAGTAACTTGGCTTTCTCGATTGCATCGTTTAATGAACACAAAACTTGTATTCCTGACCCACATCGTGGTCCAGCTGATTCTATGGCTGGAAAAATCTTGGAAATTTTATCAACGAATTTCATAAGCTCCGTGCACATTAAACGGTGCACCTGCAATCATGGAATATAGTCATACAAAATGTTCTAAAACTAGTAAAACGGAACAATTGAAATGAATATTCATGTAGTAAGTGATACACACTAAGAACCACAGAGAACATTCAAAAATCCAAAATGGAGCTTGTAATTTTGATTTTGTTAGATAAATTAACTCATCAGGCTTTTGCAGAAAAACCATATCCTCCACTTGTCATTCTCCTAATACTTGACATGTTTAGCTGTAACACTCCATTTTCAACTGAAGATACCCTAACCAGCAGCACTAGGGCCAAAGAAAATTGAGAAACTTCAAGTCTGCTTAACCCCTTCACAGTTTCACATCAACTACTGTGAGCCCAACAGTGTCTCTTTTTAGTTTTTACAGAAGAATCACACATGTTTTTTTTTTGGAAGGTAAGAATCAGACATGTTAAATGTATGAATGGCTTCAACCAATTTATCTGATTTGAAACTCCATACTCAGTAGATAGCCTCTTGTTCAAATTTTAAATATACATATGTCTGATTCCAGACCATGAATCTTAGAATGGCTTCAACCATGCATATTAGAATGTTATTATTTAAAATCTCGTACGTTAGATCTCTTGTGATAAGTGGGTAAAGTCATAAAAAGATAGTAGAGCTGCTGAGACGATAAAAGTAAACTCCATATTCAAGGCACATTAGCACATTCAAAGTTTCAAAAATATAAAAATAAAAAGGGTACTAATGTCAAAGTGTAGAATTGATGTTTACCTTTATGGCATAAGAATATGGCAGTGGTTGCATAACTTCGGTAACGTCATTCCCCATCCAATTGGAAAGTCTACTTGATCTGTACATTCAAATTAACAATTTGAAAGGCCCAGATTCAGCATTTCTTACACAATATCCATCGATATAACCTAACAAAAGGATATATTGCAATGTATCAAATTAAGATTTTATAAACACAGGATTTCTTGATTGGGGGTAACCTAACTTGAGCACCAGAACAGGAAAAAAAACAACCTATTGCAAAATGCAAGGCTTGAAACACAAGAATATTTGTTGAATGGAAAACTTCATCAAATATGTACACTAAAATGAAAATGAGTAGTAAAGATTGATATTTCAAGCAAATCTCAAAACATCCTTCATCCTTGATCAAAGATTCATAATGTCCATGTCCTAGGCATCTTTTTTTCCTGGCTCCTGTTTTCAGAATTAATATGCCATACTGAATCAGATTGAAATATTCCTCTAGGGATAAAGGCCTCATGTATGTGGTATACCATAGATATTTAGCTCTCTGAGTCTTTGAAGTTTCAACAGAAAGCCACAAGCAATAAATGGGCGCACTTAGCGTGTCTTTATGGAAATAGAGGGATGGGGCCAATTTGTAAAGAGATATATGGCGAAAACTAGCGTAATTAAGAGGTAAAAGTCTTATCTTCAACATTTTAATTTTTAACCCGAGATTAGCCAACCTACAAAGTACAAACAGTCATCAAAAATATTGAAAAAATTACATGTTACACTATTATGGTTTGATTTTAATATAGTTGCACATGATGTGTATAATTTGACCTACAAACAATCACATAAAAAATATTGAACAAATTACATATTTAAAACACTATAATGGGTTGATTTGAAATATTTTTGCACACGATGTGCATACTTTGGCTTCAAGAAATCTCAGTTTGCCATTCATCATGTATGGACTTCCAAACTTAGACCAAGTAATTCCAGTTGATTTGTCTCCAAAATATCATGTATTAAACATTGCTTAATCAAATGCTTGATACTTTCATGTCATTGCCTTCCTACTCATCCTCCATGGCCAAATTTTATTATTTGGGCTTTGCCTCAAGGCGAGACATAAGGAAAACGCCTTAATCATCAATCTTGAGGCTTAAATCTCATTAGGCTAACGCCTCAAACTGTGAGACTTGTTGTGCCTAAAACATTAATCAAAAATAGGGTTCTAGCCACATTACTAAGACTTGAACATTAAATATTTTTTAAGCCATGTACCTCATACATTAATAAAAAAAATAGGGTTCTAGCCACATATTTAATACTAAAATATTAAATTGTAAGGTGTGTGCCTCAAAATTTCTTTTATTGATGAAAAATATTAATTTTTTTATTCTGTTATTAGTCAACATTAACACTTAATTTATTATGTCTAATGTATTTAGGTTTTTAAAAACCTTCTTATGTATATTTCACTCCAATTTTCATAGTAAACATTGCAAAGATTTAGAGTCATTGTCTTAAATATGTAGTGGGTGACGACTTTGTATTGTTTGTTGGACTCCAAAATCTAACACATGATGCATGGAACATTATCCGTCTTATAATATGTATACAAACAGAAAAATAAATCTAAATTTTAGCTTGTCTTGCCTCTAATAATTTATATAGTAGCGTGTGTGTAGACAAACACACACACACACACACACACACACATATATGAAATACCTACAATTAATTTTTAATCTTTTCACAAAATTCTTATTTATTTATTAAAATGAGGTAGCATATGGCTTTCTTGTGAGGCTTAAGGCCCACACCTCACATCTTGACGTCCCAACGCCACACCTTCGCGTTTTAAAACACTGCTTATGACTTATGAGGTGATCATGTTGTGCTATGATAGAAACTTGCAAAATAAAAAAAAATGAAATAACACAATATAAATTATTTAATTAATGATATGACCATGTCGAGAGTTCTTGACCCCCATAGATGCCACTTCGAGGGGGCAAAACCTCCTTACAAGACTCATAATTCTCTATATTTATCCCTAGAGCACCTAAAACCCCTATTTGTAGAATAACTTGTAATCCCTTACGAGGAAACCCAAATATCTCATCTGAAATTATTAACAAATCATAATCTGAATATCTACCAATTTAATCTAATCTAATCCCTAAACTTCATAAAGTCCTCCAAAATGAACAGCACAAACAATCCAAAATGAAATCAATTCCATAAACTCCTTCAGACAAATAGAATATTAAGTTCGTGTATCAAATATGAAAGACCAAACCTAGCCATGTATCTGAACACCCTGTTTTTTAAAAGCTCAACACCATTTTTACCCTCAAAATTTCTCCACCTTAAACCTTGTACTAGTTGCCTTCAGAACTGATTGCTCACCACCATTGAAAATGTTTCTCATCCAATTTACATTTGCTCAAGTACTAAAAGAGACTATTTTTTTAGTACTAAAAGAGAATTGCTAATAAAACTAAGCAAGAAGAACATATGATTATGTTAATTTCCAAATGACTATCTAAGATAACCAATATATATCAAAAAATGAACTAAGGCAAGTGATAACCAAATCATAAGCTAACACCAACGAGAAATACACAGTTTACTGAAACCTGGGTTACATCCATCAGAGAAACAACAACCGAATTCAACTATTGCAAAGAAATACAAAATATCAAGGAAAATTACATATCACAGCATTTTTCCTCTTAAGACAGTTTTCTTCATGCCTTAAAACTTTCCCCATTTTCCCACAATAGCCTATTGTCTACCTTTTCCTACAAGAAAATTCTAGAAAATGCTAAATCTCAGAAGTATCTCATGTAAAGATGTATGACAAAGGAGAATTCAGCAATCCTTCCGTAAACTTAAAGGCCAACAAAGGTTGCTAACATCCAATACTTCCCTCCAAGAGAACAAAAACAAAAGACTTATCATTGCCTTAAAGCAAATATATAATATCCACCAAGTTTTAGAACTCTCATAATACCTACTGAAATGGAGAACTGCTGGTTCTAGTAGTGTTTCAAACTCGATTGCAACAATAGCTGCAAAACTTCGCTAATATTGTAATTTTGTTTCCCCTTAATATAATTTCAGCTACTTTAAAAGGAACCCCCCCCTCTCTCTCTCTCTCTCTCTCCCCCGAAAGAGGGGGGAAAATCCTGAGACTAAGGTTCGCAACCTAAATTCAGTGAGGACATTGTAACCATCTAGAGAGAACTAAGAAGATCAAGTTACCCAAGAATTTAGGTGCATGAAATATTTTTGAAGCTAATGTTATTATCTTGTGAATAAGGGATGTGAATAAGGGATATTTCATTCCGAATCAAAATAGCATGGTGTTCAAGGAATTTCTCGTCTAGACAAAATGGTAACCATCAAAAGATGGGAAAAAAGGAACAAAATACTATGGAATTAGTGCCTGTAAAAGCTTTATGTTTATTTTCCTTCTTGATAAAACAATTGAGAAGGAAAAAAATGAAGAGACAAAATCCTAAAGGTAGAAAATTCCTTAAGTAAGTTCATGCAATGTTCCTTAAAGCTAAGTCAACCCCAATGGATGATCTTGGCCTCAGACAAGGAACCCACAAGCAAATTCGAGTCAAATACCAAACCATAATGCATAATTAAAGTTGCCCTTCAATCACAATTAGTGAAAGGATCCCAAAGGAGAATATACACAGCAATATATTCATTACCAATATTCCTAAATGTTTGGGTTCCGTACGTGTACTTAGAATTTAGGTGGGTCTGTGGCTTGTTGTTTATCTAGCCAAAGATGAAAGCAGGGAAAATTATAAGAGAATAAATTCTTACCCAGCTCCCCAAGAAAAGCTGAAGATGAAACAATGAACTTTCTCTGAACCTTTGCTTGTTCGGAATCCAACGGCGCAAAACCCCTTCCTCAGTCCTCACTACTCTCTGCAAATATTCACGAAAACACAATCCACCTGAGACTCCAATTGGGCAGAATCACCGCACTAGACAAAAACCCCACTCCAAAACTACAAGAATTGCCTCAAATTAATCCCAATTTCGATGCATAACCCCAGTTCTCATAGAATCTTTCGAGCAGCTCTTCCGTAGATAAGCCAAGCGAAGAACATAGAGAAGTTCGAGAGATGCCTCAGAGATGAATTATATCCATACCCCGAGCACATACTCCTTCTTTTTTGTCTAAGAAAACTCAGAACTGTTCCTTCACAGAGAAACCAAAACAAACCCAGATACGAAAAACACCTAAAGACCCCAAAAAGAGCCTTTAATGGAACTTCTCAGCCTCCAGAGCTCTTCAGAGCATACGAGAAGAAAAGAAGAAGAGTAACTGAAGCTATTTACAAAGGAGAAAAAGAGGTTTAGCTTCTCAGTACAACGAATAAATTGCAGGGAAGATATGATCCTATCTATTATTGGTTTGAACTTTTCTGGGTCGTCTACGACTAGGGTTGAGTGAGAAAGAGAGCTTTCTGGGTTCAGTGACTCAGAAAAAATCTCAAACGCTCATTTCATTTCTATGGCAAAAACAAGTAACCAATACAGGTTTTAGCAGTCTCTGTTGAACATTGAATGGTTGAATCGGTTGTACCAAAGAAAAGGACAAAAGTTACACAACCCACATGCGAAGGAAGATCAACGCCCCCCACAAATAAATATTATTAAACTGAAACTAGCGGGTGGCACGTGTGTGATGCACGTGAGAGTGAGGGGAAGAAGTTAACCACAGTCATTCGATAAGAGTTAAAAGGGACATGTGTTAACCTGCGGGTGGGATTGAATTGAACTCTCCCCGAGTTCAATTACGAGTGGCTGTGGTTGATTCTATTCTTTAAATAGATAGATGAACTGGGGATAGTTTGAGAATTAAAATAAAAGATTAAATCGAAGTTTTTTTTGTTATATGAAAGTAGTTTAAGAATTTTGGAAAAATTGGGTTACGCCTGCCTCTCCCATCATAATAGTAAAGATAAGTGTTTATAGATATTCGAAAAAGAGGATTATATTCCTCTTCCACTGAGGGCAATTGGGTTGGGCATCTTTTACTTTTCTATATATTTCTCAGTTCTAGCTTCAATTCCCCTTTTGTCTCATTGGTTGCTCACCAAAGCAACCAATAACAAAGAAAAGTAACATGATGTAAACCGGTGGGCCGCTCGATCTCATGAAGGGGTCAGTCAGCCCACGAAAATGATTTTTTGGTCTACCCTTCCTTGGCCCTATACAGCATTTTGTAATTTGATATGACAAATGCTAGCAAACTCTCCATGTGGAATCAATATGTGTTGCTATGTTTTTTTTTGGTACCTTTATAACTATGTTAAAAGCATAACTTCTTTATTAGAATTTTTTTTTTTTTTTAGCATGTTGAAGGGGTAACAATAAAAGTGAGTGTATGTAACTAACGTTAAGGTTTTTAATTTTGAAATTATGGGAGATTTTGATCAGCCAACCTGAATCGAAATCCCGAAAATTGCGGGATTTCGATGAAATTTCGAAATCCAAAATATTAATATTTTATTAATTTTATATATTTTTTAATTAAATATATGTTAAATAATAATATTTTATTAAAATTTTATATATTTATATAAATATTATTATTTTATTTTTAAAATTAATATATAAATTTCACAAAATTTCAATAAAAATATCAAAATATTTAACAAAATTTTTATTAAAAAAAACTTATTTTAAAATAAATTTCGCCAAAATTTTGAAATATTCAAAATCCAAAATCTCGGCCGAACTCTGTTTTCCAAAACAAAGTGAGTTTTGATGTTGTTGGGGTTGGACGAAATCAAAATTTCACAAAATTTCAATGAAATTTCAAACCTTAACTAGATCAATATTTCAACCCACTCTCATTGGAGATAGAACTCGGATGGTGTCCCTTAGAAAGGGATGGGAAATACCATCTCTGCCACTCCATTCCTACAAATGTGTGTATGTACCAAGCCACACATACTTTAAATGGTAGCCCCACTTGATGCTTGACATTATTGAATTTTCAATCCAACAGTTCAGTTCTCCATAGATTTTTTTTTTTTTTGGTAATTAAAAATGGGGGCTCCGGAGTGTCGTCACAGCCCCTAGGCACTAGCCCCAGGTTAACTAGTTGGCGTCCAGATTTAAGCCTATGCCCATAGTAGGCACCTACCACCCGAGTACCAATGGCCCCCACCTTCAGTCCCACATTGCTAGGTTTCAAGACTTGCGGTCAGAAGGCAAGCCGGCAAACAAATGCCACTCACAACACCCCCACAGGTCGAACTCGAGACGCACTGAAGGCCTGAAGCCACTGAACCACCCCCTCGGGTGGTCGTTCTCCATAGATATTACCTACGGATAGTTTTGACTTTTAAATCACTCCCCTCTTCCTATTGTGATTATACAAAGCTATGCCTTAGACACTCAGACTAGGCCATAAAGTGGGGCCCATTAGGCCCAATTATATAGGTTAAAGGATTATCTCACCAAATTTTGTTTTTTTAAATATTAGTTCAACTAATGAAAACAATGACCACCGAAACACGATACTCGTTTTGAGACCTTTTAAGCTCTTTCATCTTAACCCAAAAAAAGTACCCATTTTGAGACCTTTTAAGCTCTTTTATCTTAACCAAAACAAAAAAAAAAAAGGCGTGCTTTCCCTACTCTCGGTCAAACTCTACTCTCAGCTTCCACCAACTACCTATTCATTTTCAAATCAGTTATGGTGGTTAAAGCACTCTCTCATCAAGAATGAACAAGTGATTGGTGGAGATTGAGAGTAGAGTTTGACTGAGATTAGGACTAGCATTTCTAAAAAAAAAAACACGCTCTTTTATGTAGAAACTAACCTTTCAAGAGTCTTATCAATTTCAGCCTTCTCCTTGTGAGAGATTATGACTTTCCGTTAGGATTTGCGGGTAGAAGGCCCTTTAATCAACGACCGTTACTACGTAATATGCCGTTATAACAATCTTCCCCACTGTCCAAGCGTTGACGAGGGTGCACCCGCTGTCCCCACCCAGAACGTTTCAATACGCCTGAGCCCACAAAGATTTAAAAAAAAATCACCGTACCAGAGGAATTTAAAATATATGTATATAAAAAAAATATCTAAGACTTGGATTACGAAAACTTAAAAAAATAGATTGTATTGATCCCTTGATCGACAACGGCAGGTTAATTTTTTTACCGGGCATTATTTATTTATTGTTAAAACTATTAATTTATTAATATTAATGGATGAATGCGTCCTTCAATTAAATCATCAAATAAGGAAACTTTTACCGGTTCATGAATTGAAAGATCTCATAGAAAAGGAATAGAAGGGGGTTAAAGCGGACCTAATCTGCATAATTAACAAAGAAACTTTTACAGTCTAATATTATATACCCTCTAGCATCCTTACTAATCCCCGAGGGTCCAACGTGAGCCCGCAACCCGTCACACTAGGTAAGTCCAGGACAATCTGTGTGGGGCTAGCCCCAAAAGGGGAGTGAGAAATAAAACCCAGGACCTCCCACTTCAAGAAAGACTTAGGAACCACTTGTCCACCCCTTTGGGGTTAGCATTTTGTAATTTGATATGACAAATGTTAGCAACCTCACAAGCTCTCTATGTGGAATCAATATGTGTTGCTATGTTTTTTTGGTACCTTTATAACATGTTAAAAGCATAATTTTTTCATTAGAAATTTTTTTTTTTTCAACCGGTTGAAAGGGTAACAACAAAAGTGTGCATATTATTAGAGAATATGTTATTGTAATAAAGTGAATGAGATACACTATATCATTATTTACCAGTGTATCTCTTCACAATTAGATAGTATCAATTAAGTTTGAATATAGGATTTGATTTGATATAATTAGATTAAAATTATTTTTGAGAGATCTTTCTATAATATTATTTAAACTCTCTTAGGGTTCTTGTAAATTATCCAAGAATTCTCAGTAAATCAATTTATCTTTATATTAGAGAATATGTTATTGTAATAAAGTGAATGAGATACATTGTATCATTATCGGTGTATCTCTTCACAATTAGATAATATCCATTAAGTCCTAAATTCAAACTTGATTGATATTATCTAATTGTGAAGAGATACACCGATAATGATAAAGTATATCTCATTCACTTTATTATAATAACATATTCTCTAATACGTATGTAACTAGCGCCAAAGTTTTTAATTTTGAAATTATCGAAGATTTTGATCAGCGAGATTTTGATCAGCCAACTTGAACCGAAATCCCGAAAAATTGCAGGATTTCGATGAAATTTCAAATTTTGAAATATTAATATGTTATTAATTTTATATATTTTTTAATTAAATATATATGTTAAAAAAATATTTTATTAAAATTTTATATATTTATATAAATATTATTATTTTATTTTTAAAATTAATATATAAATTTTTGAAAGTTCACGAAATTTCAGTAAAAATATCAAAATATTTCAGAATTTTTATAAAAAAAAATTAAAAAAAAATCTTATTTTAAAATAAATTTCGCCGAAATTCCGAAATATTCAAAATCCGAAATTTGACCCAAAATTTCGGCCGAACTCTATTTTCCAAAATAAAATCAGTTTCGATGTCATTGGGGTTGGACGAAACTAAATTTCAACAAAATTTCAAACCTTAACTAGCGCAATATTTCAACCCACTCTCATCAGAGATAGATAGAACTTGGGTGGTGTCCCTTAGAAAGGGATGGGAAAGACCATCTCTGCCACTCCATTCCTCAAATGTGTGTGTGTACCAAGCCACACATACTTTAAATGGTGGCCCCACTTGATGGTTAACACTATTGAATTATCAATCCAGACGTTCTGTTCTTGATAGACAGTACCTATCGATAGTTTTAAGGATAATGCTAGCATCACTTTTTTTTAAGTCTCACTCTCTTTTTGATTGGAGAGAGTGTTAGTGGAAAACACGTGTCCTTTTCTTAATGGAATACATTTACATGGTTAGTCTATAAATAAAGTGAGTTTAAAAGAAAGTGATGCTGGCATTGCCCTAGTTTTGAATCACTCTCATCTTCTTATTGTGATTATACAAACCTATGCGTTAGACACTTAGACTAGGCCATAAAGTGGGGCCATTAGGCCCAATCATCTTTACTATTATAATGGGAGAAGCAGGTGTAGCCTGAATTTTCCGAAATTCCTAAGCTACCCTTATATAAAACAAAACTTTAATTTAATGTTTTACTTTAATTCTCAAACTACCTTTATTTATTTATTTAAAAAATAGAATCATAGTCAATCGCAATTGAACTCGGGAAGAGTTTAATCACACCCACATAACTCCTATTAACTGTAGTTAACTCCTTCCCCTTGCTCCCACGTGCGTCGCACGTGTCACTCACTAGTATAAGTTAAAGGATTATCTCACCAATTTGTTTCAAAAAAATAATAGTTTCTTTTCCGGTTCGAGAAGTTTAGGCCGCAACGCTGGTTAAACACGAAACCCATTTTGAGACCTTTTAAGAGCATCTCCAACCCAATTTCTTAAATTTCTCTACTTTTACTCTATAGTAGAGAGTTTTCTTAAAATAGGGGGTACTTTTTCTCCTTGCAACTCCGACCCCACTCTTTATTTCTTCTCTACTTCTATTTAAATATTCACTTTATTATTTCTTTTTATTTTAATATTATTGCAACCGTTGAGAGTTCAATTGCACTTCAACCCCATTTTTTTTATTTCTTTTCTAAAAACTAGTATTATATTGTTAAATCTCAAGGGTTAGTGAATCTTAACCATAGTTAGTAGAAGTTAAAAAGAGACACGTGTTGGTCTGTGGGTGCGATTGAACTCTCCCTTATTAGTTCAATCGCAATTGATTGTGGTTCCCAACTCTACTTCAAATTCAAATGATTTGACAAGATTATTAAAAAAAATATATATAATAATAATAGGGAGAGGGATTTGGCTCCCTACTAGTAAGGAGCCAAATAAAAAATCCTATAATAGGGACTCCATATAGGGAGTGCGTTGGAGTGCTTAAAAGAGGGTATGCCTCTCTATTAAAGGGAAGAGAGCTCCTTTAGGGAGTGCATTGGAGATGCTGTAAGTTCTTTCATTTTAACCAAAAAAAAAGGTACCCATTTTGAGACCTTTTAAGCTCTTTTATCTTAACCAAAAAACAAAAGCTATTTTATGTAGAAACTAACCTTTCAAGTGTCTATCAATTGCAGCCTTCCCATCGTGAGAGATTATGACTTTTCCGATAGGATTTGCGGGTAGAAGACCCTCTAATCAACGACCGTTACTACGTAATATTCCCCCACTGTCCAAGCGTTGACGAGGGTGCCACCCATAATGTTTCAATACGTCTGGGCCCACAAAGATTTAAAAAAAATTTCACCATATCAGAGGACTTTAAAATATATGTATACTAGCGGGTGGCACGTGCGATGCACATGAGAGCTAGGGGAAGGAGTTAACCACCGTTAATAGGAGTTAAAAGGGACACGTGTTAACCCAACGGGTGCGATTGAACTTGCTAGTGACACGTTCGATGCACGTGAGCACAAGGGGAAGGAGTTAACCACAGTTAATAGGAGTTAAAAGGGACACGTGTTAACCCGCGGATGCGATTGAAGTCTCCCCGAGTTCAATCACGATTTGCTGTGATTCTAAATAGATAGAATAGCAAGGGGTAGTTTGAGAATTAAAGTAAAACATTAAATCAAGTGTAAGGGGTAGTTTGGGAATTAAAGTAAAACATTAAATCAATGTTTTGTATTTATATATCAGGGTAGTTTGGGAAGTTTGAAAAATTCATCTACGCAAGACTCTCCCATTATAATAGTAAAGATAAAGATAAAAAAAATATCTAAGACTTGAATTACAAAAACTTAAAAAAATAGATTGTATTGTAAGAGAATTAATCCCACATCGACTAAATAGAGAAATAGTTGTGGCCTTATATACATGTAAGGCCTCTCCACTCATTGCCAATTGGTTTTGAGTTGGAAGCTTTCACATGGAGCGGAGGCGATAAACAACACCCAATACTCCCCCTCACCCAAAGGGTGGAAAGAATTGAACCCGTGACCAAATCGTAACCAACGCTCTGATACCATGTTAACAACCAACTACTCCAAAGGACTGATCTTTTTTTTAGGTCTGTCACATGCGCCTCTTTTTGGATTGTCAATCATGCAGCCTTTCTATTTGGGTCTATCATCGTGAGTGTGAGCATAATTTGGCCGTTGGGTTTTTTAGGCTCTGATACCATGTGAAAGCGTCCAACTCAAAACCAATTGACAATGAGTGAAGAGGCCTTACATGTATATAAGGCCACAACTATTTCTCAATTTAGTCGATGTGTGATTAATTCTCTTAAAGCATCCAACTCAAAACCAATTGGCAATAAGTTGGATGCTTTCACATGGTATCAGAGCCCAAAAGGTCCAACGGCCAAATTATGCTCACACTCACGATGACAGACCCAAACAGAAAGGCTGCATGATTGATGATCCAAAAAGAGGCGCACGTGACAGACCTAAAATTAGGACTGCACATGAGGGGGCGTGTAAGAGAATTAATCCCACATCAACTAAATAGAGAAATAGTTGTGGCCTTATATACATGTAAGGCCTCTCCACTCATTGCCAATTGGTTTTGAGTTGGACGCTTTCACATGTATTGATCCCTTTAATCGACAACGGGCAGGTTAATTTTTTTACAAGGCATTATTTATTTATTGTTAAAATTATTAATTTATTAATATTAATGGATGAATACGTCCTCCAATTACATCATCAAATAAGGAAAATTTTGCCAATTCATTAAAAAATCTCGAAAAGGAAAAAAAGGGGGTTAAAGCGGACCCAATCTACATAATTAACAAAGAAACTTTTACAGTCTAATATTATACACCCTCTAGCATCCTTATTAATGATTAAGGCAAGTCGAGGAGGCTAAGGGAATCGAAGTTTGTTCAGTTGGAGGCTTGGAGCTATACAAAATTTAGAGAAAAAATCGGCAACTTAGTTAGACTCTCTATGAATGAAATAGAGATGAAACCTATTAAGCCGATCCTTCAGGCCCACAATACGCGAGAGCATATACCTGTGCTTTCTAAGGCCATTCACAAACCTTAGTAATACAAGAGAATCAAGTGGGAGTCCGAAGAGACTTGGAGCCTATGGATCCATCTACTCAACGCCATCTTAAGCCCATGCAAAATGACAAGTAACTCCTTTTGGAGCACCAAATCTCCAATGCAAAAACCCGTAATCGCACAAATAGGATTTAGGAGTGCCTCTCACATCTCTGAAGATTAGGCCATATTCTCCTCTATTTAGTCAAAACTTCTTCCTAGTGAGGAAATGTATGGTGATTTAGGAGGGCCCGTTTATTACTTTTATTTAGATTTTCCTCTTAAGAGAAACTCTGAATTATTATTTTTATCTTGCTTTCTAAATTTTCAAGGCAATCAAACATAGCATTATATCCCACAACCCTTCATACCCAAAAATTTAACTAGAGAAATTGAAATAAATGCTATGAAGGAAACATAAGAAGTGCTAGTCATTGATTCAGAATTCAAATATTTTCCACTCTTTTGTGTGCGACGTTACAACCCAAAAACAAAAATTTTAAAGTTCAATTTATGACTTTTACCAGTTCTCAAGGTAACATGTTCGCGCTAACTGTGAGAGCTTGGAAGTCCAGCATTTCTCATATTTCAATGGCCCACAATTGATTGAACTTATGCCGCGTAGTCTGAACAAATATCTGAAGAATAAGAATCAAACTAAAAGAAAGTCCACGGTTAAAAAGAGTCCAAAAGAATACTGCCAGAGAGATGCCAATGAATTAGTCAAGCTTTAAATGGTCCACAAGTGTACCCAAAAAAAAATATTTGGTAGCAACAAAACTCGTCCTAGTCGAATCGGGAATGCCGGGATCAACCCGTTCTCCAACATTCCACCTACGTTACACCTTACAATATGAGTTTGCAACTCGATACGAACTTCTTTTGATGAAAATCGATTGGGCCTCTTGGTCCAGCTAACAGAGTGCGTGAACCAAGCGTAAGCCTTAAGGCCCATCAATGACTAGACTATAGAAACTGATGAGAACTCATCCCATTGGTGCCTCATGGTAAAATGCCTATAATTCTCTTTTTTTTTCCTTTTTTTTTTTTTATACTGCAGATCTCATGGTTGGCAACTAGACTGAGTATTAACCCAAAAAAACTAGGATGAGTTCAGATTTGCAGCCCAATTTGACACAAGCTCAAGCTCACACCATATACCTCACTAGATTAGTCAAAGTTTAGTAAGTTTTAAATATGTTGGAATTTTGTGTGGTATAACCGTAAGGTTTATATCTTTATCTTAACTATTAAATCATCTCTTGATCTAACAGTTAAGAGTTAAAGACTCTTTTGCTTATTAGATTTTATTAATTGAGTAGTATATGACTTTTTGCATAGGAAAATAGTCACCTCCATGATCTAACAGTTAAGAGTTAAAGACTCTTTTGCTTATTAGATTTTATTAATTGAGTAGTATATGACTCTTTGCATAGGAAAATAGTCACCTCCTCGGGCGGCCGAGGAGGTGACTTACCGTCTCATCCCCCCTTTTTGGGGCCATGTGTCCCATCTTTACTCCTATTAACTGTGGTTACGATTCAGTCACCCCTAGGATTCACACATCTACCATTGGTTTTTAGAAGAAAATATTAAAAAAAAAATTAACTATATCCTATGATTAATTTTTTAACCATAGTTCAAAGCATTTGTGAGAGCAAGGAGGAATAGTTCCCTCCTCGTCACGAGAAGGTGACAATTGCTCTTTTGCATATGTTGTAAAGGGTGGCTTTCTTGTATTTTTCACCATTCTCATAATTGAACGTATGATTTTATGGCGTAAATTCTTCTCTTGTACTATTACATATTTTCTAGATTCAATTTGATGATGTTTTTTACTAACTTGCCTGTTAATAGAGATTTATTGGTAATGATCAGTAATCACCGAAAAGAATTAGTTTTAATTTATGAACAGAATCCCCAGAATTAATGGGACATTAAGTCGCCCTAAGATTAAGGATTTCACGACCACATGCCTGAACGTCAGCCAATCCCATCACAGCCCTAAACCCCAGTCCAATACGAAATGACATGAAAAAGACTCCTTGGAGGACTTGCAGTAAACAAACAAAATCAATGTCATGCTTGAAAATAGAGGAAAAAGCGGGGAAGCTGGAATTTAAATTTTTCGTTTTTTTAATCCAATCAAATCATGACACATATGTGATTGTCGCAATTGGCTATGACCTGATCTCAGCTGAAATGTTCTAAGACTAACCAAAGACCACTCGTTCCAAATTTTTTTTTTTTTTGGAAGGTTACTCGTTCCAGACTTTGTTTTGCATTCACAAGGTTTTTTTTTTTTTTTTCCGGTTAATTCCTTCACATGTTCACATGTACATTTCTCTCCTATTTCTCTTTCGGATTGTCACTTCACTCAAATATGGGAATATTAAGGCCAGTGTCTCAAGGGTTTTAAGATTATGGCGGTTAAAGGATGCGGATATTATCCGTATTCAATTCGTATCTAAATCCGTTTAGTCGGATAATTATCCGGACAAGTATCCAGCGGAACATATTCGGATAGTAAAATACTATCCGTTTATAATCGAATATGGATTTAGAATATTGTTATATCTGATCCGATAAATATCTGTCTGATTATATAATAAATATAAATAATATATTTTAAATTTATAAAACTAATATAACCTTTAAAATATATTTTTTTAATAAAAATTTATATATTTTTATATTTTTTAAATACTAATTATATATACATTTTTAAATTAATCAGATAATTCGAATACTATCCGAATCCGAATATTTTAATCGGAGTCGGATACGGATATCATATTTCATCATCCGTTGAATATTTATTCGGATTCGGATATCCGGATATATAATCGAATACGAAGTCGGATGTACCAATATCCGCTCCGTTTACAGCCCTATCTAAGATCCCTCCAACATTTTTTTCCCCAAATGACACAAAAATCCCATTGCTCTGCACAGCTTCACATGACAGTCATTAAGCCCAGTCACTTATGGCAGTCTAAGCCCATCTCATTTCAGGCCTAGGCTTGACTCAGTGCCAAAGCCCAGTGGAAGCTTACTAAAGATAAAAGTCGGCCCAGGCCCAAATAAAGTGAACAGATGAACTGTAGTCAAGCCTGACAAGTGACATGGTAGACCTTGTGGAACTTATTGTGTTATAAGTAACTGGGTAGTTTAAGATACGAGTGATTTTGTGGGTTGGCCTATGCTTCAAATTGATTGAGCCCAACATACATGAGGTTAGGGTCGGATCTTCAACCCATGCCCATAGGCTACCCGTAAAGCTGACAAAATTTTTGGCCCAGCCCATTAATATATACCCTACTTATCTATATGAATGTACATGCCAATGCTTTTCAAAATCATACTTATGTTCATAAGATCGGGAGCTTAGATTTGCCATCCAAGAATTGATAAGATTGCCATGTGTTCCTCCAATTGACTCTCCCATCAGTCGTAAAAAGATTACATCTCATGGCCTTAACCAGATGTACAGTTTCAACAAGTCTGTTAGAGTATCCCACTCTGTCTTGGAATAATCTTTTTTGGAGGAACAATTCCATATATTTCTGCCAAATCCTTTTATCAAGTCTGGATAGTAGATATACAGTAGTTGGAGTCAATGTAATATCATCGCGTGCCCCCGTAATTGAAATCATATTCAACCTGTTTCTACTTTCGATCATGATCAACATTCATGAGAAGTGAGAAGACCAATAGTATTACCTCAAATATATCTACCTCCAACAAATCTGAAACTTATGTAGTATTTGGATACACTTCTAAAATGACTTTTAGTGACTTTTGGCTCTTGAAAAAAATATCATTTGATTAAGAGAGTAATTTCTTCATGAGTCAAAAGTCATAAAATTTTGAAATATTAGCTTTTAGGAGAAACTGCCCTTAACCAGCTTTTGTAAAAAGTCTCAAAGTTTTTTTTTTAAAAAAAATTGAAAAGTTATTCTAAACCTTCTCTGTAGGGTTGTACATTAGGCTGGGTTGACTTGTGGCCCGCACAACCTAGCTCGAATTAGGGCGGGTTGGGCTAAAGTTCCACGGGATTGGGTTCTAACTTCATTATGTTTTTAGGTTTGGGCAAACCTTAATAAAACCCGGTTTACCCAGCCCAGTCCGAAATTTAATGTTTCTTATATCCAAACTAACCATTACCCACATGATAAGCTCTCGAAGACCACAACAAGCCGCAAGGGACTTCTCCACTTTTAGTTTATTTTCTTTCAAAAACTAGGGTTTCTTCTCTTATTCCATTTAAAAATCACAGTTCGAAGACAAAGAGGGTTCAAATCGACAATCACTGGATTTTGACGGTTGTAAACGCCAGAGCTTTGATTCTATGAATTTAATAGAAACATAGAGATGGTTTTTACTTTTTAGAAACAAGAAACTTGGTTGATCGATGTTGTTTTGACTAATGCCTCCTTGCTTTCAAATCTATAATTATGGATTATATATTCCTACAATGTTGATTTACCATTTTTGACACATCTTTCTTGGGTAAGAAAAAATTTCGGGTGTAATATAGGTTTAAAATTCATCATATATTTTAAGATACACTATTTCAATACAAATATAAATATGAATATCAAGTTGAACATGGTTTGGCCCCAAACCAACCCAAACTCATAATATCTTACATGGGCCGGGTTTGGGCTTCAAGGATTGGAATGAGTTTGGGTTTCGACTAAGTTAAGACATGGAGATAAGTAAGACAAGCTGAGCCTAAACTAGCTTTGGCCCAGCCCAGCCCAACCCACCCATTGTACACCCCTTCTCAATGAAGATTATCCAAACAAGTCCATAGGTTGCTAAACATAGTTGCCAGGCCCAAATCTTTCAGTTCGAAGATTCTACTAATTTTTCTTGTCCTGGAAAAAACTTTGGCATTTTAATCGCATTGCTTGGAAATTAAAACCTAAGCAATGCCTCCTTTTATCTACAATGAACTGCTTCAATTTTTTAGAAGGTAGAGATTGTTCACTGTACACATTCAAGATCACAACTTCCCTGTCCTTGACGAGGTACTTTGTGGGAAATTATCTAGTCAGACCATCCTTATACTATCCAATGTCAATTCAAGAGATGGTGAAAATTCAGTTTTTTGCCAACACCCTCGTGCAAGGATGGTTAAGAGCATCCATCACTAGGGGGGCAGGTCAAGGTTTCAAAAACCCCTCAGGTTAACAATGGCAAGCCTAGGAAAATCTGCACCTCAAAAAAAAAAAAAGTTAGGATATTTATGCATATACACCTAACAAGTAACAACCTCCATACAAGGTGTGTTGTAGTGACAACTTGTCTGTAACATGTACATTAAGAACTGAATATTATCTTAACAGAAAAAAGGGAATTGTGTAATAAAACCCTAGCGTACTGTGTTTATGTTGAAGCATGTTAGTTGTTTCATCTAAATGTTGGGATGAGCAGGAACCTTCATGCTGGATTTAATTTCCCTGTAGCTTATACCATTGCATGTTTTTTTTGGTAGGCATCATTTATCTACGTTAGTACGGTCAGTATGTCAGATGTTAGCTAGGGCATTGGAGCTCTTGCAACTCATACCCTTGGGGGGTTGGATCCCCCGAGCTCCCTCCATCGAAGGCCATACCCCTACCACTCACGCAAAAGGAGGGGGTGTATACCATTGTATGTTAACTGCACAGTTATACATGTATCTCACATTCAAAAGGGACAAATTTTAGCTGCTCATATTTCAAAGCAGCTACAGTTGGTGGCGAACGTTTTCAGATGGCCATGAAGGTGAGTTAAAGACAGCAAAAAATTCTGAAAATGAGAGTACATAACTCATGAAATTTTGTAATCATCCAAGCAGGAGCATTCTGAAATGGTAGATCTCCCAAATGGGTTTCATTTCATTATTGGGAACAAACACAAATTAACAAGGTTTATGGAACACATAGTTGACTTTGCTTGTGCTTTCACAAAATAACAAGACATCAGCATCTAAGAATCTTAGCATTCCATGCAAGACATCACTACAGTGGAATCAATCATACTGCAGTGAACTTTACTATGATATGCATACAAATTTCCAAAGTTGAACTAAGTAAAAAGAGCTGTTATCTTCTCTACATTCCTGCCTCCCAAATGATTCAACTCGTAGCGACATCAATGGTGGTAATCATTTAGTTTAATAACAATTATTTGGTTAATAAGAAATATAAAAAGTAACACGTGTCAAGAACATTGTGAATGGATGGGATCTAGCTCAAAACTTCTGGCACTTACATCAATTGATGGATTAGAGGAGTTCATTAGTTAAAAACAGCAACTAAAGGTCTCCCAAATTATCTTCACTTATACCCATAGCCCACGACATTGAAAAGCTACAATCCAGTGGCTGAAAATAAAATTGAATGATTTGAATTATTGGGTCTTTGTGTCTAGTTTTGTGTTCCACCATGTCAATCTTGATCATGTCCCTCCTTCCCTTCCAAATAATTGCATCATATCTTATCCAGCCCATTGAAGCCACAAATCTGTTATCAACTTAGAGTGCCTTCATTTTCATGGTTCCCTGCTGTCTGTGACCGATGATCGAATTCATGTCAAACTCCCACGACAACAATATCCCACACCTATCAGGATGTTGTACAATTCCCATTACATGAACCTCATCCGTCTATCTACCTGTCCGCTCCTTTTTGCAAGTAGATCCAATGATTATAAATTTCTCTTCCCATTGCTCCCTTGTTCAAAGATTCCCACTAAAGGTGGTTCTCATGCTTTTTCGCTAGCAGATATGTGGACCAGATAAAGGTGGTGGGCTATTTGAGATTGCGAAAAGTCACAGATCCCCAGTTTCCTAATCCATAAAAGGTTCAGGGGCTTAATTAAGCTGATAAGATCAAGTGTCTAAGTGTTTGATTCTTGATAAAAGAAAATACGCAGACGTGTACCATTCACAACCCCAGTTATCCAATGCTTCCAACTTGTAAGGATGGACCACCGAGCGAAGGAAAACGATCTTTACAAGATAAAGAGAGGGAATCCATTAACACTACTTTCCTCGAGGTGGACGGGAAAATGATAAATTTGTAAGGAGTGGTTGGTTGCAAGCAGGCCTGAAGGCCCTCAAGTGAGATAGATGAGGAACACATACAGTACCCGGTTTACCAATGCATGCTTTCTCCTGAAAGATCAGGATTTCAAACTACAAAAAAGGTGGCTCCATGTGAGAATCTCTCAGTTGGGACCCAGCAAATTCTACACTAAAACCCCACCAGATACACGTAGATTTCATCTCATCTGTTTGGATGGATGGATCGATGAAGACAGAGGAGTTGTGTAGGGATACTTAACTAACTATATAGACTGTAAAGTTTCCTTTCTAGTTTATGATGTTACCAACAGAACATTGGGTTCAGTCCCATGATGGAGATGACAAAGCAAATGATAAGAGGGATCATCAGGCTATTTTTTAGTCCGAGGATTCAACAAGGAGTGAGCCAATTATCTATGGGTCAGTGGGCTCGAAAGCATGCCATGTGGCATCAATCAGCATAAGCATAGGCAACACTGCATATGCATCACATACATATTACCTGCCCCCATTATTATTTTTTTTGTCATGAATTCTATCCGATTTGTCGGAGAAAACTAATGTTAAAATGGACAATGGATGGATATAAACAACACTAATAGGAACTGTGAAATTAATTGTATTCACTTTATCTGGGTTTAGGGTGATTCCCATAATGTGATTTCTATGCTTAAGACCACTGATCCCATCCCCTTGGTGTGTTATGTTCTTGTGCAGGACCTTTAATATTTATATTCTATCCATATTTTCTGAAGAGGAAAATTCTTGGACTCGCCACGCGTCAATAGCTGTTAAAAGGTAGAGATCAAAACACTTCAACCTGCAAAAGAAAAGGAGTCGGGTGTGCACCCTGAAATATACTCCAATGATAAAGTCAATACACGAAAAAGATGATGAATAGTAAAACACTGTAGCATTGAAACATTGAGGGAAAGCATGAACACTGGAAAAGATATTCTCTGATTGATCATTCTAACATCTTTTGCATTGAGTCTCAAGGGGGGTATTTATAGGTTAAGCTCAGGATGCCCATAGATGACTATCGATGACTATGGATAACCATGCCACTAGCTTGCCACTCATTACCAAATAAGTCTGACATATCTTGAGTCTAACGTGTCACATGTGGGAGCCTACAATCTCTAAGTCGGTTTCAGGTCGAAAACTCAGATGAAGTGACTAGCAATAAATGCTAGAACAATGCTTTCCACCTAACGTCAGAGACAAATAATTACCTCCTGAGGATTGGGTCCTGATAGTCGGTCTCGCTGTTGACTAAAACACAGGTTCGTTATTCACAACGAGGACGATATCGTTGTCCTGATGACTACGAGTTCGTTGTCTGGAAAACAACGTTTCGTTGTGTAGAACACAACGGGTCCGTTATCATACGCACAACGAATACGTACTCAAAAATACATATGAGCTCGTACACACCATTATAACATCAAAAATATGCTCGTTGTCACAACACTCAAATTAATTACGAATTTTATCATTTACAATTAGCCCTTTTATGATGCTTTGAACGTAGTTCAAAGTATCATAAACCTCTAAGTATTCCAGAAAAAGAATACCGTAAGTCACAGAAGTTGGTTGTACTCCATTCTTCGTTCTCTGTTCTCTGTCATTGTATATACTCCATCGTATAGGCTTTGTTGTCATGGATCTCTTGCTTGCACTACACGCGAAGATATTTCATCGTGCCATTTGTAGCACGTTCACAAATCTATCACGCCTCATTAATGCATGGCAGACTGTCATCATTGCTTTGCACGAAACTTGAGATGTTTCATTCGCTCCAATGGTTACTCTGTCTTAAAAAAGATAATCAAGCCCTAACTGCCGCTGATGTGTACGCCCGAGATGAAGGTTAAATTTGTCCTACAAAAGATTAGTCTGACACGCTATATTCAATTTTTATGGAAATGACTATCTTACCCCTGCACTAGCCCACGTGTATGGCCACGATTGAGGATATGCTCGTCTTTGCACTCTGGAATGACATATAAATAGAGATGCAAAGAACTCCTGCTCTCTACTCAAATTTACACTATTACTCTGCCAAATTTTGCATTTTCCTACGATTTGCAGCTCCTTGCTCTCTTTGCTTTGCACCGCACTCTGCTTGGTAAGACTTCTTTCTCTGCTATTTGTTTTAGTTTGCCATTTCACTCATAGTTTACTGGTTGCTCATTGTCCTTAACTTTTTGTTGATTCTCTGCACCTTAGGGTACTATGCATGTTGCTCCTCTCTCTCTACACTTGCTTTCATTCCTCAATTTACTTTTGCCTTTGCACCATGTCTGTCAAAATAGTTAGAATTGATAGCGATAATGAAATCAGTTACTCCAGCATGCACTCCCCATGGTGCAATTGCTACTACTCTCAAACCGAAACCAAAACCAATATTCAAATATGCTCTTGACCACTATAGAACCCGATACGAAATTCCTCCTTATGTTTATCTTCATTTTAATGAAGAAGACGTTCACCCCAACTATCGCTCCTCTTGCACTACTGTTTACCTTACTCAATTCGAAGCCGGACTACGATTTTCATTAGACTCCGTTGTTGATTCTGTCCCCGTTGCCCTCCAAAGAGCCCCTGGACAAATGCACCAGAAATTTTACAAGTACATGTCTCTGAAGACCAAGTTCAACAGAGATGGATATAATATAGAGGCTAAACACATCTTTCACTTCCGTCACGCTGTGAAGTGCCGAGGGACCCCTAAGAATGGAGACAATACTTACTTCTCTTGGAATCAACGACCCAAAAATCCTGATATCGTTACACACCTCCCCGATATAGACAGAGATTGGAAAGAGTTACCCTTCATTATCTCTAGTGCTTGGAGAAATGAGATCGCTCGTGTCGCGCCCAAAAATCTCACCTAATTTAATGTGAAACCTTGGCACGTGACTTAAACATTAACTTCCATAACTTCCTGTCATAAAGCATTTAAAACAATTCTAAAACAAGAACCTGAAAATTTTTCTTTAAATAAATACTGATCAAGTCTAATGTCTGGAATAAATACTAAAACATCATAATTACTTCAAATCATTCTATATGATCCAAAATCATTAATTCAATCTAACTATAAATCTAGAATCAACACTATTACAATGTCTAAAACTCGAAATTAAAATACTAATAATCTAATTTCCAGTATATGGCCAGCGATCCAAATTCCATTCCCCATCAAGGTAATCACCTGCTGGCTCTTCCTCTTCCTCCTCGTACTCTTCTTCTTCCCAAGGTCCTGGAGTACAGATGTCAAATCTAGAACCTGCCGACAACAACAGTCATTGGTTGAGTAACAAGTTACCCAGCGTATATATAAAATCTTATCTAACAATATAATAATATTTAATATAAACATAATTTAGAATTTAACATAACATGTAAATATATAACAATTCAGAATGCGGAAACATAATTCAATTTCAATTCTTACACATGATCAATTGTACTTGTTTCTCTTACTTATCTTTCTTATTCGTGAATGTATCCAACAACATGCAAATACAATAACTTAATATAATTCTACCCCATATATTGGGTAAAGGCTAACATATACCCTACTTTCTGAGGTACCACACGGTTTACACATTATCCGGTGCATACGGCTTATCTACACATTATCTGATGTATACGGCTTGTCTACACATTATCCGGTGCATACGACTTGTCTACACATTCGCCGGTGTATACGGCTGATCTTGCCTTAATCTTAGGTTTGTGGGTACTCGGTCAGTGCAAAACTCAATCATACATCATGTTCGTGTCCTTGTGTACTTGCATAATACTTATCATCTTGTTTATTCTCATATTTATTCATATTTAATTTCGTGAATCAATATGAGTGAAATAATGATGATCGCAAATCATGCATAAATTTAAATATGCAGAATTTCCCATAAATTGCTCAATATAGAACATAGATCTATCAAGTTTTCAATAATAAAATAAGAAACAATTATACCTATCATGCCTAATTTTCAATAGATAATTTAAATAAAATTAATCTCACCAAACCCTAGTTTCATAACACATCAAAATTTCAAGGCAAACTCATAATTGTTTCATCAATTTCAATCATCATCTCTTCCTCCATTCTCCATCATCCACACACTACAAGATAATTCACTTTCCCCTTGTTGATATGAGAAATAAAAATCATATAAACATCACATTCATCTTTCTTAATAAAATCATAATTCAGAACATTTTCTAGTCATCAAATATATTTTTCCATAAGAAAATAATCACTTGAAATACTCTCTAAACATCAGGTATATTTTTCATAAGAAAATTATAATTTAAAACACTATCAAATCATCACATGTATTTTTCCAAGAGAAAATCATAATTCGAGACATTCTCTAACATTATATATATTTTTCATAAAGGAATCATGGTTTAAAACATTCTCTAACATCATATGTATTTTTCATAAATGATTGAAACATCCTAATCATGCTTAATCTTGATTGTTCTTGTTTTAGATCTATCACATTCACAATGTTCATATCAAAATCACTATATTGATTGTAAGGAAGTTATATTTACCTATCTCGATCGCTTCCCTACGATCACACGCTTGCGAATGGGACGAATCTAAGCTTTTTCACCATTTCTCCTTGAAAAACCTTTAATCTCTCCTTTTGGATCTCTTAAAATCCCCTTCTCTCACTCTCTTTTAGGTTTAGAAAGTTTTAGAAACCCTCAACCCACGAGTATAAGAGGGTATTTATAACATTAGGAGCCCTAGGGACTCAAAACACGCAAGATTGCGCAAACCACCGCCGGAATGGCATTTTGGGCGATCGATCGCCGACGCCGATTTTTTTTTTTAAACTCTTTTGCTACTTTTTGCCCTACTTTCTTTTCATGCAATTAAAACTCAAAAACGACTTAATTTAGGTGTTTTATTTGGGTTTTAAAATCGATACTTTTCACATAAAATTTATAAGTTCACACTCATTAAAATTTAGGCACAGTTTTCCATAGAATTTAATAATCATTGCGAATATTAAGAATAATAAATTTGGGGCTCTATAGCTCGTCCTATTCCCAGTAAATTATCCTCAAGTTTGCTGACTCTGCTCTACTCCTGCTACTTAATTTATACATTTCCACTGCTACTGATAATAACTTTTTCTGCACAAAAATGTCCAAACCACGCTTCACAGAACTTACACCTGTGGAAGAACAACCACTACAAGATATCCGCAAAGAGAAAGGAGACAAATATATTACTTGGAGGCCATTGTCAGCTTTTGAGTCTGCACTTGTTGCGGATAACATTTTTCAAGCTACTAATATTGCTACTCCGGAACAATTGATCAGAGAAAGAATGGCTGAATGCATGCCTCTATTGCACTGAGTACCACGAGTTCCACAATCGACCCGTCCTTCCCGCCTTACCAGAACGGAAAAGAATGTTGAAAAGACAGAAAGGGAAGTAGCTCTCAAAATACTAAGAGCAAAAAGAGCCCGACGAGAGACAAAACACGACCAAAGGCTTCGAGAACAACAAAGAAAAGAAATAGTTGCCACAACTTCTATACCACCCGAGATAGATAGTGACGAAGAACTTTTTGGCTCAGACGACCTATTAGAGGATGATCAGCCTCTAATCACCAGAACGAATACTACCAAGACTGCGGCTTCTCCCCCTTTACTTACTCCTGCTACTACCGCTGCTCCTGATCCAAATGTTGCATCATCTTCTGCTCTACCACGAGAAAAAGCTACAACGGAAAAATCTGTTGAATGAAATCCAGTTTTCCCACGCGGATACACACCCTACCGTTGCGCACACGGCGATGGACCACGATTTTATAGCCACATCCATGCTCTTCACAATGAGGCTACCTAAAAACATCGCTGCAACGAGAAATATGCACTTCATGGGGAAGTTCGGCGCTGCAACCCGGACTATTGCCATGATAGGGACTATACCTTCCCTTACACACACTTGTAGCAAATCTGCACATCTCCATACTGATAACATTCTTCTCTTCTAGATAAGTAACATGCTTGCAGGAATATATAAAGACTATAATAATATTAAAGATACATCCACCGGATTAAAAGAGAGGGTCTCTGATCTGAAGAAGAAGAATGCAGAAGAGTCAAATAAACTGAACTATGAGCTGGCGAAGGCTCAGGCAGAATTAAAGAATGTTGAAGACAAACTCTTTGTAGCTGGTACACAATGAGATGTAGCTCGACAAGAGGCTCGCAAAGCTGAAGAAGGAGAGAAGAAAGCACTGGATCAGGTTGAAAGGGCTATCTTCCAAAGCAGCGAATAGGACGAGATCTCCAATACTCTTCGCAGACAACTTGAAATATCTGAGGCAGAAAAAGAAGTCATGGCAAAGCAACTCGAGGAAGCTAATGTCATAAAGGACAAAGAAATCGAAGCCGCAAAAGAAGCTCTAACGTAATCTCTCCACATTCACTTCCAAAAAGAGATAAATCGGCTGCTAGATGAAGATCGGATAGAGACTAAAGATATAATAATGAAGCAGCTCCGAGAATAAGGAAGACTGACTGATTCTCATTCTGAGACCACTGCTCAGGAAGATACTCAGAACGACTCCGTTGTATAGCTTTGCCCATTGTGAAGTTCTTCGTTGTAAATTGTTTCATGAATGAAATATTTTTTGTCACATATGCCTCGTTCTCTGTACTGCACTGTTTAGACACTTTCACAAAGCATATAATACGTATATGTCACAAGAAAACAAGACAAGTAAATTCATATGCTCTTGAGAATGCATGATAATAAACACTTAGTATGGACACAATACAAAGTTATTGAAACCCATGCAGCTAGGAAACAACACTCATGAATACATCGAAGAGACAAGACACCGTACCTAACACTACGCAAATTATTTATCACCAAATCCTTAAGGGACCCGTAGTGGGATATTCATGGTAGCTGGCTCCGATAGCATTGCAGGCCACTTGATTGCTTAGAGACAATGAATCTAACGGATTCACAGATGCCCCTCATTAAGTATTAAAGTTTTGATGATCAATCATTTGATAGCGCATTTACAATATTTTATCATTCGATTATTCATAGAGACAACCTCATGCTCCAAAGAATGATTCAACAAAGAATAATGCACCAAGCACCAAAGAGTAATGCACCAAAGAGTAATTCATCAGCTCAATGTAAGCTCAAATAACACACTTATCACTAACCTTGGTATCTCCGGATCTTATCTCTGTTACGCTATACTTGCATTATTGAAGATTACTCTCACTTGTCAATTATTGATTACGCTGAAAAGGCACTGACTGATTACGTTGAAAAGGCACTGAACACTGGGATAGAATGAATAGACAATGAGAACGACCTTACGCTAGCAAAATCATGCCAACGAGTCTGAGATCGAGACAACGAGGACAAACTTACGATAGCGCGAATACACTTGCACTTGTCTTTTCTGCTAGTCACTTTACACATAACACCTCAGAGGGTGATAGAACACCGGATTGTACATGTTTCACAATATTGAGTAGAAAGGAAGTCGTTAGATATTTATAATCATCAAAAGATAAAAACTTGACAAATACTGCAGGCAAGGTTCTAAAAAGCCATGTCAGCAAATCTGATAGACCCAGCCAGGCACAAAAAAACAAAAATAACATCTGCCAAGGGTTGAACAACGCTCGCAGTTCATGGACTCTCTTGTGATTCATCATTAGGAAGCACATACTCGCTCAAGAAACCTTCCCGCACTAACCTCTCCAAATAGGTCTTTAGATCACCACATCGGTTAGTTGTATGGCCATGACTTTTGCGATACTGGCAATACTCTTGCGCTCTTGGCCCCCTGGTGACGTCACAACTTGCACGAGTAGGCCACTCAAAATTTGAATCATCCTCTATGGCTCTCATGATCGCCACAGGGCGGGCCGTGAACATCACTAACGCAGCTCGCCTGAAGGAGAGACGTTGCTCTGCTGCCTGAGGATCTCTGCCCTGGAGAAACGTACGATTTGACTCCGTTAAACCTTGCGCCCACGTACTGATTCGCTCTTGGAATAACTGATGTTGACTGGTTAATTGCGTCAGGAGAGATTGCTGATACTGCAACAGCATGATGATTTGATCTGCTTGAGACATTTCTGGCTCTGGGGTGTGCTCTTCCATTGGAGATGCATCAGTTGGTTCAACCATGGCGGTGGAGATGAGCAAAGAGAGAGTTCAATTAATTTCGCACAGAAGAATCAACTTATCACTTTGTATAGTGTAAGCGATTCAAGATAAAGTAATTCCCATAGATGGCACCATTTTTTAAGGGAAAAATTCCCGGACTCGCCACACGTCAATAGCTGCTAGAAGGTAGAGATCAAAACATTTCACCTGCAAAAGAAAAGGAGTCGGGTGTGCACCCTGAAATATACTTCGATGATAAAATCAATAAACGAAAGAGATGATGAATAGTAAAACACTGTAGCACTGAAACACTGAGGAAAAGCATGAAAACTGGAAAAGATATTCTTTGATTGATCATTCTGTCATCCTTTGCACTGAGTCTCAAGGGGGGTATTTATAGGTTAAGCTCAGAATGCCCATAGATGACCATCGATGACTATGGATGACCATGCCACTAACTTGTCACTCATTACCAAATGAGTCTGACAGATCTTGAGTCTAACGTGTCACATGTGGGAGCCTACAATCTCTAAGTCAGTTTTGGGTCGAAAACCCAGATGAAGTGACTAGCAATAAATGCTAGAACAGTGTTTTCCACCTAACGTCAAAGACAAATGATCGCCTCCTGAAGATCGGGTCCTGATAGTCGGTCTCGCTGTTGACTAAAGCACGAGTTCGTTGTTCACAACGAGGACGATATCGTTATCCTGATGACTACGAGTTCGTTGTCTAAAAGACAATGTTTCCGTTGTGTAGTTGTCATACACACAACGAGTCCGTTGTCATACACACAACGAATACGTACTCAAAAACACATATGAGCTCATACACACCGTTATAACATCAAAAGCATGCTCGTTGTCACAACACTCAAATTAATTACGAATTTTATCCTTCACATTTTCCATACTTATCAAGAGGCCAATCATGCAACAAGTTGACTCACTCATACGGCACATAGTTTTGTATCTTTTTTTCCGGCAATAATAAATATTTTTTTAATCGTATATGATATGAAAAGCATCTCTTATATGTCAGTTTTTTATGGTAGTTTTTGATGGCTAACAGGCGGATCGCTCCCTAGACTTTATACTTTTCTCTTTTTAAGCCATTTGGAAAATGCTAGTGAGACCGCAAAGGGCCGAGACCACACCGAGACCGTGCATGTGATGCACGGATCTTTATATTCACAAAAAATAATAAAGAAATTATGAGATTGACTCAATATATAACAATGAAAGGAAAAGGAGGGACCCCACTCCATATCCTTCCAATAAAATAAGGAATACGAATTTTTATTAAATGATGGGTCGAAAACAGGACAACCAAGGCTCTACAACCAGGGATCTTAGAGTGTAGAAGCCCACTCTCACCTGCTTTAATTTCTCTCCTCCAACCCTAAAGAGCTGTTTGGTGGATTCTATCAGCAGAGAATAGACAAGATTGGACTCTACTTGCAGAAGATTGGGACCAGCAAGCAACTTGCTCAAAAGGCATTTGAATTGAAGAGATTGGTCATCTTATTCCCTTAAGATTCTAAGTAGATATTTAGTTTCCTTCAAGAAACTCAGCCCATGTCTTGGTTGAAGTAATAGAATATGTAGAGGAGCTAAGACCCACAACTTAATGGGTACCAACAAGGAGATCTGTTAGGTGCAGACTGACCCAATTGGATGTCCATGGCAACATCCTATCTAGAGATTGCCATAATTACTGATAATTCAAGAGAACATGATATATCCATTAGGCAATATCACGGGACCAAGTTAGTAATCAAAACAAAAGGGACCCATAAATTGGTGGAGCAGGAAGGGGAAGATGACTTCTTTCATTCCTCGAAAAGATAATCTTTAAATGCATTAGAACTACAAGCATAATATCAGAGAAAGAGTGAAGATCAATCTACATAGCCAAAGTGCAGTTTTGGGGCATGTGTCTGACACAATCTCCTGACACAGCCTTCAGTTTTTTCCAATTGGGTGTCTAAAAGGGCCTCGGATTGTCTCTGGCGAAAGCCAGAAAGGGCTTATCTTGGGGTTCCATAGAATAGGTATAATAAGACATGTGGCGACATGTGTGTGAGAATAAGGGTAAGAGATGTCAAATGGGGAGAAGTCAAAATTATGGGGAGAAAATGGAATGACTTCTCCCCATTTTTTAGCCAACTGTCGCACAATGTATGGAACCCCAAGACAACTTTCTGGCTTCGCCAGAGACAAGCCCAAGCCGTCTGAAAGATGTTAAGATAGCAGGCCTAAGCATACCTAAGACGGAAGAGGACGGCGTAGGAAGTAGGAACATTGGCAATGAAACTAAAATTGGGACAAAGGTCAAAAGACAAATATCCTTTGTCAGTTGTCACAAGCCACGCAAATCAGACAGTTATAGTTAGCGAAATGGAAAAAGGACCCAGAATCAGCTAAGAAGCTGTCCTCGGGATCTCATTGGTTCATCCCTCCTTTTTACCACCCATCAACTGTGGTTAGGATTCACTCACTCCTAGGGTTAAACAATCTAACCATGATTAAAAAAAAACAAAATTATTAATTTTAATTTAGTCAAGCTTAACCATGGTTAAAAAAGTGTTTAAAGGGCATGGGGACAATGCTGTCAGCTTAGAAGAGGACACCAGGGTCCTCTTCTCAGGACTCTTATAGTTACTACTTACTACACATCCAGCTGATAGTTCTTTGCTTTTAAACATTCAAAATAGTTTTTCCTGGCTGTCTAAAGTCTAAACAAATGCAAAAGATCCGGTTTTTACCAGTTTGCTTAGTTGGTAAGTTTTTGAGTGTGTTGATACCCGAGACCCGAGTTCTAAACCCGTCTTCACCTATTAACCTACAAACCACTAACCTAAAAACAATTACATGAAGAAATTAAGGGGGGAAAATGCCTACATACTTTTGCTAATATTCAAATCAATTGTTTTATAAAATCACTTTAACAACAAAATAGATGGTATAACTGTATAAGCATTATTTTGTTTTAATATAGGGAAAAACTGCAATAACAAGCTACATGTACTTTCAGCTCAAAGTCCCGTGTTCTTCTTTTTTGTAGAGTTCCAATATGACAGGAGTTCGGATTTTGACCATTTCCAGAGCTCGCAAAACATGCCTTGGGTTTGGATTTTCACCATTTCCAGAGCTCCCAAAATATTAAGAAAGGGAAATGTTTAACTTACGGCCCCATTTGACTATGCAGTCAAATGTGCGGTACTCATGCGGTACTCATTGGTCAATGCCCCTATTTTTTACACTAAGTTGGATAAGATTCACTCACTCCTAGGGTTAAGCAATCTAACCTTAGTTTTTATTTTATATATATATATATATATATTCTTAAGCATAACCATAGTTAAAGGGGTGGGTGTTAAAAGGGACATGTACACAACATTTGACTATGGGGTCAAATGCGACTATTAAGGATATTTATGTTCATAATTTTTATTGATTTATATATTTATCAATGTTTTGAGCTCTTCCCATGATAGTGTGTGTTATTTCCTTCTAACCCAAAAAAGCCTCTATACTTAGTCGAGGCTTCCTTGTTTACCCTTATAAAGCACCCCCTCCCTCTCTTTTTTGAGAGGGTTGTGTGGTTGCAAGTAGCTTATGTTAAAGGGTGTGTGTGCAGGTCGGAGACACATGTGGTCCAGGGGCTTCAACCCCCTGAAATTTTGAGGAAAAAAAATCTAGGGGTGTAGCATGGTAGAGAGGCACTCTGGTACCCACTAAACTTCCAAAAAAAATATATAAATAAATAAATGTATATATATATATATATATATATATATAATCTTTACAAACGCATACAAATAGAGGCGTTGACCCATGAACTTGGCCCTAAAAAAAAATTGAGTGGCTACGCCCCCAAACCTCCATTGTTAGCCCCTACAAGAGATTTCTGGCTCTGCCCCTCTGTGTGTTATTTCCTTCTAATCAAAAAAGCCTCTAAACTTAGTCATATAGTGATAGGTTAAGCCTCCTTGTGTTCCATTATAAAGAACCACCTCCCTCTCTTTTTTGAGAGGTTGTGTGGTTGCAACTTTTTTTTTTGTTGGGAGACCGGCGATTCCCTAACCCTTCCGGTCAGGACTAATCCTCGAGGGTGTGACAAGCACCTGTAACCTGCCACACCGGGTAAGTCCGGAAAATCATGTAGGAACTGCCACCAAAGGGGAAGTGAGGAATGGAACCCAAGACCTCCCGCATGGCGAGAAGACCCAAGAACCATTGGTCCACCCTTTAGCTCAGTTGCAACCGACTTTAGCTCAGTTGCAAGTAACTTGTGCTAAAGGGTTTGTGTGAGCATGTTATATCCTTTTAACCAAAAAAGAAAAAAAAGTTTTGAGCACTGCCTCTTCTTTTTATTGGTACAAATAAATTCCTTGGCTTGCCCGGCCTTTACAAGTGGGCCTCGGATTGCTGGCGCGAAATGTGAAAGGTTGTATTGAGCAACCACAAGGGGAAAAGTCATTTCATTTTCTCCCCATGATTGACTTCTCCCTATTTGATATCTCTCTCCCTTTATCTCACCACTTTATCACCATGTGTCAAATAATATGTAGAGAAGTCAAAATCATGAGACCCATGAAATAACTTCTCCAACCACATGTCCCCTACTTTGTGGTTGCCCGAGAATAGCCTTTTTGGCGAAGTCAGAAAGGACTCTCGGGCAACCATAGAATAAGGGACATGTGACATTAAAAATGGGAAAAGTAATTTTATTTTCTCCTCAAGATTTTGACTTCTCCCTACTTAAAGGCCTTGGATTGTCTCTGGCGAAGCCAGAAAAGACTCTCAGGCAACCATAGAATAAGGGACATGTGGTATTAAAAAATGCAGAAGTCATTCATTTTCTCCCATTATTTTGACTTCTTCCACTTGATATCTATTGCCCTTTATCTCAACACCTTATTATCACCATGTGTCATATAGTGTGTGGAAAGTCAAAATTATAGGGCCCATGATTTTGCCTAGTCTATCACTTGTCCCCTATTCTATGGTTGCCCGATACAAGCGGCTTCGCCAGAGACAATCCGTGGCCTATGTTAACACCCTTCCATTGGCCAGCGTCCCATGTTAAGTCTGCAGAAAGTCTCATTTCTGTCCGTCACCTTCACAACGTAACCACGTCCAGCTATTAAGCAATAATGCTAATCTGGCAGAGAACGCAAAGCAGTTTATCAGTACGACTAATCACTAGAAAAAGATCCGATACAAGAACTGATACAGGGTTCTATAAAGAAGAGCACCTGTTGACTGCTGTTTCAGCAACAGAACTGTATTAATTTATTATCGTTGTACGGTCTCATCCAGCCAGCTATGAACTTTTGGAATGTTGTTTAAAAGACAGATAACATAGCCATCTGACACTGTAAAACTGCAGAAACCCAGTACTATTTTGACTTGCTCCAACCCAACAACCCAAAGTAGACGTCAGCCACCAATCCCCGTGAGGATTGAATTTGGTTTTTTGAGGATTAGGGTTTGAATCTGACAGTTAAGCTTCTGAACCCTCGTAGGGCTGAGATAGGAGCAGGATTTCAGGTGGAACCCACCTTGTGAATTGGGCCCACCTGAAATCATGCTCTGACCCTCGTAGGGCCGAGACCATACTTTGAGAGAGCAAGATTTCAGGTGGAGCCCACCATGTGAAATAGTCTTCACCTGAAATTATGCTCTCTTAGAGCATGGTCTCGATGAACTCGTCCTAACCAGGTTCCCACGAAGGTATCATTCTTCCTCTGGTCTGCTGCTTTAAATAAAATTCTTACTTTTGACCAATTGAAGAGGAGATGGTGGAGTTTGGCAAACCGCTGCTATTTGTGCCTGCAGGCGGAAGAGTCTGTGGATCATTTGCTCTTACATTGCCCGGTTGTTTTTAGGATTTGGGCCTATTTCTTGACTCGGTTGGGAGTGGAGTGGGTTTTCCCTTCATCCTTTTTGAGCTTCTTATCTGGATGGCATTTGTTTGCTTTGGTGGGGGCTAAGGAATCCATCCGGACTCTTTTACCCGGGGCTCTTTCGTGGGCAATTTGGAAGGAGAGGAATGGTAGGGCTTTTGAGAATTCCTCTTCGTCCGATCTGAGGATCTTATCTCGTGTGCGGCAGTTGATAGTGGTATGGAGCTCCACTTGTCCTACGGGACAAGAAGTGAGGGATGTCGTTTATTGTTGAGGTCTCCCAGTAGCCGTGTAGGCTTGTATTTGCTCTCATTCTTGTTCTTTATTGTTGTTTCTTGTGCTTTTGTAGTTAGTTTACGCCCCTGTAAACTGCTTTTTGCTTTGCTTTAATATATATGATTTACCAATTAAAAAAAAAAGGGGTCAGTAGCAAAATCAATCACCAATCCCTTGATGGGTACATGAAATAATCAAATTGAGGCAGCCATTAGCACACCACACACTAGACTAGACTTTGTAGTCTAATGTCATGGTCACGTGTTCCTCTTAATACCCGTTTAACTATGATTATGCTTAAGAAAATTATAATTAATATATTTTCTTTTTCTTTTTTTTTAAACCCATATTAGATTGCTTAACCTTAGGAGTGAGTGAATCTTAACTATAGTTAATGTGTAGTAAAAAAAGGGAACATGGGCCAATAAGTACTGCACATTAGACTACATAGTCTAATGCCACAGTAAGTTAAGCATTTTCCATCAAAATGAACCCACCAAGGGTTAGTGCAGTCGGTTAGCATCCCGGGTTTGTTCCCATGTGTTCAACTGCCACTCCTCAACTTAGCCTCTGTAAAGAAAATTCTGAGTGGGTTGGGGCAGACACCCAAAGGGACTAGTGCTTGCCTAGATGGGTTTTGAGACACTGTTACCAAAAAAAATCAAAACGGATTTTATTTTCACGACCAGCCGAAAATCCCCCTTTGGTTTGAGTTGTATGGGACTTTTCCTCATATTATCCTATTCCTTAACCATGTAGATTATGCTAAGTTATTGTAACTAGCAATGAAGAGGAACAGAAGGGTAAGAAGATCCCATCACAGATTATCCTCCGCTGCTTTTGTGTGGGTGGTGGTAAGGGATGAGGTTTAGTTCCAAGGCATATTTCTTTATGGGTATTCCAGTATCTAATCGCACTAGTTGGTAAATTATCAAGGAAATCCGACATTTTAGCCATTTTATAAAGCGAAAAAAATAAATAAAGAGTCCGTCCTTTGATACTGATTCTCCTTCCCTCTTGCTGTTCTTGTGGTTCATATTCGCCAACTGGCTCCACCCCACCATCCTCTCCTCCTGCTTATAAGGAGCAGCATGGCAATCTCTTACCAATATCATTCCTTGACTAAAGTCTCTCTCTTGACTGATGCAACTCATATTTCCTTCTTTCCTTTTGTGGGATTCTCTGGTCTATTTGCATCTAGACTCTCTAACCAATTTCCAAACTCTCTTTTTCCCCTCCATTTTCACTTAATTCCTGTAATCCCTAGTCATACTCCAAATCCTGTCAAATAAATTCCTCCTCCAGTTTCAGGCTTGCATTCATATCTCTAGTACTACTTTAATGGCGTCCAGCTCCCTATCTTCTTCGCGTAGCTCTAGCTCTTCTTGGACACCTAAGCAAAACAAGCTGTTTGAAAAGGCACTGGCCACATATGACAAGGACACCCCTGACCGTTGGCAGAATGTAGCCAAAGCTGTGGGTGGGAAATCTGCAGAAGAAGTGAAGAGGCACTACGAGATCCTTATACAGGATCTCAAGCACATCGAATCTGGCCAAGTTCCTTTCCCCAATTACAAGTCCACTGGGAGCAATGGCAAAGTCGTGCGATGAAGAACAGAGGTAGTATGTATACTACTAGCTCTTTACCTACCCGTGTAACCGAATAATCGCTTCGCGACTTTGTTTCTGTTTTCTCCTTCCCTTATGTATCCACTGTTTCATTCATTATATTCACAATTCGTAATCGTAACTGTATCGAAGCCATATACAGTCACAGGAATGTCGGAGATTGCACTATCGTTGCGCCTTAGCGCCACAATTGAAGGTCCACTGCAGGGTAAGGGGGCCATGGGCTAAAACAAGAAAGTAGGAAAAAAAAAACCTTATAGTATCTTAGCTTAATGTGGTCCATCAGTTGCTACAGTTGGTCATAAAACCAACCTCAACCCCCTTACTGCTCATTGTTTATTTCACAAAAGAAGTCTATCCACACTCCATTCAACTTCTTATCCTGTTCCTAATCCATAAGAAAGCCCACATGATATCTAATCCTACTCGCTCTGGATCACATGTACTTGGTCCTAAGCTTTCGAACTTGAACCGTCCCTGTTAGATATATAATACACTGGCCTGGCCTCATCTGATTTCCATGAGGGTTGCTACTCAATTTTTATTTGCTCCACATTCCTTTGCAACTTTTTTTTATAATTCATCTCTTGTCTTCATTTGAAAAATAATGTTTTTCCAATCTAGTTGCAAAATTTTGGCAGCACTTCTATTTGTTTTTTTGGTACAAGTCATACGGTTAGGATGCAACCACGGATACTACTGTTAGTATCTGTTCTAGGTTAGTGGGTTAATGCCTAGCATTTGATGCTTGGCAGAGGGTGGATATAACAGCTATCCCACCCCTCAAGACTGGATCCCCGAACCTACCCCCAAACCGGGAGACACTACCACTTAAATTTATAAAGCAGTTTGGAATTTGAATTTTATTTTTTGACGAGAATATTCTGGAATTTAGGGGGGGTTTTTTTTTGGGAAATTTTTTTTAAGGGTTTCTATGGGCTAAGGCTGTTTTTCATTCTTTCTTAATTTTTTAAGAATATTCTAGAATTTTAAGGGTTTCTATGGGCTAAAGCTGTTTTTCATTCTTTCTTAATTTACAGGATTCTGAAGTATCTAAAGCTCCATTGAAGTCCAAGCCACAGCAATATTTTAAGTAGATAACATCAGCAGATCTAAAAAAAAAAAATTGCTGCATAAGTATTAGTAAACGAATCAATTGGCTGAGATTCCTCTTTTCCATTTCCTTTTTCTTTTTCTTTATTCTCCTTCATGTGTACTGTAGTTGAATTCCTGTGGTAAACGCAACCATCCCTACTGTAATTGGATTCTCTATTCTCAAAAGGCATATATTCTACTTGTCTACGAGATCGAACATTTCTTTGTTTAAACAAATCAAAAATACCAAGTCAAATGGAGACCGAAGATCATTGCAATAAACGTAGTATAATCGTAATTCAATAGTAACATCGCCAAACACACATTAACTACTGTCATGGATTCTCTAATTCAAATATGCATTGCTGGCAAGATCGAACATCTTCACCCAAAATGCTCTGATAAGAATCAAATTAATAGGATCCGAACATTGCAGATTGCAAAGACGAAAAGAAAATATCATAATCGAAGCACAGCAATCGAATATCAAGGTTGTGTTAGGGTTTGATTGCTGACCTGATAGATTCTGGAGCCAAGTCTCGA
This sequence comes from Tetracentron sinense, assembly GCA_015143295.1. Taxonomy (NCBI): domain Eukaryota; kingdom Viridiplantae; phylum Streptophyta; class Magnoliopsida; order Trochodendrales; family Trochodendraceae; genus Tetracentron; species Tetracentron sinense. The sequence continues at coordinate 43,512,529 of CM026556.1, read as the reverse complement.
ATTCACAAAACCTAGATCCCCGCATCTGGAGATCTGAAACCAGTGAGATTGTTGATATAGCAAAGGAGATCGATCGGTAATTTGCAGATAGGAAGTCATGAAGAATGAGAACAGATAACCGAATAAAAAGAAGGGATTAGGGCAGAATGTGAATGGAGTAATCAGTAATGGTGTTTATGGGCGTTAGAAGGGCGGGAAATTTTCTCTCTGAAAACAAATTCCAAATTTCTGTTTCAGTTTCAGTTTTTTTGGCCTTTTACCAATAACCCTTCTCCTATTTGATATTTAAGTTTCTGACATCAGAGTTAATGGTAAAACAAAACACATCACCCAGGCCAACCCACACTTGGACCACACAACACATCTCACCAATAACCTAGAGGCAATTAATGGTTGCTGCAATTGTGGTTAACATTCTCCTGAAACCTTTAACCTCTAATTAGTGGTTGAGAAAATAAGTGAAAATTGACAAAAAAAAATTCCCCTTCAATTTTTTTCTTTATTCTTGCATCTTTTCTTGACAATCAAAAGCTAACAGAGGCTGAAGGTGAGGAAAGGGTGTATTCTTAAAGTGACAAAAATAGTTTACTTTCAAACTGCATTCCTGAAGGTAAAGAATTGTGGCCTAACTGTATTTGCGATACCAAAAAAAAAAGGTCAAAGTAAAATAACAACCATTATTAGTTGTTACCGTAAACTGAATTTTTTATGGTAAAAGTAATTCAGCATGGAAATTTTTTCTTCCAGACCCATATTCAATTTTATTTGCATTTTCATTACAAAATGACTCAACCTAAACTCAATTATGGCAAAAAAAAACACACTTTTGTAGCTATTATTATTATGGACCAACAAGTTTTCGTAACCAACTACTACTTTTTTTTTTTGTTGTAAGAGGAAATATAACACCTAACACACAATCAGACCTAAGGTAACCGCTAAGGAGCCACAAGGGTGAGTCTAAGCAACCATTCAAAAAGGGCCGGACTAATAGAGGGTTTAATGACCCCTTATACACCCCTTCTAAAAAAGATATGACCGTGTCCGTTAAGAAGCTATGTTTCAGTAATACTATCCACCATATTTGGCAAGAAAGGAATGGCCGTATATTTCAAAATCAGTTTTTCCAGTCGAGGTGATCATCAACAAGATTATTGATTCAGCAACTCTTCGTCTCAACCATAGTAAGTTGTCCACTCCCGACATAACCGTGACTTTTTTAGGCGGTGGAATGTCCCTTGAATTGGACCCAAATGGAAGTGAATTGGTGTTTGTGGCTTCCCCCTCCAACTGGAACTTGATTAATCAACACGGATAGTTCAATTCGCCGAGATAGTGCTGGGATGGGCGGCATCAGGACCGGCCCATCCATTAAGCCATCAAAACCTTTGCTTTAGGCCCCATTAAAAAAATAGATATATTAAAAAGGCCCCATTTAGAATATCAAAAAAAAAAAGCTCATTTAGAATAATATAAAGGCCCCATTTATAGTTAATTTTTTTTAATAATATTAAAATAAAAAATATTTAAAAGCCCCATTTAAAATTTTCGCTTTAGGCCTCCAAATGGTTTGTTCCGGCCTTGGGCGCCATCTTTAGGAATCATTCATGTAGCCCCTTGTGTGCTTTTGCCTCTTCTCGAACATGAATAGCATGGATAACGAAAGCTCAATCCTTTGTATTGAGCTGGAGGCTATCCATAGAGCTTGTGCATCATATAGACAAGGTCAAGATTATCTCATACTCTAAGAATGTTGTTAACATGCTCAACTCGTAGTGTGAGCTATGTTGATCGATGATATTGGCTTGCTCCTCATCGCCTTTGCAGAGGTTCAAATTTCTCACATGTGTAGAGAAACTAACTAGATTGCTTTTCGACCATTCTATTCCACAGTAGAGAATGTCTTACTAAATCCTCCTCAGTTCCCTGTCACTCTCCGAAATATTATTAATTAGCAGGATGTTGAGGGTTGTAAATATCGTAATTGTAATAGCTTTCATTTTCTATGGCATCTGGTTGGGGTCGCTTTCCTTCCAAAAAAAAAGACACAGATTTGATTTTGTTAGTAAGAGGTACTATAACATCTAACACACACTTGGGTGTTCAACTTTGGTTAAAATATTCAACATGGTCTAATTCACATTGTTGTCAATGTCATGCATGGTTGAGATCCTCAATGACAATATCTAGTTTTGTGAGGCCTTGAGTTGTTGCCCTTATTTTGTGTATTTTAATTTATTTTCTATTGAAGGTATCCTCTAATAACATAACTTTTTATTTATTCTTTTATCAATGACTTATCCCCATTGTTTGGGATTGATTCTTGTTCCATCGTGTTTGTGCATTAAGAACTAGTTCTTCTATCAAATTGCGTGTTATCAAATGTCTTTCTTCTTAAATTTTTCAACGCCTTTTAGCCTCTTTTCATATTTTGTTTTTAGCATTTAACCGTTAACAATTCACCCATTTTCATTTGTGCTCTCACTTGGTCTTGTAAGACAAGTTCAAAGAATCCAAATTAACTCTACCTTATTAGATCACATATTGGAGTTACTCATTATGTTTTCTCAATACATTGTACTTATATTATGATATTTTTCTAGTTTTATCTACTCATTTTTGTTAACATCCTCACCTCAACCACATTAATTTGTTGATTCGTGACCACTTAAAAAATTGTTACATTAGCCATAGGTGGTCTTACAGTTGTCTTATATTGGGTTTGATTAAATTGGGTCAATCACCTAAAATACTAGCATCATACATCAACTTTAGCCACCAAGTTCTAATTATACTGGTAACATTATCATCAACCTCTCAATCATCATAAGATAGGAGAATGATTCATAAGACTATGCATGGGACGTAACATGGGTATAAGCAACAGTTTGTTGAAATTAATCATAGTATTGAGATACATTAGTTTGTTGGAGTGCATGACTCAAAGCATTTAATAGATAATATTCATATGGATAATCATGATGAATACCAAACTTGATTACCCTGGTATCTCTTAGTTATCAACCTTAATTAGATCTGTATTCAATCCAAGCTTGGTTTAAATATTATCAATTTGGGCTTGATTTGAGGTCGAATATTTAGGCTTGAGCTTGGCTAGAATAAGCTTATCGAGCTCGAGCTTAGTTTGAGCCTGAAGTTGATTCAAGTCGAGCCAAACTCAAGTAACTGGTTTAAACTTGATTTGAATTTCATGATTATTTTAATCAATTTTACATGATTTTAATAAAATTATCTATTACTAAATTAGAATACAGGAAACTATATAAAAATAACATAATCATACACAAAAATTAGTTTTGAGAATGGTTCTCAATTAAGAAGTATAAAGTTAGGGTTATGATTCTTACTTTTGACTTCTAATCTTTCTTGTGTTATTATCAGGGGCGGAGCTAGGGGGCGAGGAGGGGTCATGACGCCCCCAAATATTTTGAAATCTTAATATATTGTACTTATAATTTTTTTTTTAAATACATAATATATAAATTTTGTCTATAGTGGCCCCCCAAAAAAATATTGCACATTTTTTTTATATGTGTAATATAAAGGAATTGATTCTTTATGTATCCCTTTTAACCCTAGTTAAATTTTATTATCTCAATAGTTAATTTTTTTAAATAAAAACTATGGGCAGATGTATAAACCCTAAGGGTGAGTGAATCTTAACTACAATTCATGGGTGTTAAAAGGGACATGTGTCAAGCAGGGGGAGGTGCACCCATTTGAAAAAATCTCCATAATATAAAAATATAGTAATTTTAGAGTAGTGATTAGCCCACCCCGCATTTAACTATATAATCAAATATCTTCCCATTTCATCCCCTTAACCGTGGTTAAGTTTAATTAACTCAAAGTTATTCTAAAAACCAAGCTCAAATGGATAAACCCTAGGGGTGAGTGAATCTTAACAACAATTAGTGAATATTAAAAAGGTGAGCAGAAACCAATAAAAATCGACCCATGTTTTTCATTTTTTCTTGTTCTGGACTCTTTTTGGAATGCAACATTAACGAATTTTATGACCACAATAGACCCACTACACAAAAAAATAAAAATTTAGGGGCTACACCTCGAGGCCCCATACCCTAATCCCATTAATTTTCTTGATATATGTGGTTCAACCCCCCAAGGAAAAATTCCTAGCTCCGCCCTAGTTATTATTACCTCCTACTTACTTTACAAAGTATCATTATATATTAATACTAGTGAACACCCCGTGCGATGTACAGGATAAGATCAAACTCGAGAGAATGAATATCATGATGGAAATATAGAAAGAGAAAAATAGGAAAGAGTAATTATTCAATGATTATTATTGTGTAATTAAAAATTAAGTACCTGTGTAACTGATGTAGAAAGGAATCAAAGAGGCTGTTATGTTCACGCACTCCGTGCTAAACTCTCAATATATTTAATCCATAAACACATGCTTTGATAAATCCCTGCTATTTTTTATTTCATTGCACTCAAATACATTCATACAAAACTGCTCAAATCTCCTACAAATTGGAAAATAATCATCTCCTCGATCAGTGACGCGAGAAGGGCGTCTCGAGTCCATTTTTCTCCCACGTGTCCCCCTATTGACTCACTTTAATTGTGGTTAAGATTCACTCACCCCTAATGCTCCTATAAATTTACTTTCAAATGTCTATCAATCAACACAAAAATATCTCGACCTAAAAGCAATAGAAAAAAGCATCCTTAAGATGAAATAAACACAATTCTTAAATTTATGGGCAAACAACCACATCAACTTTCATCATCTTTAAAAAAAGAAAATCACATCAACTATCCTAGGAAGGAAATCTAGAAGAGTTCCTACGTTTATCTCGATGGATTAAAAGATGGTC